>JAVJAQ010005880.1:53743-677239 GCA_032362365.1 Zygogramma bicolorata
AATATGGCGCCGACTGTGAAGGTTGACTCAGATGTAGCTCTGAAAAAACAGTGCAAAAGGTGCAAAAATACTGCTCAAAGTGGTTATAAGTGCGTGAAATGTGACACAATATCCCATAGTGGATGCGTTAAGCTATTGAAAAACATCAAATTCATAAATGAAAGTGAAATTTTATGCTGTGATACGTTCGAGAGCGATGACCTTGACGAATCTTTCGACAGTGCAAAGGATCTACATTGACATTGAGTGAGAAGCCAAATTCCTTAAGTGAAATCGAAATAAAATACCTCAAGGAACTGCTGAGACATAAAGACATTATCATACAAAATCAACAAACAACAATAAATTCACTGCAAGATCAGATTGTTCTCCTCAAAGAACCATCACAAAAAGCAAATCGAGTTATCGTACCCAAAGCGACATCGTTGAACGATCTCTCGAACAAAAGCAATACTCTCAAAAATCCTTGTGAAAAGCAGCTCGCTTCTATCTCTGAGCCAAATGAATCGCAAAGTGGTCAACATACGGCGCCACCGAAATCAAGACTAAACTCCCAAAATGGAAGGTTTCCAAAAAATAAACAAACCTCTGACGAGGCTGGAAATAGCCAGGTCCAGCAAATTACCTCCGAACAGGTTTCGAATGGTATCAAAGCTGCTATGGATGGCATGGAAAATGGGGATACTTCAGTGCCTCCCAGGGATGAATGGACTATTGTGAGGCGTACCTCAAATAAGAAGCGCACAATAAAAAATAAACCCATAATTGGAAGCATGTCTCAGTGTTCGTTAAAGGCAATACCTCAAAAATCCTATTTTCATGTCTACAAGTTAGATGTCAACATGAAATCTTCAGATGTCTTAGACTTCCTCAAACCCAATTTTCCGGAGGCTGAGGTAGAACAGTTGAATTCCAAATACCCTCAGCTGTACTCATCTTTCAAAGTGGGCATAAATGAATCAAATTAAGATAAAGCTATGAACCCTGCTGTGTGGCCAGAGGGTGCATTCGTAAACCGTTTTTTACACAGGAAGAAAATTGTAAACAATCTCACATGATGAAATTAAATAAAAAAACACATTCACACTCAGCCAACATAGAGGAAGGGGTGAGTCTCTTTCATTTGAATATAGGTTGTCTTACGAATAAAGTAAATCAGCTATTATTATATCTTGATAAATTTCGTTACGACTTGATCTGCCTAACCGAGCACTGGTGTAAGGAAACTCATCTCAAAACGGTAAATCTCAATACATTCGTACTTGCTAACTACTTTTGTAGGTCGGAAAACGCGCACGGGGGTGTCTGTATATTCTTAAGGGCTGGAATTTCCTATAAACCTATTGATCTATCAGATTTTTGTAAAGAATTCCATTCGGAATTTTGTGGGGTCGAACTGGTAGATACCAAGATCTGTATTGTTGCTTTATACAGATCATGTGCAAACGGTGACCTGTACATTTTTTATGAACAATTCAGTAAACTAATGGATAAACTCATAAAGAAATACAAATATATAATAATGTTTGGTGATTTCAATATTGACGTAATGAAAAATGATCGATGCGTAAAAGAATGGGTTGAAATTTTAGAATCGTATGGTTTACATATGGCTATCGGTGACTATACTAGGGTTACAGCCAGGTCAGCCAGTTGTATCGATAATATTGTGACCAACATCGACGAAATTAATTACTCTGTCGATATCGTTGAACCTTGTCTTTCCGACCATCGAGCTCAGTGCATGAACTTGAATTCATCGAAGAGCGTCGGGGGGGATTTTGATCTTGTGAGGAACTTAAATAATGCTGGTTTTCAAAAAATAAATCAAGCACTAACAGAATTAGACTGGAGCGCTTTCAATCCGTTATTAGAGGTCTCAAATCAGTGTAATCTAATGTCAGATTATATAGTAAAAAACCTGTCATCTCTTGTGGAAGTTCATTTCCCACTAAAAAAAAGGAAACGCAAACTCTGCCCACCTGTTGATTTTTTTGACGATAATTTACGCACAATGCGAGATTCTCTCTCTGCCCTCAAGATAGTTTGTGATTCGACAAATGATCCAGAGGACAGATTAGCCTACAATAGTTATAGATCACAATATAAAAAATCTTTAACTTCTACTAATAAGCTTGCTTATGACAAATATGTCCTGAATTCATCTAATAAATCGAGAGATACATGGAGACTGATAAACTACGAAAGAAATAAATATGCAAAAAAATCACACGTGTCAAAACTACGTCCCGATGATTTTAACGACTTTTTCACGACTATTGCAGAAGACATCATTAAAACGCTGCCTGATATAAATCATTACACTGGTTACAATTTTCTAAACGAGCTTCCCAAACCAAGAGACTCTCTTTTTCTTTACGCAGTGAGTCATGAAGAGGTAAAAACTGCTGTAAATAAGTTGAAAAACTCAAACTGCTACGATATTCATTCCCTCAATAGCAAAATTTTAAAGAGTACTATAGAGGTACTGTTGGAACCCTTAGTAACTCTCATAAATCTCTGTTTCGAAAATGGGTGCTTCCCTGACAATTTAAAGGTAACGAGGGTTGTTCCAGTTTTAAAAAAGGGTGATCCTGACCTGGCCACAAACTATAGACCGATCTCTATTATACCTATATTAGGTAAAATTATCGAGATTATTCTGAAGGAGCGGATGGAAATTTTTTTTGGTATTCATAGGACATTAAATAAAGGACAGTTTGGATTTCGTCCAAAATGCTCAATAGTACAAGCAGTAACTTGTGTTGTTGATAGGATAGTCGAGGGGCTGGAGAGAGGCGAGCACACTGAAATAACAATGTGCGACCTCTCGAAAGCATTCGATTGTGTGTCTCACGATATTTTGTTAAACAAGTTGGAATTTTACGGTGTACGGGGAGTACCTTTGAAATTGATTCACTCATATCTCAAAAACAGAACACAGTGCGTGGTCACTGATGGTATTTCCTCTGAATTCAAGGAAATCAAGCATGGTGTTCCCCAGGGAAGTGTGTTGGGACCGCTATTATTTATTATTTATCTGAATGACATTTTTCATTTTATGGAAACTACTGAATGTATTTGCTTTGCTGACGATACAACCCTCCTGCATTCGCATGCGAATCCTGAAATTTTAAACACTCTAACAATAGAAGCCGAAAATAAAGCCAAAATATGGTTCACATCAAACAATCTCAAGCTAAACCAAGAAAAAACTCAAAACATTATCTTTTCATCAAATAAAAATATTATAAATGGTTCCACCGTCAAGTTGTTGGGTATAACACTTGACGACAAATTAAACTGGGTTCCTCATATAGATCAGCTTTGCAAAAAACTCTCCACTCAACTATTCATACTGAGGAATTTGAAAAAACATCTCAGCTCTACAGTACTTTTGAATTCCTATCATTCACTTTTTCATACACACCTAAATTATGGCGCACTCCTCTGGGGAAACTCTACTCATTCCATCAGAGTATTTAGGCTACAAAAAAGAGCTATGCGCATTCTTGATGGGGCAAGTTATCGTGACCACTGCCAACCAATATTTAAAAAACATAAGGTGTTACCAGTACCGTGTATTTATATCTTTCAAACATTACTCGAGATTTTTAAAAATAAAAAACGATATGTAACTAATGCTGATACGCATAGTCATTATACCAGATATGCAGAAAACCTAAGATCAAACAAATACAGGCTAAATGTTAGCCAAAAAAATTCATTGAATATTGACCTGTTCAACAAAGTACCGATAAATGTAAGATGTCTGAAGGATGGCTTGTTTAAAAAAACAGTGAAAAAATACCTCTTGCTACATTGTTTTTACTCTGTTGAAGATTTCCTCAACACACTCTGGAGCGAACACTCACCCCAGCCTCTATGAATGGAATTTAAAATTTTAATGGTTTCTGTGCGAATCATCACATTGTTTGTGTTTTATTGTTTATTTGTTCTAATGTTAGTCTTTATATGTTCTATTGTTTTTGACTTATATTGTTTACTTCACACAGTTATTTTGCTACATTGTATACTTCTACACTCCTCAAATCGTTCATGTAAAAATACTTGAGAGTTTGCCAATGTTTTAGAGAAATAGGGCAGTTATTTCTTGTGCAAACTGATGTTTCTGTGACCTGCTACAAATGTTAAAAGCATAATGTGGTTAAATAAAGATCTATCTATCTATCTATATCTATCTACCCAATGAAACGAAGGAACTGTATACATTTTGATTATCATTTTTTATTTTTCTATGATTGTTATTTAAAAAATCTGAATATCAGTCCTCTGTGTAGTTAGACCCTAGAGATGAATAATTATTTATTATTTGAGTCTTGACTAAGTACGTCGGGAAATATATTTCATTGAACATGCCAATTACGTCGATTTTGAAATGTGCTTTACTGAAATATTAATGATTATGGGGATTGGATCATATACCAAGATATTATCAATTACAGCTTATCCATTTCAACTTGACACGGTAATTGGTACCACATCTGGTTGCGCACTAAGCTCACAATATATTTCGCGCAATACGTCATCATTTCCGTGCCAAGATGAAATGGACAAGGTGTACCTGTTTACTTTCTTTCACCTACCTGGTTCACTATTCACACAAAATGTACTAGAAGGAATTGAAGCTTACAGAGGTTCGAAGGCTTACAGACAGGTAGCTAATGAATGAAGTTTTATGTCAAAATTGTCAAACCCTCCCAAACATGCATTGCGGTTTCAAAAAAGGTAAGCTACTAAATACAACATTTAGTAACTATTAATGTTTCTTACATCACCTAGTTTCAGAAAAATTTCATCTAGTCATGTAGTTGGAGCTGAACTGATTCCAAAGATCAAACGCTGCGGCATCTATTCGTCCTAAAGTTCTGGCCCTTCAATGATCAGGAAAGGGGCATATTCCACCTTCCTTTTTCCATGATAAAATCAGTGAAAAACATCCTTTTAGCCTGTCACCTCATTTCTTTTTCATCAATACTTTTTACGCAGCAATTTTTCTCATTTTGACTCGAAACTTCGAAAGTTCCTAACTTTCGTATGCAGGAAATTTCAAACAGAGGTAGGACACCACATTTGGATTTCAGATTCATGTTCATTTGCTCGAACTGAGTAGGTAGGTAGAACATTCCAAATAATTAATATCTACTGATTATTGTATGGAACTATGTCATTTGCCTTGAAACCTAGATGCATGTTTGGAAATGCTCGAGATATATTTTCCTAGCCCCATCGAAAAGATTAAAAAATTCCCGAAAATAATTTCAAAACATCTCTTGATTTTTTAGATTTTATTAAAACTTCAGAATGTCACGTACACGAAGATAAGAAAGAGGCATTAGTTATTCCTAAAAAAATTAAAGGACGTTTTCAACTACACCGTTCACTTTGCATACCTAATTGAATTATATATCAGGTAATGGTTATATAACATTTATTCACATTTTCAAATTTGTATACTGTATAACTCAAATCAATCACCCCAATTTATATTTAGATTAATGGTAATGAGAAATAGTTTTCCTGGTATCATAGATGCTGTAAAGAAAACAAATACCAAAGTTGCCGCACCTTCTGTGAACAATGAGAATGGTCCACCATCTTTATACTGTAATTGGAAGGGATACCACTGTTCAAATTGTGATATCCTATCATCCTAAGAATTTTTTTAGAGATCAGGTACCCTAACACAAAAGTGATATTACTCGCAATCGATGTGCGTTTTCCTAACATGGCTAGCATCCTCAGGAGAAGAGAATTGATTCCAAATCTAAAGAATAGTGTCAGTTACAATCTAGCTAGTGCAGGCAAACACTCGATTGGTTTACTGTTCAATAGCCTTGTATGTACCATGATATTCATCCCAACTATCGAAGTCAAATCTAGAATATTCAGAAGCCAATGTCATTTCAATTTGATAAATGACACTTTTGGGTACTCTCTCCGATTAGCTCCACTCATCATCCGTAGCCAGTAAGCAGAGCTTACTAGATCCAGTGACCCTAGTTTGTTGTAGAAATTCGCTCTCCGTCTGATGGATCTCCACCTGCAGTGTTGCCAACAGCGAAAATATTGTTCCCTATGTACAGCTTGGGACCTCGTAGTGTACTATTGTGACTGATGATACCATGCTTTTCTCAAGGAATATTGTAGTGAACTAGAAGGTTGAAGTTAAATGTTTAGTGCTTTTACCCCCTGTATGTATATATGTCAGTAGATATCATGAGATGTCATTCGGGTATGTCAAGCCCTCGTTTTGAATGAAGTTCAGTTTGTTCAATAGGAGCGTGTCACCACCTAATTATTCGGCCAATAGTCACAACAAATTTGGCGACGAGGATAAACATTGAAAACTAGTACCAGTTCAATGCAAAAGTCATAATAAGTTCCAGCTACTGAGACGCTTATTCAAATAATTCTCAACGAATTCGAAGTATTTTTGAAACTATTCCAGTCTTGCTACAAGTTCCACAACGGATGAAGACCAGTTTGAAAAGTTCTTATCAGTTTTAACATCTGCTCTTGGAAGTCACTCAGCCCCAGCATCTCAGATTATACCATTCGTCTCTCAGCATTACTTTCTCAGCGTTATTCAACAGCCACACCAATCCATCTCAGATTTTGTCTCATCACTGAAAGGAAATTTGAAAGACTGTGGTTTTTACGCCACTTGTACTTTTGAAAAGAAGATTTCAATAGCTGATACTTTTCTTCGTGCTCAGTTCATCAGAGGCCTGAAAGACAACTGGATACGTGAGCAGCTCCTACAAAACACATCCTCCAAAAATTTTGATGATCTCCTCAAGAAGGCAACGGCATTGGAAGCATCCCGTTTTGAATCGAGTCAGTTGAGAAAACCCCTTGATGGTCAAGGCGCAGACACATACAATATCGGGTGTTCCAGGTCAGATAAGCGAAATCGGCACACTCACAAACAGTTCCAGTCAAATGGAAAAAGTCGTCAGGCTAGTCCTCACCCACGTCATCGTTTACAGTCCCGAAACTCAAGAGGTCGTGTTTATTATAGGTCATTAGGCATTGATGGTCTCTGTCTCAACTGAGGTCAACCAAATCATAGATCACGTGACTGCAGAATTAATCGCAACTCTCTGAAGTGTACCTCCTGTGGAAAAAAAGGTCGCATTACCAAGGTCTGCATTACCACCTTGCTGAAAAAAGCAAAAACCCATACACTCTCGTCACAGAATACTCAAGATGAAGGTGTAGAAGAGAGTCATCTAAACAATGAATATGGTATTGTCTGCCTCAAACATATCGAAGATCTATACAAGGTTGGACCAGACACCGATGAATACATCATACAGTCACTCTCAATAACAAACCACAATCATTTGAAGTGGATTCAGACGCACATTTTTCTCTGCTCTCAGAAAACGATTTCAACAAGCTTGGACTCGATGTCCCTGTTCAATCAACTTCAGTCTCATTCCGTTCTTACTCAGATCATGTCATAAAGCCTAAGGGTAAAGTCACTGTCTCAGTCGCCTATGGAAGTATTGATTTACTTCCAATCTTTCGATGTGTTCCAGATGTAGAACTCAAGCTTCAACTCAGAGAGGGCGTGAAACCAGTTTTTATTAAGGAACGCGATGTTCCTTCTGCTTTACGATAGCGGGTCGAAAAATAAATTCCGTCATTTGAGTCTCAAGGAATCATAAGTCCCATTGCGTTAAGCGATTGGGGTTCACCACTAGTTGTTAAACCAAAGCCAGACGGAGGCGTAAGGCTGTGCGTTGATTATAAATGTAGGGTGAATCGAAAACTTGTAGCCGCTTATCATCCTATCCGCCGCATAGACGAAGTCCTACACAATCTCAGAGGCTCTAGGTTCTTTTTGTAAATTGGACCTCTATAAGGCCTATTTACATTTGAAAGTCGATGAAGAAGGAAGCAAAATACAGACAATATCGACTCATAAAGGAACATTCAGGATGAATCGTCTCAGCTTCGGGATGAAAACCGTATCCTGTCTCAGTTGTTGAAAAGTTTACCCAAGGTCGAAGCATACTTCGATGACATTTGTCATGGCGTTGATCTGGAAGAGTGTACCCAGAATCTATTTGCATGTTCAGAACGTCTGAAAGAGAATGATCTCCACCTTAACCAGGCCAAATGCTCTTTTTTCAAAGAAAGCATAAATTATCTCGGACATGTAGTATCATTCAATAAGATCCAGAAATATCCAGCGAAGGTACAAGCAGTTTCTCGAATTCCTCAACCCAAGAATGTGGATGAATTAAGACGTTTTCTTGGTTTAGTTACCTACTATGCGAAATTCATCCCGGACTTCTCCTTGAAGTCATACCTGTTACGCTGGTTGCTTAGGAAAGGTGAACGATTCTTCTGGTCAGCTGCTGCTGAGTCCTCTTTCATAAATCTCAAGTCGGAGTTGTGCAGTGCAACAATACCAGTGATTATCACAACTGATGCCAGTGCTTCAGGAATAGCTGCAGTACTTAGCCACGAAGTCGATGGTGACGAAAGGCCAATCGCAGATGCCTCGCGAGCTCTGACGAAGACTGAGTCCAACTACAGTCAGCTGGATAGGGGGGCTTAAGCCATGGTTCATGCAGCTACCCACTTTTTCAATTATTCGTTTGGCAAACGATTCATTTTAGTGACAGATAATGAGCCACTCTCAAGAATTTTCCACCCTGATCGTGCACTACCGCAAATGACCTCATCACGTTTGTTGAGGTATGCCTCTTACCTCAGTGGACTCGACTACACAGTTCACGAGAAAGGGAAAGATAACGAGAATGTTGAGTGTCTGTCCCGTGCCCCAGTTTCAACATCGTGTAAGTCTCAAGAACTTGCGATAGATGAAGAAGTCAACGCGTTGTATGCAGAAACCTTGCTCCAAATTTCCAACTCAGCAATCACCACAGAAACGGTGGCAGAGGAAACTGCAAATGACCCAGAATTGGAAATCCTTTTGCGAGAACTCAAGACCAGCCGCAAAGACAGCCCGTATACTATGTCTGGCAATATGCTTTTCCGTTCAGCTCGAGTCATGATACCAAAAACTGTTCAAGCGTTAATTCTACAAGAACTTCATGCACAACACTTAGGTATCACTAAAATGAAACAACTCGCCAGAAGATATGTATATTGGAAAGGCCTAGCTAAGGACATAGAACGTCTTGTGAAAAGTTGCGAACCATGTGCTAAAGTCCGTCACAGTCCGCAGAAAGCACCAATTCTTCCGTGGGATCAGCCAGATGAGAACTGGGAGAGAGTGCACATCGACTATGCAGACCCCTTCGATGGTCATTTTTTTCTGATGTGTGTGGATGCTAAGTCTAAGTGGGCGGAGGTGCCCATGTTGTGAGATGCTCCGTCCTCTGCAACAACTATATCTCTCCTTGAAAGCATTTTTTCTGTTCACGGTTATCCCTTCGTCATGGTTGCGGATAATGCCGCCATTTTCAAAAGTGAAAAATTCCAAAGCCACTGTAAAGAACGTGGGATTTTCCAGAAATTCAGCGCGCCAAATCATCCTGCTACGAATGTACTTGCAGAACGTAGCATCCAGACGTTGAAAAGACGACTCAAAGCTGCAGCAGACGATCCAGCTCCTACATCTGTTAAGTTACAGAGCATAATGTTCCGCTACCGAGCTACGCCTTTAGCTTCGGGTAAATCTCTTGCGGAATCGTACTTGAAGAGAAGGATTCGGACACGCCTAGACGCGATTCTTCCCAACAGCAAAGCTCGAGTTCTGTCAGAGACCAATGGCTCACGAGTTCGTTGTCTCCAAGTGGGAGAAAGAGTACAGGCACTATCATTAAAAAGCTTGGACATTGTCACTACATAGTCGAGTTGGATTCAGGGCGCAGTCTGAAGCGTCATATCAATCAATTGGTCACCACGCTGGTTCCAAAGAAGCGGGTATTCTTTGCATCTTCAACTCCACAACATAGAAGGGGAGTTCCGTTTCCATCACCTCTTGCTGAGGAAAGAGCTCCTTCGTCACAAGCTCTTCCCCCACCAAACGAAATGGGTAATTGTCCAGTACAACAAGATCTGGTTATTCAATCCAGTCAGAATATTCCTCAAGAATCAAATAGACCAGTTAGGCAGCGACAGGCACCTAACTATCTGAAGGACTACATTCTGTAACATGTTGAGTTTGAATAAAAAAAAAGTGAGGAAGAATGTAGTGAACTGGACGGTTAAAGTAAAATGTTTAGTGCTTTTACCCCCTGTATGTATATATGTCAGTAGATATCATGAGATGTCATTCGGTATGTCAAGACCTCGTTTTGAATAGAGTTCAGTTTGTTCAATGGAAGCGTTTCACCACCTAATTATTCGGCCAATAGTCACAACAAATATGACTCTGGTTTGCCGATTAACTGAGAGACTCGGGCTGTCGGCTGCCTAGCTACTCGTTGATGGATTTGCTGCAATCGAACGAGCCTATCAGTTGGTTTGCTAGAGTTTTGTACTACAGCTTATGTCATGCCAGTGGTGAAGTCCATAACTGCTTTTTTCCCGCCGAATTTTGTAAATATGACGAGACAGGAATGTCAGGTTGTTTGAGTGGATAGGAATTGGAATGCTGGAAAAGTAGTTTGTACAAGAGTGGATTTGGTGGCCATATCGCACGATGCCGTAGACGAGTTCTCAAACGTTTTTCAACTGATTTTTTTTTTTCGATCAGGTAAATATTTCAGGACTTTCTTTTGGGTTTCATATTGAAAATCAATTTCAGATATAGAGTATTCTTTCGATATTTATAAAAACTCAAACGGAATGAACTTTATTCAATTCAATAGTGAATGGTAAAAATCAAATCAGTAATGTCAGAATAAAAAAGGCAAAGAAGTCGGTTTTGGGTGAGACTCGAACCCACGACAATAAAGTAGATCGTGTCAGTCTAATTGGCTAGCACGTTAACCACTAGGCCACATGAAATGTATAATTTCAGTTGAATATTGGTAGGTGTGAAGAGTAGATGTAAGTCCTTCATTTCCACAAAATATTTCAAATATGAGTACATTTATTTACTCTTGAATGAAACAATTTGGATTTCGTAATTGAAGGTAGACAGATCAGAATTGTGACGTTTCTACGAGGTTGTTCCTGGTAACCAGGTATTTTGTTCTCTGTGATTGGTGGAATTCATATCCTACCTTGTGTGGATATGAAATCATATCCAGTCAATTGAGTGGAATCGCCTACTTATCCGTTTTGTGAATTATGAAAAAAATCAGCATATTTACGGGTGGGAGTAAAAAAAAAGCATTTTTCATTGCAGCCTGTAAGCTTCTGCTGGCGTAGTTTCCAACTCTCAATGGATAGCTGCATAAGAAGTATGGTCAGATCTCCGGGACTGGTACTTTTTCACAGGTGAGTTCGACTCGGTACAGATGCCATGTTGATGGGTCGATCCAGGGCAGGTGTCTGGGCATCATTCAGAATGGAAACATTTTCTAAGCTCTAAGAACGTCTAGTGTATAGTATATCTGGCCTCCCTTCTGGGTTTGAAAAATGGGATGCGGAGTGATGCAGTTCTGGGCCCGTCTCTGAATGGGCCATTTCTTCCCTTCACATTAGTGCTTTCTCTTGGTATATGCCTCCGTGATGTCCCGCGTCACATGAAAAATGAATATTTGTAGCAAGTATCGTTAAATTACAACGGGAAATATTTATATTCATATATTATATATTTATATTTTTCCTACATATTCCTTATAACTGATGATCAGTTTGATATAACCATATAATTAACTATTCTATCATCGACAATACTTTTGGTTGAAAAGTTTGAATATACAATGGTTGAGAGAAAATTTTTCATAAAGTTCTGTTCATCAATATTCAATCCTTTGAATTTCATTACATTCATTTTCCTCTACCCAATAATACTTTCACTTTTATTCACAGGTGATTGACTTTACTATCGCAGTCGACAAACATACATTCCCCCTCATTTGATCAAAACAAAAAAATAAAGAGTTAATAGCGTTAATTACCCACCCTCTTCAATAAATCTCAATAAAAATATGGAAACAAAAATTACGCTTCGCTAAATATCTTGCTTCATGAGTCAATGTATTAATGTTGAATAATAAATGGAAACTAGTAACTGAATATCACTGAAATGGAACGTTTTTTGAATTGCATGGCTCACACAAGGTACCCCAGCAAAAATGCATTCTTCACAAAAAAATTGTCCAATCAGATCAGTTGGCGAATATTTCATCGAACAAAAAATTGTCGGTAAAAAATAAAGTCGTCAAGAGAAAATATCATGTGCAAAAAAACAAAATCCTGACTGCTGGTATTCTGAAGCCTTTAATGTATTGAAATCGCACTACTTATTCAAAGAAAAAATGCGATAGTGGGAAAAAAGGGAGAACAACAGTCAATGTAACATTTTTCAATTAGTTATAACTTTGGGAAAAAAAGTACTGCAAAAATGCCTTCAATTTGTTATAGGTACCTATTCTGATAAAATGAACAAGAAAAATACATCAGGGTTATTCACTTCTTAGACAATTGCCAAAATCATTATTCATACTCAAACAATTCAACTCCTTCTATCGAGAAATTTGTTTCATAGGCCTATTATGGAAATTGAAACCCCCCTAGTACGAGAAAGGCGCCTCCACCATAATGTCACGATGGAAAAATACCCTTTTCAATGTCACGATGAAATCGAGGGGTTTTTGAAGAAACCCACCATTCCAAATGAAGGCAATCAAACGATGACAGACATGAAACTGTTAGCTTGGCTGCGAGAGATGATTTTGACTTTGTGTGTGGAGTGTACCCTGGTTAAGTGAAAGAAAAGAGATAATGAAAATTTATTTAGTTTATCAGTGATGAAAATTCGGAAGAAAACATAATTTTCACGGTGTGTGACAATGAATAATTGATAAAATGAGTTAAAATAATTGTTCATCAACAAAAATTAAGAAGAAGATGTGTTTTCCTCATTCTTCTTGAAAAGGCCCCCAAGTACTTAAGAATTCATTGGTCTCCTTGGTCAAACTGATCACTGAAGATCGAAAAACGAAAAGCCCGAATCGGAAGACAGTTTTCCAATTCATATAAAAAAATATCACGGCGTCACTAATCATTTCACTGACAATTCAACTCATGTATAAAATATCCCATAAGCCGCCGTGATTTTGTCATTATGACAGCGACAAAACTTTGCCCTAAGTTATTCAGCGACAAAACGGGACCTAACTCTTGATCTTGAAAGCATGGCAAACAGAATTGTAAACAAATCTTTGACGGCGTCTATGTCAATTTTGCATTTGCGTTGTCAAAAGAGTAGGTATATCTGATCTGTGTTAATGAGAAAATAAGAATTGTGTTTTTGACAATTAAACTTTTCCGTTGAATTGAATAAACTAAACTGTATTCATTAAATTGTCTTACCGAATTACGCTCGAGCTTTTTTTTGTCGAAGAAAACCTGACATTATTGATTCGAGTTTATTTGCCTTCCGGCAAATCAACTCAAAGGGCTGCCAGAAAAAATTTGAGTTGCCAGGCAACATAATTCTCATCGAAATGTCAAGTTTACTTCGACAAAAAAAAGCTCTCGTGTAATTAATTAATCAAGTGACAATCGCTGAATCGGCTATTCTCTGCGTTCATTTGTGATTATTAAGACGATGTGATGTAACTTGAAACCCGATTCTTCGAACGGCGTTGAACTTTATAACATTGATGAATGATTTCTATGGAATGAAATATTGAACTGAAATATTATAAATCAGTAATGAACATTCGATTTCCAAATTCATGTTCAGGTTGAAAATTTTGAAAATGAGAAAATACATTTTTATATAAGACCTCTTATTTTCAATATATGTGTTGGAAATGCGTCCCCTATATATGTTAAACAATTTTTGTTGTAATTCATATTATGAAAAGAATTTGCTATTTTTGGAGTTGTCAATATGGTTTCGGAAAAGTCATCTGATTTTGGATTTTTATTCTTCTCTTTGACCGTTATATTTCTCCATTTTCAATATTTGGCGACCGTGATCGGACAAAATGGATATTTTCAATAGACTCAAGAAAGAGAGGGACCAGGTAAGACGAAATTTCGATAAGACATGTGATGACCGGAACATTTCACTGAACGACAAACACGCTAGGAAAAAAGATGTTACGGCTCTTTTCTTTTTCTTTTCCTTTGACGATGAAGAGATGGGTGATGGATGAAAAATATAACTCCGTTGAAAGCTACAGAGAACGATTCAATCAGTACAGATCAAGAGTTGATTTTTTCTGAATGGAACGAAAGCAGTTAGCACAGACGATACAAGCTCGATAGTAGAAGGAAGCAAGAAGATGAATTTCTAACTGCCGAAGCTAGAGCTCGAAAAGTTTGATGGTGACGTTGAGAATTAGATTGGTAAATGGAATCAGTTCAAGAAAATCGACCAAGATCGAGATATCGACAAAGAGGATAAACTTCAATACTAGCCAGACGAATCATTCATCGAGGTCTATGTAAGGGAACTGCTCAATCTCGTTTCAAAGCAACGAAATAGCTATGTCATTGTCTACTTCATTTGATGAATTGGAGACTCAGCTTCAAGCTCTTGGAGAATTGGGAGTAACAACTGACAAATATGCAGCCATGCTTTATCCATTGACCGAATCTGCTTTGCCAGAAGATATTTTGAAAGCTTGGTAGTCCAGTCTATGACCATTTTCCCGTGTATTTATCCCATACAGCACCGATTCGCATGAAAATTTGTATTCAGGATCTACATACACTCTTCTTCAGAATCTACCCTGTGCCGAGGGTTGCTTTCTCCCTGGGGGTGGATGACACCCCTTCTTGGGGGTGGAAAAATCTTTATTGAAAATGAGTGCGGAAATCAATAGATTGACTAATTCTGAGCACTTTTTGTTCAATGAAGTTTTTTGTGAAAAGCAATACTTTTCGACTTATTCGCGAGTTAAATTGTCGGTTTTCAGTCAAAAAAAAACACATTTTCAGATCCTTTTTCGTGAATAACTGGAAAATAATGCATCTAATCGAAAAATCTGTCGAGAGCAAAATTATAGCCCTTGAAAGAACAAAGGCGATTGCTTATTTGTGATGTATGCAAACCCACTACAAAACTGAATAATTGCTTGTTGAAAGTTGATTGGTATTTGCAAACGCCAAAATGGAAAGTTTCTACGTACAATAACCAAAAACCAATGCATTTTTTGGGAAAAACTAATTGAACTTTTTCTGAAGTCCTTCAAAAATCCTTCATTTTTGTTATTTATAAAAGATTCTAGCATCAAAACTGACCGAAGTATGAAGGAAATTAGTTCGATCCTTTCAACGCTTGTATCCTATGGAAATATAAGCAGCAGACTGTTGAGATTCCACTCTGTTATTTCGAAGATCTGACTCCAGACCAAAAACCAGTGAAACTTCAAAAACGTCCGACCATTCTCAAACATCCACTTCAGCAGATTCGACAGACGCGTCATCCAGGAGTATGAGAGTAATAAGATCTGGTCGAGTATTGAGGGTTCCAGAACGATTTGTTTATTAGCGACTTGTTTACAAGGGCATATTTTCAATCTACCCCGAAAAGTGGCTGCGTCTATTGAAAAACAGTTCTTTCTGTCCAATCAGTCAGCAACTTCTCGTATAACTCAAATTTTGACTATCAAAAAAATAATAAGAACTGATATATATGAAAATACTTCCATTCTCAAAGTTTCTAGGCAAATTCCTTTTCAAATGCAAATACCTGGTAAAGACAATTCGTGATTGACATTTGCCAAATTTGACAAATTCAGATTGTGGTACAAACCCAAAAAACTATGGAACCAATAATAACAAACGATACCTCTGCGGATCACATTGAAAATAACATCAGAATGAAAGTTTTCTGGATAATTGAGTATTCAAACAATTAGCAATCAAATTCTGTCTGCATCAAATGCTTAGTTTATAACGGAGAATTATATGAAGAAAAAACAGTTTATCTAGACTGCTTGATTAGTTTGAGATCAGTCTGAAATTTTGATCGCCTTTCCGTTTCTCATTAAATATCTACAAGCTGATTTATTCGGATGGTACCAACCAAAGTATAATTGAGAATTGAACGACTTTCCTGAAGGAAGCTCAATTCAAATTATATGAGGTTTGTCAAATCCGAATAGAGAAAACACCCACCCATCTCGATAAAATACAATATTTTTTGTCATTCCGACCCAAAAAGTCGATAGCATCGTTGAGATATCGTGGGGTGACGGACATGGTAATTCATTCTTCCAACTGGCGCATATCAGTCATAGAAGTGATCTATTCCGATATGACCAACCTCATATAATTTGGATTGAACTTCCTTCAGGTAAGTCGGTTAATCCTCAATTTTTCAATTTTTCCGAAAAATTGGTAATTAATATGTTGCGTCATAGTCACCAATATGAGGTCACATCATTTATCGACATTTATCGAAGTTGTTCGTAGTATTTTCAACACTTTTTTGCACTCATATTCGATATTTTGGCGGAAAAGAGTATGCAATTATTGCTGAATAGAAATTAGGGAGTCTATCGAAAATACGAAAGAAAAAATTATTTGATGCAACATCGAATGAAAGTTTCTGACAGCAAGTCGAAAATAATATTCTGTGGCCCATTTATCGACACTCACGTCGACATATCTAGAACATGTTCCAGATGTACCTATTATCAACATACTAATTTCTCAGTACTGTTTGAATGTCATTATTATGTGGTGGATATATATTCTTTTTTCTATTCTTTCCGGGTTCTCAACCTACCACAATCTGAAAAAAATGAGAATTGATATTGGCATTCTGTAC
Source organism: Zygogramma bicolorata (assembly GCA_032362365.1). Lineage (NCBI taxonomy): Eukaryota > Metazoa > Arthropoda > Insecta > Coleoptera > Chrysomelidae > Zygogramma > Zygogramma bicolorata. The sequence goes on from JAVJAQ010005880.1 coordinate 70,599, forward strand.
AAGTGTAGAAGGGCAGATTTTCAATCTACTGTGTAAAGTTGCTGCGATAATTGAAAAAAAGTTCCGAATAGAATACGTTCAGTCAGTAGGCAAATTTTCGTATATCTCAAATTTGCCTATCAAAAAATACGAGAACTAATATTTATCAAAATACTTATCGTTGACGTTTCGGGAACCGCTTCCATATTCAAAACTCTCACAAATATTCTCATGTAGTCTCGTTTACTGGTACGTTTTTTTGTGAATGTCAGAAATTTGATTTTTGACATATTAGGTCTTTCAAGAGTGGCAGCTAGGAGCGATCCATATAAACCGTGTGATACTAATTCTCATTTTTTCAGATTGTGGTAGGTGGAGAGTCCAAAAAAACTTGATCAAACTAATTTCTTCTATGATATGTTACGAATAATGAATTTTCCATAGGACCGACGTCAATCAACCATATGGAAGTATGCTTGTTTTCAACATATTATATATACTTCACTACAATTATGTGAGTTCGAGGAAACATAGCTGAAGGGTACTGACTCACCAAGTCAGCAAGAAAAATAGTAGTTTTTCAATATTCTCTGAGATGATCATTAAATCACCTTAGGATATGGATATGGACGATGGCTATGTTAAGTAACCAACTGGACGACGACTATTCTCTTACTATTTGAAACAGTCCGGACAGCAAACCAGAACAGGTCTAGTGAATGTTTGATTTGGAAATAAGTTGTGTAGCGTAAAACAGCTCTAATTCATATTTTGGAAACGTACTTGTGAAATCATGGGTAGATTTTCAACTGGGCGTAAACGAGCATCAGACGAAGGTGAAGCATCAACGAGTGCACAAAAAACTATTGTCGACCAAAGTCAAGAAAATATTCTGAGGAATATTTGAATTTTGGATTCACATGGACTGACACAAATGATGAAGAAAGGCCTTTGTGCGTTATCTGCTCGAAAGTTTTGTCAGCAGATAGGATGAAACCTAACAAGCTCAAACGCCATCTGGAAACAGTTTACAGAGGGTACGTTGGGGAACCTCGTGAATTCTTTGTTGCTAAATTGAAATCATAGGAAAAACAAAAATTTGTTTTTGAAAAAGTTCATTCTGTGAATGAAAAAGCTCTACTTGCTTTTTACAAAGTTGCTTACCAAATAGTAAGATGCAAAAAGCCGCACACCATTGGGGAAGAACTTGTACTGCCAGCTGCAGTTCAAATTGTGGAGATGATTTTTCCAAGCAACTCAAGTCTATTCCTCTTTCGAATGATACTATTGCTCGCAGAATTGGTGATATATCCGAGGATATACAGCAACAACTTTTGAATAAGATGCGCAATAGACTATTCACAATCCAGCTTGATGAAGCCACAGATAGCAACAAGGATGCCCATTTAATCGCGTATGTTCGATTTTGCGATGGAATTTCAGCAGTTGAAGAGCAATTGTTTTACAAACTGATGAGAAATAGAGTAACAGCAGCCGAATTATTCGAAATATTGCATAGTTTTCAAACGAAGCAAGTTTTCAATGGAAATACTGTGTCGGTACACACTGCACACTGCATGATTCACCGATTCACCTTAGGTCCTAAGGTCACATCAATCATCGTCATAAAGTTAGTTGCATGTGGTATCATGTTGCTGATGAGCAGATATCGAAGGAGTGGAAACTGTAAGGTAATTATTATGTTATATGATATATTTTAGTCTATAACATAGATTTGAATCATGAATGCACACAGCAGTTTATTATATACTAGAACATAACCCATACATATTTCTCATGAAAACACCAAAATTCGTATTTATATCGTAATAATGTATACATATTGAGGTTCAATCAAGTATGAAACGTTTATTTTCTTTTCGTAAGTATCAGTTGAATACGAAATAATTTGATGTATATCATGAATCGATATGGGTTAGGTTATTCATACTAAGCTGTATATGAATATAGCACACTGACATTGAAATTTCCTTCACACGATATCTCACACAAATGTTTTCGTACGATCACATCTCCTGGAATACGAAAATGTTTTTGCCCTTCGGTACAATACAATTCAAGAAAAAAGGTTTGTTAGCTACTTCCATGATGTGTAGAAACCGATACTGATGAAATCACACACTAAGAGTAACAAAACACAGGACATGTCTTGTGATGTCTTTCAGGGTGGTGTTCAAACTGCTCGAATTTATTATTTATTTTATTTATTATTTATTTGGCGTTCAACATTTCGCTTTGAACAATTATTTGAAAAATATTCGTGCCTATCCTTATTGCTTTTTACCTCATGAATACCTCAATAGATAGATAGATAGATAGATAGATTTATTTGATCATGTTATGTACAGAAAACATTTATGACAAGTCCAATGGTACATAATTTCAAAGTGATAGATGAGTGTTATCTAAGTCGATTTTTGCTCGATATCTTGTATATATAAAAAAAAGGTAAGGATATAGAGATAATTATACAGATAAAAAATGTTAAGATGAGAGATAATGTATAGATTAAAATACAAAGTTAAAAACACTAAAATGTGGTAACAAGTTGAATGTCTAGTAGAAACCGCATGAGTACAATCTGGAAGTATATTGAATGCTCATCGGAGAGTGAAGATAAATAATTTTAAATTATTTTTGATAAATAACTACATATTCATCAATTAGAAATTGCGTACCCTAAGTACTCTTCTAACGAATAAAAATTGAGATTTTGTAGGAAATGTTTCATCTTCCTTTTGAAAGGAATGAGATCGAGATTTCTCCATTCACGAGGTAGCTTACTATACAAATGCAAGTTCAGGGAATTGCGTTGTGAGATCGCAAGTCTATATCTAGGAGGCCTCATAAGGTCTGCTTCTCTGGTTGAATAATTGTGAAAATCGTTATTTCTGTCGATTTCAGTTTTCCTTGAATGTATTTCAAGGGGACTTTGATAAAACTAAATAGGAGGGAGACATAGAATCCTGAACTTCTTGAAGAGTTCTCGACATGAGGCATTATAGAGGGCGTCAGCCATCAAACGTATGGCACGTTTTTGAAGGCGGAAAGCAGAGTGAGGTGAATTCCCCCATAAAATGATTCCTTAATTCAAATTAGAGTGGAAAAGCGCATGATATGAAGATAGGAGGGTGGAAGAATCTAAGGAATTTTTAAGACGTCTCAACAGGAAAAGCTGGGTGGATAGTTTTTTGCATAGTATGTCAATATGGGTTTTCCAACTCAAGTCATCATCAATGGTCAAACCAAGCAGCTTGACAGATTCCGATCCACAATACTTTTTAGAGGAACAGATCATTTTTTGAGATTTACTCTTGTTGAGGTTTAGGTTGTTTGCTCTGAACCAGAGTTCTGCTTTACAGTCAACATTAGTGGAGATTTCGTTCAAGACAGAAACTTTATTGTGGGATTGAATGAAAGTAGTGTCATCAGCATAGCACACACAAAATCCTGGAGATATACTGTGGAAAATATCATTCATATAGATAATAAAAAGAAAGGGACCTATCACGGAGCCCTGAGGTACACCATGGTTTATGTGTTGATACCTTGAAGACACATCGTTGATGTATACTGACTGTACCCTGTTATTGAGGTAAGAACCAAAGAAATCAAGTGCCACACCCCTGATTCCATAAAAGCTTAACTTTTCCAAGAGTAATTCATGCGAGACACAGTCGAAGGCCTTGCTTAAGTCACACATTGTTATTGAAGTACGTTCGACCCTCTCAAAGCCCTCGACTATGCCTTGCACAACCATAGATATTGCTTGCACAATAGAGTTACTTCTGAATGCAAATTGGTTTTTATTTAGGAAGTTATGTTTTTCGAAGAAGCTCATTAGCCTTTGTTTCACTATAGATTCAAATATTTTTACAAATATGGGAATTATAGATATCGGGCGGTAGTTATCTACATCGCTCTTATCTCCTTTATTCTTGAAGATAGGTATTGAAAACATCGGGAAATGTGCCTTCAGAAAGACATTTATTAATCAGTGCGGTGAGAGGTCCCATAATTATCTCGCTAGTTTCTTTGAAAATTTTGCTGTTCAGGTCGTAAACATCACAGCATGAATAATTCAAGACATTCCAACAAATCATGCATATTTTTCTTATTCCGCGCCTAACTCCAATAATTGTTGGATTTTACACTGTTTTACTGGCTGCGGCATATCGTGTGGTTCTGCAGACAACATGAAAAAACAACATTCAAAACACTACTTGGAAGTGAAGAGATGACTTAGTTACTGATACTTTCTTATGACTGCTGCAGACCTGAAAGTTATTACTCGAAATAGCTGTGAATTAATTTCTCTAATTTAGGAAAAGTACAATAATATGGTTGAGGAGGAGGCGAAAGCCAATGTACTAGGGAAATACAGGAGTGCACTAGTGATAAATCATCCCTAGATTATTTGAGATTTTAATGGTATAAAGTGCTCACTTTAAAACTGTGAATAGTTTATTATCTTTGGAACTATTCGAATTTCTTCGAAATATAATTACTTTTGTGGAAATGAGAAAAAAAAAAAAACGAAAAACCCAGTTTCTCGCAATTATCTTGGTAATTTTGAGGTTATGTGCAGAAGTCGTTTATACAAGTGTTCCAGATCTCTTCAAGATCTATAACATTTCCATCGAAATTTTTTCTCAAAGACGTCACCTTTCGTCTGAAATTGCGACACTACCATTTTCACTCCTTTACACCCCCCCCTCTATCTATCTATACTGATCCATTCCCCATCACCAAAGTGCTGTTAATATTTTTTCTTGTGAAAGTACAGCTTGCCTGGTCTATTATTGGAGCTTAATACGATCAATTGTTCGAAATAGAACTATGATCAGAGTAACCCAACGGAGGGTGAATTTTGATGTGATAAAGATTAGAATGGGTGATGAGAAACAGGTCCAGTGTAGTGGCGAATTGGTGATTGGGTGATAATGGTATTCCCAGTGTACATGAAGGATGTACAAATAGTCTGATGAGGCCAACTTGTTGTAGAGGTATGCTCACTTCTCCAAATTCATACCTCAGGAATATTGATATATGTTAGCACCTGTATTTTCGAACCCTTGCTATAAAATGTATATTTTGGAAGCAATAAATGTATTGTATTGTATTGTATTGTACCTCAGGAATGTTTTTTGCCTCAATAGTTTTGTTCCCTAGGGCCCCGTATTCGAACACACAGTAGTTACAAAACCTTCTGATGGGGATTGGTTATTGTTCATTCATCCAAATGAGAATATAAGCCCGATTTCGTCGCGCTCCACTGCAGTCTGTAACAATATTTATTTCTGATTGGAAATTGAACCCTTAATCAACAACCAACTCGACTCACTATCATACGTTCCCGCCTTCTCCAAGCTCGTTCCATTCAATCACGAGCGATTATGAAACGTGGGGTACAGATTCTCGGATAAAAGCAGCCGAGGCTTTAGTGGGAATCAAGTATCTCAGTCACTATGTAGGGAGTGATATGATGCACTATTTGGGGTTATATGTGAATACAACAACTGTAACAAACGTGTTGACTCATTGTATATTATCGGGAAATTATCATCGCGTCTGAGGATGGGTAAATATTAGTTTTTTTTTCTCAATATAGGTCCTGGTAGGTTGAGAAGAGCTGTCTGTATATCCAGAACAGCTGCGAACGTCAGACATGTCAATGATATCAAAAATTGATTTGGCCTTGAAAATATCTTTCACTTTTCTCCAGATCAAATGAACAGAAATAAGCATAGCAGTGGAGCAGAAAACAAGAAATGATAACCAGTAAAAATGTGCACGTACATACCGACAGCAGACAATGACTAGTATCGCGTTTTTCAGTTAAAGATTAGCTTTAATTTCGGTGGAGAGGGCGTAGTACGGTATATAGGGATCAATCGATTTCCACTGGAAATTCAATCAACAGTATTGAAAAAGGTGAAAAAGAAGGTGAAGCTTACTCCCTTTCTTGTTCCAGTTGATCAACTTCATTGTGCTGAAACAGAAAATCTTTGATCATTCAAATGAAAAAGTTCATCAATATCGAATATTTAATGAGATGGAGGTTCAAAATTAACCATTCTGAAACTCAATGCACAATACAAAAATGACATAAAAATCCTAAAATTTGACCAATGGATTATAATTTTAGTTGATATGGATGTCAATTCACAATTACATAGAGACAGATTTTTGTAGCAGCTAGCGACGATGATGAAAGCCATTTTACGCAATCGTCAGTTAGTTCCATGGTCAGATGTTGATGAACAACGAAGTATTACCTTGAGCTATTGTGTTCAACCATACCATGCAGATTGATATATATGTTGGCTAATCACATCCGATCGTTTCCAAGCTATTCTCCGTTGATAAAGTCATGTGCTATTTCGCCAGGTGCCTATGGCTAGTATGAAACAGCATCCGGTTACTCCCATCGATCTATCCGGTGCTCAATACAGTCAGATTTTATTCCTAACTGAATAACTGAACTACGTTTTCAATATTTGGGGCTACATGCTGATCTTAAATTGAAAAAATAACACAAAATATCCTTGATATGGCTTAGTTGGATGTTAATTCTGCGAATCAATACCTCCTCCAATTCAGAACTTCGGTTGCTGATAGAAAAACCTATCCTTCTGATGAGTAAGGAAACAAGCACACACAATGAATTGTTCAAAAACATCCCACTTTCTGCAATAGAAAAATAAACAGGAACAACTTTCAGAATTGGTCAGATTAATAATACTTCATTGGATAAGAATATTCTAGAAGATAATAAAAAACAGCTCTTCTGGTAAAGTCAGGACTCGAAAAGATGAGTATTTTTTGAATCTTTCAAACGTTCAAAAAAAATCGGTGTTTAGTCCATAAATAAATATTACCAACTTGAGCATATACCCCTTCATTCCACTATACGAACATGTTTTGTGGAATAAATCGAACGTATCATCGATCACTCGATATCATCGAATAATCTTTACTGTCATTTGACAACGGGTACTATATAAAAAATAGACGGGTACTATAGAAATTCATATTGATTCCGTCTCTGAATATAGAAAAAAAAATCATGAGACATGTCATATGTGACTATGCTACAATCAATTCAATGACAGGATGTATTCGTCGAGTATCGACTCACTTCAACAACTGAAGAAAAAACGTTTGACCAGATTTTCAAAAGTACCTCGATTCGGTGGAGCGGATATTTCCTTGAGTATGAAGCTCCTTTGTTATAATTCAAAATCACTGTCATCAAATATATTCATGTATTCTTATAAGTAACTCAGTCTGTTGAAATAACTCTATATCCATACTATATGACCAATCAATTCCCTGTCAAAAATCTTACTGCTGCACGATAGTAGCTTCTTATGGAAATGTGATTGTGACCTGAAACAAAAAATCATTGTAAATTCCTCTAGTGACTGAAGTAGTTTCACTCACCTGCTGTAATTGCTGGCACTTGATTTCAGCTTGGGTAACCCCACTGTCATATATTACTATTCAATATCCAGTTCATTCTCAGAATGGTATCAACCAACAATATTTTGATAAGATCTTCCTACACTACTAGGTATGCATGTTTGATATATCATGTTTGATATCGTCATCGTCATTGAACGTTATATGAGTGAGTTCAAGGAAATTGCTATTCAATATCCAGCTTATTCTCAGAATGGTATCAACCTACAATATTTTGATAAGATCTTCCTACACTACCAGTTGTTCATGTTGAATATCGTAATGGAACGTTATATGAGCGAGTTCTAGAAAATATCATCTGTTTTGGTAAACATAACATCAAAATCAAAACTATTTGATATTCTTGACGAATTAGCTTGAAAGAACAAATCATCATAAATCTTTAAATTCCAATGAGTTCGCGATGACTTGTAGAATTCGATCTGATTATGAAATCATTGGAAGAAGAGTAAGAAATGAAAAAAATGACCTTTTGGTTAGTCAAGACTAGAACTTCTTTTTCGATGTATTGCTCTCATTTTAATAGTGGATTTTTGGTCATTGGTAATTCGAAATATATCACTTTTTATCTTTCTATTTTCTGGAGGAGAACGAGAAATACACGAAAAAGGATTATATATGATATTCGCAATCAATAACTTGTCGTTGCGACACACTCATAAGGCCACACACCAACCACTGTGGGTCTAGCTTGTTTATGCCATTCATTCTCACGCTACATTCAAAATACACCTTGAGTCACTGATATAACTGTTGCTCTCTTCGGGCCTTGTCTTCTGGGGAAAGTTAACCTTGCTTTTTGTTCTGTTTCATTTGGCCTTACCTGTAAGCTTTGCTTAGCTACCTTTCGCTGTACTGCACGCTGGTTGCTTCCTCCCCCTCCCTCAGAGCTGCCCCAGCTGGACTAGTTATAACTCGAAACACTCATTGCTGGTCGTCACCATACTCACACCAGACAAGGCTCATCCATTATGTTTGTTCGCTTTTATATCGTAGCATCTGAGCGCTTGAATGGAATTGCTATTGTATTGCTCATGTGAATCATTTAGCAACTCTAATTTACTGAAAACTTCCGAATATACAGTGCCTTAGGCCACTTTAAACAGATGATAATTGACAAAAAATTCCAAGGCTGAAATAGTTACTTAATTTCTCTGATCAATCAAAAACTGTAATTTTTTTGACCCAGAATGCATTTCAAACATTGTTGTTTGGATTTGATCACCTCATCCGATCTGAATTTTATGACTTTTTTTTTCTATTTTCCTAGCAAAAGGTTTCAGTGGACTCAATAATATGGGCGATGGAAGTCCGAACCAATACCCCACAACAAAGAACATTATATCAGTATATTTTATTCAAATAAAGATAATACTACTCCTCACCGTACTCCCGACTGAGAGCAATGCATTATTTCGAAATTATTCATATGTCAGTGAGAACAAACACTTCTATAAACCAAATTTGTAACATAAAATTTGGCACGTTGCACCTTGTCTACAAAAAAAAACAATGAAAGTAGGCTGGTGCTGTAGATCTGTACTAGCCCCACCACCAAATCTTCAATCCAAAACTTTGGACTCTGGGATCCTGCATTCGAGGCACAAAGCACTCAGTTAACACGCTGCTAGGGATTGGTTATTTTTGATTCACGAAAATGAAATTATGGGCTCGAGTTCGTCGCTCTCCACTGTACCCTGAAACAATATTCATTCCTGATCGATAAACAAACCCTTATCAACGTCCAACTCAATTCATTATCGTCCTATTAGCACAGTTTTCGCCTTTCCTGAAGCTCATTCCTTTCAATCATGAACAATTACGAAGCGTGGGATACAATCAAGAGGGGCGTGGGTGTTGGTCCAGCGTCTCCGCCACCACGTGGAAAGTGACATTAGAAACGGCGCATGACCGCCGTCGCGACGCTACAACCAGAAGAGAGGAACGTGCAATTCGAGTTGCGAACGCGGTGAACGGTAAACGTGAGAGTGAGTTTTTTGACTATGGGGAAATTTTGAGTGGGTCGATGTTCCGGTACCATGCATTTTTGTGACAGTTCATGTGACGTAAAAGGTATGTTTTAGTTTATTCAATGGTTGCGTACATTTCGATTCTAGAAAGTGCCAACAGTTTCGAACATTCGAGATTAAAAAATTCTTGCAATACGATAATAATGTATTTTGTTCAGAATCAGAATGATATTATTACGAATGCCAAATTTAGAAATAATATACTACTCTCTGACATCTGCGCTATAAAATGACAGGTCCCGTAGGTATCATAAATATTTTCTATATTATTGTCCAGTCAGAAAAATATATCATTCACCCAAGAGCGTAGGAGAACTTCGAAAATCGAAGAATCTCTCACAGAAAATTTCCTAACGTATTCAATGACAATTTTTAATTCCATGATTGATGGAATAACAATGCTGCTCCTGAAGAAGGTGTGAGGACTCAGTTATGAGAACTCTATAGTTTACACGATTGTCACAAAAGTTCAAGAAAGTTGCTCGTGGATAAAATAAAAAAACTATCTCATCTTCCTTTTATAACAATTGTTCATACCCCTTTCATGAAAAGCACTGCTTCGTATCACTAGTGGAAACTCGTGTTGTCTATAATATGACAAATGAAAGTTGAATTCATCCGAAAAATAGTGGTTGGTTCGATTTTTCATTCAGCTTTCTGTTTATTTGGTGAGAACTATGGGGAAGTTACTCATCCACTTCAGCATTTTCTGAAGTTTGATATAGTTTCTGGATTGATTATTCAGGTATTAACCTGGGATATGATTCGCGATTATAAAGGGCCAATGAGCCTGTGACCACTTTACAATTGTGCCTATTCCAATAGTTGAGAATGAATTTCAACATTTGTATCACCATAATCACGAGCAGGATTTTTTTTTGAGAAGAATCCTGTACCTAAATCTATTTGATTCAATCCAAATCTTCCGTATTTGCAGAAGAGTAGTTTCTTTTCAGAAAATGTAATCTACTCAAAGTTCATTTCATCATCGTCAGTATTAAACCATCTCGTGTTTTCAACATAACGGATATTTGGAACAACAGCAGAACTATCAGAAATGTACCTTTCCATATCTAATATTCATATAAATTTGGTTACGAATTCTGAATATCGCAGCAGCTCTCATTTCGAAATATCTTCATCGTCATCGCCTATAATACTTTCCATGTTCACTTCGAAGTCTTCAACATCGAACCTAATCAAATTCAAGTTTGAGCGAGGAATGACATCGATGCTCTCGATTTTATTTTCAAATAGATGATTATTTTTCGGAATAATAATTTTTTCAATTGGAACTATATGGAATCATCGTTTTGAAATTTCCATCACCTATAATAACAACAGTAACACATTTATAGCATCTGTTTGCTTTCAATTCATCTATTCTTATACTCTTGAAAATGATTTCTTCCAATCATTATGATTACCACTAGCGTATTTCTCTACAGTTGCAATCATGCCACGAAGTTTCCCACCTGAACAGAGATTGGCTGGTGATTCCTCTGTTTTTGTGTGTGGGATATTCTCAGAATGAAACAGAAACGAATAACGAGTTCCATGAGGTTGAGATTGTTCTCTGATATTGAGTTACTTTCAAAATAGCTTTCTTGATACTATGACAATAGTTTCATTCTGCCCATTCATGACTGGATAGAAAGGACCGCCTATAACGCTTTCGATAAGGAGACGCTGAAATGACATGGCAAGAAAGTTTTTTCATTATCGGTACGAATTTGACGATGTGAATCAAATCTTTCAACTTAGAATGGACATTTTTTGATTACGGGGTCTCTCAGTCAATCCAAAACTCTGGTTTACTTTGCCATATGTATATACAGATTCACACGAAAGGAGTGCACTGTAATGGTCGAGGAACACCGTGTGAATAGGACAGGAGATACGAATTAACATTAACTTTGAATTCTTGAAGTTAGTTAGCCTCAGGAAAACCTCCCTCGGCAAGTAATTCCAAAGTTATATATATATATATATATATGTATATATATATATATATATATATATATATATATATATATATATATATATATCGACTTATGTAATGATGTTTGTTATTGTCTGAGTACTGTTTTGTGTTATTGTTTACTTTCAATGAATAATGTTCAATGTGAAAGAGTCAAATTCATATAGATTCGAGAAATACAAATAAATAGTCCGAGAATCGAAGAAAATAAATATGAGATACAAGACTAGCTAACAATATCTGTGTTCGATGGAATACATTTGATTATCATATAGCATTTTGTTTGACAATTCGGTAATTCCAAGAGAACTGTAGTGTATATTTTTGTACTGGCAAATCAGTATAAACCGGTGCCATTGTCGTCAAATCACACACGTATTGTATAGCGCAAGGAAAATAGCATTTGAAAATGAGTTTTTTGAAAAACACAGGGTGCAATGGTCCACTTTGATATTCAACATCTTACACACTTTACATACGATGTATTACAGCATGAATCAGTTATGCATGTTGTTTTTTCCAAGTCATCATAAGGATCAACTGACCTTTCTCCCTACAGGAAGAGAGACAACCTCTCTTTCTTCATGACAATATCGAAATGCTTTTGACATTGCTCACAAATATTAGCAGCTGTATTCAATACATGTTGATGAGGCTCAAACATAACAGTTTCAAAAGAATGCTGTTGGAATAGCACTGTTGGTTGGATTGGTGTTATTTTTGCGGAATGATAATCATAAAAAATCCAAGAATAACTTGATATAATCCGTGCATGCTGGATTCACTGATGAAAACAACAGTTCTACCCATCTGATATAAATACGGAAATGGCTGCACACTTCCACGGTTTCATCGTCAGGAAATTGGGCCAAAGAAGCAATTTGATTAGTCAGCGAGGATCCTGAGTTGCTCGCACTCCAGACAATTGAGATGAAATTAGATTCGTTTCAATTACTGTCGACACCAAAGCGTCAAATTGAGCATTAGCCCTGCACATTTGCGCCCAGATATGTATCTCTTTTTCTCCTGACAATCAGGCTTGTACAGAAGTTTTTGTACTGGATCGATTGGAAAATAAACACAGATTACCGAATATTTCATTAATATTAATCAGCAACATTATTGAAGGGGCGGCTAACAATAATATCACTGGATCGACTGATTTTTTCATCACAGGACCGATAGAATCGTGATGGTTTTGATCAATATTGATTTAAAATTATAAGAGGAATATTTTATGTATTAGTAATTCGAACACAGCACAGGCAGTCGAAGTCGACATTGTAAGTAGTATGGCCACATAATAATTGAACTACTATTCAATCAAACTTTGGCACTTTCATCGACACTGCTAGACAAATATATGTCAATACCCCCCCTCCTTATGGAATAACCAACCAAGACAAAGCATTGACTTCAATTGACTGTTCTGCGTCAGAGATACAGGCTTTTCAAAATACTTTTTCCCAATATTTGTCAGACCATGAACTCTCTTACGAGATGATTGGTTCGTTTTTATCAATCGATAATATCGATGCCGCTCTCTTATCCTGCTCATTCAGGTGGAATGTAGAATTGGATGTTTTCTAACGGATCTTCTTCTATGCGAAAAATTGTTTCTTCGGGGTCTATATCTGTTGGTGGTTTTTCTTCGATTGTTCAACGTTTCGACTTCCATCTTGAAGTCATCATCAAGAACTGTTAGACGAATATATGTCAATGCTGACCCGGCTAGTTACAACCCTCACGAAATTACCAAGCAAGACAAAGCATTGACTTCAATTTTCTTTTCTGCGTCAGAGATACTGGCGTTTTATAATACTTTTTTCAATATTTGTCAGACCATGAACCGTCTCTCGATATGATTGATCCCGTTTTAATAATCGATAATATCAATAACCGCTCTTTAAGATATCCTACCCATACAGGTGGAATGTAGAATTGAAAGTTTTTTCTATGCGAAAAATTGTTTCTTCGGGGTTCATATCCGTTGATGGTTTTTCTTCGATCGTTCGACATTTCGACTTCCATTTTGAAGTGATGTAGTATCCCTTTTCACAAACATCCCCTCAGCAGATACACTTAGCATTCTGAAAATGAAACATCGAATCTCCCAAGACACGCTCAACATCATTGGTCATTATATGTCCAGTACATTCTTTCTGTTCCAGGGCTAATTTTACAAACAAGTAAAAGGCGCCCCTATGGATTCTCCTTTCTCGCCAGTACTTGCAAACCCCTTCATGGAAGATTTTGAGTCTAGAGCAATTGATACTTCTGCATTGAAGCCAACGTGTTGGCTGCGTTATGTGGATGCTGTCTTTGCTATATGGCCTCATGGATCCGAGAGCCGATATGTCCATATCACAAAATCCAACGATTATTTCACTCATACTTTCTACCGAAAACCCACGCATACCAACAGATATCTCAATGCCGACTTCCACCATCATCCAGTCCAGGTGAGTTCCGTACTGAATTATCTCATCAATAGATCCATCAAACTCACAGATTACCATAACAGACCCATTGAGCTGAAAAAGCTCACATCCGCCCTTCTTCAAAACGATATTTCCTACCCCAAGATCCAGAGAAACATTCAACGCGAACACACCCGCTTCTCGCATCCGAAACAACCGGAAGACATGGCTGAAAGCCAGAAAACTTTCCTTCCTTTCATTCGGGAAGTCACTGATAAAGTGAGCCGAATTCTGACAAAATACGACATCAAGACAGTTTTCACCGCAAACAATCAAATATCCTCTTTCCTGCGCTAGTTCAAATATATAATACCCAACGAATCACAAGGAATGTATGTAATTCCTTGCCATGACTGCCCGGGAACATATATAGGACAGACGAACCGACGAATATCAAAGAGCTCGAACAAGCAGTACGTAATTCGGACATGACCTCGACTCTCTTCGAACATCACCACGAAACCGGACACAAAATTGTCTTCAACAACACGAATACCCTTGCCTCAATTTTAGAACAATTTAGTAACTCAAGTAATTCATTAATGGTATTCCGATATCAGAAAAAAGCCATCCGTATTAGTCCAAGAACCAGGTACTTTTTTTCTGCAATCTTCTACAGAATTGATATTCTTGTTGGAAAATGTTCGGGGGTGTCCCCTGAATGTAAATTCGAGTTGGCGGGACGGGGGGGGGGGGGGTTGAGCTTCAGCCGCCATCTTGGAATCGAATATCTCGTGAACCGTGCATCGTACGATAAAAACAGTAAGGATCGTTTTTGTAGATGATGAAATTCTCTGCAACTTTTATTTGAAACTTTTTTTTGTATAAAGCATAGGTTTTTATTTGTGGCGCGCCAAAATACTGCCATTTATACTGTTTCATCAACCGTTCACTATATATTTAGCAATAACCATGCTGGGAACAGTTTGGCGCGCTATAAATGAAAACCTATGCACTATACGGAAAAAAGTTCCGAATGAAAGTTGAAGAGAATTTTATTATCTACGAAAATGATCCCTACTGTTTTTGTCGTACGATGCACGGTTCACGAGATATTTGATAAAACGTGTTTTCCAAGATGGCGGCTGAGGCTCAACCCCCCCTGTCCCGCCAACTTGAATTTATATTCAGGGGACACCCCCAAACATTTTCCAAGAAGAAAATCAATTCTGTAGAAGATTGCATTATGAACCTACTTTTTTTGCTCTGGCTCTTGGCGTATATTTTATCTAATTATCTCGGTATCATGCTGGTTTCGACTTTATATATATATATATATATATATATATATATATATATTGACTGTGTTATTGGAAATACATGAAAATATAAATAAATTTGAAAAACATTCTGATAGACATCGGTATAACACAAGATCCGCAGACTTGTTGAATCTCCAACGGCATCGACTAACTGTCTGTAACAAAAACTCTCTTGACTTGTATTTATATAATGCTCTCGGCAAATCAGTGAGAATGCTGGAATTTCATAGGTTCAAGGCAATCCCAAAAAAAAATTTTTCCTTGAGAATTGCTTCAACAATGTGAAGGAATATCTGAATCTAACATGTTTATTGAACAGTGAACTTTATTCATAGGGCATGATTACTCAACAAGACAATGATGATTTTGATAATCATTTTAAATGTAATGTTTATGTGTGTGTGTATATATTATTTTATGTGTATGGGGTCCATTATGATGTTTTCTCATTAGTATTTTCGTATACTGTGACTTGCCATAAATGTATTTGTACGTAACATGGTCAAATATACTCTAATCTACTCTACTCTATGATATTCAAATGTATATCATCGAACACAAATATTATTATCTAGTGTATTTCATATTTATTCTTTTCGATTCTTGGACTGTATATTTGTATTTTTCGAATCTATATCAATTTGACTCTTTCACATTGTAAATTATTCATTGAAAGTAAACAATAACACAATACAGTACTCAGACAATAACAAACATCATTATATATTTCAATATATAAATACAGGTCAACTTTTCTCCAACATAGTGCTTGCTTAGAAACAATTGCTTTTAACAGGTCAAAAAAAATATCGGTTACGACTAATCTACAGGCAAAATGCAATATTTGATAATACCTCGAAGGAAAACAGCATTCTGCACACTAACATCTACAACTCGCATGATTTCATTATCCCACGGGTGAAGCGATGATATTTTGCCTCGTATTTTGCATAGTTTCCATGTTGTGGTATGAACAAATTTGATCTTTATCAGTATAAAATACCCAATCTTGAGGAGTTGCTGCTAATTCTCTTCCTACTTAACTCGTTTCTTGAGCTCATTAAGATACTCTTCGTATCAGCGAATCCACAAGTGCTGTGGAATGCTTTGAAGACGTTAAAATCTCTTCAGTATAATTCTGAGAATGTTCAGTAAAAACATTTCTGAGAGGTTATTGAATGTGCTAATCGAGAAATGGGCAGGCGTTAAGGCAGTCAAGCTTTTGGGATCAGAGGTAATATGACATAGAAAACGAGAGTTGATTCAATTTATGCCAACACAGTTGTTAAAAAATTCCCATAGGTGAGTGAATTATCACCTAAAGCTTTTTTATATGGAATTTTACACTTTTCACTTCAGACCTTTGCTGTTGTAGTTGGAACTTTTTGTAGAGATCAATTACCCCAACACCAAACTGATATTTTTTTTGCTAACAAGGATAGCATCTTCGGGAGAAAGTATCAATTTTTTCTGCTAAAGATACTAACCTTGTTAATAATATATATTTGGTGTCAGGGTGATGATCTCTACAGTTCAATGGAAATTGATATATTTTTTCATCGAAAATTAAAACAACTAATTAAGGTCACTATTGTCTTCAACTAAATTCGAACTATTGCCCGTAAATTGATACATACGAGGTTTTTTTCATCAATTACTGAATCACTTTAACACTGCAAAAAAGCTTCAGTGGTGAGAGCTGTAGCCAAATCTAAGTGAACAGCTTTCATTCCCATTCATATAAATGTGCAAAAATGAGATTTGATGAATTTAGAGCCTCGGAGCTTTCTGCATTTAATCGAAAAGGAACCACCATAATCTACAACAAAATTTTGAAACGGAATTGTACAATTCATTATAAACTCAGGTGAGTTACCCATCAAATAATTCATTTCTTCAGATTTGGCCTTCATGCATTCTAATTCCTGATGATTTTCCAACAGATATTTCAGCTGATAGTGGCCAGAATTTGTGCCTGATAAAGAAGACAATTATTGAATACCACAATACATCAAGCTTTCAAATTCAATTTCTATAATTAGATAGGTGAGTTTATGATCACTTGGTAATATTATCTGATGTTTAAGCTCAAAGAACAACTTTTTCATAATATCTATACGACCTCCTAGTTGCACAACATCTTCATGAATAGAACAATTCAGTGAAATGATTTTTCTTCCATTAATTTCATCAATTTCCAATGGCCCAAATTTCTTATTGGGATTTCGAGAATTATTTATAAAACGCAGAATATGACAAAGGAATCTTTGTGATTCATTTAAGGGCGAATATTTCTCGATAGAAATATTAATCATAATGTTACATGACAATAATTAGTGATGTGGAAATATTTTTTTGTTCAGAAACGACTGAATCCGAAATAACCTTGATGAACCATACCACCACAGTTCATATTTTATAAGTGAGTCAGGATATTTTTCTCGAGGAACTAGATCTGCCGGGTTCTTTTTGGATAAAATATAATTTCAGTTGATATCATTTCATCACGGTCACTTTATTAGCGACAAAAAATTTTCATCTAGTTGGATATGCTTCAAGCCAGGCTAGAGTGATGATTGAATCAGTCCTATAATATTTTTTCAGGTATGAACATTCTCGAAAGCTCGACCAAATAACAAAGTGTTTGCTTTAGTAAACAGCCTAGCAATTTGACTGCATCCTCAGAAATAATTTCCAGTTTTTTCTTGACTAGTCTTAACTAGTCAGTCAGAAACTGTGTTTCTTTGTTGAATATGAATCTTGATCAGGTATCGACCTGTTCAATTCAATTTCTATATTTATTGTGTGAGAGACCCCACAATGGAGAATATGTCGTTTGCGATATTTCAACAAATGATTCATCTACCTTCTCGAGTGGAAGAGTGCAATGCCTTCTACATGGAGCGAATATGAGTATTTATTGCAATACCTCGGAGTTTAAGCGATTGAAAGATCACTCGTTTCACTACATTCCGAGAAAAAAAATTACAGTAAAATTTGGTGTAGTGAAAATATTTATGTTTCTTTGTGACTTTTGACAATACCATAAATGTACTGCTCTTCAAATTAATAACTGCATTTACAGAAATCATCCTAATTCCAAAATCCAACGTCCTTGATTCATAATGATTTTTTTGAAATCACTTACGTTTCTCATGAGTGTGATAGTTTGAACATAGATTGCTGCAATCCAAGTCATGTTTCAAACGAACTCATTCTCAACATTCACACCCGGTTTCACAGCTGCACGAATAGTTTTCGGGAATCAAGCTCAATTTGACAATAGTGTCCATGCTCTGTTAACATATCAATGCTGCGTATTCAGTGAGTGGAACTCATGTGAATTGATTAACATTGTACTTACAATTTTTGTCAAGCTGAATCCACTCAAAATGTTTTATTCAAGAGTTGGAAAACATTTCGTGTGCTTTGTAATGTCCCGTACTTCGATAATCTAATTGTCTTGTTCATTTTTCATAACTTTTCGCCCAGAAAGAGGGTAACTTTTTCAATTCATCTCCTGCCCTTCAAACTTATATTCCAGCAGAAGGGATCTAACCCTTTTAGCATTATGTGTATAGAGTACATAATTCAATAGTGTTTGGGCGACGATATCTGGCTGAAATCAAAATTTCTGGTATTCGGGCTCATAAGCCAGAATCGGTAAAAGAGAAATAAATCGTTATCTATAATTTTGAGAAACAGAAACGGACTGAACAAGAGATAGTGGGGTGCCGTTAGGCGTAAAGATCTTGGAATCCAAGGCAGGTTAATCTTTATAAAAAATGTTGGACTGCATTGTTGAAAGATTGAATGGAAAAGTTAAAAAACAAAAAATGTGAATCTTGATTACAACAAATTTCAACAACAATTTACAAAACAAATGAGACGGACAAGGGAAAAAAACTTCAAAGCAGAGAATCATATCTATTGAATAATATTTGTATAGTAACAATGTTGATTCATTTGAATTTCGTGAAAAAACGAGTAACAACAGGAAGATTATTATTATAAACTATATATAGTGGCTTCCTTCAATGTTCTCCCCCATTTTATTCTTTGAACGGGCAACTCAAAAAACTGAAAGTTGAGATAATGAAATTGATAAAATAGTTAAGGCTTTCGCGGCCGAGGTTTTCAGTATCACTACTTTTATTCGGGTTTGAAGGCCGTCGTCTTTTGGAATTTCTTCCTGACGTTTCGCTGGCTCGAGTGGCTAGCTTCTTCAGAGGTTCATTCATCTTGGAATTCAGTCATTCAGAATTCAGTCATCGGAGTGAATTCCAAGATGAATGAACCTCTGAAGAAGCTAGCCACTCGAGCCAGCGAAACGTCAGGAAGAAATTCCAAAAGACGACGGCCTTCAAACCCGAATAAAAGTAGTGATAATGAAATTGATGCATGAATAATATATTCAGGAGTGGAATTGACAGATGAAAATTTCAAGATGGCGACTGTGTGTCATCTGGGAAATAATTAAATGGAAAGGGGGTCTTGGGGCAAATCCTTTTGAAGCTGTTGACGAATATTATACAACCTTAGGATATTGAGGCAATATCTTCAGCTACTACAAAATGGCGAAACATTTGATAATTGCCTGAATATATCGATGTTCAACTCCAGAATTCGGGAAAATAAGCTGAGTTCAGTTCAGAAGATGCTCGAAATGGTTGCCTAGAGCTTCTTGACATAGCCAACAGCCCATTCGATATTTCACGCCGTACATTTTCGAACAGAGAAACGTCGATATTTCTTCTGTTTCATGGAGTTTATGGTCGATATATTCAGGTAATTGATATATGTTTCGCCACTTTGTTGTAGGTGAAGATATCGACCAATATTCTAGCGTTGTACAGTATTCGTCAGCAGCTTCAAAAGGATGTGTCACAAAACACTCCTTTCCATTTGATCTTTTTCCCAGATGACGCATAATCGCCATCTTGAAATCTTCATCTGTCGATTCAACTCCTACATATTCATACAACAATTTCTAAACTTTGAATTTTTTGATTTGACCTGTTCAAAAGATGAAAGGGGGAGGGCATTGAAGAAAGCCGTATATATAGTTTATAATAATAATAATATTTTGCAGTCACCCGTTTTTATGGGAAATATGGATGAATTAACATTGAATTTACTAGGTATATATTATTCATTAGGTGAAGAGATCTTTGCTTCAAACTTTCTCTGAACTATGCAGTCCAACAGCTTCCATGGAAATCCACCGACCTGCTCTCTCTCTATATATATATATATATATATATATATATATATATATATATATATATATATATATATATATATATACGATAGAAGTATTAGTGTCTGTGTGATTAACCATGGAATGAAATTATAGCGGCATTCAGACAAATCATGAGAATTTGAGAAAAATTAACTTCTTCGAGCGGGATTCGAACCCACGACCTTCCGTTTTCTAGACGGATGCTCTGCCACTGAGCTATCAAAGACCCTGAGTTCTCCATCGCAACTTTCGGAAGTCATTTATCTCAAATTCTATTGTTAGTTGTTATTATTCAATCGAGAACCTTCGGCGGTTTTCGACTGATAGAGGTGTTAGTTGGGAAGGATACACATTCATTATCATATGGTCTTAGTACCCAATTGTACCTTTCAACCGAAGCGTCGTCGATGTTTATCGACTTCAGCAGGTATCAGGTGTAGATACCAACCAGGTGATTTCAAGCCGGAAAATTTACACGATAGAAGTATTAGTGTCTGTGTGATTAACAATGGAATGAAATTATAGCGGCATTCAGACAAATCATAAGAATTTGAGAAAAATTAACTTCTTCGAGCGGGATTCGAACCCACGACTTCCGAAATTTGCGATGGAGAACTCAGGGTCTTTGATAGCTCAGTGGCAGAGTCACTCAATTGTTAGAAATCACACTGAGCTACAGAGGAGTGGATATCAAACTCATACTTGGGCGTGTTGTCTCATTTTTCATTTGGAAGAATATCAATTCATTCAACAAGAAATCGTCAAAAAAATCCAACATAGCCACACAATCATAAATGGAAACAGCCATTTTGAAATATTTCAATGAATACCTGTGAAAATCCAGATTGAAATATGTCATATTCTACATCTGAAAACGATTTACTCCCAGTTTTTGATTAATTTTCAACGATAATAATAAAAACAACTAGAGCAGAGCTCCGTAACATAACCTCAATCTCAAAAAACTCGACAAGCTGTCAGAGTCAGATACCATTTCCATTTTCGCGACCGTCTGGTATGGAAGGAAACAGAATGAGATAAAAGAGAGATAGTCATATACCGCTTCGGTACGTACCATGACATACCTGGTATCTCGCGACAAAAAGCCTCTAGTTACTAATTTGGTACAAATTGAATTGAAGTATTACTAAATTTTGGCTACTTTGAATTTTGATTATGCAATTGAATCATCGAGACTAATATTACTATTGGATAGGTTCTTGTCTAGAGTCAATAAATAAGAATATATTTCACTTAGGTGATTAATGTCTGTTCGTTTGTTCATACAATTGTTCCTCCACTGAGAGGAATGTTAGTAACTACTGGGATGAAAGTGACATTGTAATTTGCAACGCATTTTACAGACGTCTCACTTATTAGACCCCAACCGACGATTCATATGGAATTTTAGGGGATAGTTTTCAAATCGTCGTGTTTACCTTAGTTTATTCAAAGATTCTTTCCTCATTCTGCTACCGATTTGAAATAATCTCTACGATTTTTTTTTGGTCGTAGACGTTCTGGAAGACCTTAGTGGAATATTACTAGTTTATTCAGAATTCAGGTATTTCTAGAATATTTGTGGTAGCTCTCAGACCCCGAGCTCGAGAACATTCTTCCGTTTTAAGGACTGGTAGAACAAACTATCTTCTCTCGAATTAGCCAATATCTGAATTTCTTCGATAAAAACAGCCAGGACGGTCAGTCCTGCACTGGAATCTTCCCCTAAGATTGAGGTAGTGGATTATGCTCTGGTATTTTCGAATGAGGACGCTTTTTCCCTTAATGGTTTTAATGCCATTCAGTTAGGCGTTGGTTCTTATCATTAATTGACTATAGTATGTCTGTTCATATAATTTCAGTTTGAGTTTTGTATGATCATTCTGGGATAAAGTCTATTTTTTCACCACAGCTCTATCTTTGAGTTCAACTCTCGAAAGATTTCATCAAACCATTCTATTTCAGCCATTTTTTTGTAGTTACCGAGTTTCCTCAAAAAAGTGATACATTCAGATATTTTTATTGGTTTATTTTCAGTACTTATCAGTAGAAGGGTGTATTCTGTGGTAGATCACTTGGCTCCTTTTTTTCTTTTTGATAGGTCATAACCAAATTACTCCAGGACTCGAAGAAAGCGTAACAGTTCAGTTACAAAGTTACTGATGCAATGTCTCATTAACAGTATCGTCAAGCGATGAGTCTCGAAAAATTATGTAACAGTGGGTAATTAGTTTTGTATTTCTAAAGCTACATCATAGAAACAATTTGGATTCGAATCTCTTGGTGGTACTTGAGTATTCGACATATTTTCTCGGGAACGATCATCATATGTGAAAGAACCATTCATTTTTATTTCAATCGAAATGAATTTGCTTCGTATGGCATGAATGTGTGGAATATCTGATACAATACTGTGATTCTGATCACCACAAATCAGTTATTTTTGAAAAATGTTCCGGCCCAAAATTATTTTTTATCTACTGGAAATGGTCGTATCTAGAGAATGTAACTCCGGACCGGGATCAGTGAATCGAGATCCGGAATAAATTTTTTTCTAATACCGGGATCCCGGAATTCATTTTTCAACTCCGTATAAAAAAATTGGTTTCGATCAAAACATGAATAAAATGAAAAAACAATCCATATGTGAATAAAAAATAAAACTTGCAACTCAATGATAAAAAGAAATGTAAACAAAGAATCTAAGAATTCTAATGGTCTAATCTATATTCAGTTCTGGTTTTGAAGTAACTCCTCAGGAATAAAAGCGTATACTCAATCTGCTCCTAACTATATTGCCCAATGTGCCACCGGCAGAAAATGCTTCTTCTGATTCGACACTAGTTGGGCAAATTGTTGAAAGGAGATTGAATGCTCTCAAGAGATTTCCCCCCTCCCAAATTCTCTCAATTCTCATAATGAACCATGTTTTTGATTTTCATGATTGACCTGTTTGGAATTTTACAATGAACATTATTAATATTATTATATTAACTGAACCGACGTGACCATCTTTTCCATTTAGCAGGTTGTTCCTCTGAAATTCTTCTGATGTTTTTTTGATTATTAAGAAACCTCATTGGAGAGAAAACATACTTTTTTTGATCCCGAAAATCCCGGGATTGACTTTTCGCAATCCCAGCCGATTTTTCAATCTGGAAAAATCCCACAAATCATATTCTTTTGAAAGATGAATAATGCCTTGGAAAAATGTCCTTATTTCTTTAATCGAATATTCGCCAGGCCGTAAACTAGCGTATTCGCCAAATTCTATAGCGCAGGAAGTACCCACTGTAAGAAATAACTAGTGGTAGATACTGAAATTATATTTTCCAGAAATATATTGAATTGAGTAGGGATATAATAATTTCGTTCAAATGAAGAAACAATCAGAATGACAATGCGTAAATCTCGAGGTTTCTGAAACACAGTGTGTGATTTGGAAACTGGTCAATTCTTTCAAATTCCAAAACCGTAATCATCATCATGCCATTTCTCAAATCAATGGATATTACTTTTCTCAATTTTCATCTATTTTTTCGACGACTCCAATAATAATTCCACAAATCCCAAATATTCGTATTTCCACTAGAAAATCTGTTATTCTGCAATCACGTTATTTCAGAAAGGTTCAGATTATTCTAAAAATATTTCATTTTTTCACGGGAAGTATCAATCAAATCTGAGACTTGAATCAGTTGAAACTTCAACTCTATCTGTTTCGGAAATAGTCGAAAAAATAATTTCATAAAAATGAATAGAATATGGGAAAAATGTAGTTTTTTTCCACAATCAACGATAAAAAACAATTTCCAGCACAATGCAAAATTTTGTGCGAATTTTCGAAACTGAAATGTGTTATGGTCTCGATTGCGTGTAAAGTTGTTCATTTGAAAATACATCTCTCGACACGAATGAACCCTTTGTCTGAGAAAAAATCTACGAACTGGCTAAAATTCATTGACATCATCGAATTCGATTCATCACAATAATTGGAATTGGCCAACAATCACCGATATTTCCACAAAAATTCTGCCAGCACCGTAATATGTGGAAAAGCTAGACCAGTGGCATAAATGTCCCACTTCAATACCTATAATACACATCCTCTGTGATTCATGTTCGGAACAGTAACGAGTTCAATTATTCACTTGAATTTTTGGGTTACTACGACGAAAGTACAAATACAACTCCTCCTCACGAGAAAAGTGTTGTTTTTTTTCTGGTACCTATACTTTGGATGTTTCTGTTCAAAATCAGTGAACAATCGAGATGAATTCGTCTGATTCTCCGTCCAAAAAAAATCCAGTGGTTGATCTTATTGATACATACTGTATAACTCTGATGATGACCCACTCACTCACGTATATGAGCACTAGTAGTAGTAGATGTTATTTATGGTATTTTCCATACCAAACACCATCGACTCTGATTGGAGTTTTTCAGCAGTGTGACCTCGTTACTAACTCACTATGCCACACCCCACAGGATCAGCATGGTTATAAGCGGAACCGTCAACCACGAAACGTAGCGGTGTCATTTCGCAATAAGAGAGCTTAATTATCAGCCTCCGTTGGAGGATCTAACCCACGACTTCTCGATCATGGGCTTAGTAGAGAACCACAGGGCCAACTTCCTCGACATATGACTACTATCCAAGGCAGATTAGACCACCTTAGCATTTCCTTCTTGTTGGAACTGAGGACAACCTACCAACCTCACATTAGTTAGTCTATTTTTCGTGATTTTTTTTCATATTATATTGATTTCTTGTTCAGAACTTTCGTAGTATCTGGTGTGAATGAAATCTAACAGAAGGGCAGTGTATATACCATGAATAAAAAGTTGTTAGATGTATGGCAATGTGGTTTCAATGTCTACAGATTGCCTGGTATTGGGATTCCAATTTAAGATCACAGCGCCACTTTGGCGAAAACGCCAACTTATTTGCACCACTTTGGTAATTATTTCTTATCAAGGTGGGGACTTTAAAATTTTTGATATTGCTCGAAAGTCCAAAACCATATTCAGTGAACACTTATTATTGTTTTTACTTCATCTTGACTTTTGATGAGAATGTTAGTCATGAATTTATTTTTCTTATAAGCTCCGTTTATAAGAAAATTATATTCCGAAATTTCATGGCAGTCACATAGCAGTACTGCTTTAGATGAATTCCCCCACTTTGACATCGATTGAAACGTTCGAATAGAGGGCAGATCTCAATCGCAAAATCCCAGATCATCCCTACAAACAAGACCAGTTTATCCCAAGCCTACTTCTGAAGCCGTATAAGGTGAACATTTGACCTGTCATCGAAAATTATTTACAACTTTGGAGATCGATCCTAGAGTACTTCGTTTGAATTCTATTCCGGAATATTTCCATTGCACTGCCCCTACATGGAACATTATTAATTCCTACTCTCAGTATTTCTGCTTCAATCTGTCCTCATGATTTTTTCCCTTTCGAAATGAGCTCAGATTGCTTACAATTATCTGAAATTCCGAATGAGGAACCGTACATATGTGATATGTTATACGTAACAAAACGAGATGTATGGTCACGTTGATTATGCACCTAATAAATCCAATGAAGGCGGAGGATACGGATCAATTTTTCCAGTCCTTAACGTTCGCTTATCGCTTTTATATTCGATTTTAGTTATGAGTTCGAGTCACGGTTTTGGTACACGGCATATTCTAGGTGATGCTGAGACTTGGCGTGAATATTTAAGAGAACACATATGGGACTATAATATTTCTTGAGTAATATCCTTCATAGGAACACATCTCCGTAAAAAAATCGTGGTCCTGCATTCGTTGAATATGCAATTTGCAAACTACGTGGGTGCAGGAAATTGAAATCAATGAAACGGCAGATAACAATATTTGCCGGACTAGCGTAAAAACAAGTAAATTATAATTCTGACCAAAATTGATATGAATTGAGGGATTTTCAACGAAATATCCTTCAGAAGAATCTTCCTAAGAGCCACCCCTTTGCTTTGAAGAGATGAAGACATTCGAATGAGTGACTAAGAACTATCAAAGGGTGGCAACTGGCAGAATATTCGGTCAGTATTAGTTTATCAAAAGGTGAAATCAGAATCTGAATCTGATAGTGATATGCACAAAGATCCTTATCTTGATTCAGTTCTCCGTTCAATGGCAGATGCAGCTGAAACGAAATATACACAGTTATCAACATGCAGGGCTTTTCATGATGAGGCTCAATTAGCCGTTTCTGACCAACTATTCAACGGACCAACCTGAAAATTTCACAGTATGCATAAATCAATATGACCTACACGCCTAAAATATTTTAGACGATGTGGCGTTGTTGCTTCTAGTATAAAGTAGCGGCTTCTTGATTTTTCAAATGGAACACCCTGTATATAATATCATAGTATGATTCATTATCTCTCTGTCAACAAATTCATATACTATTTCCCTATACCTATCTATTACCGTTTAGAAGATATAAATAAAATTTCGAAATTTTTTTCACCAAACGTGAACTTTTATAAATGCTGATAATCTTGAACTCTCTTGCACTAAAACGATCAAATTTGGAATGGAGTGGAGTGGAACTATGAGGATCTTCACTCCGAGTCATATTTTCATTTGCCTCATACAGAGTCTTCAAAACATGCAGATATTTTGATCTCATGAAAAAATGAGTGGAACTCAATTTTTTCAAATATTTCAACATTTTTGAGCTCTACATTCAATTTAAGATTGACTTTGTTCAGATAATACTATTTCTATTTTGAACCGTTTTCGAGATAAACTGTCTCAAACGGAAACTGACGTGGTTTTCTTGCTCGTTTTCCTGAATTCATCACTTATTTTGGATATTCAACATTTTTTTATACTCAGTAATATTTCTTTTTGATCAAGTTTTTCAACTGTCTCAGACCAGTCAATTCGAAATTGGTATGTACCTACCTACCTTAGAAAAAGTTACAATTAGTATACATTGAGGTATTGGTCTCTAACGTACAAGAGTGCACATTAATATTTTTTAATAGTGTGCTTTGTAAAAATAAATAAACCAATTATTTAACGTCAGACTTTCGTTGGTGGTTTCAACTGATTGTGATAGCTTCCAATTATAATAGAATAATGTTAAGATTAGGTCACAGTAATGAAGATATTTTGAATTTATTAATAATTTATGGTGAGTGCAATAGAATTGCAAGTAGAACATGCCGAGTATTTCATGAAAGATATCCACAACTTCCGAAACCTAATAATAATGTGATAAATCGACTACTAAAAAACTGTAGGTTCAATGGAACCTTCCGTTCAGAAATCATTCGTAAGAAGACTAAAGGGAATGATGAAGACAATGGTATAACAGCTTTGGGATACTTTCATGCATTTCCAAATGCTTCTCTGCACGAGGCTGAAAGGGAGATATACCCTACGTGACAATTTGTCGAATTCCTAATGAGCATAAATGGCATCCCTACAAATTCTACTGTGTCCAACATTTGAAAGAGACTGATTTACCTCGTAGAGTGGAATTCTTTGAATGGTTACTTGTCAAGACTCAGGAGGATGAACATTTCCTTGACAATATCATATGGACGGATGAGGCCAAGTTCACAAAAAATAGAATTTTCGATAGACACAACAGTTATTATTGGGCGCCAGAAAATCCCCATGTTGTCCGCCAAAGGGGTTTTCAAGAAAGATGGCAATTCAATGTATTTTGTGCCATAAAGAATGGGTCAATTTTTTATATCGAGTTTTATGATGATAATTTGAATGCATCAAAATATGAAGATTTACTGAGGAATGGAAATAAAATGATTTTAAATAATGGACCAGGAAGAGATCGTGTATGGTACCAAATGTATGGCGCTCCACCCCATAATTCTCATTCAGTCAGCGAAGCTTTAACTGAAATCTTCGAAGACAGATGGATTGGTAATAATGAACCTTTTCGTTGGCCTCCTAGAACACCAGATGGCAATCCATTAGATAATTTCGTGTGGGGTTTCATTAAAAATATGGTTTACTCTACTCCAATAACAACAATGGAAGATATGAAATCGAGAGTTACAACTGCTTTCGATAGTTTGACTCCAGACTTGATCAGAAGCGCTACACATGACAATCTTTTGAAGAGATTACATGTTTGTTTAAGTAGAGGTTGAGATGTGTTTGAACATATTTTGAAATATACTGACGATTAAATTAACTCATTAATTTGTGAGTTTATTATTTTCAGTTCGTGTTTCAGCGACAATAAAACTATTGTTTGAAGAGAAGTTTCATTCGATGGTTGAAGAGTATTTTAATGATTATCTTTTCATTGTATTATCTGTGACTAATTGAGAAACATCAAACGGAATCTGTTTTACAATAATGAGTGATGAACAAGGAAACCATGTCAATTTCCATTTGAAACAGTTAATCTCGAAAACGGTTCGAAATCTGAATAGTATTATCTGAACAGAGTCAATCTAATAGTGAATGTAGAGCTCAAAAGTGTTGAAATATACAGGGTGTTCCATTTGAGAAAATTGAGTTCCACTCATTTTTTCATGAGATCAAAGTATCTGCATTTTTTGAAGACCCTGTATGAGGCAAATGAAAATATGACTCGGAGTGAAGATCCTCATAGTTTCACTCCACTCCATTTCAAATTTGATAGTTTTAGTGCAGGAGAGTTCAAGATTATCAGCATTTATAAAAGTTCGTGTTTGGTAAAAAAAATATCGAAAATAATTTATATATTCTAAACGGTTATAGATAGGTATAGGAAAATAGTATATCAATTAGTTGACGAAGTGATCATGAATCATAATATGATATTATATACGGGGTTTTTCATTCAAAAGATCAAAAAAGCCGCTACTTTATAGTAGAAGCGATAACGCAGCATCGTTCAAAATATTTTAGGCGTGTAGATCATATTGATTTATGCATACTGTGAAATTTTCAGGTTGATCCGTTGAATAGTTTGCCAGTAACGGCTAATTAACGCTCATCATGAAAAGCCCTGTATACCTTGTCTATTTGTATAGCAAACCATATATTGATACACAGGGTGTATTATTATGCTCTTGGTTTTATTAAAAAAACGGAAAAATAAATCCAATTGCAGAAATGATGATTTCCCTACATGTTGCAGCAACAATCTCTCGTTTATTTTCCTGAAATCCAATAAATTTGTGACCATACATATTCAGAGGTGTCTGCCAATAATTGACTTCATCGTTTGTGACTGGAGTTTCGTGGATACCAGGGTCGTCTGGGGGCTGAATGAAATCAAATTATTCTTATATCTGGGGGTTTTATACAAAGCCATTGGAATGAATCGGACGAAAATCCCCATAATAATTCTGAAATGCTGTTGTTCACACTTTCTGAAGATGTTGAGTCGCATGCTGAACAACAACAATCAACAATAATTCTGGAAATGATTTCGGATCTGATAGATTGCACATCCATCAAAGATCTGAGGCTTTTCAGTGCAATGTGTACTATCCACCAAAGTAGCAGAACGTTTCTGCACGTAGAAGAACCCTTGACACCTTTCATGAATAATAATTTGTCGAGAGATATTAAGCATTTACATCGATATCAATGCCTGATGACATGAAGGACGAAGAATTAGTTAGAGGTGCATATGAAGTTTTTTTTACGAACTATTTTAACTATTTCTGAAATAATTTTTATTCTGATACGGAGCAATTCCGAAAGCCTCTTCAATATGTTGTTTTGATGGCTTCAGAGGATCTGTCAGAAATATGCTTACTTTGTGGCATATATATAGGGAAGGTAGTCTTATCAAATGCGATATATATATATATATATATATATAAATATATATATATATATATACAAGATGAATTTTTCTGGGTTTTTATCCGTTAGGTATTTTCTGATTTGTTCGACGTTTCGAATTCCATTTTGAATTCATTTTCAAGAACTGTGAGACAAATATCTGTCCATACCGTCCTGGTCAATCACTCCCCTTACGAAGCAACCAAGCAAGAGCTAGCAAAGACTTCAATTGTCTGTTCTCCACGGAAACTGGTATTTATAATGACTCTCCTCAGTCATTATCCGACTGCGTCCGATATTGAGGCTGCATCCTGCCCATCCAGGTATTATGTAGAAATTGATGTTTTCACGGATCTTCGATATACAAGATGAATTTTTCTGGGTTTTTATCCGTTTGGTATTTTCTGATTTGTTCGACGTTTCGAATTCCATTTTGAATTCATTTTCAAGAACTGTGAGACGAATATCTGTCCATACCGTCCTGGTCAATCACTCCCCTTACGAAGCAACCAAGCAAGAGCTAGCAAAGACTTCAATTGCCTGTTCTCCACGGAAACTGGTATTTATAATGACTCTCCTCAGTCATTATCCGACTGCGTCCGATATTAAGGCTGCATCCTGCCCATCCAGGTATTATGTAGAAATTGATGTTTTCACGGATCTTCGATATACAAGATGAATTTTTCTGGGTTTTTATCCGTTAGGTATTTTCTGATTTGTTCGACGTTTCGAATTCCATTTTGAATTCATTTTCAAGAACTGTGAGACGAATATCTGTCCATACCGTCCTGGTCAATCACTCCCCTTACGAAGCAACCAAGCAAGAGCTAGCCAAGACTTCAATTGTCTGTTCTCCACGGAAACTGGTATTTATAATGATGAATTCATTTTCAAGAACTGTGAGACGAATATCTGTCCATACCGTCCTGGTCAATCACTCCCCTTACGAAGCAACCAAGCAAGAGCTAGCAAAGACTTCAATTGTCTGTTCTCCACGGAAACTGGTATTTATAATGACTCTCCTCAGTCATTATCCGACTGCGTCCGATATTAAGGCTGCATCCTGCCCATCCAGGTATTATGTAGAAATTGATGTTTTCACGGATCTTCGATATACAAGATGAATTTTTCTGGGTTTTTATCCGTTAGGTATTTTCTGATTTGTTCGACGTTTCGAATTCCATTTTGAATTCATTTTCAAGAACTGTGAGACGAATATCTGTCCATACCGTCCTGGTCAATCACTCCCCTTACGAAGCAACCCAGCAAGAGCTAGCCAAGACTTCAATTGTCTGTTCTCCACGGAAACTGGTATTTATAATGACTCTCCCCAGTCATTATCCGACTGCGTCCGATATTAAGGCTGCATCCTGCCCATCCAGGTATTCTGTAGAAATTGATGTTTTCACGGATCTTCGATATACAAGATGAATTTTTCTGGGTTTTTATCCGTTAGGTATTTTCTGATTTGTTCGACGTTTCGAATTCCATTTTGAATTCATTTTCAAGAACTGTGAGACAAATATCTGTCCATACCGTCCTGGTCAATCACTCCCCTTACGAAGCAACCAAGCAAGAGCTAGCAAAGACTTCAATTGTCTGTTCTCCACGAAAACTGGTATTTATAATGACTCTCCTCAGTCATTATCCGACTGCGTCCGATATTAAGGCTGCATCCTGCCCATCCAGGTATTATGTAGAAATTGATGTTTTCACGGATCTTCGATATACAAGATGAATTTTTCTGGGTTTTTATCCGTTAGGTATTTTCTGATTTGTTCGACGTTTCGAATTCCATTTTGAATTCATTTTCAAGAACTGTGAGACGAATATCTGTCCATACCGTCCTGGTCAATCACTCCCCTTACGAAGCAACCAAGCAAGAGCTAGCCAAGACTTCAATTGTCTGTTCTCCACGGAAACTGGTATTTATAATGACTCTCCTCAGTCATTATCCGACTGCGTCCGATATTAAGGCTGCATCCTGCCCATCCAGGTATTATGTAGAAATTGATGTTTTCACGGATCTTCGATATACAAGATGAATTTTTCTGGGTTTTTATCCGTTAGGTATTTTCTGATTTGTTCGACGTTTCGAATTCCATTTTGAATTCATTTTCAAGAACTGTGAGACGAATATCTGTCCATACCGTCCTGGTCAATCACTCCCCTTACGAAGCAACCAAGCAAGAGCTAGCCAAGACTTCAATTGTCTGTTCTCCACGGAAACTGGTATTTATAATGACTCTTTTCAGTCATTATCCGACTGCGTCCGATATTAAGGCTGCATCCTGCCCATCCAGGTATTATGTAGAAATTGATGTTTTCACGGATCTTCGATATACAAGATGAATTTTTCTGGGTTTTTATCCGTTAGGTATTTTCTGATTTGTTCGACGTTTCGAATTCCATTTTGAATTCATTTTCAAGAACTGTGAGACGAATATCTGTCCATACCGTCCTGGTCAATCACTCCCCTTACGAAGCAACCAAGCAAGAGCTAGCAAAGACTTCAATTGTCTGTTCTCCACGGAAACTGGTATTTATAATGACTCTCCTCAGTCATTATCCGACTGCGTCCGATATTAAGGCTGCATCCTGCCCATCCAGGTATTATGTAGAAATTGATGTTTTCACGGATCTTCGATATACAAGATGAATTTTTCTGGGTTTTTATCCGTTAGGTATTTTCTCATTTGTTCGACGTTTCGAATTCCATTTTGAATTCATTTTCAAGAACTGTGAGACGAATATCTGTCCATACCGTCCTGGTCAATCACTCCCCTTACGAAGCAACCAAGCAAGAGCTAGCCAAGACTTCAATTGTCTGTTCTCCACGGAAACTGGTATTTATAATGACTCTCCTCAGTCATTATCCGACTGCGTCCGATATTAAGGCTGCATCCTGCCCATCCAGGTATTATGTAGAAATAGATGTTTTCACGGATCTTCGATATACAAGATGAATTTTTCTGGGTTTTTATCCGTTAGGTATTTTCTCATTTGTTCGACGTTTCGAATTCCATTTTGAATTCATTTTCAAGAACTGTGAGACGAATATCTGTCCATACCGTCCTGGTCAATCACTCCCCTTACGAAGCAACCAAGCAAGAGCTAGCCAAGACTTCAATTGTCTGTCCTCCACGGAAACTGGTATTTATAATGACTCTCCTCAGTCATTATCCGACTGCGTCCGATATTAAGGCTGCATCCTGCCCATCCAGGTATTATGTAGAAATTGATGTTTTCACGGATCTTCGATATACAAGATGAATTTTTCTGGGTTTTTATCCGTTAGGTATTTTCTCATTTGTTCGACGTTTCGAATTCCATTTTGAATTCATTTTCAAGAACTTTGAGACGAATATCTGTCCATACCGTCCTGGTCAATCACTCCCCCTACGAAGCAACCAAGCAAGAGCTAGCCAAGACTTCAATTGTCTGTTCTCCACGGAAACTGGTATTTATAATGACTCTCCTCAGTCATTATCCGACTGCGTCCGATATTAAGGCTGCATGCTGCCCATCCAGGTATTATGTAGAAATTGATGTTTTCACGGATCTTCGATATACAAGATGAATTTTTCTGGGTTTTTATCCGTTTGGTATTTTCTGATTTGTTCGACGTTTCGAATTCCATTTTGAATTCATTCTCAAGAACTGTGAGACGAATATCTGTCCATACCGTCCTGGTCAATCACTCCCCTTACGAAGCAACCAAGCAAGAGCTAGCAAAGACTTCAATTGCCTGTTCTCCACGGAAACTGGTATTTATAATGACTCTCCTCAGTCATTATCCGACTGCGTCCGATATTAAGGCTGCATTCTCCGTCCAAAAAAAATCCAGTGGTTGATCTTATTGATACATACTGTATAACTCTGATGATGACCCACTCACTCACGTATATGAGCACTAGTAGTAGTAGATGTTATTTATGGTATTTTCCATACCAAACACCATCGACTCTGATTGGAGTTTTTCAGCAGTGGGACCTCGTTACTAACTCACTATGCCACACCCCACAGGATCAGCATGGTTATAAGCGGAACCGTCAACCACGAAACGTAGCGGTGTCATTTCGCAATAAGAGAGCTTAATTATCAGCCTCCGTTGGAGGATCTAACCCACGACTTCTCGATCATGGGCTTAGTAGAGAACCACAGGGCCAACTTCCTCGACATATGACTACTATCCAAGGCAGATTAGACCACCTTAGCATTTCCTTCTTGTTGGAACTGAGGACAACCTACCAACCTCACATTAGTTAGTCTATTTTTCGTGATTTTTTTTCATATTATATTGATTTCTTGTTCAGAACTTTCGTAGTATCTGGTGTGAATGAAATCTAACAGAAGGGCAGTGTATATACCATGAATAAAAAGTTGTTAGATGTATGGCAATGTGGTTTCAATGTCTACAGATTGCCTGGTATTGGGATTCCAATTTAAGATCACAGCGCCACTTTGGCGAAAACGCCAACTGATTTGCACCACTTTGGTAATTATTTCTTATCAAGGTGGGGACTTTAAAATTTTTGATATTGCTCGAAAGTCCAAAACCATATTCAGTGAACACTTATTATTGTTTTTACTTCATCTTGACTTTTGATGAGAATGTTAGTCATGAATTTATTTTTCTTATAAGCTCCGTTTATAAGAAAATTATATTCCGAAATTTCATGGCAGTCACATAGCAGTACTGCTTTAGATGAATTCCCCCACTTTGACATCGATTGAAACGTTCGAATAGAGGGCAGATCTCAATCGCAAAATCCCAGATCATCCCTACAAACAAGACCAGTTTATCCCAAGCCTACTTCTGAAGCCGTATAAGGTGAACATTTGACCTGTCATCGAAAATTATTTACAACTTTGGAGATCGATCCTAGAGTACTTCGTTTGAATTCTATTCCGGAATATTTCCATTGCACTGCCCCTACATGGAACATTATTAATTCCTACTCTCAGAATTTCTGCTTCAATCTGTCCTCATGATTTTTTCCCTTTCGAAATGAGCTCAGATTGCTTACAATTATCTGAAATTCCGAATGAGGAACCGTACATATGTGATATGTTATACGTAACAAAACGAGATGTATGGTCACGTTGATTATGCACCTAATAAATCCAATGAAGGCGGAGGATACGGATCAATTTTTCCAGTCCTTAACGTTCGCTTATCGCTTTTATATTCGATTTTAGTTATGAGTTCGAGTCACGGTTTTGGTACACGGCATATTCTAGGTGATGCTGAGACTTGGCGTGAATATTTAAGAGAACACATATGGGACTATAATATTTCTTGAGTAATATCCTTCATAGGAACACATCTCCGTAAAAAAATCGTGGTCCTGCATTCGTTGAATATGCAATTTGCAAACTACGTGGGTGCAGGAAATTGAAATCAATGAAACGGCAGATAACAATATTTGCCGGACTAGCGTAAAAACAAGTAAATTATAATTCTGACCAAAATTGATATGAATTGAGGGATTTTCAACGAAATATCCTTCAGAAGAATCTTCCTAAGAGCCACCCCTTTGCTTTGAAGAGATGAAGACATTCGAATGAGTGACTAAGAACTATCAAAGGGTGGCAACTGGCAGAATATTCGGTCAGTATTAGTTTATCAAAAGGTGAAATCAGAATCTGAATCTGATAGTGATATGCACAAAGATCCTTATCTTGATTCAGTTCTCCGTTCAATGGCAGATGCAGCTGAAACGAAATATACACAGTTATCAACATGCAGGGCTTTTCATGATGAGGCTCAATTAGCCGTTTCTGAACAACTATTCAACGGACCAACCTGAAAATTTCACAGTATGCATAAATCAATATGACCTACACGCCTAAAATATTTTAGACGATGTGGCGTTGTTGCTTCTAGTATAAAGTTGCGGCTTCTTGATTTTTCAAATGGAACACCCTGTATATAATATCATATTATGATTCATTATCACTCTGTCAACAAATTCATATACTATTTCCCTATACCTATCTATTACCGTTTAGAAGATATAAATAAAATTTCGAAATTTTTTTCACCAAACGTGAACTTTTATAAATGCTGATAATCTTGAACTCTCTTGCACTAAAACGATCAAATTTGGAATGGAGTGGAGTGGAACTATGAGGATCTTCACTCCGAGTCATATTTTCATTTGCCTCATACAGAGTCTTCAAAACATGCAGATATTTTGATCTCATGAAAAAATGAGTGGAACTCAATTTTTTCAAATATTTCAACATTTTTGAGCTCTACATTCAATTCAAGATTGACTTTGTTCAGATAATACTATTTCTATTTTGAACCGTTTTCGAGATAAACTGTCTCAAACGGAAACTGGCGTGGTTTTCTTGCTCGTTTTCCTGAATTCATCACTTATTTTGGATATTCAACATTTTTTTATACTCAGTAATATTTCTTTTTGATCAAGTTTTTCAACTGTCTCAGACCAGTCAATTCGAAATTGGTATGTACCTACCTACCTTAGAAAAAGTTACAATTAGTATACATTGAGGTATTGGTCTCTAACGTACAAGAGTGCACATTAATATTTTTTAATAGTGTGCTTTGTAAAAATAAATAAACCAATTATTTAACGTCAGACTTTCGTTGGTGGTTTCAACTGATTGTGATAGCTACCAATTATAATAGAATAATGTTAAGATTAGGTCACAGTAATGAAGATATTTTGAATTTATTAATAATTTATGGTGAGTGCAATAGAATTGCAAGTAGAACATGCCGAGTATTTCATGAAAGATATCCACAACTTCCGAAACCTAATAATAATGTGATAAATCGACTACTAAAAAACTGTAGGTTCAATGGAACCTTCCGTTCAGAAATCATTCTTAAGAAGACTAAAGTGAATGATGAAGACAATGGTATAACAGCTTTGGGATACTTTCATGCATTTCCAAATGCTTCTCTGCACGAGGCTGAAAGGGAGATATACCCTACGTGACAATTTGTCGAATTCCTAATGAGCATAAATGGCATCCCTACAAATTGTACTGTGTCCAACATTTGAAAGAGACTGATTTACCTCGTAGAGTGGAATTCTTTGAATGGTTACTTG
This sequence comes from Zygogramma bicolorata, assembly GCA_032362365.1. Lineage (NCBI taxonomy): Eukaryota > Metazoa > Arthropoda > Insecta > Coleoptera > Chrysomelidae > Zygogramma > Zygogramma bicolorata. The sequence continues at coordinate 107,970 of JAVJAQ010005880.1, forward strand.
TCAAGACTCAGGAGGATGAACATTTCCTTGACAATATCATATGGACGGATGAGGCCAAGTTCACAAAAAATAGAATTTTCGATAGACACAACAGTTATTATTGGGCGCCAGAAAATCCCCATGTTGTCCGCCAAAGGGGTTTTCAAGAAAGATGCCAATTCAATGTATTTTGTGCCATAAAGAATGGGTCAATTTTTTATATCGAGTTTTATGATGATAATTTGAATGCATCAAAATATGAAGATTTACTGAGGAATGGAAATAAAATGATTTTAAATAATGGACCAGGAAGAGAACATGTATGGTACCAAATGTATGGCGCTCCACCCCATAATTCTCATTCAGTCAGCGAAGCTTTAACTGAAATCTTCGAAGACAGATGGATTGGTAATAATGAACCTTTTCGTTGGCCTCCTAGAACACCAGATGGCAATCCATTAGATAATTTCGTGTGGGGTTTCATTAAAGATATGGTTTACTCTACTCCAATAACAACAATGGAAGATATGAAATCGAGAGTTACAACTGCTTTCGATAGTTTGACTCCAGACTTGATCAGAAGCGCTACACATGACAATCTTTTGAAGAGATTACATGTTTGTTTAAGTAGAGGTTGAGATGTGTTTGAACATATTTTGAAATATACTGAAGATTAAATTTATGGGTTTATAATTTTCAGTTCGTGTTTCAGCGACAATAAAACTATTGTTTGAAGAGAAGTTTCATTCGATGGTTGAAGAGTATTTTAATGATTATCTTTTCATTGTATTATCTGTGACTAATTGAGAAACATCAAACGGAATCTGTTTTACAATAATGAGTGATGAACAAGGAAACCATGTCAATTTCCATTTGAAACAGTTAATCTCGAAAACGGTTCGAAATCTGAATAGTATTATCTGAACAGAGTCAATCTAATAGTGAATGTAGAGCTCAAAAGTGTTGAAATATACAGGGTGTTCCATTTGAGAAAATTGAGTTCCACTCATTTTTTCATGAGATCAAAGTATCTGCATTTTTTGAAGACCCTGTATGAGGCAAATGAAAATATGACTCGGAGTGAAGATCCTCATAGTTTCACTCCACTCCATTTCAAATTTGATAGTTTTAGTGCAGGAGAGTTCAAGATTATCAGCATTTATAAAAGTTCGTGTTTGGTAAAAAAAATATCGAAAATAATTTATATATTCTAAACGGTTATAGATAGGTATAGGAAAATAGTATATCAATTAGTTGACGAAGTGATCATGAATCATAATATGATATTATATACGGGGTTTTTCATTCAAAAGATCAAAAAAGCCGCTACTTTATAGTAGAAGCGATAACGCAGCATCGTTCAAAATATTTTAGGCGTGTAGATCATATTGATTTATGCATACTGTGAAATTTTCAGGTTGATCCGTTGAATAGTTTGCCAGTAACGGCTAATTAACGCTCATCATGAAAAGCCCTGTATACCTTGTCTATTTGTATAGCAAACCATATATTGATACACAGGGTGTATTATTATGCTCTTGGTTTTATTAAAAAAACGGAAAAATAAATCCAATTGCAGAAATGATGATTTCCCTACATGTTGCAGCAACAATCTCTCGTTTATTTTCCTGAAATCCAATAAATTTGTGACCATACATATTCAGAGGTGTCTGCCAATAATTGACTTCATCGTTTGTGACTGGAGTTTCGTGGATACCAGGGTCGTCTGGGGCTGAATGAAATCAAATTATTCTTATATCTGGGGGTTTTATACAAAGCCATTGGAATGAATCGGACGAAAATCCCCATAATAATTCTGAAATGCTGTTGTTCACACTTTCTGAAGATGTTGAGTCGCATGCTGAACAACAACAATCAACAATAATTCTGGAAATGATTTCGGATCTGATAGATTGCACATCCATCAAAGATCTGAGGCTTTTCAGTGCAATGTGTACTATCCACCAAAGTAGCAGAACGTTTCTGCACGTAGAAGAACCCTTGACACCTTTCATGAATAATAATTTGTCGAGAGATATTAAGCATTTACATCGATATCAATGCCTGATGACATGAAGGACGAAGAATTAGTTAGAGGTGCATATGAAGTTTTTTTTACGAACTATTTTAACTATTTCTGAAATAATTTTTATTCTGATACGGAGCAATTCCGAAAGCCTCTTCAATATGTTGTTTTGATGGCTTCAGAGGATCTGTCAGAAATATGCTTACTTTGTGGCATATATATAGGGAAGGTAGTCTCATTATATATATATATATATATATATATATATACAAGATGAATTTTTCTGGGTTTTTATCCGTTAGGTATTTTCTGATTTGTTCGACGTTTCGAATTCCATTTTGAATTCATTTTCAAGAACTGTGAGACAAATATCTGTCCATACCGTCCTGGTCAATCACTCCCCTTACGAAGCAACCAAGCAAGAGCTAGCAAAGACTTCAATTGTCTGTTCTCCACGGAAACTGGTATTTATAATGACTCTCCCCAGTCATTATCCGACTGCGTCCGATATTAAGGCTGCATCCTGCCCATCCAGGTATTATGTAGAAATTGATGTTTTCACGGATCTTCGATATACAAGATGAATTTTTCTGGGTTTTTATCCGTTAGGTATTTTCTGATTTGTTCGACGTTTCGAATTCCATTTTGAATTCATTTTCAAGAACTGTGAGACGAATATCTGTCCATACCGTCCTGGTCAATCACTCCCCTTACGGAGCAACCAAGCAAGAGCTAGCAAAGACTTCAATTGTCTGTTCTCCACGGAAACTGGTATTTATAATGACTCTCCTCAGTCATTATCCGACTGCGTCCGATATTAAGGCTGCATCCTGCCCATCCAGGTATTATGTAGAAATTGATGTTTTCACGGATCTTCGATATACAAGATGAATTTTTCTGGGTTTTTATCCGTTAGGTATTTTCTGATTTGTTCGACGTTTCGAATTCCATTTTGAATTCATTTTCAAGAACTGTGAGACGAATATCTGTCCATACCGTCCTGGTCAATCACTCCCCTTACGAAGCAACCAAGCAAGAGCTAGCAAAGACTTCAATTGTCTGTTCTCCACGGAAACTGGTATTTATAATGACTCTCCTCAGTCATTATCCGACTGCGTCCGATATTAAGGCTGCATCCTGCCCATCCAGGTATTATGTAGAAATTGATGTTTTCACGGATCTTCGATATACAAGATGAATTTTTCTGGGTTTTTATCCGTTAGGTATTTTCTGATTTGTTCGACGTTTCGAATTCCATTTTGAATTCATTTTCAAGAACTGTGAGACGAATATCTGTCCATACCGTCCTGGTCAATCACTCCCCTTACGAAGCAACCAAGCAAGAGCTAGCAAAGACTTCAATTGTCTGTTCTCCACGGAAACTGGTATTTATAATGACTCTCCTCAGTCATTATCCGACTGCGTCCGATATTAAGGCTGCATCCTGCCCATCCAGGTATTATGTAGAAATTGATGTTTTCACGGATCTTCGATATACAAGATGAATTTTTCTGGGTTTTTATCCGTTAGGTATTTTCTGATTTGTTCGACGTTTCGAATTCCATTTTGAATTCATTTTCAAGAACTGTGAGACGAATATCTGTCCATACCGTCCTGGTCAATCACTCCCCTTACGAAGCAACCAAGCAAGAGCTAGCAAAGACTTCAATTGTCTGTTCTCCACGGAAACTGGTATTTATAATGACTCTCCTCAGTCATTATCCGACTGCGTCCGATATTAAGGCTGCATCCTGCCCATCCAGGTATTATGTAGAAATTGATGTTTTCACGGATCTTCGATATACAAGATGAATTTTTCTGGGTTTTTATCCGTTAGGTATTTTCTGATTTGTTCGACGTTTCGAATTCCATTTTGAATTCATTTTCAAGAACTGTGAGACGAATATCTGTCCATACCGTCCTGGTCAATCACTCCCCTTACGAAGCAACCAAGCAAGAGCTAGCAAAGACTTCAATTGTCTGTTCTCCACGGAAACTGGTATTTATAATGACTCTCCTCAGTCATTATCCGACTGCGTCCGATATTAAGGCTGCATCCTGCCCATCCAGGTATTATGTAGAAATTGATGTTTTCACGGATCTTCGATATACAAGATGAATTTTTCTGGGTTTTTATCCGTTAGGTATTTTCTGATTTGTTCGACGTTTCGAATTCCATTTTGAATTCATTTTCAAGAACTGTGAGACGAATATCTGTCCATACCGTCCTGGTCAATCACTCCCCTTACGAAGCAACCAAGCAAGAGCTAGCAAAGACTTCAATTGTCTGTTCTCCACGGAAACTGGTATTTATAATGACTCTCCTCAGTCATTATCCGACTGCGTCCGATATTAAGGCTGCATCCTGCCCATCCAGGTATTATGTAGAAATTGATGTTTTCACGGATCTTCGATATACAAGATGAATTTTTCTGGGTTTTTATCCGTTAGGTATTTTCTGATTTGTTCGACGTTTCGAATTCCATTTTGAATTCATTTTCAAGAACTGTGAGACGAATATCTGTCCATACCGTCCTGGTCAATCACTCCCCTTACGAAGCAACCAAGCAAGAGCTAGCAAAGACTTCAATTGTCTGTTCTCCACGGAAACTGGTATTTATAATGACTCTCCTCAGTCATTATCCGACTGCGTCCGATATTAAGGCTGCATCCTGCCCATCCAGGTATTATGTAGAAATTGATGTTTTCACGGATCTTCGATATACAAGATGAATTTTTCTGGGTTTTTATCCGTTAGGTATTTTCTGATTTGTTCGACGTTTCGAATTCCATTTTGAATTCATTTTCAAGAACTGTGAGACGAATATCTGTCCATACCGTCCTGGTCAATCACTCCCCTTACGAAGCAACCAAGCAAGAGCTAGCAAAGACTTCAATTGTCTGTTCTCCACGGAAACTGGTATTTATAATGACTCTCCTCAGTCATTATCCGACTGCGTCCGATATTAAGGCTGCATCCTGCCCATCCAGGTATTATGTAGAAATTGATGTTTTCACGGATCTTCGATATACAAGATGAATTTTTCTGGGTTTTTATCCGTTAGGTATTTTCTGATTTGTTCGACGTTTCGAATTCCATTTTGAATTCATTTTCAAGAACTGTGAGACGAATATCTGTCCATACCGTCCTGGTCAATCACTCCCCTTACGAAGCAACCAAGCAAGAGCTAGCAAAGACTTCAATTGTCTGTTCTCCACGGAAACTGGTATTTATAATGACTCTCCTCAGTCATTATCCGACTGCGTCCGATATTAAGGCTGCATCCTGCCCATCCAGGTATTATGTAGAAATTGATGTTTTCACGGATCTTCGATATACAAGATGAATTTTTCTGGGTTTTTATCCGTTAGGTATTTTCTGATTTGTTCGACGTTTCGAATTCCATTTTGAATTCATTTTCAAGAACTGTGAGACGAATATCTGTCCATACCGTCCTGGTCAATCACTCCCCTTACGAAGCAACCAAGCAAGAGCTAGCAAAGACTTCAATTGTCTGTTCTCCACGGAAACTGGTATTTATAATGACTCTCCTCAGTCATTATCCGACTGCGTCCGATATTAAGGCTGCATCCTGCCCATCCAGGTATTATGTAGAAATTGATGTTTTCACGGATCTTCGATATACAAGATGAATTTTTCTGGGTTTTTATCCGTTAGGTATTTTCTGATTTGTTCGACGTTTCGAATTCCATTTTGAATTCATTTTCAAGAACTGTGAGACGAATATCTGTCCATACCGTCCTGGTCAATCACTCCCCTTACGAAGCAACCAAGCAAGAGCTAGCAAAGACTTCAATTGTCTGTTCTCCACGGAAACTGGTATTTATAATGACTCTCCTCAGTCATTATCCGACTGCGTCCGATATTAAGGCTGCATCCTGCCCATCCAGGTATTATGTAGAAATTGATGTTTTCACGGATCTTCGATATACAAGATGAATTTTTCTGGGTTTTTATCCGTTAGGTATTTTCTGATTTGTTCGACGTTTCGAATTCCATTTTGAATTCATTTTCAAGAACTGTGAGACGAATATCTGTCCATACCGTCCTGGTCAATCACTCCCCTTACGAAGCAACCAAGCAAGAGCTAGCAAAGACTTCAATTGTCTGTTCTCCACGGAAACTGGTATTTATAATGACTCTCCTCAGTCATTATCCGACTGCGTCCGATATTAAGGCTGCATCCTGCCCATCCAGGTATTATGTAGAAATTGATGTTTTCACGGATCTTCGATATACAAGATGAATTTTTCTGGGTTTTTATCCGTTAGGTATTTTCTGATTTGTTCGACGTTTCGAATTCCATTTTGAATTCATTTTCAAGAACTGTGAGACGAATATCTGTCCATACCGTCCTGGTCAATCACTCCCCTTACGAAGCAACCAAGCAAGAGCTAGCAAAGACTTCAATTGTCTGTTCTCCACGGAAACTGGTATTTATAATGACTCTCCTCAGTCATTATCCGACTGCGTCCGATATTAAGGCTGCATCCTGCCCATCCAGGTATTATGTAGAAATTGATGTTTTCACGGATCTTCGATATACAAGATGAATTTTTCTGGGTTTTTATCCGTTAGGTATTTTCTGATTTGTTCGACGTTTCGAATTCCATTTTGAATTCATTTTCAAGAACTGTGAGACGAATATCTGTCCATACCGTCCTGGTCAATCACTCCCCTTACGAAGCAACCAAGCAAGAGCTAGCAAAGACTTCAATTGTCTGTTCTCCACGGAAACTGGTATTTATAATGACTCTCCTCAGTCATTATCCGACTGCGTCCGATATTAAGGCTGCATCCTGCCCATCCAGGTATTATGTAGAAATTGATGTTTTCACGGATCTTCGATATACAAGATGAATTTTTCTGGGTTTTTATCCGTTAGGTATTTTCTGATTTGTTCGACGTTTCGAATTCCATTTTGAATTCATTTTCAAGAACTGTGAGACGAATATCTGTCCATACCGTCCTGGTCAATCACTCCCCTTACGAAGCAACCAAGCAAGAGCTAGCAAAGACTTCAATTGTCTGTTCTCCACGGAAACTGGTATTTATAATGACTCTCCTCAGTCATTATCCGACTGCGTCCGATATTAAGGCTGCATCCTGCCCATCCAGGTATTATGTAGAAATTGATGTTTTCACGGATCTTCGATATACAAGATGAATTTTTCTGGGTTTTTATCCGTTAGGTATTTTCTGATTTGTTCGACGTTTCGAATTCCATTTTGAATTCATTTTCAAGAACTGTGAGACGAATATCTGTCCATACCGTCCTGGTCAATCACTCCCCTTACGAAGCAACCAAGCAAGAGCTAGCAAAGACTTCAATTGTCTGTTCTCCACGGAAACTGGTATTTATAATGACTCTCCTCAGTCATTATCCGACTGCGTCCGATATTAAGGCTGCATCCTGCCCATCCAGGTATTATGTAGAAATTGATGTTTTCACGGATCTTCGATATACAAGATGAATTTTTCTGGGTTTTTATCCGTTAGGTATTTTCTGATTTGTTCGACGTTTCGAATTCCATTTTGAATTCATTTTCAAGAACTGTGAGACGAATATCTGTCCATACCGTCCTGGTCAATCACTCCCCTTACGAAGCAACCAAGCAAGAGCTAGCAAAGACTTCAATTGTCTGTTCTCCACGGAAACTGGTATTTATAATGACTCTCCTCAGTCATTATCCGACTGCGTCCGATATTAAGGCTGCATCCTGCCCATCCAGGTATTATGTAGAAATTGATGTTTTCACGGATCTTCGATATACAAGATGAATTTTTCTGGGTTTTTATCCGTTAGGTATTTTCTGATTTGTTCGACGTTTCGAATTCCATTTTGAATTCATTTTCAAGAACTGTGAGACGAATATCTGTCCATACCGTCCTGGTCAATCACTCCCCTTACGAAGCAACCAAGCAAGAGCTAGCAAAGACTTCAATTGTCTGTTCTCCACGGAAACTGGTATTTATAATGACTCTCCTCAGTCATTATCCGACTGCGTCCGATATTAAGGCTGCATCCTGCCCATCCAGGTATTATGTAGAAATTGATGTTTTCACGGATCTTCGATATACAAGATGAATTTTTCTGGGTTTTTATCCGTTAGGTATTTTCTGATTTGTTCGACGTTTCGAATTCCATTTTGAATTCATTTTCAAGAACTGTGAGACGAATATCTGTCCATACCGTCCTGGTCAATCACTCCCCTTACGAAGCAACCAAGCAAGAGCTAGCAAAGACTTCAATTGTCTGTTCTCCACGGAAACTGGTATTTATAATGACTCTCCTCAGTCATTATCCGACTGCGTCCGATATTAAGGCTGCATCCTGCCCATCCAGGTATTATGTAGAAATTGATGTTTTCACGGATCTTCGATATACAAGATGAATTTTTCTGGGTTTTTATCCGTTAGGTATTTTCTGATTTGTTCGACGTTTCGAATTCCATTTTGAATTCATTTTCAAGAACTGTGAGACGAATATCTGTCCATACCGTCCTGGTCAATCACTCCCCTTACGAAGCAACCAAGCAAGAGCTAGCAAAGACTTCAATTGTCTGTTCTCCACGGAAACTGGTATTTATAATGACTCTCCTCAGTCATTATCCGACTGCGTCCGATATTAAGGCTGCATCCTGCCCATCCAGGTATTATGTAGAAATTGATGTTTTCACGGATCTTCGATATACAAGATGAATTTTTCTGGGTTTTTATCCGTTAGGTATTTTCTGATTTGTTCGACGTTTCGAATTCCATTTTGAATTCATTTTCAAGAACTGTGAGACGAATATCTGTCCATACCGTCCTGGTCAATCACTCCCCTTACGAAGCAACCAAGCAAGAGCTAGCAAAGACTTCAATTGTCTGTTCTCCACGGAAACTGGTATTTATAATGACTCTCCTCAGTCATTATCCGACTGCGTCCGATATTAAGGCTGCATCCTGCCCATCCAGGTATTATGTAGAAATTGATGTTTTCACGGATCTTCGATATACAAGATGAATTTTTCTGGGTTTTTATCCGTTAGGTATTTTCTGATTTGTTCGACGTTTCGAATTCCATTTTGAATTCATTTTCAAGAACTGTGAGACGAATATCTGTCCATACCGTCCTGGTCAATCACTCCCCTTACGAAGCAACCAAGCAAGAGCTAGCAAAGACTTCAATTGTCTGTTCTCCACGGAAACTGGTATTTATAATGACTCTCCTCAGTCATTATCCGACTGCGTCCGATATTAAGGCTGCATCCTGCCCATCCAGGTATTATGTAGAAATTGATGTTTTCACGGATCTTCGATATACAAGATGAATTTTTCTGGGTTTTTATCCGTTAGGTATTTTCTGATTTGTTCGACGTTTCGAATTCCATTTTGAATTCATTTTCAAGAACTGTGAGACGAATATCTGTCCATACCGTCCTGGTCAATCACTCCCCTTACGAAGCAACCAAGCAAGAGCTAGCAAAGACTTCAATTGTCTGTTCTCCACGGAAACTGGTATTTATAATGACTCTCCTCAGTCATTATCCGACTGCGTCCGATATTAAGGCTGCATCCTGCCCATCCAGGTATTATGTAGAAATTGATGTTTTCACGGATCTTCGATATACAAGATGAATTTTTCTGGGTTTTTATCCGTTAGGTATTTTCTGATTTGTTCGACGTTTCGAATTCCATTTTGAATTCATTTTCAAGAACTGTGAGACGAATATCTGTCCATACCGTCCTGGTCAATCACTCCCCTTACGAAGCAACCAAGCAAGAGCTAGCAAAGACTTCAATTGTCTGTTCTCCACGGAAACTGGTATTTATAATGACTCTCCTCAGTCATTATCCGACTGCGTCCGATATTAAGGCTGCATCCTGCCCATCCAGGTATTATGTAGAAATTGATGTTTTCACGGATCTTCGATATACAAGATGAATTTTTCTGGGTTTTTATCCGTTAGGTATTTTCTGATTTGTTCGACGTTTCGAATTCCATTTTGAATTCATTTTCAAGAACTGTGAGACGAATATCTGTCCATACCGTCCTGGTCAATCACTCCCCTTACGAAGCAACCAAGCAAGAGCTAGCAAAGACTTCAATTGTCTGTTCTCCACGGAAACTGGTATTTATAATGACTCTCCTCAGTCATTATCCGACTGCGTCCGATATTAAGGCTGCATCCTGCCCATCCAGGTATTATGTAGAAATTGATGTTTTCACGGATCTTCGATATACAAGATGAATTTTTCTGGGTTTTTATCCGTTAGGTATTTTCTGATTTGTTCGACGTTTCGAATTCCATTTTGAATTCATTTTCAAGAACTGTGAGACGAATATCTGTCCATACCGTCCTGGTCAATCACTCCCCTTACGAAGCAACCAAGCAAGAGCTAGCAAAGACTTCAATTGTCTGTTCTCCACGGAAACTGGTATTTATAATGACTCTCCTCAGTCATTATCCGACTGCGTCCGATATTAAGGCTGCATCCTGCCCATCCAGGTATTATGTAGAAATTGATGTTTTCACGGATCTTCGATATACAAGATGAATTTTTCTGGGTTTTTATCCGTTAGGTATTTTCTGATTTGTTCGACGTTTCGAATTCCATTTTGAATTCATTTTCAAGAACTGTGAGACGAATATCTGTCCATACCGTCCTGGTCAATCACTCCCCTTACGAAGCAACCAAGCAAGAGCTAGCAAAGACTTCAATTGTCTGTTCTCCACGGAAACTGGTATTTATAATGACTCTCCTCAGTCATTATCCGACTGCGTCCGATATTAAGGCTGCATCCTGCCCATCCAGGTATTATGTAGAAATTGATGTTTTCACGGATCTTCGATATACAAGATGAATTTTTCTGGGTTTTTATCCGTTAGGTATTTTCTGATTTGTTCGACGTTTCGAATTCCATTTTGAATTCATTTTCAAGAACTGTGAGACGAATATCTGTCCATACCGTCCTGGTCAATCACTCCCCTTACGAAGCAACCAAGCAAGAGCTAGCAAAGACTTCAATTGTCTGTTCTCCACGGAAACTGGTATTTATAATGACTCTCCTCAGTCATTATCCGACTGCGTCCGATATTAAGGCTGCATCCTGCCCATCCAGGTATTATGTAGAAATTGATGTTTTCACGGATCTTCGATATACAAGATGAATTTTTCTGGGTTTTTATCCGTTAGGTATTTTCTGATTTGTTCGACGTTTCGAATTCCATTTTGAATTCATTTTCAAGAACTGTGAGACGAATATCTGTCCATACCGTCCTGGTCAATCACTCCCCTTACGAAGCAACCAAGCAAGAGCTAGCAAAGACTTCAATTGTCTGTTCTCCACGGAAACTGGTATTTATAATGACTCTCCTCAGTCATTATCCGACTGCGTCCGATATTAAGGCTGCATCCTGCCCATCCAGGTATTATGTAGAAATTGATGTTTTCACGGATCTTCGATATACAAGATGAATTTTTCTGGGTTTTTATCCGTTAGGTATTTTCTGATTTGTTCGACGTTTCGAATTCCATTTTGAATTCATTTTCAAGAACTGTGAGACGAATATCTGTCCATACCGTCCTGGTCAATCACTCCCCTTACGAAGCAACCAAGCAAGAGCTAGCAAAGACTTCAATTGTCTGTTCTCCACGGAAACTGGTATTTATAATGACTCTCCTCAGTCATTATCCGACTGCGTCCGATATTAAGGCTGCATCCTGCCCATCCAGGTATTATGTAGAAATTGATGTTTTCACGGATCTTCGATATACAAGATGAATTTTTCTGGGTTTTTATCCGTTAGGTATTTTCTGATTTGTTCGACGTTTCGAATTCCATTTTGAATTCATTTTCAAGAACTGTGAGACGAATATCTGTCCATACCGTCCTGGTCAATCACTCCCCTTACGAAGCAACCAAGCAAGAGCTAGCAAAGACTTCAATTGTCTGTTCTCCACGGAAACTGGTATTTATAATGACTCTCCTCAGTCATTATCCGACTGCGTCCGATATTAAGGCTGCATCCTGCCCATCCAGGTATTATGTAGAAATTGATGTTTTCACGGATCTTCGATATACAAGATGAATTTTTCTGGGTTTATATCCGTTAGGTATTTTCTGATTTGTTCGACGTTTCGAATTCCATTTTGAATTCATTTTCAAGAACTGTGAGACGAATATCTGTCCATACCATCCTGGTCAATCACTCCCCTTACGAAGCAACCAAGCAAGAGCTAGCAAAGACTTCAATTGCCTGTTCTCCACGGAAACTGGTATTTATAATGACTCTCCTCAGTCATTATCCGACTGCGTCCGATATTAAGGCTGCATCCTGCCCATCCAGGTATTATGTAGAAATTGATGTTTTCACGGATCTTCGATATACAAGATGAATTTTTCTGGGTTTTTATCCGTTAGGTATTTTCTGATTTGTTCGACGTTTCGAATTCCATTTTGAATTCATTTTCAAGAACTGTGAGACGAATATCTGTCCATACCGTCCTGGTCAATCACTCCCCTTACGAAGCAACCAAGCAAGAACTAGCAAAGACTTCAATTGTCTGTTCTCCACGGAAACTGGTATTCATAATGACTCTCCTTAGTCATTATCCGACTGCGTCCGATAATAAGGCTGCATCCTGCCCATCCAGGTATTATGTAGAAATTGATGTTTTCACGGATCTTCGATATACAAGATGAATTTTTCTGGGTTTTTATCCGTTAGGTATTTTCTGATTTGTTCGACGTTTCGAATTCCATTTTGAATTCATTTTCAAGATCTGTGATATATATATATATATATATATATATATATATATATATATATATATATATATATATATATATATATATATATATATATATATATATATATATATATATATATATATATATATGTAGTGAATCTTTCGGGGTTGCAGTCAGTTGTGTTGGGCTATATCACAAAGAAAACTCTTTGTTATTCGTCAAGCTTTCGGCAATCTTTATTGCCTTCCTCAGGACGTCTATAATACATAACAATTCATCATATGATAATATATCAGGAATGGTTACTCACTAACGTGAGATTGAATAATATGAAAGAGGCAAAAATTGAACATGAAAATATGAAGGTGACGTTTGAATGAATTTAGATATATGATATAATTTCACTTCTAGATTACGGTGGAAAAGTCGAAATCTAGAAGTGAAATTATATCATATATCTAAATTCATTTAAACGTCACCTTCATATTTTCATGTTCAATTTTTGCCTCTTTCATATTATTCAATCTCACGTTAGTAAGTAACCATTCCTGATATATTATCATATGATAAATTGTTATGTATTATAGACGTCCTGAGGAAGGCAATAAAGATTGCCGAAAGCTTGACGAATAACAAAGAGTTTTCTTTGTGATATAGCCCAACACAACTGACTGCAACCCCAAAAGATTCACTACATATTCATTAATCAGTCACGAATTACTTTCCTATATATATATATATATATATATATATATATATATATATATATATATATATATATATATATATATATATATATATATATATATATATATGATAGGTCAACGGGCCTACTTACCAATTCTACTTTGAAGAAATCAGTGACAAACATTTCAAATTCAACTGCTTTCTATGTCTAAACAATCACAACCCTTTCGTGTCATCCTCACTGTTGGATAATTATGAGGAGTAAATTGATTGAAAATATCACACAAACTGGAAAAGTATTCGGTTTTTACTAACGCTTCGGATAGACCTCCAGCAAGAAATACAGATCAATATATTGATGATTCAGATTTTTTCTTGAAAGAAAATGAGGAAGACATTATTATGTTTATAGGCGATACAAATTTAAATAATTCAAACACACCCGACAATCTTGTGTGAATAAATATATGTGTGAAATGGCCGAACATGGTTCCATCTCATATATTATTGCACCAACAAGAGAAACTGAATCAACCTCCAGCATAATTGATCCTGTCTACATGAGGATAGTCAATGAATCGATATACAACTCATTCATATTTGAATCTTATGTCATACTAAAATACTCATACTACCAAAATCAAGGAAATGCTTTCACAAAAAAAAAATAAAGTTTGTATGTGATGAAAAATTGAAATGATGATTAAAAAGGAAAAAATGGGATTTGATGTTGTGTTCACAGGGATTCCTGTCAGCAGTCTGCAACAGTGCTTCATGAATATCATATTTTATTCCCTTCAGAATCATATTCATTCGAATTGAAATTGATTGATTGTTCATTTTGGATCATTCCTTTTGCGGTTGGAATATTAGAAATGTCATAAGTAGTTCAAAGTGTGATAATATTTTTCTGTTATTCGAGAGTGGCAGTGACCAGGAGGCAGCAAGGGTCCGTTTATTGCAAGGAGTGATCCATGGTTATCGCTAAGGCGTTGAATGGTCCTGATTTAGGGAATTTATATGTGACGGGTGGCAACACTGATTATTCGATCTTGAACCGAATCTTTCTGAACGGTCGAAGGTATGAAACGATGAACGGCCTTTCTGCTCCTGGCTTTGTCGAAAAAACGACCATTTTGGTGATTTTATATGTGAATAAATAATCATCCTTACGATATTCCGAGCAAAATTGAAAAAGTACATATTGATACAATTATAACTTTGAATTCAAAAATACAATCGATTCACTCTTCGAACATGATTTCTTGGCATATTTTTTTCTACAATACCTTCTCTTCTTTCTTGTGCTGTAGTTCTGCCAGGTTGGAAGTTCAAAATTAAAAATTCAAAGTTGAAAATTAAAAGTTGAATATTGAAAATTCAATATTGGAAGTTGAAAATTGAAATCATTTTTTTTTTCATCATTGTTTGATGCTGTATTGGTAATTCGAGATCGAAGCAGAGAATTAAAATCTGGCTGGATTAAGCACTATACTGTTCTATGTGGTAGGAGGCTGGTGCAGACTGCTTAGAGGCACTTGGAGAAGACAGTAGCATAGCAGTATAACGGAGATCTCTATCAGTTCAATCGAAGGTAGTTACCTATCATCACTTTACACTCTTGTAAGATTGAATGCATTCAACTCAGGGTAAGACACTGTTGTAGTCATCATTATCTTTGACTCGGGAACCAACTGACGATTGATTATATTGAAATATTCATTATTCAACGCCACATTATTATTTATTACTCTTCATTTATTATTGATCTAATCATCAAATCTTTTTTTCATACATAGGGCTATTCAAATTCGTTTCTGTGCATGGGGATCTCGTAAACGATAAGAGATAGAGGGTCGGTTGGCAAATTTGCGTATTTCAGAGACCTATTCAATGATGTAAAAGAAACGAATGTTGCCCTTTTGATTCTAGAGATATACAGGAAAAAACAAAAAATCCCAAATTATATTTTTGCCTGTATCTTCTTTATTCGCAAACACATCGAAATCTGTCCACATTTTGTTATTGGCACTTGATACATGCTATCAGAATATGAATCTTTTATACAGGGTGTCATCTGACTTGGGCCACCCCCATCTTCGAAATTTTAAACACGGACCTGTATTTTTGTTGTAGTTTTTGGATCGTCGACGTCCACTTCATACTGAGGGATTAAATTTAATTTCAGATTTCGGGATATTTCGATATTTTATTATAATTGGCTGAAGGGGATAACCCTTCCGAATTACGTCCCTGGAAATTGGTTAACTAAGTTAAATAAAAACGCAACATTCACGTTTGTGATTATATGAAACATATCTACAATAAAAATATATTATATGTGTTTTGATAAGTAGAAAAATAAACATCAATTTCACCCCCATCAATTCAAAGATATAAAACAAATATGAAAAATGTCAAAATATTATCGAAAATTGTTCTCATACTCTACTGAGATTTCATCACTATTAAACATAGTAACCATCAACATCAGAAACTTATAGGTGAGTATTATAGTAACAATCGAAAATGGGGTGTTAAGATCTATCTCCAAGAATCTCTTATGGTGCATAGAGAAACGTGGGTGTTGCTTCCATTCGACCTTTTGACAGATGGATAGCAAATGCTGGGACAAATGAGATGGTTTGCAAGATCACCAGATCTTTACATTTTCGATTATTTTACATGGGGCACATTGAAAAATTAGATTTACGCTGACAGAGATATTAAAACTGGTAGACTTGAGAAACAGGATTTTGAATGCTTTCGAAACAATACAGCAAAGGAGTGTTTCAAGGGTAATAAATATGAAAGACGAGTTCAAAACTGTCTAGAAAAGAAAGGACACCAATTCGAACATTTATTCCGCAATTAATTTTTTTGTGTATATACTTAAATTACTTTTGAATGTAATTATTGCTATAATTCATTTTCAGCTCATCAAAATACATATAATCTACTTATTTCGTTAGTAAATATGTTTCAGATAATCATAAAAGGTTTTGCTATTCAAAGTCCATTGTTGAAAACCCAGGTGCAAGAGTAAGAATGGTTCAAACCAATCTTGTAACCTATTGACAGATTTTCACTTTTTTCTCCCCAAATGTATCTAGGTACTATATTCTGTCAATAAATGCATATTATTATTATTATTATTATTAAACGCTCAAAGAGCATTGAAAATGTGAAGAAATATGAATTGGTAATCAGAAATGGAAAAAATACGTCCTCATATCACCACTCCACCAAAAACACATAAAAAAAAGATGTATTTCAAAATATTCAATCAATTATATAGATCCATTATGATTTCATAAATCTATGTTTTTGTGTGGGTTGTATCTCAGAGCAATAAAATGAATCAATAACAACTCCAATTTTCAAATCAGGAAATAAAACCCTAGCTACAAATTACTGACCGATTACTGTTACCAATAACTTTTCTAAAATTTTCGAAAAGACACTGAAGACGAAAGAAATGAACTGACTAGATGAACACAATACAATAAAATGGCGTCTCCCTTTAGTTCTTTCTTTAGATCTTCTTCTAGTTCTTTTTTCTATCTCTTAGTTCTCCTTTCAGTTCTTCCATTCGTATTTCTGTTGTATATAACACATGCTCGAAAAACTTGCCTTGATATTCTAGAACGTTCTGGAAGTCTTCTTTCCATTGTTTTTCTATCATAACTAATTCATTCTTTTGATCTTCTGTCACCTTCTTCTGTTCTAGAATTTTCTCGATTGATTTTTCTCGTTCTACTTTTCACATTCTCCTTATTTACTCTGTTCTCCGAGAATTTTCTAGATACCGTCCTTTGTTTTTCAACTTCTCGTACTTTCATTTTCGAGAATTTAATGGAATGGTTCTTTTTTTCCGTAATTTTCATTTTCTTGTTCTTTCCTTTAATTTTTTCGCTCCAATTCTCGTTCTTTCTATTCCTTTTCTCGTTTTCTCCCCCCTGACGTCGCTTTTCCTTTTCTTGTTTTTTCTTTTGCCGTCGCTTTTCATCCCCCTGTCGTCGTCTTTCTGAATCCGAAAATTGCTTTTGGCTAAATTTCAACATGTCCTTCATCGTATCGTACGATGTACTTCTCGTATTCACCATAATTTGTTTTTATTCATCAGCAAAATCCCACTTCTGACACCACTGTTACAATCTTTCCTTGGGGTTCGTTTATTAAAACTCCAAACAACACTTCACTACTTTCATTACAACTCTACTTTCATTACAACTCTTTATCACGATACAATACACACTACAACACAATCACCCAAACTGCTGACTATCCAATGTTCTGTACCTCATCTCTCTGTACCAGAAATTCTCGACTTCGACTTCTGCACTTAGCAGTATAAAAGCTCTCTCCGATAAAAACTCTATAAAACTCTTCGCCTCTCCACTAAGCTAGAAACTCTGATAACTATCTGTCGTAGCGATGAATCCGTATATATACTTGCTTCCAATCAAACGACCCCTCAAATTATTTTGCGTTTACGAGCGACAGGGCTGGTGCTAGGAGATTTCGTAACAATACTTTCAAACAACCAATTCTACTACGGGGAAAATAAGAGTACTGAAAAAGCAATATTCCACTTCATTTATAACATCTTGAATAATCTGAGTGAAAATAAGAAATGTGTTCATTAATTTAGCCAAGGCATTCGACACTGTTAATCACAAAATATTATATGACCGTCTTGATGAAATTGGAGTGAGAGGAGCTCCACTCAGTATCATACAAGACTATCTGTTGGAATAAACGATGAGATTAGAACCTTAGGTGTTGAAGTTGAAACTTTTCCTAGTGATCAATTACCCTAACATCAAACTGATATTTTTGCACTACAAGGTTAGCATCTTCAGGAGAAGAAAATTGATAGTCAATATCAATTTTAGTGCCTATATTTTTCTTTAGATCAACAACATTAGATATTTGAAAAACACATCGAGTTTTGTCACTTCGTACTCAGATGACACAGCTATAAATTTCATACACGATTCTTGGGAAGAAGTTCATAAAATCGCAGAATCTGAACTAAAAATCTATCATAACTGGCTGAATGAAAATCTTCTCAGTTTGAATATGGACAAAACTAAATATTTAACTTACACTGCCACTGCAAGAGATCAACCAACAAACACAACCTTGAAACACCATAACGTGGGATGCAATGATATAAACTGTCAACTGTCAAGTTCAAACATTAAAAAAGTGGAATATATTGAATATCTTGAGTTGATGGTGCACCAACATATATGATGGGTCGAACATGTACTATATAAAGCAAAAAGACTGCGAAAATTAATCCACAAATTCTCACAACCAAGAAATATTGTTGAGAAAAAACTACGACTTATGATCTATGATGCCTTGACTGAATCAATAATGAGAGACTGCATATTACTGTATAAAAACTATCCAAGTCACTCAGAACACCTTGATAAAAATATTGTTTGAAAAAATCGTCAGCATTCAACTAATACTAATTCACTATATCGGGACACAGGCTTATCTGACGTCAGAAAACTGTATGTGTTTCACGGCCTGATTTGGACACTGAACTCTCCAGCAATATATAACACATGCATACATGTGTGTTATGTACAAGAACTACTAGCAACCTGTCTATTGCAATTCCTCTATATACAAAAAGTCAAAAGCAAAAATGTATTTCCCAATATGTCCCAAAACTGGTAAATGAACTACTCCTACAGCATACAATACAAAAGAAAGTATGAAGAAAGAGGTAAAAAAATATATTGATATAAATTATGACAAATTCAGAAAACTATCTGACTTATGTCCTCCCTTCCGGATTTGCGTGCTCCGGATCTTGTATACTATATAACTATATATCATAATATATTCTGTATATTTATAAATACTTATACATATAGTTACAATCCACTGTTATAATATTACACGGTTGAAACTAAATATATGTCTAACATACAAGCATGGCTTAGGTATCCTATGGATAAAATCGTTTAATACAAAACCATAATACCTGAATAAAGTTATCCATCTATCTATCAAAGTTATCTACCAATATTCATTTTCGCTATCAGTTAATGCGTAGGTTGCTTGAGAAACAAATTGTCAAAAACGGTTCATTACGTGATTTTTTGAATCTCAGGTGTATGAACATTCTCAGTGGAATAATAAGTTGAGGTGAGTATATCATTTGTGAATTATTTGCATGAATGAGGTTGAGTTGAAGAGTTACAAGATAGAGATTCAACTCTGTGAGAACCTGGACTGTGTCCTTGTGTCTTCAATGAATGAAAAAAATCATTTCGGATTCACCCATATTATGTAATTCAACTATTGAAAAAGGTGAAGACGATTATCATCATAATTTATCCAGAATCTGTCCTGAAAAAATTAGATATTGAAAATTGACATGGATACCATGTCATTTTCTTAATTTGGGATCTGGGATTTGTTTCATTTCTCGAGTATGATGTTGTAAGGCCTAAGAACAGATCCAAGTTTCTTTTCAGAGTATGAGAAAGCAATATAATTTATGATACGTAAATGTTACCTGATATCAATATTTCGTCCCTAAAAAGCTTATTTAACAAACTATATTTCGAGCAATCAAAAAATTTTCTGAAAGAACGTTTTTCGGCATTAGTCCGTTACAATGTTCATGAAATTGAAAGTGAAAACATCAGAAGAGTATATCCATTCGGTTTTCATCGATTAGAAACTGTAACAATGGGTTGTGTACAAATTATGATTATTCAAATATTATTCGTTTTTTGTAACATCCAAAATCGTTCACGAAGAAATCAAGAATTGAAATCTTCTAATTTTCACAACAGGTATCTTCTAGAACATAGAAAACACTCAAGAAGTGACAAAATTTCATGTCTTTCCTTTACAAAATATCATGCTTATTCCGAAATCTCACAAGTATGAATGAATTGCAACAGATTTTTTATCATTTATTCATCTTGAAAATAGTCACATATATTTCATTCCTCAATATTTATACTTCACGACATTAACATTCTAGAAACCTTTGTTTTTATTTCATAAAAGTGTACGATATTTCTCCCTATTAAAGGATTTTTGATATTTTCGAAATATTCAATACATTCCAAGATATTTCATGTTTCTAATATATGACACCTCAACTACAATTGGATAATGGATCTTGTTGATTAGACCATATTGATAACCATCCAAAGCTAATTATCAGCTGCTCGAATTCAGAATGTGTTACCGGATAGTATTATTCTGGTTTTTCTTGATATGGAGAAAATCTCAATTTCTGTTCGTAATGACTGCTGCCAAACTGTCTGTGGCAATATCGATCGGCTTGTTGCGCTGAAACTATATGCATGCTCTTGCATAAAACAGTTATTCTGTTATTTTCAATTTATCCTTTTGGTGTAGGGGAGATCAGAGCTCCTCGGCATCTTTTTTATAATCTTCAGTTCTGATGAAAAATGAAACATTGTTATGGAAATAATGATGAATAATACCATAGCATTATAGACGAACTGTTTCAGTCATGAATTTTCAAACACCACCTGTGTGAAATATTCAACCATCTTTGGGTGATGATGCGATTACTGAAAACAAACAAGTGAATACTGTGAGAAATACATCATCACATAGAATTAAAATAGTTGATAGCTCTTCGAGTGTTGTCATGAAAACTTATTCTTGTGGAAACTGACCGATTCATTAATGTACTGATTGGTTCTATATAATATACTACAACCCAGAAGGTCTTTTTATCAATACCTATAGCTTAGATTTGGACATGAATGTTTGACTTATGTTTCGGTTCAGACTTCAATATATACTATTGATATTTAGTGCATTGATAATTTTTTCTGATTCTTGTCGGAAATACTCGAAACACATCGAAAATAACTTATATTCACTTCCAGGAGAGCAATAATTGCTGTGAAATGATCTGAATAATCAAGGCCAGCTTGTTTGATTTTCGCTTTGACCTTCTCCATTCAAATATATTTTCTCCTTTTCTCTCATATCAGCTGGGCTTGTTGTCAACTGAACTCAGAACAACACACGATAGTAATGGCAGAAAACTCCAGTGATTTCATTCTTCACTCAAAATCTTCAGATCAAATGGTTTTGAAAAAATATATGGGTACTCAAGATTGACCACGATCCCCCTACCCACTGTATCTTTTAAATAGCGAACCACCCTCGTTGCCATCTTTCTGGCAAATCTGGCATTTCCAGAATTAAACGATGCCTTTCAATAGTAGACTAGAAGAGATCAATTCAATATCAAACAACATCAAAATTGTTTATGCTCTCGGCGCCACAGTAACTCTTAATATAACAATGGTGCCTTTTCTTGGCAACGGAAATTCCTACATTATAATCCTTCAAAAGCTCGTTGTTCCTATTAGTTTTGGAGGGGACTGCAAGAAAGCGAGCTGATCAGCGATACGCATGAAATATATTTTTTCTAACTCTACTAACTATAGTCAATAGAATGATGCCTTAGTGCCTCAGCGTATTGAGCACATATACTTTGTGTATTCTTTCAAAAATGATATTTTGTTCACGAACCGTACTAACTCGATGTTCTATGCGACTATGTGTATGGCCATCACTCTAATATTTCTATTATCTATTCAATAATCAATATGAATTATTTACAAAATCAGGCACTCGTTCGAAATGATCTAAAGAGAATTACAAACATCGCACGAAGTTGAGGGAAAGAACAGCTGTCTCTTTTGCAGCACAGACTATCCCTAATATGAGACATTTTCGAGAAATACATCCCAACTGCTGATGATTTCAGTCGCAAATATGAACTCTAACATAAATTGAAGAATTACCCAGCATTGAAAACAATATAAAAGGAAAGTTGTCATGGATGATATGACAAATTCATTGGAAATCTTTCTACATAATGCAATCATCGCATCACCTGTTTTGGTAAAAATGTAAGTTATTATTTTTCTCAATGAAGTACATGTCAGATTTCGAAGGTTTCATAATAATTATCCTTGATATAAATACATTTTTCAAATGATGAAAATCGATTACCGTAACTCACGACTTTCACTGGTACGTCCAGCAGAAAACTCATATACAGATAAAAAAAAGATTATCGATTGATGAAACTCGTTTAAGAATTACGTTAGGAAAGTTATTTTATATCGACCCTGTATACGTTTTTCCTCAGACAATTGAAAAAGTTCATTGTGGGACTACGCTACAACCAAAAGTTGGATTCGATCCGAAATGCTCTCTGTGGGCATGGAGTCTTCAGAAACATCGAGGATCATGGCTTGTCTGTTGAGCTGACTGTTAGTCCGAAGTGAGACGATATTCGTTATTGAATTTTCGGCTCCACCCGAAACGAATATAGTCCGAAAAGAGTAGGGAAAACGAACAAAGTAACAGAATTCGGTCAATGAACTCCACAGCCTCCACCCAGACTTCTCTGTCCAATTGGTTATTCTGATTTTTGGTGTTCTTGGTGATTCCAGGTCATTGCTACTCTCGGAGCTCAAGACCATACTGACCACTAAGCAGCACTGTCCAGATAGGAAACGAATGCTAGTGACAGCAAAGAAATCATCAGGGGGCGGGCGAAGAGCGTCGTGAAAAACTAAAGTTCTGCGATAAGACTCCTCGATTGTTCCACTAGCCTCCACGTGTCGTAGAAAATCCACCAAATGCTAATCAGGTGCAGCCCAACTGGAAAAACATGTACGAACATCCACAACCACTCAATCTAGACACTCCAACCCTAGCGCAGTTCGGAATTTCCTGTAGAAGGCTTCAACAGTCAGAGCTCAACCAACTGCTCAACCCGATAGCTCTGGAAGAAGTTCGAAAATTATTCATGTGATCGAAGAACTTCGCTGCTCACTGTTCGCATGGATTGGTAACTCATTGGTTGAAAAAACTCACAGTCATCCACCACCATCTAGCCACAGTTTTCGAACTCACTTCTGCCGTTACCTGCTGCGCTCAAGAGAACCCGTGGATACAGTTGTGGTACCTCTGTAGACTAGAGGCACAAGGTCACCCATTAATTTTTTATTGGTCACCAGGAGACAAGGACCTGCATCAGTCCTTGAGGGTGGTGTCAGCGTACAAGCATGTTATTGGAATGAATATCAGAAGAGCACGATGTGAAGAATATGGAGAGGACATGCAAGTCGTAGACAGAGGCAGCCTCCACTATCTCGAAACCGATTCCCATACCTCGCAGTGGACCAACGCCACTCCCAGAAAGTTGAAAAACTCCGCGACAAGTATCAGCACAAACTCTGTCAGATCTGGTCTCTAGAACTGTTCGGGATTGCTGCAACTGATATGTTTGCCGTTCCGATCCTATTCTACTCCTGAACAATGCCAAAACTCGACATGAACTCTGGCAAGGTAACACTTTCCCCGACAACAGAAAGGCCAAGGACTTTTGAGTTTGAAGTGTCTATATAACAGAATGGTGCTGGAAGAAGCCTGTGTGAAGTCATCACAACAAAATATGTACCGCGAAAAGAGAAGGGAAGGGCCAAGGACCAGAGAAACCTCCAAAGAGCCAAGGACCAAAAAAAAGCCAATGTCCCATAAAAAAAAAGAATAGAAAAAATGATAGTAGTTGGAAAATTGATATGGAGGGGAAAATTTTTGTGGAGATATTTGTATGAGGGAAGGAAAAAATGTTGGATGGGAGAGGGGAGTGGGGGAGAGAATTAGATGGGTGTGTAGAGTGATCCGTTTGAGTAATTTGAGGAAAGGGGGAAGAAGAAAGAGGGGAAAAAGAGCGAAGCGGGGGGGGGAGGGAGGTGTTGGGGGGGGGAGGGAGAGAGGGGAAGAAAAGGGAGGAAAAGAAGGAAAAAAGATACTGGGGAAGAGGGTGGGGGTGAATTATTGTTTTTTTTTTTATGGGAAAAATGAGGGGGGGGAAGGGGAGAGGGGAAGAGAGGGGAGGGGGGGAAGTTTGGTAGGAAGTTAGATGGTGATAGGGGTAAAAGTGTCCCCAGTTCTTTACTCAATGCCCACGCCAACAAGCCAACGGGCGGGGGGGGGGGGGGGGGGGGGGAAAAATGATACATTTTTGTATTTCGTTAAAGAAAAGGAGAAAGGAGAAAAGTATGGGAGAAAGAAGGAAATCGCGTGGTCCGGGATGGATTAGTGGGAGAGGGGGGGGGGGGGGGGGGGAGGGGGGGGGAGAGTGGGGGGAGTGGGGGGGGTGGGTGTGTGGGTGGGGGGGGGGGGAGGGTTTTCTCTTTTTTTGTGTTTGGGGGGGGGGGGGGGGGGGAGAGAGAGGGGGGGAGGGGCGGGGGGGGGGGGGGGGGGGGGGGGAGGTGGTTTCCTTTTTTTTCGGAGGGGTGGGGGGGGGGGGGGGGGGGGGGGTGGGGGGGGGGGGGGGGGGGGGGGGGGGGGGGGGGGGGGGGGGGGGGGGGGGGGGGGGGGGGGTGTTGGGGGGGGGGGGGGGGGGGGGGGGGGGTGGGGGGGGGTTGTGGGGGGGGGAGAGGGGGGGGGGGGGGGGGGGGGGTGGTGGGGGGGGGGAAAAAAATTTTTTAAAAATAAATAAAATAATATAATATTTTCAAATGGGGGGGGGAAGGAGAGAGGGGGGGTTGGCGTAGGGGAAAGGGGAAAGAGGGGAGGGGGAAAGGGGAGAAGGGGGGGGGGAAGGGGGGGGGGGGGGGAAGGGATGTGGTGGGGGGGGGGGGGGGGGTTTTGGGTTGTGGGGGGGGGGGGGGGGGGGGGGGGGTGTGTTTTATATTTCATTTCTTTTTGTTTTGGGAAAAGGGGGAAAAGTTAAAATCCCCCCCCCTTTCCCTTTCAGGGGCAAAGTGCCCGGGGGAAGTGGGGCCTTTTGGGGTGTGTGGGGATTTTTTTTATTTTTTTTGTTTTTTTTTGTTTTTTTTTTTTTTGGGGATTTGGTTTTTTTTTTGGGGGGAACCTTATTCAATTTGAACTTTCCTTAAATAAAAAAGGAAATTGGAATTGTGTCTTGGGAATTTTTAGATTTGGGGTATGGGGTGGGGGTGGGGGCTGTGAAATGGGAAATAGGGGATATTGGTATTTTTTGGGGAAAAAAAAATTTGAATTTTAATTTCTTTTTTTTCTTTTTTTTCTCGGTATCTTTTTTCTCTCCCCCGGGGTTATTTAATTTTGGGGGGGGGGGGGGGGGGGGGGGTTTTGTTTTGGGGTTGGGGGGGGGGGGGGGGGGGTGTGGGGGGGGGGGGGGGGGGTTGTTCTGGTTTTGGAAAGTGGAGGATTGGTTTATATTTGTGGGTTTTGGTTTTTGAAGGGGTTGGGGGGTGGGGGTGTTTTGGAAAAGAGTTTTTTTTTTTCCCTGGAATTTTTTTTTGTTTTTGGGTTTAGTGTAAAATAAAAAAAAAAAAATATGGTTCTGGGTTCTGGGGTGGTTTTGGGGGGGGGGAAGGGGGGGGGGGGGGGGGGGGGGGGGGGGGGGGGGGGGGGGGGGGGGGGGGGGGGGGGGGGATTGGGGGGGGTTGGGTTTGGGTTTTTTTTTTTTTTTTTTTTTTTTTTTTTTTTTTTTTTTTTTTTTTTTTTTTTTTTTCCTTTTTTTTTTTTTTTTTTGATTCTTTTTTTTCTGTTTCTGGGATGGGTTTTTTTTTTTCTTCTCTTTTTTGGGCGGGGGGGGGGGGGTTTTTCCGATTCTTTTTTTTTTTTTTTTAGGATATATTTTTGTTTTCCGTTCCTTGGGGGGGGGGGGGGGGGGGGGGGGGAGGGGGGGGGGAGGGGGTTTTTGTTTTTGTTTTTTTGGGGGTTTGGGGATTTTTATTTTTTTTATTTTTTTTGTTTTGGTTGGGTTTTTTTTTTTTTTTTGTTTTTGTTTTTTTTGGTTTTGTTTTTTTTTGGGAGGGGGTTTTTTTGGGTGGGTTTGGGGGGGGGGGGGTGTGCTTTTCGTTTGGTTTTTGGTGTTTTCGTTTTCTTTCTTGTTCGTTGCTTTTTCCTTTTTTTGGTTTTTCTGGGGTGGGGCGGGGGGTTTGTTTTTGGTGGTAGTGGGGAGGGTTGGGGGGGGGTTGGGGGGGGGGTGATAGGGGTTGGGTTTTTCCTTGGGGCTTGGGGGGGGGGGGGGCTTGGGGTTTCTTTTTGTTGGGGAGGGGGTGTGCCCGGGGGGTCCCTTGGTTGGGGCGTGGGGCGGGGGGGGGGGGGGGTGGGGGATTCCCAAAAAAAAATAGGGGGGGGCGAGGGGGGGGGGGGGGGGGGGGGGGGGGGGCAGGAGTTCGGGTCCCCTTCTTCATATGGTCTTGGACCTTGGATCACAAAAATGCAAGGATTAGGGCATTTCTCTTCGAGGCAGCTGCCCATGTAGCCGATGAACTTGGTCTGAACGTGGCGACCGGAACTCTGTCAAACATGTTGAGGAATAAGCCCACACTGAGGCCCACATATGTTTTTGTAGTCTTGCTTCGAGTTTGGATAAGCTAATGCATGGATTCTTCTTCAATTACTTTGGGGATCTGGGTTCATCCGGAAGCCCGATATTCCCATTCCTCAAGTCAAGTTGGCTGAGGGATTCATAATGGCTTGCTAGGATAGTGTCTTATACACCATGGTCTGTCAAAGTCTCGTGTCACTCGTATGACACACAGACACTAGGCAATAAGATTGATGTAGTATAATACTACATCAATATTTCCAGACCACCAGTATCATGTGCCATGAAACTCGTACCCAAATTACCTCACGGATGTGGGGATTGGTTTTTGGATAAAGTCGACAGCGCGCCTCTAAGAGTATTGAAGCTTCAGAGGAAGGGCTCGACTGGCAAACTAACACATTAATAATTGCTTTTCTTATATTCAATAGTTAGTTCTCTGAAAGATAAATCTATGATATACCTGTTCTTCCACTCAGCCTTGAATCGTCCTCACGACTTCCTAGAAAGTCATCCGACACTTTCATAGTTCACATTTAACAAGATAAGCATACGTCAAAATGGTTATGAATAAAAGATATATTGCGATGAATTATTCACTTGTTGAAAATGGATAATTAAAGGTAGTAACTGAGCAGAAAGCGCAAAACGCATTGAATATTATGTAAATTTCTCTGTCTATTCTCAATTGATTATCACTTCCAGTGAACTTGATGGATATTTTTCCAAAATTGGTAAATACTAGTGCGTAACGTTCAATTCCAGTGACAGATGAATTGTGAATTTTACCTGATAACTAGTTAGATCCCTTCTCACGGTTAGTTCTGTTTCGGATTCTCTTTGTTTGAATGAATTACATTTATTTGATGTGTCGTATTCATTCTCACGAATACAATTCGATTATTATTTGATGTATAATCTCCAATTCTGAAACTTTCCTTGATGTTATTCGAGAAAATGTTTGTTTCCATTGTTTCAGTTACGATATCCATACTTTTCTCATTACAATTTTCGTTCTCACTTTCTTTCACGTCATAGAATCTGACATTTTTATTTTCAAATATCTGTTATTGCCCCTCAATTCGATTACTGAGTTTTTTCAGAAATTTTCCCTCTTCTAACAGTTTATTCTTGAGCTACCTATTTTCCTGCTCCAAGTTAGTGATCTCTCCACCAGAAACTTCAGTATTTATTTTCAATTATTAAAGCCGTCTTACTATCGATAAACTTTTCCGGATTAAATAGCTTGAGTACTACACTTATAATAGTTGACTGCAGTTCGCCATCGCTCTTTCTAGTTTTGTTCATTGTGAAAAATAGTTCTCACTGCATATTCTCTTGCACCAAATGGGTCGGCGTTCTACTCGATCAAAACTATTGATCTGTACACCTTAAACTGAAATTTTCATTTGTCTCGATTCTGCAGTAGTGTTGAAATACGTTTCACAGTACGAATTTGAGTCTACTCACTCCGAGACATGGGGACGAATCATGAAATAGTGTATAAGAAACAGTAAAAAGTTCATCGTTATACCCAGATAATGTTGATTTTTTTATACAAACCTCGAAAATGAGGTTCAACTGCCCTGAATACTTGACTGAAAGCTCAATAACAAAAAAATCAAAATTCATAGTATGAGATATGGCAACATCACTAGTGACTCTTGCAAAAAAACATGTTGAGAACCCAGCATTACTTGTCCCATTGGACTTTAATTGCAGTGGAAACATGTATCATTTGCGAAGGAAGCTGAAGCTAATTTGAAATATCTTCAACAATGGGCTCATGATATTTCATCTGCTGTATGTTACGATAGTTCTTCCACCATTTTTTATTATGATCATGGACGAAGATTTACACAGTTTTCGGCCAATGGAATTTGGTAATGCACATCATTGAGAATCCTGATAACTGTTCTTATGGTGATGAGAGTAATTTGATGATTTTCTAATATCCAACTATGAGAAAAGACTCCAAATGATCGTTGTACAAAAATATTGAAACTGAAAGTATGTTTCAGATATTAAAGAATCGGTCATCCGAAAAGATACTGCTAGTCCCAATTCTGTGGAACTGATCACTGTAGGAGGCCTCATCACTATTTGTTTCATAAAAATATTCCAAAACCTGTAATTGTTAGAAATGAAGACGATAATCCTCCTGAAACAAGTATTCGAAGAATTTGCCTTGCCGATAATAATGAAAAAAATATTTCATTTTTCCGGTGAAAATTCCTGGCCATGATAAGACTTTGAATACTTAAGCATTATATAACGAGTGTTCAATTATTTCATCTATTGAAACTAACATAGTGGAACAATTGCAGTTATTTCGTAAAAATGAACAATTCTGTTCGAAATGCGCAAATAACATTGTTCTTCATCATGATGATTTAAAATTGGTCGAATTGAATATTTCTCGAGGAATAATAACGCAAAATCTTTCAGAATGTCGAAGATGAAAACTGTAAAAATTCTGTCATTCTCTTTCCAAAGTGTTCTCTTATGGAAGCCAAACCCACAATTTTTCCTAGCAGTTTTCTTGGCTTCATAACTCACCACAATCTGAAAAAAACAGTAAATCGGAATAACGAAAATATTCAGACAAGTTCAACATGGCGCCTGATCAAGCTGGTTATTCGGAGTGCTCTGACAATAACACGAACTGTTACTTTGTGTGTTGCAAAAATAAACCGAATGACATGTATTATGTTTGCATAAAGTGCATAAGACTTTACCACAAGAGCTGTATCGTAAGAAGGAAAGTGAGGCATATAGAAAATCATAAAATCATCTGCAAAGAGTGCGAATTGGATTCAGACCTTATAAACAGGATATCCTTAGAAGCACCATCGATGAACTGAAGATCGAGAGTGAACAGAAGGAACTCTCCATCATCAAACTGAAGCAGGAACATGTGTTTGTTTAAGAATCACTAAGAATGGAAAGCGACCTACTGAACTCTATCAGTGTGAAGGAAAAAACAATACAGGACCTGCAAAATCGAATAAAAATATTTGTTGATAAACATGATAGCACAAAAAGCACCAGTGTTTCTGCTTGTACACAAACCTTCGTTGATGATTCATACACAAAAAAACCCACAAACAACTGAAACAGTTTCAATACAAGTGAACGATCTGGACTTCAACATGTTGCCAAATTTGCATGACCAGGCAGGAAAATCGGAAGCTGATGAAATTTTTAAGTGTCAACCAATAGGAAAGAATAAAGATAAACGCAGAAAAGGAAAGACAATCACAAAACAAACGAACAAGGAAAAATTGGGAAAACTGAAATGTAGAAGGAAAAAGCTGAGAAATGTAGGAGATGTGTCTAAAAAATCAGATTTTACAGGATGCTGTCCATCCCGTTTCAATACCTCGGTTTTTGAATCAGAAGGAGAAAGCGATATAAACGAACGAAACAACATAGCTGAAAGAACAAAAAGGAGTGATATATTGATGAATGAATCAGATGATGAAAATAAGGAACCAAAAATAACGGGCACAGATCTAGAAACTGAATTGAATAAAGCTGAAACAGAACGGACAGAAGTTGAGAAACCAAATTCGAAAATATTCGTAAATGAACTCTACAGTTTGACATCACCTGACTGCACAACCGAGACTCAAAAAGAGGCATCCCTGCAACTAGTTCACAGCGATCACAGCGAGGAAAACCCTGACAAATCAGGAGAGAAAACAATTGTTCTTAGTGGCGCTCCCCCGGCTTTTCTAGGGTATTGACTAAGGTTCTGGGTGACTCCCAATATATTATTAGCGATAAAATCGTAAATAATGCCGAACTCTCTGAACTAATAGAAAATATATTTGGGGATACCATAGAATTTGGTCATTATATTAGTAATAGTGAAACTTTGGAAATATTTCTGAAGAATATCTTAGGTATGAGTAGGTTCACCAATCTTATAATCATATCAGAACGCAATGCCCTTTATGACAGAAATATTATTTTCAAGCGAGTGAATGTATTTAAACGGCATAATATAAATTGCTCTATAAAATTTATGGCTGATAAAAAACATAAAGGCAGTAAATTTGAGATTCTTGAAAGAATAAAAAAATGTGTCGACGAAGGTTCAAACAATATAAATAATATATATATTGCTTTAAAAACTGTCCCTTTGGGAACTATAATAAATGGTGGCGAGCAAGCAAGGGATACAGATAAAACTATTATTGACCTGAATCATTCTAACAATGAGAACTCCAATCACGTGAATTTTTTAGACCAAACAGTTTGTCAAAAAAGGAACACTTAATATCAATTTTTCACTCAATGTGCAGTCTATTAGAAACAAAGCGGACGATTTATACATATTCCTCGAAAGTAAAAAATTTCCTCATATTGTATTACTTACTGAGCACTGGTTGAAAAAGGAGGAACCTGTATATTTTCCAAATTACACTATGGTATCAAATTATAGCAGAAGTGTTTTCAACTGTGGCGGCACACTGATAATGATTCACAATTCTATATCTAACTTAGGACTAACGAATGTAAGTAAATATGACAACCTCATACAGGAAAAACAATTTGAATTTTCATTAGCTTATTCTAGGGCAGCCAACCTTTATGTGTTATGCATATATAGATCACCTAGTTCAGATGGAGCTCTATTCCTCGAAAAACTAGAAATACTTTTGTTTAAATTACCTCTTAGGGCAACACTTATATTGACGAGTGGCTTGAACATTAATTTTGATGATAATTCATCGCCTTTAACCCTGCAACTGCAGAATCTCTTGACTTCATTCAACTTATTAATGCACACAAACAGACCAACCAGAATTTCACCAAATTCTGAAAGCAAAATTGATTATGTCGGCTCCAATTTATCTGAAGAGAAGATTAATTGCTCAGTTATACCCGCAAACATCTGGGACCATGAGGCTATTTTCTGTGAATTCGAGATTATGTATAACAACATTAATAATAAATACAAATTCGGAAGATTATTCAGTGAGAGCAATTATAGAAAATTTATTCAATAACTGTCTAGTTGCCAACTGGAACATGGTGCAGTATTCCAAAGATCCCTTTTTTTCATATGATAATATACTATCCAACTGCTTTGAAAATTCTTTTCAAAAAATTAAAACAAAAAAAAAAGAAACAAAAAGGTGTGGATGACCAGAGGAATTCTTATTTCTGCTATTAATCTGAGGAGTCTCCATCACATTAGGAAATACAATAATAATGATTTTATTCGTCAGTACTACATTACCTATAGAAAAATCTACAGAAATGTTGAGGCAGCAAAACAAACGTATTACCACAACAGAATCTCCAACAGTAATAACATCACAAAGGCAACCTGGCGTGTTGTAAATGATCTTCGTGGAAAAAATCCTGTATACCAGGATATAACTATAGATCTTAATATTCTTAATGATTTCCATTGTTCCATAGCCGAAAAAATGACCAAAAAAATAAATGTGGCACCAGACCCGCATCTTCACATGAATGATATTTTTGTTACTGACGAATTTGTTCTGGATGATACGGATTTGGTTGAGCTAATGGATACAATAAAACACATTGAAAAAAAACGTCTTCCGGAATGGATAACATCTCAATTAGAATACTCGAAAATATGCCTATATTTACACTAGAACTTCTGGTCCAGTTGATAAATGAGTCTTTCTCAAAAGGATTTTTTCCAAATATCCTAAAAATCAATGTTGTCATCCCTCTTCACAAGGGTGGAGATACTTCGGATCCTACAAATTTTCGCCCTATTTCTCTCATTCCGACCTTGGGAAAAATCATGGAGAGATTAGTCAAAGCTAGATTGATGAAATTTCTATCAGCTCGAAAGGTTCTGAATCCTCAACAATTTGGTTTCCAACCCCAAAAAAGTACAGGAGACGCGGTGTTCTCATTTTTGAGAGAATTATATGGTAGAGTCAATCTTGGAGAGTTTTGCGCGGCAGCGTTTTGTGATCTGTCGAAGGCTTTCGATTGTGTGAATCATGGAATACTCGTGCGCAAGCTTAAACGTTATGATTTCAGGAATCAGAGCCTCACTTGGATTGAGTCTTACCTGAGTGAACGTACCCAATTCGTAAAAACACACTCAAACTCAAACACTAAACTGGTTAAAAATGGTGTGCCCCAAGGATCTGTACTGGGACCTATCTTATTCCTATTATATTTTAACGATTTGACTAGTCTTGAGATTGACGGTAGTTTCACTATATTTGCAGACGACACGACCATCTTGTGGCATGCGACCGATATAAACAGCCTACACTTGAGAATCGTTAATGATATCTCCATTGTGAAAAAATGGTTTGATTCCAATTTGCTCTCGTTGAATATAAATAAAACCAAACTATTATCATTTAAATGTAATTTACCAGATATTCCCTTACGTAATGAAGTTGTCATTGAGAAAGCGTACTCGAGTAAATTCCTCGGAATCCACCTGGATAACAATCTAAATTTTGAGAACCACGTGAAGTCCTTGAGTAAAAAACTAGCATCTGGGTGTTATGCCTTGCGATTGGTGTCTAGAGAACTGGGTGCAGACACTGCAAAGGTGGTGTACCATGCTTTGATTGAATCACATATCAGGTATGGTGTTCCCTTTTGGGGTGTATGAAACCAACAAAACTTCAATACTATCTTTGTTTTACAAAAGCGGGCAGTTCGCTACCTTTGCAGAGTTGGACCCAGAGTATCTTGTAAACCACTCTTCGGCAAAATGAAAATCCTGACTCTCCCGTCTTTATTCATTCTGGAAACAGTGTGTCTGGTACACAAAAACAGAGCATCATACGATGCAATGGCTGGTATCACTCGACAAAATAACAATCTGAGACTACCTATTCCGTCTTCAAATTTAACAAAGAACTCTGTGATCTATAGTGCAATCAAACTGTACAACCATTTGCCTGCAACTTACAAACACATCGTTTCGCCATCCCATTTCAGGAGATCTGTCAAACTC
Source organism: Zygogramma bicolorata (assembly GCA_032362365.1). Classification (NCBI taxonomy): domain Eukaryota; kingdom Metazoa; phylum Arthropoda; class Insecta; order Coleoptera; family Chrysomelidae; genus Zygogramma; species Zygogramma bicolorata. The sequence continues at coordinate 141,785 of JAVJAQ010005880.1, forward strand.
CTTCTTATCGATGAGGTGTTTTACAGTGTAAAGAGTTTCTTAGCAGGGATTGGAATATATAGTTGATATGTCGATATGTGTATGTGTATATACGTGTATATGTTTGTATGTCAAATTATACTTGAACCTTGAACCTTGAATCCTATTCATATTTATCATTCTTAATTGATTTGATATGTTTCTTTCGTCTTGTTATCGTTCTAGTTTCGTGATCATGTCTTTATTATAATTGTGACGATGTTGTAGCACATACTTGTTTATACATATTCATCTATTTTACACGCTATTGTATATTTATCATGACTTGAAAATCTTCTGATAATAAAGTATATTTTTGATTTGATTTGATTCGTGTCATTCTTGTCATAATTTTCCCTGCCAAGAAAAATAAAATAAGAATTCGATATTATGTTACCAAATTACTAAGGTTAGAGATTACTGAAAATAATTAGGTTATGTTATATTTCGATATTTGATCAAGCTTATGTTCATTTTATGTTTATCGACTGAGAGCAATGAAGACCTATACCATTGTTAAAAATTGGGATCATTTGGACAAAGATGAGACCCAAGTGCTGCAAGAAGAATAATAAGAGTCTCAAGATTTAGTGAACAGTTCTACCACTAACAGCCCCAATATATCTACCAAGAGCCATGTGAAATAATCATAACTGTTTATCGATATAAGTTCAATACGAATATGTTTACTTTCTGTATCAGTTTTATCATTCCATGATCTGAATATTTCCATTCCACAGATTTATGCAAATTCCGAAGATCTTAGTTTTCCAGATGTGCTCATAAGTGCGGTGGATGTTCGACCTCCACTATGGAATTCACGGTTAACACTGAAATAACGTAGTAAAACAATTGTGAACAGTCTCTGGTTGGAAATATCCAACCTATTTGAGGGCACATGTACAATGTCATTTATCCAAAAATAATGGAACAATCTGCGTGACAAATATGTAAAATATAAACATGAAACAGAAACCTATGCCCGTCTGGCTCTGGTGCAATGAACAAGGAATCAAGAGGCGAATGGAAATATTATAACATGATGACTTTCCTAAATGATACATTGGCTCCAAGATCGTAAGTTTGTGAATGAGTTGTGTATTGAAATGTTTAGGTGTACTTTACCATTCCAGCACAACATCTAACTTGAAAAGGTTTCATACAAGCGACAGCAAAAGTAATTTAGAGGAAGTATGTAACTGATTCGATTGGAAATTCCATACTGAAAAGTCTGAAAAAAATACCAGAACTCATGAAGCCAATATCTGAAGCCCCGCCTGAAGCACAGAAACCCCTAGAATATAACACCACACAAAAAAGCAATAGTGTAGTTAGAACTGCGTAAAAAAGCAGTTGAGATGTGCTTTGAAGATTAATATCAGTAAGTAATGTACTGACACAATCTCAAAAGCTTATGAAGGCCTATTATTGACAATATAATTACTGAAACAATGATTTGTGATCTCATGTAAGCATATCTGCCTATCAAGCAGAAGGCCGGGGTTCGAATCCTCGCCGGGCCACCGTGCTGGGTAATCGCACGTTAAAAGGTAAGGCCTCGTTGATCCATTGCTCGCACAAGTTTCGACTTCTGAGGGTTGACGTTCGTCAGCTGGTTAACGAAAACGAACAATTTTAGAACAAAACAATGTAATGATTAGTTTTGATGACATATTCAATGTAGAATGTACATGTGAATTCACTAATACATTGATATTTAGAACAAAGTTAATTTTTTATGATAATATAGAAGAGTTTTGTTTTTATTATCAATATTTTAGACAGGTTTTGGTTGAACATTAAATGCACAAATTTTTCCAAACTGTATTTTGCTCTTTTATAATAATTGGTACCACATAAATCAGTAATATAATTGAGGATTAAACGACTCACCTGAAGGAAGTTCAATCCAAATTATACGAGGTTGGTCACATCCGAATAGATCACCTTGTAGTAGTACCTCTATGACTGAAATGCGCAAGTTGAAAGAAAGAATGATTCACGATGCCCCTATCTCACGAGTCCTCACCCGAATATCCGTCAATATACCTTGCGATGATATCGCCTTTTTGGGTCGGGATGACAGAAAAAATAATATATTGGATTTTTATTTTTTTTCCTTGAGATGGGTGGGTGTCTCTCTATTCGGATGTGACCAACCTCGTATAATTTGGATTGAACTTCCTTCAGGTAAGTCGTTTAATCCTCAATTATACTTCGGTTGGTCCCATCCGAATAGATCACCTTGTAGATGTTCAAAGAATTATTAAAAGGCGATCAAAATTTTATTCAGACTGATCTCATACTAATGAACTGTTTATGTCATTTGATTCACCACTATAAACTAAGAATTTTATACAGACAGTATTTGAATGCTAATACAATATAATGTTGCAAAACTCAAATAACCAGAAAACGTACACTCGTTTAATGAAATTGCGGAGGTAATCCGCAAATGTACCATTTGTAATTACTGGTCTATGTAGAATTTACCAAAAGTATTTTATTTTTCGGACCAGCCTACATTTGATCGTATGGTGTCCGTGCTCATATCAATTTGGTTGGACGCAGAAGTGGCAGCATGTCTTGTGCTGTGGCCTTTGAATTGATCAGTATCAACACCACCAAATTGCAGACTCATTTCCAGCAAATGGCTGAAGAGCTGAGGTGAAGCTAGGTGATGAGGATTTTTATAAGTAAAAATGAGAAAAAAAACCTAATTGAATGTGTGCGGTTTTTTAATCGATAATCGTGGATGTCATACACAATTCACGTTTCACCGTGAAAAATGGGGAGAAAAAACACATGTTTGTGGTTGTTGCTCTCTTGGTCTGCCTTGGATAATTTGGTTCTCGGCAGTGAAGAGACAAGCACGTCTGCCCCTCAAGCGGGAAGACTCGGGTTCAACCTCCCATCGAGCCTCCGTGCTGGGACGCACACGCCAAAATGCCTCGTCATACATTTTCTGCGGAAGATTCGACCTCTGAAGGGCGACACTCGTCAACCGGTAAAGGTTTTTTTTTTTTTTGTTTCACTGATCATACAATAAAAATGCTACACATTCTGATTTTGAATCATATTTGTACGCTTTAGCAAGCTTTAGAGCAACCATAACAATAAGTTTTTTCATCTCCATAATTGAATGTTAATTCAGCTGATGATGAACCTATGTAGGTTCGAAACATATACTGAATCACCTTCCTGACATCTTTTGAATATTAAATTGTGGAGACGACTTAGAGTTTTTCTGCATCGTAAATAAGTTTGTGATATATTTTTCAAAATGAGGTTTTCCGATTTTTCTAATTTGGTCAACACTTGGTAAGGGTCCCAGATTTTCTCATATCGGGAGAAAAGTGGATCGTATTTTGAAAATACCCCTCTAAAACATTTCCATTGAACCATAGTTACCTTCATGAGATATCAGATTTTAAGCTGATCTATGTAATTTTCTAGTACTAAAATTTTTACCTGGCTGCACCCATAGGACGATCTACCTTATCCACATCTCCTTCACAAATATCCACCAATGAGACGAAAATAAATTGTATGGTTTCATCGTATTTGCAATCAGTGATGCCATCAGAATCGCTGTAGGTTCACCCCTCAGTTTTTCTCCTGGAAAATGGATGCCAGAAAAAATCGGTTCACCCAGGGTGAGATGCCACCACAGTGGATGTAGGTGCTTAAACGAAACTGAAAAAATTATATATCGTTGTTCAAAATACAATATAATGGAATTCAAAATTGATATCAATTTGTGGAAACCAAGTTTGGGACTACGATAACAGAAACACAAAACATGTTACTTTGTCCCCTTCAATCATTTTCAATATTCTAGGGAGAATGTGGAAGTGGTGATGATTGGGAAAACACAAATGTTTGTGTCAGACCAAGTTAATTTAATACATCAGTTGCATAACTTATGGGGTTTGGCTGCAAAGATAAAAATATTTTACCCTATGTGTTGGAGTAGTTAGTAAACAGATCAACTTCAGGTTATCGAAATTTTTGGCCCGCTCTTGGAAGGCGTATGCTCGATATTGCATTCCGAAGGTGACACATCATGGCATTTGATCTGCTATAAACTCATATTTCGAACTTATTTATGAGACGAACATCACCAGTTGATAGTTATATACACATATATACACACATATATACACACATATATACACATACATATATATATATATTGTCCATCAGAAAACTCAAGTTCCTGAATATCATTATGCTCAATTCTTCACACCACTTCCAAATATCACCAGCCAGTCCGTTGAGGTTTGGGTGCGTCATTCCACACATCCGGTTGATGTGTTGACGGTTTTGTTGTCTCTATGCGACAAAATGTGACAGTTTGAGGAGAACTGTCTGAAGGTTTTGAACATTGATGTGAAGTTTGGCCTGCTTCACTGAAACATTTGGCTTTCTTGTTGTTGCATGTAATATTCTGGAAAATTCAGGCCTTGTTTTACCTTCTAGTTGCCCAACATTAAAAGTCACTGTGACACTGTGTGAAAATTTACATTGTCAAAATCTCCTCGATCCGTCTGCAAGGTTATACATCGGTGCTCCTCAAATAATTTTGTAGACGGCCACCTATATTCAACCACAAGGCAAACCGAAATCAAGTGTCAAATGAATTTATTTCCCATTAATATAGAATCCCAATGGTTATCAAGATGCCTCAAATTTGTTGGATGTTTCCTGAACACTCCATCTGGGTAATACTAATTGAAAAAGATGTCGTCTAAATAGCTACAGATACAAAAAAATTTTCGAACTCGAAAAATGTATAACCGTTTCTGAGAATTTTGTTTAAATATATAAGGTGCAAAGATGAGTCAAAACACAAAAAATTTAAATTCAAAAATTTTGTGTCTAGATTGGAATCGCAAATACTTCTTATGTTCATCGGCATCTGTCGAATCCACTGACAAAACAATTTTCAGACATCAGATTTTTCACAGCTTCAAGTGAGGGGCTGTGATGAAATCATGCAAATGTTTCAGATTCAAAAAAAAATCTATAGCTATCAGTAAGACTCAAACCTGAGAAAATAGCTGAACCAAAAGTTGCTCTTGACATTGACGGCTGGTTCAATGTAGTCAAATTCCAGTAATATATAGCTAAACTCTCACAATAGAGGTTTAGCCGGCTGGGTGGAATTGTCGGGGTTCAGGTGCCAGTTTTTCATGAGGTAGAGTATAAAAATGGATTTTATATCTCTGAACCCATTCCAAAATGTTGGAGTTGTTAGTTATAGATTGCCACGTGCTGTCAAATATTTAATGCGACCAGCGTATAGGTTCAAATATGTTACCTCGTCCATTTGTTGTTGTACGTCGTGAACCGCTCTCACCATCCTCTGTTTTGTCTGCTTGAGGTGTCCCCCCGCTGTTGATTTTTCTAAGATTGCCATTGATTGATTGTTGATTTTTCTAAGATTGCCATTGATGAGCAGTGCCCTCGAGGTGTTTTGAAGGGAAAGGTTGTACCGTCAGGTCTAGTGCAAGCAGAAATCTCCTGTGGTTCGACATCGAGGGAGGAACGTTGCATAATGGTTCATCAGCACCCGCTTTGTCAGACAAAGTAGTCTTGAATGCTTCAGCATATCGATCACCAACAAGGGACAGCTGTTCTGAGGGCTGAGAAACCTTTGCTCAACGAAATTTGAGGGTCCAGTAGAAAACCTCAATTCAGATGTCGAGAAAAAAGGTCTGAACTACCGGATTCAGTTGGGGTGGATATGAGGTAGTGTAACGGTCTGGAACCTGCGCCAACAGAAAAGAAATTGTTTTCGTGCGCGAGACACTCGGCGAGCACAACTCAGGAAGTGTGCGGGACAAAAAAACGGCTTATGATGATTGAAGGTCAGCCGTAGAATGATCTACAAAGTAGATTGCCCCTGCCGATGATCAATGATCAGAAATCATTGTCAGTCTCAGCTGTTTCCAATTATTCGTCCACTCACGTCTTTGGTTCCGTTCTAAAACGTGACAAAATATAGAAAACAAACTTACTTACGACGAGTAAGAACAGAATTTGTCCTCGAGTGTTTTTAGGTTCCTCGTTGTCGTTCTCTTGTGCTTGTGTCAGATAGGTACACCACTGCAGTGCAAAATCATCCTGGATATCACTACCGTAAAACTTTGCATCAGTCGGATCATCTCCCAGTACAGTAGTAACAGCGTTATCACTACGGAAAGATTCACTGTTGGTGGCGGAAAATTCCGATGTCAAATCTGACGACGGACCTGCGCCCACCAAAGAGAAATTTTCTTTGGGCGCGAGACACTCGGCTGGCACAACTCAAAAAGCGTGCAGGGCAGAAAACGGCCTAGGATGATGAATAAAGTTTAGCCGTATGTTGATCTACAAAGTAGATTGCCCCTGCCGATGATCAATGATCAGAAATCATTGTCAGTCTCATCTATTTCCAATTATATGTCCACTCATTCCGTTGGTTTTTCTAAAACATGACAAAAAACATTAAAAACAATCTAAAGCTCTTAACAGAGATGAGAGCATCCTAATCCTACGTGCAGACAAGGGGAATGCTACAGTTGTGATGGACAAAGATGACTATAAGGATAAGGTAGTAGAGCTGCTTGACCCCAACACATATAATGTACTTGGACGAGATCCAACCACGAGCATCATGAGGAAAACAAACAAACTGATTCGCGACTCATCGATCGACCAAGATGAGAAAAAGGGATTACTGAAAACAGAAGCATTACCACCCAGGCTATATGGACTTCCCAAAATACACAAACCAGGGGTTCCGCTCAGGCCGATAGTCAGCGCTATAGGGTCTGCGACTTATGATATAGCTAAATACCTATCGGACCTGCTACAACCAATGGTGGGAAACACTGAGTCTTTCGTTAGAGACTCTACACATTTTATCGGAAAAATAAAAGATCTAACATTAAACCCGAATGATATGCTGGTGAGTTTCGACGTGGTTTCCCTATTCACAAATGTCCCGATAGATGAAACTCTGAACCTGATCAGTACTTTTGTTCCTCCAGACATAACCGCCTTGTTCAAGCACTGTCTGACTTCAACATATTTTCAGTGGGATGGAAAGTTTTTTGAACAGAAAGAAGGGGTTGCTATGGGGAGCCCACTGAGCCCTGTGGTGGCAAATTTCTTCATGGAACATTTTGAAAAACAAGTTCTAGGGCGTTGGCCGGTCCGACCATCCTGTTGGCTGAGATATGTTGATGATACTTTCGTGATTTGGGGTCACGGAGAAGACGAGCTAAAGAAATTCCTGGATCATCTGAATTCCTGGAATCCAAAGATTCAATTCACGATGGAAACTGAGAAGGATAGGAGAATAGCTTTCCTGGACGTATGGGTAGAAAGACGGGAGAATGGAAAACTGGGGCATAGAGTGTATAGAAAGCCCACGCACACAGATCGGTACCTCAACAAGAATTCCAACCATCACCCGAGGCAAAAGAGAGGAGTAATTAAGACCCTGGTAGAAAGAGCGAGACGCATTTCTGAGCCAGAATATTTCGAGGAAGAGATGCGTCATTTAGAAAACGCCTTTATATGTAATGGCTACCGCAGGGACGAAATTCACCGAGCCTTGCGACCCAGACGAGGAGTTTCAATGAATGGCCCCGAACCAGCCGTTAATGGACGGGCGTGTCTGCCTTATATTAACGGTGTGACGGACCGCATTGGAAGACTTTTAGAAAAACATGGGGTGCAAGCAATTTTCAAGCCCACGAGGAAAATACAAGAAAGCCTCAGATCCGCAAAAGACCCACGGGATCCATTAACTACCTCAGGAGTGTACCGAATACCGTGCAGTTGTGGTTCTGTCTATATCGGAACCACAAAAAGGAGCATAAAAACGCGGTTAACCGAACACAAAAGAAGTTGTCGCTATGGCCAAACCCAAAAATCTGCGGTAGCCGAACACGCTCTGTTGGAAGGTCATGACATTGACTTCGACGGAACACAAGTGCTGGACACAAGTGTGACAGTTTTTTTTTTGGGGGGGTTTTACGTGACTTGAATGAAACTCATATAATGACTCCACAATTTAATTGATCAGAAATGATTACATACATGAATACACATACCCATATGCGCACACACACGCACATATACATATACACATATATACATACATATAAAAACAGCCAACCCTCGATAGCAAGATACCTACATTATATTTCAACATATCTAAACAAGCATGGCAATAACAATAAGTATAGTAAATATACAACATAATTCAGGCCACCGCTTAGACCACTTAGATCCCAAACAGAAGGTCACACAGACCAGTGTAAGATGGACCACTTAGATCCCAAACAGAAGGTCACACAGACCGGGGTAAGATGGACCACTTAGATCCCAAGCAGAAGGTCACACAGACCAGGGTAAGATGGACCACTTAGATCCCAAGCAGAAGGTCACACAGACCAGGGTAAGATGGACCACTTAGATCCCAAGCAGAAGGTCACACAGACCAGGGTAAGATGGACCACTTAGATCCCAAGCAGAAGGTCACACAGACCAGGGTAAGATGGACCACTTAGATCCCAAGCAGAAGGTCACACAGACCAGGGTAAGATGGACCACTTAGATCCCAAGCAGAAGGTCACACAGACCAGGGTAAGATGGACCACTTAGATCCCAAGCAGAAGGTCACACAGACCAGGGTAAGATGGACCACTTAGATCCCAAGCAGAAGGTCACACAGACCAGGGTAAGATGGACCACTTAGATCCCAAGCAGAAGGTCACACAGACCAGGGTGAGATGGACCACTTAAGCTTTAACTTAGTTTGAATACAGCAAAGCAAAACAATGTGGTAATAATAGAATACCTATAAATTGCTTCCACAAAGTAGCTTCGAATGAAAATCACTAAAGCTCATGGTATACAAAAGAACCACTCCTACCTTGAATAAATGCCAACACCACGATACAATAATCACAACTATTCACCCACAATAATTTTAAAACCACAGACCCACTGTCTCGTACGAACGTTAGAACTATACTGGTAGTTTTCATCTATCGGGGTGTATGACTCAGCGGTTGGTCATATCGCCATAACCCTTGAGTCATCCCCAGCACAGGCAGGTATTTCGAATATTCGGAATCTAACAGTCGGCCATACTGCATATTGTCTCGCCCCGAGGCAAGTCAGTCATTCTCCGAATCAATAGGCATTGGTATCTGACCATCACCATCGCTTTCGCTGGCTGTCGAATCTGATACCCCTCCATCTGGAAGCCAAGGTTTCATATGGTCTACAGCTATTATGTTTTCATAATTTTTGGTGGACCTGTGAGACCCCTCCATATAACGTACAACATATCAATCATTAGGCAACACTTTTTTCACCATCATTGGCCCACTAAAAGGTAGGACCATTTTTGACTTGGTCCTGCTTCTGGAAGCTGTTGCTTCTCAATAAGAATCAAGTCTCCTATTTCATATTGGCGTGGTTTCTTCCTTTTCCTATCGAAACTTTCCTTCATCCTTCGTTGAGATTTACTAATATTCTCACTAGCCACTCGCCGGAGTTCTAATAAGTCCTCATACACTTCGGAGATGGTAGCCACCTCGTCAATAAGTGCTTGGTCCCTTGCTAAACGCTGCATTATTCGTCACTGTTCGAAGATAGTCGAAAAGAGATTCTGGATCCTGGTGATTTCCAGCTCGGGCTGCTGCAATGACATATTGTTCAGTGAGTCCACCAATTATGCAAGAGACGGCGTCCTTCCCAAATATTTTACATCTGTTCAGTAGGGATAACTTCTCATAGTAATACTTAGCATATGTTTCGTTCGCTGTTTTTTTTCTAGTCATCATGCTTTCAAGTGTAGCATGAAAATCTTGACGTGAGGGAAAAGCTCGTCGTAGTAATGCTTTCCATTCCGACCAAGAATGCCTTATGCTGGGTAGACTTCTGTACCAGGTTTCAGCCAGTCCTTGTAATTTGCCTAACACATAATAGATAGTAGTTTCCTCCGACCAACCGTATATGTTACGCATCTCGTCGATTTTAGAGCACCAAACGTCAACATCATGTGAAAGATCTTCCGGATTAAAAGGGGGTATAGCATCACCCCTTACGCTTGGTAAACTTGTAGTTGGTCTCGTCGCCATACTCTGCATAAACTCCGACATAATTTCGCTCAGCCTGTCGATGGAACGCGAGGGAGACCCCTCCCTTCTTTGCCGTTTTCTTCTCTCTCTCGTTCCCTCGGCAATAGATCTTTCACTAGAAGATCCATCTCTAGCTCTTTTGGACCTGTAACCATCTCGCCTACCCATGTTGTTTTGTAGCTAACCTTGAATAAATGGGCTTTACGTACACCAGATCTTGAGAAATACATGAATTACTTGTCCAGATATGAGAAAAGTAGGTAAATTATGTTCACAAAGGCGCTGAATTTATCCCACTTCTGAAAGTTGTGACAGTTTTTTTTTTGGGGGGGTTTTACGTGACTTGAATGAAACTCATATAATGACTCCACAATTTAATTGATCAGAAATGATTACATACATGAATACACATACCCATATGCGCACACACACGCACATATACATATACACATATATACATACATATAAAAACAGCCAACCCTCGATAGCAAGATACCCACATTATATTTCAACATATCTAAACAAGCATGGCAATAACAATAAGTATAGTAAATATACAACACAAGTAGGAGCTATTACCCCAGGCTCTATAGGGAGGCCATAGAAATTCATAAACATAAAAACAACTTCAACCGCAAAGAAGAGAGCCTGAACATTCATAGAAAATGGATGCCAGCAGTTCAAAATGCACGAACCCTCCCAATGAGAGAAAAAACTCTTTCGAATAATCAATTAGGATCAATCGACCGTCCGAACCCAGATTCGATAAAGAGTGACTCATCATCTGAACCACATCAGATCAAAGCCTCGCAGCAGAGAAGGATACGTCGACCATTGCCGCATCGCCTTTGAAAATGTCTGCCGCAGATGCAGACGAAACGTCAGGCCTTAAAACCTGTTGTCCACGGCTCAGAAGCCCGGAAGCACCTAACAATTCATTAGTTGCCGGCCGTGAAAGTCTTCAATCTTTGATGAAGAGGTGTTACGTTGGTCATATCAATTTTTCATACGTTACGTTTCTTTGAAACAGGGAATATGAATTCCTGATGGAAAATCCATTCAACTCGATGACTTTGTCATTCCAAGTAATGAAAATGTACCCAGATAATCGTGGCTACTTCGAAAAATTTTAAATATTTTTCCTGGTAGAGACAAAATTGTTGGAATGGTGGATGTTGAAATTGAAAGCGGCTTATTTCGACGACCAGCTACCAAATTATGTCGCATCGATATTGGTGAAAATCAATGGAATTTGTGGAGAGTTTGTTGGAGTAACATGTTGATGTTATTCATATATTAACCCAATATTTGTGATTATATGTTTCTTTAAATAGTTGAAAAAGTATTTTACCCTCTGTTCGAATCAGAGCCTTTCAGCAATCATTGTCGGTCATCTTCAATTACAGATTACACTAGACACTTCCTACGGAAAAAAGAGTGTTGTGGACAGGGTGTTGCAATTGAAATTTGATGGTCCTTTAATTGTAACCTGCTCGACTATTAACACACTGCGGTGATTTCGCATACAAATTAATAATTATTTTCCATATTTATACGCATTTATGATACAAATGTGATTAATGACCCAATGATAGTGAATGTAATTCATAGTGTTTCCTATCAAAAACCATCGACTTCGATTGAAGTCCTTCAGCATGTCTTGTTTCTAATTCTTTTCTCAATAGGATAGACAGGTTCTTTTTCCTTACCCCAACAAAACGATCGTCAATGTTCCTGGAATATTTTCAATTGTATTCTTTTCTATGCAAAATCTATATTGCCGGGTCATACAGTTGGCATTGTACGGAATTGTTGGTGCTGAACGAGAAATTAATTATTAAGATAATAATTTATTTTTATTGAAAAAATTATTATCCGCAAGACTTTTGAAATATCTCAAATCAATATCTTTTATCAATACTGAGGGATTTGAGTATATTTACAAATTAAAATGATAACAATGAAAGGACGGAAATGATATTATCTAAGGTAGTTCCCAGGTGCATATTTGAAATCCTCCACATGAGTGATATCAGAGATACGAGCGATGACTTTAAACAATTGATATTATCGTTCTCAGCTGATTGTAGGCTGGAAAATTCAGCCATGAATTTCAGTTATTCCAGTTTGCTAAAATATGTAGAGAGTCCTAGAAGCTATCAGTAATAGGCACATGAATAATTCACAGATACCGAGCAGCAAACACCTCTGTAATGTAAGAAGTAATGTTGTTCTTACACATTTAATCCTTCAGGTTTTTTGCTGTATCTCTGAAACATGTATGTTTTTGCTATCCAGGGTTCCCCACAGACAACAAGTTCACATTTTCGCTTTTCCCTGCGGTTCGAATAGCAAATGCTCTACTTTGAAACTTATGAGATACTTCCGTGCTTCTTTTCATCCTAGATCATCATCCTCTGTGTACAATCTGGGAAAAATCAAAATAAAATCAATGGAAAATTTCAAAGATTTTCTTCCAAATACACGAGCAACACTGTCAGTTTGATTTGCGGATCATTTCAGAAAAAAATACTTTTTTTTTATACATATTAGTTTTTTCAATACACGTGCTCGTTATCAGAATTTCTGCATGAGAAGTTGCGAATAAATCATAATATTCTATGACCTCTTCACCTCTTTTTTGATCGATACTAAAGAGAGATTATTTTCTATGAATGGACATGAATTCAAATTGATTGTATTTCATTCATCAATGAATTCCTCAGAGATATCGTTAATGGCAAATTATTTATCATTGATATGCAAATTCAGTAATGTGGACTATCAAATATTGCTTCCAATGATGAAAATAATGCTTGCGAAAGAGTAAATCATCATTATTTGATTTCCAGTTAGGCCTTGTAGGTAGTATACCAATCGAACTTCCACCAGAACCTCAAAGTGAAGAAGTCGAATCCTCGGAAAATATGTCGAAAAATCAGATATCAAGGAAATCAGCATTAGAAAAAAATATTTAATATACAGGGTACTGATTGAAAGCGTTGTGTGTGGAATTTCTGTTTTTTTTAATGCACAACATATTGTAGTCGTTGTTGTTTTGGGTCCTTAACCTACGACAATCTGGATCTGAGTACGATGGAAGGGCAGATTTTCAATCTACCCCGATGAGTTGCTACGTTAATTCAAAAATAGTTCCTTCTGATTGGAACACCTTCTATTAGTCAGCAACTTCTCGTATTTCTGTTATTTGTCTATCAACAAAATAAAAAGACTAATATTTTTCAAAATACTCATCCTGACGTTTCGGAAACCAATTCCGTTTCCGTTTTCGAAAATCTTCACATATATCCTCAGCAAACTAGTTCCAATTTTCAACACAAACACAGACATTCACTAAGACTGGATTAATCAGAACCTGAAATAAATTTTCCATTGAATCTTCCACATTATATAAAAAAAAGGATTATTTCTGTGAAAATTGAGAAATGTCACTTATGTATATGCCCATGATCTGTTTCATGATGAAATCCATTATCACATAGATTTTCAACCAATAGAAACCCAGTATTACTCAATCAAGCATGATGTACATTTGACGTTTTTCAAAATCAGTGGGTATTGAATTTGCATATAATATAGCAAAACTTCAATGATTATATTATCAAAATGTATGAGATGAATGAGAAAGCAAAACAATGCAGTACAAATAACAATATATTTCTTTATTTTTGATATAAATCATTAAGGTCTCATGGCGAAGCGGGTTAAGGCTCGAGATTCGAAATAGACCAGTATATGAGTCGCGGGTTCGAAACCAGTCTCGGGCATTCGCTTCTTTTGATTTTTGCTTTTCTTCGTCATTTATTATTGTTGTATTATCCGAGATAATACCATTAATAACAATTTTGAAGAATTTTCCGAAATATACGATTAATAATTATTGTTTTCAATTCAAATATATATATGTAATATTTAAAGTTCTTTATTATGTATCGGGTGTAGATAAAGTAGCGTATGCAACTCTTATGTGATGGTTATTACATGATCGTTGCAAAATATAATATTACCCACGACTATTATATAATGTAATCATTATACGTCTGTTTGCTTCTCCTTAATGTTAATTCTTACCCTCATCAAATCATTATTCCATGTGGTTTGCTTGGACGGTACTTTTATGAAAGATGCAATTCGATTGTAACACGGGAAATAATACAAAAAACACACGTTCATTTCATTCACAGTATCGAGAGATGAAGTATCCCCAAAATATCGCCAAAACGAAGCTATCTTCTCTTTAGATTTTGGTGGATTCTGCAAAAAAAATATGTGAAAATTTGGTTAGATATAGATCATAGTAGTTCTATTGAAATATTTGCTACAAATTCCATTTAGATTTTCTGCCTCATGTTTTTGGAAAGTACTCTTCGAGGGTAAGACCGCATGTCCGATGATTTAAAGGGGGTTACATTCAAAAAATTTGGGGAAACAATTTTATTGAAGAATTGTTGGAAGTTTCCAGGCTGCTGTGGTCCGCAGGTTTTTAGGCCTGACGTTCCGTCTGCATCCGCGGCAGACATTTTCAAAGGCGATGCGGCAGAACGTAGTTTTGACGTTGTATTCTTCCATCTATTCCAGTATTAATTTTCTTCTCCTGGAGATGCTAACCTCGTAGGCGAAACGCGCATCCAGTGCAAATAATATCAGTTTGGTGTTAGGGTAATTTATCTCTACGAAGTGTTTGAACTTTTACACCAAAAGTTTCTGAACGTTTAGTTGTATTCTAGTTTCTAGTCGAGATATGTCGTTTAGTTCATGAAGCTTCGAAAATATCAGTTGTATGTTTATGAGAAAGTGCCAAGTCCAAGGACTTTATTTTGCTTATTAATTGTTTCGAAAATTATGTTATACCTTCAAGTAGAATTTTGAATCAATAAATCACATGAAATTTTCCGATGTTGAACTTTGTACCTGACTACAAATATAATTACCCTCTCCACACATATAAGTGTCTACTATTACTTGAGGATCATTCTTCATTGGACTCGTTACATACTATCGAATATTTGAATTCATTCATACATTGGTGAAGTTACCGATGTACAATCGGTCTGAGATATAAAGGAATCAATATCGATTCGGAGGTTTGAAAAAATGCTATTCAATGAATCTGCCGCCAGCCAACTTACCAATCATAATCGCCTCTTATCAGGACAATTAAAAACTTTTTTGTAGTTCCTCAAGAACCCAACCGAAATTGTTCACTAGCTCTTGAACCATAAGCATTATAGGTGGATTGTTTCTCTGCTCGAATTACAAGTGAACGTTGAATAAAAAACTAATGGTTATTTGGTTCAAGTTGGCAGCTGCACTATCAATATGGTGACTTAACGATATAATCTCGCGCTGTATTTGAATGTGCGTATAGAATATTAAAAGGCATACGTATGTGATGAATTAAGGCCAGGTTTTCAATCTTCTGATGAGAAAATCAGCTGCATAGAATTCACAAACTAACTGGATTGGCTTCCACGGAACGTTCCCATTTGAATTGCTTTCAAATCAGTGCAGAATACATTGAAATGGTGAATTATATGAAAAATAAATTCTTGGTTAAAAAATGACCTCATTATATGAGAAGTATTTAGACCTCCACTAGAGTTGAACATCCGAGAAAAGTACCACTCAATAACAGGTTCTTCAATTCAATACTACATCAATTCATTGGTTAAAATTGAATGAATCTAAACCGAGAAGAGGTAGCATTTCTCCTTCAGAAAAATGTTCAAATTCGTTGACAAATCCTGGGATTATTTTTCAACACAGAAATGAAATGTTACGGTATATTGATGACGGCATTTAATTTTTTTTCACTCTGAAGATTGTTGTTTTCCCTCTTAGGCCCAGTCCAAATATTTTATGTCTATGATCAGCTGTCAGCTGAGCTCTTGACTTACGAACAAACGTCTCGGTCAACCGTTTCATCGTCCAGCTAACCTCAGCTAGTGATTGGAAAACCAATCCTTAAAATAGCTCATATATATATCTGCCTGATCGCAGTGTGGGTCTCCTCTAGTTACGAAAAAATAGAGTTCAATCCGTTTGTTGTTCTTCGAGCTGCGGTTTCAAAAATCAATGGTTGATATAACTGATTACCTCCAACGCCAAAGCGAACACTTGTTTAAACTACCTTTCTGACGAAAGTATGTGATGAGATTAAAAATCGACATTAAGTTAGCAGTTGTTGTAGTAGTTGGAAGACGCAACCTATAACGCTCACAGTACTTTGAGAACATGTACCATAATCCAGGCAGTGCCGGTAAGAGGGGTTTTATAGGTGCAATAGCACCGGGCCCTAAACTTTTTGAGGGCGGTACGCGCGCGTACCGCTCTCTGACAGAAATCTTCAATTAAACAATTGATATAAAAAAATCTGTTGCGACACTGCACCCTAGGATGCGCGTGCGCGCCCGCCGCAACCGGCGCCAATACGACATGGGTTGAATTGCATGTATGCGCCACAAAAACAACAGTAATAGTAATGATCTACTGAAATCTACATCTACTTTCTTTTGTGTGACATGTATGCTAGAACTCCTGAGTAGTCCATTTGTGTGACTAAAATTCGTTTTAAAACACAAACACGGCAAGCAAAAAGCATTTCCTTAATTTTTGTACTATAGTCGGGCTGTTCAAAAGATAGAATTCAAGGACGCGTGAACAGTAAATGCCTGCATAGCCACGCCTTCCAAACTGAAATAAATGAAGAACTGTTTACACTGTACTGTACTCATTTGAGCTTTGTATTTACGTGTGTTACGTTAATTAAATAATATGGATGGAAACACCCTTTCACCTCCAAGAAAAAGATCAAAAAAAAAGACATTTAACTGTAGAGGAAGAAGGTGTAATAATGAACACTTATAAAAAAGCATCTCAAGTGTTGATTGGAGGACGACGCGGCATCGTTTTCGTTGAGTGATGTAAATCGGACTTGTAACATTGGGGAGAGGAACATTCAAAGAGTGCGTGCCGTTCACGTGATCATTCTATCTTTTCAGCGGCTACACTATAAATACCTCATTTAATATTTATTAGTTAGTATTTAATTTAATAATTATTATCATTATTATTGGATAGAATGAAAAATGGACGGGGAAGGACGGAAATTATCTGGACATTACTGGCGTAAAAGAAAACTGGAAAGACAGAAAAGAGCCAATAAAATTTTAAAAAGTATCCCCAAAATGACAACATTCTTTACACGAGATGAAAATCAAGCAAACAAGAGTCGAAATGAGCCCAAACCTGGACCTAGTAGTAGTAGTGATGAAAACGTTTGTTCAAGGCGAGAATTTATTGTGGAGGCTTTACCATCGCCTGAGTCATCAGAGTCGACTGTTTTAGATGAAGAAAATGACTACAACGATACACAGTAGTAGCAGAACCAAATAGTGAAAATTTCAATGAAGAAGTGCAAGAAGATAAATGAAATAGAAGTAAATTGTGTTATAGAGCAATTTGCTTCAATCAAAGCTAGAAAACAACCTTTTAGTTATTAGACCTTATGTTCCTATTTTTTTATTTTTCGTTACTAATGATTGTGATTGTTGTTTCTTATTATTTCAAACCAAAGAATAATGTTTCATTTTTGAGTTAGTGTTTCGATTTAGTTTTTCTTCGTACCTGTTGTTTATTCAAACCGAAGAATACTGTTTTATTTTTTATTCAGTGATTTTGATTAGTTTTTGATAATATCCCTTATTTAAATCGAAGAATAAAGTTTTTTTTTTGTTTTGCTCATAATTTTTAGTTTTTTATTTTATAAAGGTATGTACCATGTACCTATATCAAGTTTCTTACTCTTGACTCTCGACGTGAGCAAGTTTGTGGTAATATCAATATAAAATACCATTGAAAGGCCCAAAAACAGGGGGTGGTACCTAAAAATGTTTAGCCTACGGCAGTATGCATCCGGCGGCGCCTTAAGCAGGATCTTTCTTGGGGCGTTTTGTCTGTGGCAGCACCGGGCGACGAACTACCTCAAACCGGCACTGAATCTAGGAGTTGTAAAAAATCATGTCAGAGTATATTGTATCAACAATTCTTCTGACTATATGACTTACTGGCATTGAGCCACATAAAAGTAACTTTTTCGTACCTAATTTGGACAGCGAAAACACGTAACTATATATCTGTTCGGTTTCGGTTACCTATATTTGATATATCAATTGAGTACCAAAATGTTACTTCCATTTTGTAATTTTGTGTATGGTGAGCAATACTTCCTTTACACTTTTTGTTCGAGTTATTGCTGAAATATTCATTTAGTTTCAAATGAAGTTACTGTTTGATTTGAAGTACAAACTAACAGATTTTTCGGCATATAAGTAACTGATCAGCCGATACTTGATGAAAATTCATGATAACTCCATTAGAAACCAAACCATTGACTTTCACTAAACACAAAGTTACTACACCTGCTTCACTATACAATAACTTCTTCATGCGTGCTATGGTATTACCATTTACTACTACAACAGGTCTGGTGGAGCTATTGAATAGTGAAACACATTTTGTAAACTCTCTAATGAAAATCACACAACTTTTTGGATGCAAAACATGCCACAACATTCTCACATTGCAATGAGGGTACTATGCTGGTAACACATTGGGTTTTTTGTGTTAAACTGGAGTGGAAATAGCAAGATGCCATAGAGCGCTTCGGCACCCCGACCTTGCCCGCACAAAGCTGTGCCTTCTAGGCGCACTCATGAGATTGTTTGTTTAAGTAATTTTTATTGCGAAAAAATATATCAGCAAACTAGCAAAATAATAAAATTATTTACTGAATTACCATCTATTTTGCGGTGAGGTAATTGATAAATTCGTTGAACTGCTCAAAATGATGTGTTTATACATATGAACATGATTCAATGCGGTGGAGTCTAATGTTTCTGTTCACTTATATATTCGCATGGTGGAACTACGTTCAATTCTTCGATACACTGCTCATAACTCTGTACAAAACAAAAATTATTTTTTTGAAACCGAGTAATATGAGTCGAAAACCATACTTTCTTCAAAAATTGTAGGCAATCATATTGTTTACGTTCTATTCTGAAACTCCCCTGATAGGAAATACGGCTGGAGCACTACCACACTATAATTCGAAAGTGAGCAGAATACTGAGTTTCTTCGTTGGATTTTCGAATCGTAGATTATTGAAGATAAAACACAACTTGTGTTAGAGGAAATTGGAAAAACTAAAATAGAAGTGAAAAACGCCATTGAAACGAGCGAGGCAAAAATGTTGTTGAAATAGAGGATTTCGAGTTTAGAATAAACAACTTGAAGACGAGAATTTTTTATCAAAAGGAAGATTGGAGAAAAAAACACAACGAAAATATTACTTTGAATTCATTTTCAGCGAACTCAGTAAACTGTTGGGAGTTGAGGTAAAAGAATCAGACTTGAACAACTTATTTCGCATCGAAAAATAGAAAAGCGTTCGGTGAATAATGAATTCTTGCATCACATCAAAAAAATTCAAATTATAAAAAATAGCAAAAAACTCATAGAAAGCGGATATTCTATAGCACACGACTTGACGGAGCAGCAGCGCAGAGAATATCTTCCACTGGAGGTTTATCTTCTTCAAGAGAGAGAAAACGGCTAAGAGTGCTACATCAAAAGACTCACTCCAACTCACCCACTCCTGACACACTTGGACAAAAAAATTACGTACCAAAAAACCTCAAAGATACTAGGACGAGTAATCAACTGAACAAGCTATCGGAAACGCCAAAAAAATTTTTAAACTTGACAAAACCATCAGATTATGATCAAACTCCCACAAGAAAAAGAGTAGCTTCCATTGATCGATTCAGAGTTTGGGTTCTTAAAACTCATCAATTATGTACGATAGCTCTTTTGCTCTTGATTGAATAATTATTTTCTTTGAAGTTCTTGGTTGATAGGTTCTATTAGCTTTAGTTTTTTCCGTTCCCCAATAGATCAATACACCGGTGATTTGAATGTAGATACGTTTGGAATATTCAACCTTCAAAACTACAATGGGTGTAAAATAATTTGGAAGTCAACAAAAATTCGTGCAACCTCGAAATATTACATAACAATAGTCGCAATCTAAATAAGAATATTGAGGAATTCGAAGTTGTCCTCAGAGGTTTCAATTCTGACATAGATTGCGTGGCTCTAACAAACTCATTCCAGGTTATGATACGGCGAAAGTGATTGAAACCAAAATGATGGAGTAGTGATTTATATTCGAACCCGTTTCAACTATTGCCATAAAATACTGACGATAAACGATATTGAAACTATTGAGTTGGGAGTTGAAATCGGAAATACTAATATAGGATCAATTGAAACTCAAATTTTCTATATTCCCCTGAAACTGTACCGAAAACTTCTGTTTCTCTTCCCACCAACAAAAATGAGATAAAAGAGATTATCAAAGATCTAAAGACTGAAAAGTACACTGGAATTGACGTTACGACACACTGAAATCCTTTTTCTTTTATATGAAGGAGCCTTTGGCATTAATTTTTCATATGTGTATAGATACAGGTTTCTGGACATCAGCACTGAAAAAACAATAGTTATCCCATTATTCAAAAGAGGTGATGAGACAGTAATTACTAATTACAGACCCATTTCCAAATGAAGTTTTCGAAATGATCCCCAAAACACATTTTATGTCTCGAAATATAACATAATATCTGATCGTCAGTTTGTGTTTCGCGAAAAAATATCCACTCAAGGAGCAATCATAGCTGTCACCTCATAAATATCAGCAGCTCTCAATTAAAATAATTCATGCCTATGCATGTTTATCGACTTGTCGATTAGACACAGTTGACTATGACCTTCTATTGAAAACTTGAAAGACATTGGTATAAAAGGTGAAACTCTGAATTTGTTCAGAAGCTACCCCACACATATATATTTCAATGTGTGAAAATTGATGATGTCTTGAGTGACACGCGAAAAACTGTTATTGAAGTTCCCTAAGGAACGGTTTCAGGGCCCATCCTATTCAAAATATATGTGAATGGACTGCACTCTATTGAGAACAAATGTACAATATTGGGAATCGTAGACGATACAGCTATATTCTATAAGGCAAATTGCTGGAAGCAACCGAAAAGAATTGTTGAAACTGATCTTGGTTCAATAAAAAATTGGCTTGAACATCGATTGTTGAAAGTAAATGTCGAGAAAACCCATCATCTGCCATTTACTTGCAATAATTCCAGTAATCCTCCTTATTCAAGTGTGATAATAGATCTTTAGTGGAATGCACATATTCAATATATCTGCAATAAATTACGTTGTATACTATACAGATTCAAATACTATTTGTTAAAAATAATAACAAACTCTTATCTCAAAATTCTGTACCACGCATTTGTGGCAAGTCATCTGAGTTAGGAAATCGCTTATTGGGGTTGAACATTCCATATACACATTCGTTGGTGCTCCACAACAGTTTCCTTGATATTATCAAAACCACCAAATTGTTCAACAGAATCATTGTATTCCGAAGCTGAAGTTTTCGATTTCCGTCAACCGTTCTACTATATTTTCATCGCTTATTACAAGAACAGATGTTTCACTCTTCCGGCTCACATATACAACACCCGTAAAAAAAACAACCACGCAATTTTCCAGTATTAATACAATTACCTCGCTCTCAAGATGTCTGATACTATTCCCGACGAAGTGCGCAGTACCTTAATTATACACATTTCAAAAAATACAAAAATATTCATATCATCTTAACCAAGAAAAATTTTCGCCGAATTTTTGACCAGGAAAAAATTTGAAATTTGTGTGTTTATGTTTCTTATATACCAACCCATATGTAACATATGTTTGCATGTACATCATTATCATCAATTCTTTTCTATATATATATACAGTAGTTTTATAATATAATGTACAATGTGCCTCAATATTTTCATTGTACAACTGTCAAAAAACTTGACATTTCTGCATCTCTATTAACGCCGTGAAAATCAAGTATTTTTCACTTCCAAAATAATTCACAAAATAAGCAAGAAATATTTATTTTTATCAGAGTCAATTATTAATTTTCTAGACATCATAAAACAATTTCAATTATTGTAATAATAATTGATAGTAATGATTGAACAATTACTTCCTGAAGATATTCCGTGTTGCTGTTGATCAGAAATTTCGAGATATTTCTTGAAGAATTGATTCCAAAATATTTTCAGATACTTCAATTTGTTTGCAAGTAGATGAACAATTCAACATTTCGTTAGAAATCCCAATATTGTTATCAAGTATCTTATTCACATGCTTTTGCTACGGAGGTGAATTTTCAGCCACCAGGACGTTTTATGGATGTAATGTTGCCCCCTGCATTGGCCAGAAGAGTTATAGAGCTTCTCCTGATACAGTGACCTATGTAAATCTCATACATGTCTTTTCCTAACCATTTTGCAATCAAGCTGGGAATTTCTACTATTTTATCCATCATCACATGTTGGTCAATACATTTTCCTCTCGAATATTTCCAAAAGAATCTGTTACTTTCTGTATCAGGGGGCCCTAGTGCTATACTATCGGTATATATCTCAATGATTAGACTTTGATACTGTTATGTCCTAGCGCCGGCCCTGACCATATCGTAAACGCTAGGCGAAGGATCGCGTCGTAGCGAACGTCATTTTTCCAAGAACCCGTACAGCCGCCTGGAGAATTCGAGACACGTCATCGGGGCTTCTCTGGAGGATTCTCGATAGAGACGCAAGTATATAAGCAAACAGGACATCGCGGCGAAGGAGAGAATTGGTATTACAGAAAGTTAGTGATTCGGCAGTTTTATTCAGAGCTAAGTGACGAGAGTTATTGAGATCTAAGTGGAGCAGAGCTTTGTGCGGAAGGAGAATTTTTAGTACAGAGAGTTTAGTGGCGAACATTGGAAAGTTAGCAGAGCGATTTAAGTGATTGTGTTGTATTGTATTGTGATAGAGAGTTATAATAAAAGGAGTTCAGTGTTGTTTGGTGTATTAATCGACGAACCCAGAGGTATATCGTAACAATACAGTGAAAGTTCTTGCGCAATAGATCTTCGTATCAGGTCTTTTAACGATCACTAGGGATACAGCATCTTCAATGGCACCAATAAATATATCTAATGATTCTTCAAGTTGACAGGGACCGATGATACTCAAAATTGGAACAACCTAAAAGAAAAATATTGAAATCACCACTAATCTTATATATATGTACCTTATGAATTACGTTTGTTTCATTTTCAGCATCTTGAATGAATGTATTGATATCATCCCTAAATAAAACATTAGATTTTTTCCTTGGTATTCTGTTTTGATAAGAAGAACCAATTTCGAGTATCCTCATATCAATATTTTCTTTAACATTCAATGTACTGTTCAACATTTGATAAACACTCCATAACGTAGGAGTTTTTATAATTTTCGATTTTTTTCAAAATAGTATGTAAGCACATTTTCAGAAACCCTTTCTTTTAACATGTTTCTTGTCGCATCATTCACGAAATTTGTGATATGTTTTCTCATATACTAACTTGTATTTGGCTGGTAACGTATTATTATATTATTGCATTTGCTTTTCAGATATATCTGATGAGCTATCACTTCCACTATCATAATCAACATCCATTTTTTAGAAAATAACTTGAAATTGAAGGAATTTCGATCAAACATGCGGCGTGCCAACAAACCGTTTCTATAACAACGACACAGAAAGACCTCTGGATGCTGTGAATTCGTGCGATAACTTATCGGGACAAAAACAACACGTCAACATGTATTGGAACAATTCATTTTCAATTTTCCAGACGATGTAAATTCTCATTCACAAATGTACAAAAAATTTGTTTGTATTTCGTGTATAAGATTTGTGTTTTCGTGGCACATTCGAGAGAATTTCCGGCCTCGACCTGAGGTCTCTGATAGAAATTAACACTTTCATGTGCCATTGAAATAACACTTGATACAAAAACAACTATTTTGAATTTTTTCTGATTACAGTGCCTATTATGAAATCTCTGAGGATATCACTTTTCTGCTTGTTCACCTTCTAGGCTTACAGTTTGGTCATTTCACATCCGTAGCTTCCAGCATTATTTTAAAAGGTGTATATAGAATTTTACGTTATTTATACATTATACAATATGTGTGTGTATGTTTTATTTTCTTTCTTAGGCGTAACAAGTGCTTCTGCAATTCTTGCCTTTTTGCTTGAAACATAGTTATGATTTGTAACTTTGTGAACAATCTCAATCGGAGAGCAAATTTGATTCCTTCTCCTTCCTTAGCCAAGAAACTTCACCATTACTTTTGCTTTCGCCCTCGCTTTCCCTTTCACTTTACTTTACTTTAATTCACTTCACTCCACATAAACGTACATAAATAACAACAATTCTTGGACTTTTCTCAACGATATCTTTTTTTGTGGTAATGAAGCATATTCTGATTCTAACCATTTCGTTGGCAACGTTTGAATGCGACCAATTCTTTACATAACATAAAGAAAACATTTATTTTAATTCATTATGGCAATTTTCGATTCGAATTCCACAGTCTATTATTATGCTCGGAGAAAGGCACGACATTCCGCAGCATAAATTGCTGATTTCATTAAAAACCAATTGCATAATAACGTTTCGCGAACAGAGAGCAGTGCACTAATGACTTAAAATTTTTAAATTTTCTACGCCGCTGAGAAATGTATGCCACCAGTGTTGCCATAATTACTGTTTTGACGATGGGTTTAGCATTTTTCCTGTACCGTCTTTATTTTATGGTCGATCCATTTTTTGTGATTTTTTTCGCAAGTTTTGAATGATGAAAATAATCTACATAATTTCAAATAGTCCAGCACGTATATATCTTTTTCTAGAAAGGGTAAGGAGACAGTTTTGCTGAAATTTCCTTCAACGTTTTCAAGTATACACCAGCTAAGAAAATTAGAATATGCGATGTCGTACTGCTGAGCCGATTTTTTCGGTAACAATTCAATTGAAGCTTTTTTGCACCCTCTTCAATATCTTCAGAAACACACAATTCCTCACTATTTTTCTTCGTTATGCCAGACGTTGAATACCATCTAGAACTTCAAATGTGACTTTAAATAAAACGCGTGAGCTGTAAACGATACTGTTTGTTGGTAAACGTGTGATTCGGCGTCACCTGACACGTCCACTTCACAGCAAATGCGATAATATGAAAATAGTTAACTGACAAGAGATGTCACAATATGTTTATAGAAATATCAAATTTATCTATTCTATTGTGAAAACAGGACATTGGTACGAAAAACTTCGTATGATATTTGTGTTGAAAGTAAGTTTTATTTTGTTCGTGAAATTCACATTATATTTATAGAAATATCAGATAACTTTTTCACTCAAAAAATTGAAACTTACTTTTAAGACTGATATCATAAATAGCTATTACTTATCTGTCACCAGAGTAACCGATAAGAAATCGTTGGTGTGTTGAGTAACCATGACACGTGACAGTTTTCTTTTGATTCACGTCCGTTTCTATTCATTCGTTGTGGAATGAGGGTATCTGAAGAACTAAGTGATAATTTTCTAACAGAGGAATTCTCCATATCCCAAGAGAAGGATAATATTATCCATTCGATAATATTTTTTGAAAATACTTCGCCAAGTTGGCCCTTTCATGTTAAATATTCCAGAGTGACAGTGTAACCACATCATCAAAGACAATTTTCATCCGTTCCGTATATTACCGAATTTTCAGAAGTACCGCTCAACCGAAAAGTTACCTTTACACCATCTTTAGTTACCAGTCTGGTTAACCAGACAGGGAAAGGGAACACGGCCCAAGTTTCGTGTTTCGCAATCATTCTGCTTCTGATGTTTTCCGAAAAAAATTCGGTGATTCAGTTATATAGCGTTGACAACAATGTATGCCAAGTGTGATTCTTGTGCTCGAAGAGAAGGCACCAATGGACCAGAAAATGTTTGGTCGAAAGAGGGACCGCTATGAAAGGCAATTCAATCCGAGTATTAGCAAAATCTTCGATTGCTCATCTATTTGAAATTATGCTATCACTTACATAACCAGTTCCGGATCTACTACTTATAACGCTCAATATATGTCTAAAATGGTTTTTACTGTTGATGCGAAGTCGATTTTGTTACAAACTACAGAAAACAAATGGAAAATTGAATCTTGAAAAATTTATATTTTGAATCAACGGAGAGTTGAGAAGATTGCGGTTCTCGTATATCTTTGAATGTATGTATTTCGTGATATCTATGAATTTGAAAGTTAGTTGGGAAATCGCAAAGATATGTCCGAGTCAGTAAGCAATTTGTCAATGGTAGAATGAATCTCACTATATGCTCTTTGTTTCGAACTGAGTGCATGACAACCGTCCCTGGTATATGTGAGATTTATTTTATATACAGTGATTCTCGAATTGTTATCTGAAATATGGTATTTTCTTCATTATCGATTTTCGATATTTCCCTCGTATATAAAATGTCCCATAAGAGCACTGCAATCATCGAAAACTCACAGCGGTAATTGCATTGTATCAAGTGACCATAACAACACATTTGAAACTGTATCGCTAGACGTCAGTAAACAACACAAATAAATGTCAGGTAGACTTCGAAAATAGAAAAACATTTGGCGTTTTGGTGAGTGCTCCTCCATACAACCTATAGAGGAAAGTATAAATGAACACAAAATAACATTTCCTTGAAAATTTCTTTATTCGTGAAATATTCCAATGAATTACATTCGTGCATAAAAATGACCAGATAATTTTGCATTCAAGCGTAATATCTTATACAAATTGCATTCGGTTATTTTCATATTTTGTAAAAGAACCCTCGTCCTTCGGACTCGGGTACTTTCGTCAAAATATGAAAATAAACTTGCAATTTCAGATATCACGCTTTCTTGCAAAATTATCGGTAATTTTTGTGGACTCGTGCATTAATACCCGAAAACTTCACCCTTCATAAAAAATCTTATTGAGAGAAATTCGTATCAAAAAGTCACATCGTAATTATTGCACACTACAAGAGTTCAGACGGATACTTTTTCAAAAACTTATCTGCGGAATGAAAAATATCTTTTTAATGAAACCTTTCATTCATAAAACCCAGTAGAAATAATAATTCATTGCACTAAAGAAATTGAATCCTGCCGTTTGATAGGAACTCATATTTGGTTATATATATATATACATATTTATATATATACATATATATATATATATATATATATATATATATATATATATATATATATATATATATATATATATATTATATATATATATATATATATATATATATATATATATATAATTTTTTTTGGATATTTTTTCCTATCAATAAAAGCTATATTATTATTATTAAATACACGGAGATAAATACAAGCTAGACAAGAAGAACAATATAGCACCAACAGTGACACGTAATAAAAACACTACCGCCTGCCCCTGCTTGTGCGGGCAAGGGGTCGGCTGATCATTTTGGGTACCGAAGCGCTCTGGGGCGTCTTACCTATTTTTAAGGTTGTGCATTTGCTATTTCAACTGTATGGAAACCGAGAAAAACCCACGGTGCTACCGGGTCAGTTGGTGTATTCAATCCAGATATCCCTCCTACCAAGATCGGTATCTGGGCAACTAACAATTGCCTATCGCACTGAACCGGTCAGAAAAATTTGGTCCCGTCCGCGGTTCGAACCAGCAGTGAAAAAGCCAAATTGAATATTAGTATTGCGCCTTTAGACCGCTTGGCCATACCGACCGACAAGACACCGTTTGGCAGTTTTTTTGAGATGAAATACTAATTCACTTGCCTAATATACTATTTTACTTCAATATTTTTTCCAAACCATGTCTTCGAGAGGAGGTTTCTGTACTGCTCATACAGTACTGAGTACTGGATACTTTTTCACTCCTTCAAGAAGCTCCTACTGTTTCGAAGCCGTCATTTTTTCTATTTCAGTGAAAAATGAAAAATAACACCGTGCGAAATTCAAAATCGAAATAAAATACCAAAAGACAGGCGTCCGTAGTCGGAAAACGAATACACTGAACGATCGGATCATGGATCGGATTGAATGAGTAGGAAAGGTGGAAACTTTGCTGTTCGAAGTCCAGTACCATTCTCCTCACAGACAGTCGTCAGAAGATATGATCGTAGTCGGATTGGCATGACGTGTGTCCTGGGCTTGAGGCGGAACGCCAACTGCAGGATCACCAAAGATTATAATATCACTTTCTCAAATGGTCTTTTGAACAATTCGTTCAGGCCAGTCTTAAATTTACCGACACAGTAGGTTTTAGCTGGCACCTGTCAGAAAATAACTACTTCCCTGGCTAATACCACGACGGGCATTGAATTATATCCAACCGGTGCCAGTGCAGGTTTCTTCACAGAAGAAAATCCTGCATTTGCTTTTGGCGATACAAATTGAGGAATTGATTTTCAATTATAAGGACGTACACACTTGTAGACCGGTTTCGGGCTATTTACTCCTCAG
The DNA here is from genome assembly GCA_032362365.1 of Zygogramma bicolorata. Lineage (NCBI taxonomy): Eukaryota > Metazoa > Arthropoda > Insecta > Coleoptera > Chrysomelidae > Zygogramma > Zygogramma bicolorata. The sequence continues at coordinate 170,493 of JAVJAQ010005880.1, forward strand.
TACAAGGCAGTGCCATCATCAACATAAAGTCGATGACTCCCCATAATTAAAAATCAAAATCCTTCATAGTATCAAGCCCCGACCAAAGCTGATGCGAACAACGAGTTATTGACCCATCAACCCATGGACGAGGTATTCCAAAAACATCACCTTTGGTCGGGGCTTGATACTATGAAGAATTTTGATTTCCAATTATGGGAAGTCATCGACTTTATGTTGATGATGGCACTGCCTTGTACTGACGAGTGGCCGAATAGCCCGAAACCGGTCTACAAGTGTGTCCGTCCCCATAATTGAAAATCAATTCCTTCATTCGTATCGCCAAAAGCAAATGCAGGATTTTCTTCTGTGAAGAATTTTGCACTGGCACCGGTTGGATATAATTCAATGCCCGTCGTGGTATTAGCCAGGGGAGCAGTTGTTTTCTGACAGGTGCCAGCCAAAACCTTTTGTGTAGGTAAATTTGAGACTGGTCTGGGCGAATTGTTCGAAAGACCATTTGATTCAACGCCAGACTTCAAGTAAGCCCATCGACTATGTCAAATGTTTTAATCTCATTTTTTTTTTGAGATGCAATTCATTGAAAATATTATTCAAAAAACTCGTTGCTTGTGAGAACCTTCCCAATGCCTTTTCGAATTCATTCACTGTAGTAGTACCAAAGCAAGGAGAGAGTTCATGTAGTATTTTATTCCCATATAGAGATCACTAGTCAGCCGAGTGTCACTGAGTGGACCTATGGCAGACCAAAACAGCTGCCTGGGATTGGATTTGTGAATGCAATCATTTCGCACTTCAGAATTCTGATTTCTGCCAGGAAATGCAGCTCTTTTTGGAAGTAGACAGAGGACGATTATTGTTCGCGGCGGGTCATCTGTTATGGCTTCTTCGTATGATGTGCCCGCTGTTGAAGGTCTCCTCTACTTGGAGGTAGGAGTTCGAGTGTTTGGTCTTCCAGCAGGTGGCCTCTTGCCCCGGAGGTTTACACCATCTGAACCAGATTTAGAATCTTCCTAAGTTTCTAACTTTGTAATTTCTTAATTGAATAATCATAAGGTAGGTTCTATTGATGATTGATTACTATTTTCTCTCATAATAGTTCGAAAATATATTTCATGAATGATGGATGATTATCTCATAATGACTGAATATTTTTTTCTTTCGACACCCCACTGAAAACTTCCCTATTCGAGTTGAGTCTTCCCTCCCATCACTGAGACTGAGACTTTACCAGACGTACTTTACAACAACAAATATCGTTCTGATAATCATATGGGCGTCGTGAAAACACGTTCATGGAAGAGTTATAGGTACGTCGAACTATTTTCAATGTACAGTAGTAGCTGGATGATATCCACAGTTATAGAACGAAATCTCATGGCTCGGGAATAAGCCTCCATAAATATTCCGGAAAATCACAATACAAAAAGTGAGCTATCGAATGAAACAAAACTCCCTGTCAAATCAGTAGTTGTTGTTGAAATCGAAACAGTATTAATTTCAGCTCAGCTTTCAAGAAAAACACATTTCTTCATATGATTTTTTGAGTCAGGACCTGGTTTGATGGTAATTATTCGAAAGAAATCAACTATGACATAAAATAGCCCCGATTATTGCTTGAACTCGAATTATTCAGCATCGTTGTTTGTTCGAGAGGTTCCTTGAATTCCGTGTGATGTGAGATTGCAGTCATTGTCTATAATATTTCGAACAAAATGAATGCAATGTTCACAAGGCTGGTTGAAGCGTACGTTGAACATTATATTATCTGTAATCGACATAATCAGTATACTGTATTATAAGAAGGAAGAACCATGCTTTATATGGCGAGCATTAAGATTGACGGAAGAATTACTTACATAAACGATTACATATTTCTTAAAATGCAAATCTCTAGGAATTAGAGATTTGCATTCACAGGTATTCGAAAATATGCTAATTTCTGAGCTCGAAGACAATATTTTTGCCACTCGACAAAATTCTAATCCTTCCGAAATGTAAGCCTTGCCACCTACGAACAACATTTATATCGACACATTATTATCCAAAACTCTGATGATTTCCATTGGTTGACGCAATAATCTATCAGAAAATTAAAAACGTTTGGGGTATTGCTGTACATTTTGAGGAAGATTGTTCTCTTACATTATAATGGAGAACCCGAGCGGGGATTTCGGGATTCACTGAAGCGCGGCAGAGTGATATTCAGGGGGACACCTTGTACCGGTTAAGTACTTTCACCATATATGAGCCCTATATATATGGCCGCCCTTCAAGGATGAAGGATCAGATTAGTAAAAAAAAATTGATCATCTGAAATTCTCGAGCGCGTCAGATTGAGGTAGGGTGAGTTAGTTACATCCTGAAACGTGTCTATTCCACTAATCTGACAATTCGAGAGTGACCTAAAGAAGGAGGAGGGCTACAAGGTTGTAAAAAAAACGTCATCTCGTCTCATTTTGAAGGAAATATTTCAAGAATTACAAAAGATATATAATCTGACGATTTCCACAAGACAAAATAATAGAAATTCATCGATAAAGTTTAATGTGTGCAGCTATATACTTGATGCCTATATTCCTCTCTCTGCTTATCTATTTCTCTCACTCTTTCTCTATCTATTGCTCTCTCACTCCGTCCCCACTATAGTTTCTGTTGCCATGACAGTTCATCACACAGACTCGTTCTTGGCATGATACAACGTTTTCATATTTTAAAAATTTTATTGCTTTTAATTATTTTATCATAAATACAAATATTCTACTGAAAAAAACATACAGTTTTTCATTTGCGTGCTTTTTACTGAGCTTTTCAATCAATTGAGTTCAATCATTTAAAAAAATAAGAAAACAATCAAATCGACAGAACAGGCGAATCCCTCCAGATAATCGTCAGATTATGAGACTGCAACGTCTATGGCGTAAAGATGAACCATATATATCTTAATCTGACGCGCTTGTGTATTTCGAAATGACGATTTTTTTTCACATTCTAATAACGGTCGCGAGTCTGCGTCACATCCAAACCGTCAGATTATTATGTAAGAGCTTTTTTTTAGGTTCACTTAACATCCCCTCAGAAAATCTGACGCACTCGAGAAATTTTAATTTTTTTTCATTTTCAACCCTTACGTACGACCCACACCCATCATGGAAACAATCAGATCAACATACGTACATTTTTAAAAATATGTAGGACATGGATGATATTAATATCTGACGCGCTCGAGTATGTCCATGCAATAGTTTTTTTTTTACGTTTTTGAAAATCTATAGCCGTTCCCCACACCGATGAGAAGGTATACATTATATAACAGTTTTTTCCTTTTATCATCTAAGCTTCGCAACCCAATTTGTTTCTATGAAGCTCGAGTTAATTCCGATTTAGCATCGTGGGCCCCTCTACTATTAGACATAACCACTTCCTAACTGTCAAGTTTCAGTCGTATATTGAATATTTTTCATTTGAATTACACAATTGGCATATTACTGGAAAATATATATATGCTGTTCGTAATATTCCCTCTGTATAATTCAATATATCTTATTGGAAGGGAATTTCTCTAATAATCCAAGAATATTGCTGGATATATATGTTTTTTCAATATATTTGAACACATATGCTAAGTATGTGGTTTATTTAAAACTCCACCAAGTATATTCTTCGGTTGTGCGCGGGATATTCCTAAAATTATATCCCTAGAAGATCTTTTATGAAATATGCATATACATGAAAAGCACTTTGATTGTATCTGGATGGCACTGATAAGTTTCTTGTGCGGTACCCTAGCTTATTGAAGCTTGACGAACCAGGAAACATAGGGTAAAACAAGGTGAGAGTCCTTATATCAGCTCCTGAATCATATGACATTTTTTCATCCACATTGAATTACTTTTTTTCAAACCTAGCAACAATTATCGCTGAGCGACCATCTTCGATATCCTGAACCTTTACCAACCTCGTATAAATATTCAAACTAGTTTGGTGTGTCGAATAGTAGTACATACAATCCGGGAAACCCATGTGCAGCACGAGGATACAAATAAAAAACAATTTCGTGGGAGACCAGCAAGAGATCCTAGTGGGGATTCCTACTGTACGGGAACAACTTCGTTAACTGTGAAATGACGATATTTCTTCGAAATAATATTACCATATTAATAAAGACGATAAGAAACTTCTCTCAAGATATCGTCGACTTATAAACATTATAATGGTGTAGATAATATACACTGATAGGTTTTCCATTATTTTTAATTCAGTCAGTATTCGGTTGTCAAACCAAACGGTTTTAGCGTTGCCTACCTATTCCAGGTACTCATACCGCGTTGATAACAGTGTGGGACAACAAAATAAATCGTGCAATAATTACAATAGTTGGCGTGATGCCGAATTAGAAACTTTTGTTATTGGAATAAGTAACGTAAGAGACCATATCCGGATAACAAATACTGACGGTGAGTTTAGTACCAATTATCAATAGAATGATATACAATGGATTTTATATACCTATGTCTGCCTGAGAAGGTTCAATACAGAGTGTTTCAAAAGTCGAATTGGGCCCCGAATAACAATAAAGGAAATCACATGCAGTTAGGTGAAACAAGCAACTCTTCAGGCTTCATATCAATCTACAACTAATGTTGGTTTAATGACCTCTAGAAAATAAATCTCGACAAGGAATTGAATATGTATTGAAGCAAAAACAAAAAACGGCCATGGAAGTGATTATTTATTCGGAAAATTGAAATTGAGAGGGTATATTTTGTAAAGATGATATATATATATATATATATATATATATATATATACATACATATTGTTATTTTTATTCGAAATATTCCAAAAAATATATATATCACATAAAAAGGCATAATGAATATAAATATTTATATAATATATATCTTTATGTCCCTTTCGACGATATAAATCGCAACATTAGAAGAGCAATGTACAACATATATACTCATTCATACCCATCACTGTATAAAACAATTGTCTGAAAAATATTTTGAGCTGCATGGCACATGAATATTATTTTTTGGGTAAGTATCAACACTATGTTCGTATTTATTAAAAAAAAAAATCATTTTCATTGTTAAAAATACATACAGAGAGATCTTACATTGAAAGACATGGCAATATTAAAATAACCATTTTTTTCGAACCCTTCTACAAGAATCGCGAAAACCGCAACCGATGATTGTGCGAATTACTTGTTTCAAGGCAATGAAGACCTCTTCCTCTTCTTCTATTTCTTTATTTAACGTCGGCCTATTTCCGCTACCAAGACCATCACCGACGCCGGTGAGCACACTTCCCCCAACCGGAAATTTTGCCGAACCCTCTGGTATTCCAACCAGAGGTAGGGATCTTTGACGAGCCCAACATCCATGGACTCGGGACCGACGGCTTTACGTACCCTCCGAAGGACGGCATATCCTCAATATATCTTGCGCTCATTGATATATCGTCTGCGAGCTATGATATGCTATTTCGCTGCAGCTGTACGGGCTTTCGACACGGTATTTCCCTGCATGGTCACACATCCAAGTACTAACCGCGCTCGGCGTTGCTTAACTTCAGATATCAAATGACTCTCAGTCAACCTGACACCTGAAGAGCTGGGCCATGCCCCTATGAAGACCACTGATCAATGTGAAGTCAAGCCCCAAAAGCGAATTCCTTATCGCAGTCGGGAGTCGACCTGAGCCTTGATACAGTGACAGCAGCTGATCATTATTTGATACTTCGTTGTGTTACTCAACTGTTATAGAACCGAATGCATGATAATATTCATTTTTAAGCACAGAGTATGATCAAACTATAATAGAACGTTCGCAGACGTCGTTAAGAATGAATGAATCACAAACGATATTGGTCTAAGTATTGGAGCCTGAAGTACTCCCAAATCTGAAGACACAATACATGAAGTTCTATCGTATATCACAACATATTGCTTCCTACAAGAAATAAGGTTTGATACCCAGGCCAGAAGGTACACCCCTCATTCCACAGCGAGCAAGTTCATCATCATTCAGGATAATATCATCGAATGTCCTGCTGAGATCACAGAATATCGCAACTGGACACTCTCCTGCATCAACACATTTTACAACCTCACTATAATAATGCGCCGCTAGAGTGGATGATTTTTTACCACAAAAACCATCCCGATTTCTCGTAAAGAATACTAGAAGCCTGTTGGAGAAAGCGTATTCAAAATCTTCAGACATGGTCGAAAAAATAATTAACGGCCTATAATTTCCAATTAGTCCAAGATCCCAGAGCAATCAGACATAACTTATTTTCACACGGATGAAACCTGAAGTTTTCAGTAGCGTCTTGTGTGCCTTGAATACCTACGCGCTTTGTGGAACTTGCCGAGTGACACCTGGGCAGGTACCAGGTGAGAAAGGTAACTAAAAATAAGAATTATTTTACTTAAATTCACACGGCTGATTTTTATATATGTCATGTAGAATATTATTTTGAAGTAATATCATAAGTGTCAGACACTTTTGATGGACCAGAGCTTTTATCAGACGCTTTTAAGCTACCCAAAAAATAAATGAACTTTACTTATTTTTACATGTCTGATTTTTTAATATGTTATCGAAGTATTTATTTAAAAGTTATATTCAATCATTAAGACAAATTAGAGTGACCAAACATCCCCTAAGACAAAAATTATTCAGTCAGAAGTATGAGGGCGAGAGTACTATGCATGCGCTTCAGAGTGAATGAGACGTCCATAATAACTCGGTTTCCCTTCTCAAACTCACCATCTGTTTCAATCTACTGTGTATGTGCTGTTTGTGTGTAATATAACTTATAGTATACAGTATAGTCAGTGTTGTTTTTTAAGGCACAATTGTGCCAAAAGGGGCACTATGGTCCGTGGTCATTTTCACTTGTCTAAATTCTCACTTTTCATTTCATTTTCCTCAACAATCCTGTTTCCTGTTAGTATGAAATTTAAAAATTATGATGTCTATGCAATATATACATGATTTCTCAACGTTCAGATTGGTAAACATTAAAAAATGGAGCTTCATGTAGTATTTGATATGCAATTGATGGAATTCCGCAGGTTTCTGGGGCCAAAATTGCCTCCTTTGGGGCTTTGGACAAACCGTCTACTTTTTGCGAGGACAAACGCTAACTCGAATGTGACTCAAGTGGCAATTTTTCATATTTATAATATATTATTGAATATATTTATATTTTTACGATGCAGAAAAACTCAAAGTCGTCTCCACAATGTAATATTTGAAAGGTGTTCAGTACGATGATTCAGTACATGTTTCGAACCTACATAGGTACATCATCAGCTGAATTTACATTGAGTTCTACAATAAAGGAAGAGTAATATAATATTAGTTGATAAATGAAGTATGAAATTTACTTACATGGAGATGAAAAAAATAGCAAATTCACATGGTGAAGTTCAAAAGGACATAAAAAATTTGGTTGTGTTAGGTTATTTTTCTAATATTGCATATTGGGCATAAGGGCTCCAAGACCCCCAATCTTTAATGTATTTATGGTGTTAGGGATGTCCCAAATTCCCCTAATATCAAATTAATCATAATTGTCACTACCAAATTTTTTATGTCCTTTTGAACTTCACCATGTGAATTTGCTATTTTTTTCATCTCCATGTAAGTAAATTTCATACTTCATTTATCAACTTATATTATATTACTCTTCCTTTATTGTAGAATTCAATGTAAATTCAGCTGATGATGAACCTATGTAGGTTCGAAACATATACTGAATCACCGTACTGAACACCTTTCGAATATTAAATTGTGGAGACGACTATGAGTTTTTCTGCATCATAAAAATATAAATATATTCAATAATATATTATAAATATGAAAAATTGCCACTTGAGTCACATTCGAGTTAGCGTTTGTCCTCGCAAAAAGTAGACGGTTTGTCCAAAGCCCCAAAGGAGGCAATTTTGGCCCCAGAAACCTGCGGAATTCCATCAATTGCATATCAAATACTACATGAAGCTCCATTTTTTAATGTTTACCACTCTGAACGTTGAGAAATCATGTATATATTGCATAGAAATCATAATTTTTAAATTTCATACTAACAGGAAACAGGATTGTTGAGGAAAATGAAATGAAAAGTGAGAATTTAGACAAGTGAAAATGACCACGGAACCACGAAAATACGGAATCTTGAAATTGTGCCCGTTTTCGACCAATTTCTCAAAGTGCTTATCATAGTGCTCCTTTTGGCACAATTGTGCCTTAAAAAACAACACTGACTATACTGTATACTATAAGTTATATTACACACAAACAGCACATACACAGTAGATTGAAACAGATGGTGAGTTGGAGAAGGGAAACCGAGTTATTATGGACGTCTCATTCACTCTGAAGCGCATGCATAGTACTCTCGCCCTCATACTTCTGGCTGAATAATTTTTGTCTTAGGGAATGTTTGGTCACTCTAAAGTGTCTTACTGATTGAATATAACTTTTAAATAAATACTTCAATAACATATTAAAAAATCAGACATGTGAAAATAAGTAAAGTTCATTTATTTTTTGGGTAGCTTAAAAGCGTTTGATAAAAGCTCTGGTCCATCAAAAGTGTCTGACACTTATGATATTACTTTAAAATAATATTCTACATGACATATATAAAAATCAGCCATGTGAATTTAAGTAAAATAATTCTTATTTTTAGTTACCTTTCTCACCTGGTACCTGCCCAGGTGTCACTCGGCAAGTTCCACAAAGCGCGTAGGTATTCAAGGCACACGAGACGCTACTGAAAACTTCAGGTTTCATCCGTGTGAAAATAAGTTATGTCTGATTGCTCTGGGATCCTACTCTAAATATTATGTAGGCTTTTCAATTTATAGATTGAAATTATCTTGCCGACTTTTACTAAGTGCGAAAAAGTTCCTGCGTTGAATGACAGAGTGACCACACAAATGAAGGGTTTCATTGAAATAAACAAGCATTTCTTTGGAACATACTAGCTGTTTCCCACAACTTCGTCCGCGTAGAAGTTGAACCGAACCATTTAGTCAGCGCACGCCAGTAAATCATCAGATATGCCGGCTTATTTTTCACATGAATGTATGTTCAATTATAATGAAATATAGCCTTTATCAATCCTGAAAGGTATGGCTTTCTAGTATTCTACCGAATTACACTTGTGCATCAAATTAAACCTGAATATTTCCCTCAAATATGAAATGTCCCATAAGAGCAATGCAATTATCGAAAACTTACAGCGGTAATTGCATTGTATCAAGTCACCATAACAACACATTTGAGCCGTATCGCTAGAGGTCAGTAAACAACACAAATAAATGTCAGATAGACTTCAAAAATAGAAAAACAGTTCCGTTTAGGTGAGTATCCCATACAATCTATAGAGGAAAGTATAAATGAACAAAAAATAACATTTCCTTGAGAATTTCATCATTCGTGAAATATTCCAATGAATTACATTCGTGCATAAAAATGACCAGATAATTTTGCATTCAAGCGTGATCCTTCGGACTCGGGCACTTACGCCAAAATATAAAAATAAACTTGCAATTTTTAGATATCACGCTTTCTTGCAAAATTATATGTAATTTTTATGCACTCGTGCAATCATAACCAATAACTTTCCATTCAAGCATGTTGTCAGTAAAAAAACTGCATTCGGTTATTTTCATATTTTGCTGAAAAATATGAAAATAAACTCATGCAGTTTTTAGACAACATGCTTTCATGGAAAATTATCGGTAATTTTGAAGCACTTGTGTAGTTCTCCCGAAGATTACCCGCCACAAACAAACAACAATAGAAACTTCACCTCTTTATTACTATGACTTTAAGAAAGTTGTCACGATGTCGACCGATGGCTGTTATTATGTTGCATTGTGACAACTTTTTTACAGTAGAAGTTTGGTGTATGAATTATATCCCAAACTTTAAGTTCTGTTCCAGATATTTGAGTTCTGTCCCACAGCAACCTTACCAACGGAGAGCTGCGTTTCATGGCGAAATATTTCTCAACTATCATTTCTATTCATAAAATTCACCGCACTCGATGAACAGGGATATTTTTGCAAAATATCATTTTTTGGAATTTTTATTTCCCAGCTGACTCGTGTCCACTTCGTTGGGCGCTAATTACTTTTTTGTTGCTACTATATTGTGTAGTTCTCAGTGAGTTTTATCAGGTTCACTACAGTTCTTTCTTCTGGGCGCACTCGAAAAAGCGTTTGAAAAAAGTCGAAAATGTTATAAACCCCTTTTCTCACCCCGGTAGACAACGAATTTCAATAAAATACGAAACACGTCTCCCATCAATTCTGTTGAAGGATATTTCTGCAAAATTTTAAGTAGATTGAAGTACGTTGTCTCATATAAACATTGTTCCCGTTTTTCACCCCCTTACGGGTAGAATTTTGGAAAACACTTTCTTATCGGATACCTACTTCATATAACGAACACACCCTCCAAGTTTCAGAGAATAGGAAAGAATTTCTATGCAAAATTTGAAGTAGATTGGACCAAGGCATTACGTTGTCTCATACAAATTTGGTGCCCTTTTTTCACCCCCCTAGGGTTGGAATTTCCGGAAACACAGTAAAATGAGATAAAAAGTATCCTTTGTCCTATTATATATAGAAGATATAGCTCTTGTTCAGTATATGGTTCTGGAGAAAAATTACTTGGCAAGTAACAGTCTTTGACATATCCACAAAGTAGATGTTGAAAAAATATGCAACTTCAATGAGTCATTCTAGGGTGCGATTATTGTTTTTGATAGATATCTCTTTTGGAGCCTCTGCTATCGCGTTGATAGCTTGAAAACAAATTTCCAGGACGTCCTAGGAAGATTATCGGAGTTGGCAATTTCAATCTGAAATTTTTTATTTTTTGTTGTTCATACCTATCTGAAATGTTTCTGTTTACATTCTATTTTATTTTGTAAAAGGTGCTCAGGCCAGGGTGAGCTTTCCTCAAAAGTCTTTCAGATTTCTGGTCAAACATTATATTTCGTCCCTTGATTTGTTGCTCTTCTCTGAAAAATATCTATACAAAAGCCGTAGGGCCATATTTCAGGGTCCATTGCCTTCCTGGAATTATCCTCGATTATTTCTACTTTGAAGGATGAGTAAATGCATGGGAGTTTGGACCTCAACGATTCGCAATGTACTTCTAGGAAGGTATCGATTGATATCGTTTTCAGAGATTCCGCAGTTGAGTCAGTCGTCACACAGCTGACTTGAAGAGTATTTCGGGACACATTACGTAAGGGTTTTTGTCCTACAACCAAGATGCGTTTTCATTTCTATCGTTCTCCAGTTATTTCGTTCCATCGCACATTGGGAGAAATTCAGTAGGATTACGTCTTCATTTATATCAATGATTTCATCAAGTTTCAATAAGGAATATATGCATGATTTTCTATTATGTCGTTGATTATTCATATACATCTTCATGACTGAGTGCTTTTCAAATGCAACTCGAGGATAAGGCAAACTATGTAAACCCGCGATTTACCGCAGTAGGAAAAGAGCAGCGAGTCGGTCGAGAGTGTTCCAAAACGAATAATGGAAAAAACATGGCGACGGGATATGTAGTTGATGTCCATCGAATGATATTCGACAGGTCCTTTTCATGCCCATAGAAGGATATACCTTAACACGAAATGAAAAATCCAAATAATTCAGAATCTTTTTCTGAAGAAATAAATATACGGATCTAGTTGATCTATTTCCAGGAAATGAGTACAAATACGTAGGCTACAACATTTTCTTGATTCAAATATTTGTTAAATTCTCTGTATCGAAAATATCAAAAAATATTTGAAGAAACAGTTCAATATCTTGTATCAGCAGTATAAGTATGATTGTCCTGGTCACAGTACGCTTCTGACAAATATTTCACTTCCATAATATGAATGCATATATGCGCTAAATTATTATGTTGATACGGAAAGTAATTCAAGATAACTGAAAACGTAATACCACGAATCGCTCCTGACGTAGGTGGTGGAATAAGGTCATCACGAAAATCATTGAATGGATCCGTTGAGAGTCCGCAGTAAAAATGGGCATAGTTTCCAAAAGTTGTTTTGATCACACTTTTCATGTTTTGCTCGGAAATGGTTCTCTGAGAGATTTGTTCAATAAACCATCGATATTCTGCTTGAACATGGATCGGCATAGTCCTTTTCAAGAGTCTGTATGAAACAAATATGGAATTGCATTTCACCAAGAAAGATTATATTTGTACAATCTCAAATATCTAGCATTTCCAGTGATATTTGAATTCATTAAGTGCTCAAGTTATCAACCCATCTTATTGCATATTGATAGATACCTATAACGCGTTGTCGATGCCAGGGGTTGTTCGGGATTCCACTCCATAAATGGCGATAGATGGAGAGGTTTCTGCCATAGCGCCCCATCTTCTCGAATGATATTGAGCCAAGTTGACTTGTAGTCCTAATGTTCACTGATATTGATAGAAAATGACATCTAGAATAAAACATTTTACCTTCTCTCTCCTTCACATGTCGAAAGCGTGATAAGTTGAAAAAAATCTCTTGTCATGCATTTCTATTATATTTTGGATAATGAATTGGGTTGATCCCATCAGAGATTTAATTGGTTCCTTTGGGACATACTGATACGTAGATAATCCGTTAGCACTAGTATGAGAAGTATGCATTAAATTCAATATAATTCCAATAAAAAAAGTATGTGAGCTGTTTATACCCAAATAGAGCGAACAAGCTTTGCAGTTTGGTCTCTGGAGTAAATGAGTTCACAGCAAGTTTTTATTTATATCTGCACTGCTATTTTAAAATCTCGAAAGAAATATGCAAATTGTTTCCATACTAAAAGGCCTCATACATATTCAGAATGAGAAAAAAATACACCATATACTCGAATATCGCAAATATAAAATATTTTGCGAAGACGACAATTTTCAAAAGTGACAAACTATAGAAATGAACGCTCAATAAAAATTCATGAGTACGAATTCTGTGACGTTAAAATGCTCTATGCGTGGCCTCTGTTCGCGATTCTTTTGTTTGCTCTTAGTTCTGGAACTCGTCCGTCTCAGGCTCGATGCTCATGCATTTGATATCCGTTGATAGGACGGTACGAAAGTTTTTCAGATTGGCGAGATTACAGATCTCCAATAATATGAACTTTCATACCGTCGCAAATTCTCAGCTGTTTTTTATATTACATCAGGGCTTTCGAGAAAGCTTCGGAATCGCCATGGGAAGTGAGTCTCCTTCCTGACTGAATATGTGGACTTTGAGAAGTCGCTTTCGATATGCATTCGATACACTGGGAAGCAAGAGGTACCCTGACCTTCCGTAATCTATCTCGGTGCCTCCTACCGCCCTCTTCAGAAGTTGCTGCAGAAGTGTCTTCTTCTGAAACCAAATATTCTTAACCTCGAGAACTTATACTGACGCGCGAAAAATTCAGACTTGTGGAGTGGTATTCTTGGTGGACTGATGTTGAAACCAAGTTTCAAATTGAGTGTAACCATGAAATGCAAGCAAAATCAGACTTGTGACGTGAATCAGCATTATGATGTGACATGCGATATCAAATTGTCTTGAAATTATGATCTGTTATTTACTTGTGGTGAATACTTTCACATAAGAAGAATGCACTTTCTGAATAATATTTTCGAGATGGCAGTTGATAGTGATGATCTTCTCATTGTGTCGATTAAAACCGTGTCACACTGTCAAACTGTCACAGATAATAAGTGACCTAGGCCTTTGAGAGCATTCGGCCATTTACCAGACTTGTCCGTCCAGCCAGTAGTACTCACGTTAACAGTTCTGTCATAGGATAGACGTATTCAACTGGTTTGGAAGTAGTTGAATCCTCAATTGATTATTCGAATTCATCAAATATCAAGATTAACAATATTAACAATAACTATGTATAAGCATCAGTAAAAAATTAAACCAGAACCTGATTACTATCATCATTATATTTTTATGAAATCAGATTAGGTTCAAATAAAAAAAAATGTTTCTGTAGCTGAATGAAATGTCTTGAATTGAAAGTGGCTTCTGCCTTTGTTAGACTTCCAAAGTTCGGTAGACATTGTCAAAGGAAGCTTGATATTAAAGGACGAGAACCTTCTGAGATATATCGTTAGCTACGAAAATACGTGTTTTATATCATATCATATCATGACACTCCTGATATATGTTACTCGATATGTTTTTTTATTTTGCTCACTACTATTGATTGATTGATTCAGGACTCGGAGTTCTCAAATTGTGTCAATCAAAAATTATTTGTTTGATTTTCTTCTCCTGAAGATGTCAACCTTGCTAGAGAAATCGTTAATGATAAATTGAACAAAAATTCCCTGATTATCAAATTACATCACCTGAAATATTCTTGCCTGATGAGGATATTATTGCATAGAAAAACATGGCTGATGACCAGACACAATAAGTTTGTTATGAGACTTGTTCGAATTGCGGGTATCTGTTTACAGCACGGCGAATATCTGTTTTCAATACAAAATAATCTGATGATTTTCCTTGTTATCAATGGTTACTTGCTTTGAATAACAGGATATGAAAAACATACCGCAGAAATGAAATGAATCGATTTTTAAATGTCAGACAGTATGTGGGTCTGGATTTTTCATAACTTATGCTGAAACGAAAAATAGTGGATATAGAAATTATTGTAACGATAAAGGGGTGGTAGTCGAGCGGAAAATGGTACCACACCCTCATTGGAGTAATTCTTTTCACTGGCTGGTTGGCTATATCGGATATTTTGGTGGTTACTTTGTCGGGTAGGTGAAGTCAGTTGATCGAATATTCCAACCGTTCCTGGGACATTGTAGAATTGTAGAAATTTCAGAGTTTGTCTTCGATTGAAATAGCATATGCGCCCCAGAAAGCTATGGCTCTCAAACACTTTCACCGATATTTGTTATTACGGGGGTCTGCCTTTCATTAATGTTTGACAATGGACCACATAAAATAAAATTTTTCGTTTTTTGTACTAAGAAATGAATGATTGAAAATCATTTCAAGGGAAAGAGGAGATGCTTGTTTGCAATAAGAAATTTCAAATCATGTAGTTCTACTAGGGGAATTCCAGATAGCACTGGATATTCTCGAAAGACAGTATTTGTGAGAAGAGCAAGCCTTAACTAAGTGAATATATATATATATATATATATATATATATATATATATATATATACTTCGAAGAATAGGGAACAAATTTGATAAAATTTGATGATCATCGAGAAAAGGCCAGAGATCATTGCAGAAAACGGAACTGTAGACTGCGTTTGTAGACTGGGCTTCCAGAGGACTAGAGAGAAACAGATGAAATTTTTTTGGTGACCATTATGTTTCAGAAGGGATGGTTTGATGATGATTATTCATTCATTTGACCTTTGTCGGAGACCCTTATGAGTGCGCCCAGAAGGCGGAGCCCTTTTGTTGGCAGGAAATGGCTGATACTCTTGAGTGCCATCGTGCTCTAGGGCAACTTACTGATGTTTTGCTTGCGCATTCATAATTTTAGCCATAATCATTATATCTCACCAACCATAGTTGGTCTCCAGGCAATCACCAGCTTGGAATCGCAAACAACCCAGCCCGAAGATGTATTTTTGCCGTGAGAGGAGAGTAAATCGAATGGGCAGACGCGTCGAGCTCTAGATGATGTGAAAACCAACAATTTTTGGCTCTATAAATCATAGTCTGTGATGGAAATTCCCCTTGCATGGAGTCGTCCAATGAAATTGTCCTGATAACGAAAACTAATATTCAAAATATCAAGCTAGAAACTAATTACATTGAAAGGTGAGATCACGATTATCTCAGTTTCCACCAAAAATTTTCAACCTCAGAGACTTGCCGTTTGTGGGGGGATGACAGCTGGCTGAAATCGCAACATTTCAAAAATTGGGTAACTCATCATCTAGTTCATTTGTTCATTCGGAGAGCGAAAGAAATTGAAGCTCCAGTTTTGTTTTCGCTATCAGATTTCACTAAATTCATTATACGATGGGGGCCTTACATAATATAAAAATTGAAAGGGGGAAAACATCTTGAACGTTCCTGAGAGGTATTTAAAATACTTACCAACAGATCACAGAAACAAGTTCAGATAGGCAACGGCATACTTGTATAAGCCAAAAACTATTGCACAACATTTATGCAGCGGTTGTTGTACACAACTATACAACAACATTGAATCTAATCACAGAAATCTGTTCAGAATGAATATGCAGAATTCTGTATTATCAAAATCGACGGCAGATTTTCCACACTTGGATCGATCGAAAGAAACCAACAAAAAAAATCTCACCACCTTACGCACAACACATTTCATTTGCAAGAAACAAATTTTATAGAAAATATTGCGTCACTTACCCTAAGCATGTACGTGACATTGTGAAATTCAAGAAAATACCCTTTGCGCACACAATATGGATTGGATTTTGGTTCCGAGAGAGATTTTTATAGTTTAGTCTTTCGATTCACTCTATCCAAGTACGGAAAATCTCTTGTTTATTTTTAACCAACGATGACTTTTTCGCGCATTTTCTGGGAAAACATTTGGTCCTCATTCACTTCCCGAATGAAATGTAGCTCATAACTTACAGAAAATCATTTCGGCGAAATAATTTCAAAATGTATGCTTCACAGTAATCATAGTGACGTCGAAGTCAATTAGCACAATCATCTATCATAGAAGTCTGCGATCCGGTATTTTCACTTACAACTGGAACAAACCAACCGCCATCAGCGCTTCCGGTGGTTGAACCTCAGCTTTCAAATTTTAGCGGGAAGGTGGCTGTTACAATTCTAAATTTATTTCTGTATTCTGTGGCGTAACCTAACCTAATGCATATAATTTCTTTCATGCATATTTCCAAGCAAGTCAGTCACTTTGAAATTGTTCGAAATTTGTTTCAGTATTGCCCCTGGAGTATGTCACCTTGATTGGATGTTTTCGATAAGCGATACAATTCTGTATTAGACCCATCGCATATCGCAATTCCCATGACAATTAATTGAAAAATGAAACACTGAGTGAATAGAGACAGATTAGTGGAAATTACTCTCCATTATGGCTCAAAAGTAGATAGAAAGGCAGATAAATTTGCCAAACTGGGTGTACAGTTTCATAACAATTAACGACGTTAAATTAGTTCAACAACTTCTCAATGTCGGGCAGAATGAATGTAATAACAGTTATCCTGTCCAGTGGTGTAATGAAATATTTTGGAGCCCGAGGCAATTGATATTTGAAAGCTCTTATTTCATCGAATATATATGAGTTAATCACGGGTGTGAAACTTGGCTGTAATCTGTATCAAGAGGATTGAATGGTTTCTTGAATTCGCAGTCAGACGTCAATTGAAAACTCTTTGTTTCTGGGTCAAGCTTTCGGAAAGTTTTATTTCCGTCATCAGGACATCTGGAAATTAAACATTATTCCATATATCTACTGACACATAATATTATAGCATCAAACATGTAAAACAGAAAGTAATTTATCATAACTGATCGGTGTCAGAAATTTTCTGATTCGAATAATCCAGTCGTTAGTACCAGGAGAATCATCAGAACTATAACTTTTCCTTCCAATATGTCCAGTAAATATGTATGTGAGTATGTATTCATTTTACTCGAATCAATTTCCAACCAAAAATGGCGATTCTTTGGCTAATTCAGAGACGATGAGGAACCACAACAAATGCTCTTGACCAAAAAAATGTGCGTCACAAATTTTTGTAATTCCTGTTTTTTTTTGCTTAAACAGCTGGAACTACAACTTTTTCAATTCTAGCATTTTTTCCGCACCTTGCTCTGTTTATGAGAGAAAAAAAACACTATCGCTTATTATACATGTGACAACATAATGGAAATCGTTTTTACAGGAAGATGATATTATGATAAATCCTAAGTAACTAACATATCGTGGAAACTTCGTAACAGTTTTCGATGAGCTCAAATTAATCTGACAAATATGTCTCATTTTGCCTCTGGCATCCACAGTGGTAATGTCGTACATTGATTGATTGATTCGTTAGGGTATTGGATTTCTGGCTCCTTTCGGTGCCAATTTCTCCAGATCAGGTAAGTCGAAGTATTCAAGAAAAAAGTATTGTCACTATAAAAAAAAACGGTTCACACAAAAACTAGACTATTCACAAGAACATAATGGGGTATCTAACCCTCCCTCCACCACATCCGGTGGCATCGAGCCTGGTTACTCGCGTGAAGAGAAGAGGGTGTATTAACATTTCAAGAAAGTTTTGTTCAAAAAACACGGACTATCACAAACACAAAATGGAGTCCCGGCTCCACGTGGTATCCTCGTACCATCTATGCGTGCAGACACGTCTGCTCACTACCACAGCGGAAGCGGAACTGTCGTACATTGATGAAACATTAAATAAGAAGTATCTTTTAATGACCTCACTCAAAGAAATGGCATGCCAATTATTTCCAGTAACAATCCAAACAATGAGTAACGAAACTTGAATGCAAGCATTACCTAAATCGCTTCTCCAGTGTTGACTAGGGTTTCATAAACGAGGAACTACAAATGTCCCCAAAGGATTAAAAATCGGTGACCTGGGTGTCCTCGTCTGTGGACCTGCACGACCTATCCTCCTTGAGTTGTATCAGGAAATTGATGTGCCACTATGCTATAGTAAGATGGAGCCGCATCGTGCATGAACCACATTGCTTCTCCCATTGTCAGTAGGATAATTTCTAATAGTAGAGGTGATGCAAATTAAAAAAAAAAATTACTGTACTCCTGACTATTCAATCTCGAGGGTAAAAAATGAGGTGTCCAATGAAAACATCACCTACAAAACCAGCCGAACCATTCAAAAACAAACGTTGTTGATGATGATGATGTTCTATAAACGTATGGGGATTTCCTTCATTTAAGATATAAATGTTATGTAAATTTATAATTGAATTTCGGGGAAGAAACACGATTCATGCTTGAACACAATACAGGATAGGAATGTCGGCAATGCTGCCTATTGTTGCAAAAGCCAAATAGAATGAACAACTCGTTAGGAAAAATTCGCAGGTGATAACGCTTGAATAGGTGATAATCCCTTGAAATGTTCCATGCATGAAATGTTCATTTTGTGTAATTTTGCGTATACTTATATCGGGGCAACGCTCAACTTTGCGTTGAACTGCTTTCTCCAGCGCTAGTGTTCTTAGCGTTTCAGGTCTCCCAATAAAGGAGCCGACTTTCGGAAGATGCCTGATCTGCACAGCCTCACGTGTCTTTTTGAAAATGTTGGTACAATGAGATGCGCCTAGCCGCTCTGGAATCATCTTGTGCCATTATATAGACAGAATGCATAGCTGCCATTTCTGAGTTAATAAACCACATCTAATGTGAGTAGAAAAATTAAATCCTGAAATTTCAAATAACTACTCTCAAATAATTACTTATGCATTGTTTCTGGTTTATGTCAAAGTCAAATTTGCTTGAACAAATGAATTTCCCTCAATGGCACTCAACGTTCAAAACACTGGAGTTATGAATAGCGGTAATCTGAGAGTTCAAAAGATGACTTTTGTGTAGTTTCAATTGTTCAATCTGAAAAAACAACCTTATTGAAATAAACTACACTCCAGTGGTAGAAAGTTTGTTATCTCAAATCTTTCATTTTGTTATCCCAGGGCCATACAAAAAAGTGATTTTTTTCTCAATAATAAAGCAAGGTACTTACAGAAAAATGTTGAAATTAAAAACTTTCGTTTAATATTGACACCTGGTGTCTTGAAAACGAAGATAAAATCTGAAACAAATTCTCGAAACTGTACAAAATGAATTCTTGAAATTTCTTTTTCATAAGAGTCATGGTATTAGCACTGGTTTCACATCGTATGATCCCATTAGACAAGAAGTTTCCCTAACCAAACTAGAACACCGAAGAATTCAAGTCAGTTTTCTTTTCCTTGGAAAATTATTGAATGGTCAAACTTAAATCCATTTTTACTCAGTTTTACCTTTTCGATCGAACAGCAGCAATACGCCGATGCAGCCTTTATAATAGATATTCAGCAAACGTTCCTCATGGTTATCTCCATTTCTAAATTCAAAGCCTCCTTGAGATATATTATTAACTGAAAACCAATTCTAAAAGTCTGGTGCGAACCCCCCTCCTTTCTTCTTTTTTTTTCTCACTTTCTACATGTTATTGTGATTATATTGTAACGTTGTCAATAACATTTCCTCGAAATACCTAATAAATAAATAAATGAATTACATGACCTATTTTTGAATGAACTTTTCGTCTTGGAATCACTTCAAGAATCTCACTTTCGTGTTTGGCCACGTACTTAAATAAAATTCTTATTTTTTCAGATTGTGATGAGTTGAGAACCAAAAAAACTACGAAGAAAGAATATCTCTACCACAAAATAATGACATTCAAACAATATAGTATAAATAGTACTCACCCCGTTTCTGAATTCAGTATCAATCTGAGTATGATAACATTGTCAGCGAAACTCGCATCGATCGCAAGTCATATCACTCTGATGTTAGGAAAATGGATATCTAGAAGTGTTTCTTTCCTTGTGAAAGCCGTTTGACCTGTCCTTCACTGCCAGGTCTCCGAAAAGCACTCCAACCTCTAGGGCTTATTGCGCTTTGCTTCCCTATACTTTATGACACCTATTCCAACAACCTTGTCCCCTGCACAAGTTTGTGCAGGTTGATTGCTGGTTGATTGTCATATTCTTCTGGATCCAATATTGGTTTTCCATGTATTTGTTGCCTTTCATGAGCCTCACATTCGCAAAGTATCTGTCGAGCTGTCTCTACACCCCTTTTTTACATTGTCTGCAGTAAAGATCGCCGTTATGTACAGCCCTATCTAATTCAGGTGTCCTTTGAGTGGGCAGTGTCCAGTCAACAACCCTGTTATAACCCTTATCTGATTCCTCTTACACTGAAGCAGGTCTTCAGAAGTCTAAAAAAATGACCTGCTCGAGAAGAGGGACTTTGAATTATTAAACAGACGTATTTGGTTTCAGAAACGATGAATGCATAATATTGAAAACTACTGATTGGTTCGTTTGTTGATCTATGAGGCTGTGTTCTGTTTCCAAAATATTGTTACCATTAACCTTTCCGTTGTAAAGGTTATTACAGTGACCGGCTGAAGTCTAGTTGGTAATGGGACATGATTCCTGAAAAGTTGATTACTTATCTGTAACCAGTTTAACTGATAAAAAATCGTTGGTGAGTTGGGTAACAATGACAAGTGACAGCTTTTTGAAGTGATTCACGTCCATTGATGTCTATTTGTTGTGGAATGGGGGGGTATCTGAAGGACTGAGTAATAATTCTCTAACAATTGAAGAAATTATATCCATGTCACAAGATAAAAATGACCGACAATTCCAAACATTTTACTACTCAGTTTCCTAGTCAACTTATATATTATCCCTTCGATTATATTTTTGAAAATTAATTTACCAAGTCGGACCACTCCTTTTATCTTGGATTTTTACTCTATAGTGACAGTGTTATCACAACATCACAGACAACTGACAGCCTTTTCCGTAAAACACCGAATTTCCAGAAGTACTACTCAACCGAGCAGTTACTTCTGCGCCATCTTACCAGTCTGGTTAACCGGAAAGGGAAACGGAAGACGCGATAAGTCAATAAGACCAATAGAAGGGAAGGAACATATTTTGCATTTATGCATTCCTTATACATTTTATTGAGAGAATATTTCTAACAGACTATAGATATAATAAACATGAAGTGTTATGCTATAAATTAATGATTAATTATTGGTTCTAACCGATAATCCCACTCAATTCTCAATTCAATATTCATCGATATTTTTTTATTGCTCATCCTAGCAAAAGCCATTAGTGATATTGTATCCTCGACCACCACTGTCTTGTCTTGTGCGTTCAGTGCCTTGCTAGCATAAACGGCCTTCGATGGCATATAAAATGTTTTATGGCCGTCGTGCTGTTTAGCCTGTTTCGCCACTGCATTATCTGTTTTATTTTTGAACGTCGAATTCTTGCATTCTGATTGATCACGATTCATATTGAGTTTGTCTAATAACGGAGTTACTTATATCTAAGGTGGCTACTTCCTATACAATACAATGGTTTGAAATGGTAAAAAGTAAATAATATATTCACTGTTTCTCAAATACGATATACAATAGCTCTTTGTATTACAAGGGAGAAAAGTGGTACTTTCCCCCCGAGGATGGAGTTTCCATTCAAAGGAGGAAAATACCCCGTTTCGACGATACAATTTGTCGCTGCAAATGTCATCTAGCTGTCAGTTTGCATTGGCAATATTAAAAAATGGCACTGAATGTTACCAAGATAAACGTCTACATTACCACAACTGATATATAATTTCTTTAATTTCTAATAATTGATATTGTGCCTAAATCACCTTATTACTCAACTTGATTCCTTAAGTTTCGAAAAATATTTGAAATGTTTAAAATCAACATTCTTTACAATGATGCCACCGCATACTGGTAGTTTGCGGCAACAAAATCACCATAGAAATAACTAAGTCGCTGCAACTTATCGCACCAAAAAAGATTCATGCAACTCGAAAAACTTGCACGAACAGGCACCCTACCCCCAAGTAATTCATATGTTTTTTCCGCCTACCTCAAATAATAAGTCATTTTCAAATAGTTCATTAATTCAACTAACTAACAAAATTTAAAAGACACGTTTTTTTCCTTTTTAATTTTTGGTAGAGTTGTTATTTGTATACCACTGGAAGTGAGAAGTGGAGCAGTTTTCGTGTTATTTTCTGAAACATACATCCGGTATCCCCGGAAATATTTGTACTTTGTTGATTGCATTCGATTTGGTTTATTCCCATTATTTGGTTTGAAATTTTTTGCTTTTTTGTAAAAGATTGCTCCATATACCCTCCAGCGATATTCGTAGACTTCCAACCTCTATGTTGCTTTAAAGCAAGTATGTCTTCCCCAGAATTTGCAAGTAAACTTGCCGAAGTTTTTCTGAAACTATGCCCGGTATAATTTGTGGCATTAGTCAGTTTCAAATATTCTGCAATTTTTGTAAAAAATTTCGCAATACTACTTTTTCCTACCATTTGGTTGATACATTTTTCTGCTCCATAGCAGACTAATAAATGTGCCTGATTAATTTTCGGGCGTAGCGATATATATTTTCTGTAAATGTCAATATAATTAGGGCCATTCCCCGGTGAAGCATTGATTACAGACGTTCTCTGTCTATTCGATTTGAAATCAGGTATATTTTCTATTAAAACTGAAACTTTATCTTCAATATCTATAGTGGCCATTTGAAGGAGCTCTTCACACCTGCATGCTCCTGAGATTCCAAAAATGAGTAGAAACCAAAAACCAAAAAAAACAGAATGAGAAGTTGACGATGCTGGGATTCGAACCAACACCTCTAAGTTTCAAATGAAGAGTGAAACACACAATATTTGCTGTTCACTTTCCATCTTCCTAATATATTAACTTGAGAATATCTCACCTTCATTAATAAATACTTATCATTGGGAGCTTCTAGTAAAAATTCATTCACTTCCTCTCTTGAGAAGGTTTTTGCCTTATTTGGTTCATATCCCTGGTTTTGTCTTTTCAGAAAAGCAATGCATTTTGGGTATTTAATATTCACATTTTCTTTTAGCATGGTACGTAGCATCGAATACTTGGACCACAATGTAAAGGCTTTTAATGTATTTGCTAATATTGAAAAATACCCCAAAATAAAATTTTCTTAGTAGGTAGGAATGCGCTTTTCCTCGGCCCATTGCTTGAAATTCAAATTCTGTTTTTCGTATTTTTCTTTAGATTTTTGGAGTAATAGAGATCGTACTGTTACATTAACTTGATCCAAAATATCCGGTGGTGTATTATTTATTATGTCTTCAAATTCGCTTGTATAACTCATTTTTCGGATATTATTTTATATTTTGTAGATAAAGGTATTATAGTTTAATTCACTTTGAAGCTCTATCGATCTGTCCATCGAACCTAGCCTCCTATAAGATTTCTTTCCCAAATTCAAAAACCAGATGAATCTATGTATTGAAGTCAGATCATTAGTGTAAGAATCGTTAAATTAAAATAATAAGTTACTGAATTCTACCATTTTTGCAAAATACAGGGTGTTCTATATATGAACAGTAAAATGTACAGTTACATAATACATAAGTTATTTCATTGGTGACGTATCAAACTTTACTTTTACTTTCAATTTCTCTACACTCATAGCATACACCATTCCAAATAACTCCTCCGTATAATTCATGATAAACTTACAAAGATTTTAAGCAATTAATACACCCTCAACAAATAAAAATACTATATGATTCCACTGATGAAATGATATTTATAACGGTAGAGGTAACGTATACCTAATTTGCCATTTCTGAGAAACATTTTCAATAGAGGTTAATTATTTCTCGAAATTAATAATAAACTATTACCTACCTCTAGGTATAATTATTCGAATCTTTAATTCGAGACGTTCACACTAGGAATATGAATATCAGTTTTTCAGTAGTAGAAAAACTTGTCACCTCTTGTCAACGCTTTCTACAAAAAAAGGTGAAAATCATTCTGAAAATGTGTTATGAATGTATTATGTATGAATTACTTTCAGTGCATATTTTGAAGACGACAAATTACGAAGGAACGCAAGTTTTTCGGGCTTGAGGACCGTGTACTGGAATTTTGAATTCCGGAGCTTTCCGCTACATCTGCGGCAGCCATCTTCAGCGGCGTGGTCGTAGTTCAACCTCCTCTGCGAGTCTACTATGACAGATGTTGACATCAAAATCGTTGCTTGCTCTCCTACTATGACGGACGACCCGGATTTGTTCGAAATATAGACTTTATGAAGATGAAGTTATTTGTAATAGTATAATTATTGTGTTATGAGGATAAAAAGTGAATAATATAAGTATGTTCTAGCGATTTTGAATGGTGATGTGGTTTCAATATTTGTCGGTGTTATGCCGCATTGTTCAGATAATTTGTTTTCGACGATGTTATTTTTTGTTTTTAGGTATTAATTTTTTCCTGCGGTTATCTCTCAGATAATGTTATCATCTAAATATACACAGAAGGTTATAGTGATAATGAAGTGGAAGATAGCGAATAATCGATCATTGTAGGGATCAAAAACAACAAATTGATTAGATATATAATATTGGTTAGTCGCTCTCGGTCTCTTGAGGATATTTGTTTTCATGAATTCGACAGTTGGTGAACTCATCGAAAAAAATCACAAGACTGATGAAATCTCTTGAAATTTGTTTTTGAAGCCTAAAATTTACTCACATCGGTATCATATTGGATGAATTCCAAACATATATACCATATTGTTTGCATTTTTTCATTTTTCTCTTTCAAATTATCATGCACTCAGATGATAACGTTTTGTACAGGCAAGAAACGGGTGATACTGCCATTTTTTTGGCACTCCTGGTTTGGGATGACATAAACGGTTGGTTGGTTATCAAAGGATATCAGAAATATTTCGACTTCAACAGGTTCTTACATTCGGATCTGTCATTTGCTCCTTTTGTATCAATGTATTCAGTATCCTTTCCTGTCACACTTTTCAAAATGATGCGATCCTCACCAACAATGATTTTATCAATATTGAATGAATTCAACTGAAAAAACAAATATTATTTGAGGACAGACTATCGTAATATCAATCACTTATCACTCTGACCATTTTATGGATAACATTTATCAATATATTCCGTTGAATATATATCTGCTAGATTGAAGACGTGATCTGGGAGTTCATCTCAAGCCAGTTGCTATGAATGAATGGTGTAACGAACATTTATACAGTGTCTTCGAGAATATTGTGCTTTCCATTTTTTCGAAAACGAAACGAAACGCCATCATCAAAAAAGTCATCTGACCTCATAACAGAAGCGAATTATTCGAAATATTGAAATATACCCTTTCACCGATGCAATCATATAGGATCTAGGTGGTCCATTTTATGATAGTTATATCTGTCATTGATACGTCTTTAACGATGAAAAATTGTTGAGATATCTTCTTGAAACTTTGTTTCAAAAATCAAAGCTAGGTCTGAGATCACAAGAAGCAACTAGGCTCAATCTACATGTCGAGGTAGTTGGATCAAGATATGCGGTCTACTTGAACATGGAACAGGATTGTATAGACATATTTCAAAGTCGAAAAAGGTTTCGATGAAAATCCTTGTTGAATGTTGTCATTTCAAGCTTCTATTATTCATAACATTCACCTACTGAACATTATCAAAAGTTTTTCGAGTCAGGAGGGAAACGCATAAAAAACTGAATCAATGAATAGAAGTAACCCTTCGATGGGCAATTTTTACTTCTTGACCGAAAATTATTTTGGGGGTATTTTTCCCCACAAAAAAATGAAAATATTTGAAAAAATTAAACATCTTGGTGGATATACTTTTTGCATTCATTTTTCTTTGCGTATATGTTACAGAGAACATATTACTACAATTTTTCAAGCGAGAAATAACTCAATGAGAGCCAATACATGCAAATATCCAACAACAAATATAATTGTTGTTCGAAATAATGAATATTGAATGAAGTTTCTATTTTCATTGAAACAAAATCTGCTGCCTCTGAATTGAAAAACATCACATATGAGTGATATTTAGCGAATATGCATCGATCCAAAATTCCAACAAAGTTCTTTGTAGCGTATATACGTCATGTTTTTTCAAATCCTTCAGATAGGTAATATTGAAGATTCTGAGCAAAAATAGTATTTCATTAGTTGGTTCTGACCTCATTCCATTAATATAATTTTTTTCCAGTAAACTTCACCCGATTCGCATAAAAAATGTGTCTTTTTGATTCATAAGTCACGGAAATACTTCCTGACATGGCAGATCCGAAACCTCAAGTTCTCTACCGCCATCTTCATTTCGAAGGCTGTATTTGTGTGGATAGATTTCAGAAGCTTCAATTCAAATGGAATGACATGGTATTTCGAGAAATGCCATTTGTCAACGATAAATGGAGAGGTGTGTCATTTATGGCGACACTTTTCTGTCATTAGTGTCATTTTTACGTATCGTGGTATGTTTCTCAATTTCATCGCTGTTTGACGTTAATTGGAAGTGCATAGTCAACCGATCGATCGACAAACTATATTCTTTGATTCGTGCAGTCAACCAAATGAGCAAAATCTAATGTCATACTCATAAAAAACAAAATCGAATGAAAGGAACACAATTATAGGGAATTTGGCCAGTATTCTAAACAAATAATATAGGTTGTTGATCAGTCAGCCTCCAAAAGTAAAAGTATAGCCAGCCGTCAGGTCGGCCGTTTATACATTTCCTAGGAAATTTGTAACTCTTTTCGTTGCAAACGCCATCTGAACTGATTTGATGTCGAAAAGCCATGATGCTTATTATCATAGTAGGCATGTGTCGCCAAGTATACCCCAAACATGCCCAGGTATAACTCAGTACACCATTCTTCTAGACATCTTACATATAGGCAACTGATTTGTTGATTGATTTGATGATCGAAGTGGGATCGCAATAGTTGGTCCAACTCATTATGCTGGAGTCTGTAATGTCTAACTCATGATAGAATTATTGATTGTTTTTTTCTCGCTATTGCAGATGTTTCCCAGCTATAATTCAGTTAATTGTTTTCAGACATTACTTTCCCATATTTTATCATCGAACCAAATATTTCACAACTGACCTTTATTCAACTACTACCAATTATCAACTGTCCTGAAAACCGCAAAAATATTATAATATAATTAATTAATTAATAGAGATTAAGAGAGATGCTAATGGAAAGTGGATCGATCAGTTAATTCAATGGAATAGAGCGAAGACTATGTTTTCAAATGCCACAATGAAGTCGAACCCAGGAATTATGGCACATTTCACATATGATGGAATTACATAATGGTGTACAAGGTCAAACACGAATTGGGAGTCTCATCTAAATTCGAAAATTTTTGCATATTGATGGCTCGATAATAAAATATTTCTTCATCGTTTCAATCCATCAACGAAAATATTCTGAATTTAATGAATGAAACATATTTCTCTAATATGCACATTTGTGGGTTGATATTCGAAAATGAATGCTCATGATGTTGCCAAAATTGAACCACAAATCAAGCGTTTCAATCTCGTTTTATTGGGACGATGGGGTTCTTATTACTTTTTTGGAATTACTGATCGTATTCAATTCGGTATATGTGTATCACCTTTCTTCACGAAATCGTAGTTTTCATTTTATCAGTTGAACAATATAGAGAAATTTGGGCCAAATAAGATATTCCCTTCAAATAAGACTATGATTTTATCTTGAGAAATATTTTCATCTCCATGTTGCAGCCATATCTACACATAGAGATGAGGAGTTACTTATATACCTTTTCATTTTTGAAATGATCTTCGTGATTTTTTTCGTTGGGCATGTCCTTCAACAAATATTTTATTCCCAGCCGTCAGAGTATCTTGTGTAGCGCACACTTATCGCAGCTTTGATGAAGTTGACAAAATGGTTAAGGCTTTCGCGGCCGAGGTTATTAGTATAACTACTTCTCTTCGGGCTTGAAGGGAAGAAATTCCGAAGGACGACGGCCTTCAAGCCCGAAGAGAAGTAGTTATACTAATTTGATGAAGTTGTTTAGTTTAACAACTTGCACAAAAATTCGTCTAGATTTGACAGGTTTGCGACGGCCCACTCGCGAAGAAATTGTCAGAACTATTTTTCGATTCCATCATGAAACGTTTTGGTTTCACTAGCTACAATCTTCAAAACAATCACAAGAACACTATAAACCTAAAACCAACCATAAAAATCTATCAAGTATTCACTTTCCGAATAATATAGAGTTATATAGCCTCATTGTTTTCAAAAGTAAATACTAAAGCGAATGCAGCCAAAGAGGATTCAACTGTCTTTTGATAAAACGAATTGGTGTACCTTGTTTTCTTATTGGTTATAATTCAAAAATGGAGTTATATCGGAAAATTGCTCTTAAGGAAATGAATTGATGAAATATCTCCGGGTATTGAAATGAACTGAAAACATCACGCAAAAACATACTATGGTTAACAATAGACGTGTATCTTAAATCCTCCCAATCTGGGGGGCCGAGGGAGGAGAAAAGGGAAAGAAAGAAGGGAGGTTCAGAAAAAGCACTGAGTGTCGGCAACATTGAAAATATAACTTCACCGCAAAATTCAAGATTTCAATCTTTTTTAATATTCATCATCACGTCCGATTTTCTATTGATGGTACCAAATATCAAATATCTGCTTCCAAAAATGACCCAAAAACAGGGTGTCTACAGTGTGTCACACTGTATATAATCCGGTCCTAAATAAAGAATAAGAAATATTAGGGTGACATCACTCATCGCCGGAGATGTCATTTTTTTTTTCGAAAGGAGAGAGGTAGCATGTGATGCTGCTTGTTTGAAATCATTCATTTCTCTTCCCAACACTTTCACTTTCGGAAACCGAACCAGCTGTTATCAGTAGTGAACTTAATATATTTCAATAATGGTGTTCCTCGATCAATTTTCGACTTCTGGAAAAAAAATTGAAACAGTTTTTATTTGAAAGCAAAAATAAAAATGTGTTGGTATATAATTGAAAGACCTATCAAACGAAGTATCACGAAACATCCTTTCTACTGAAAAAAGAGGTTGAAAGCAGTCTCTAGGCGACGAGTGACGTATCACCATTGTTTAAGATGGTATAGTGCGTCATTGTCTGTCTTAAAAATGTCATTAAGCATCTTGTTGCGCCATCTACAGTAGAGTGTCGATATTTCCGTTCACTTGAAAATGCACCACACAGTTACATTCTCTGACGATTAAAATGGATACCAATGAAGCTTAAAAGTGGAGTTGACAGAAGGAGTTTATATAGCCAATGAAAGTTCAGGCATTGAAAGTAATCAATCTCATATCATTAGTCCGTCTCTTTTTTGGGCACCACCGTGCTGGCGCCGTCCACTAATGGACCCCATAAGATTTACTGACTATATTTCTTTCATTCGAAAAACACTTCATTTGGTGATTTCTACTAAACAGTTCACAAAACCGCTACACTTGTTTTACTATAAAATAGCTTTTTCAGGCGTGTTGTGGTACCGAAACACGTTACGATCTGTCTAGTGAGAATCGCACAATGAAAGTTTTTTTCTAAGTCGTTATCATGGATCTTTATGAACTCTCGACCGATTCCATCAGATATTTCAATTTGAAGCCTTTGACGTAAACTGTCCGATCTTGATACCTTGTCCAGTTAACGAGCTAAGAGGGACGAAGACTTTTGACGGCCACACTGTATGGATGAATGTTTCTTGAGGTTGGTATGCCCTCAATTGCTTTCGAATCGATATAATTAATCGGTAGTCGGTATAATCTTCGGATTGGTGAGCTGCGAGAGCATCATTCCACCAAGGACTTCTATGATCAGAACAACCACGTCCTCTCATTTTTACCGAATTCCAGGAATCACTTTCGAATGTTTCAGAATGACATTAAAACTATCAATCCGAAACAATGAGACTTGGCTCGATAATTTAGCACTGAAAGTAATAACGAGTCCACAGTTTTATGTTTGTCTAGACCTATTAGCATCTTACCTAGAATGGGAATTAATTTTACAGTTGTTCAGTAGAAATAAATAAAAATCTCCATACATAAGGATGTACTCGCCGCGTGAAATTCGCATCAATTAGTCTCGTACCACCAATTCACATTCACGTGTTTCAAGTGTAATCTGTTGTGAATTACAGTTTGAGTTCGGAAATTCCCAGTTACAGTGCAATATTTATGGTTATTATAATCAAAATATGTGTTCAGGTACTATGAAAGCTAGTAAATTTGGGACTGAATCACATTATATTTTCTGGTGAGTAATTTGTATACATAAATTTTGAATATTTCTAATAAATTCTTTTGAAATGAATTTCGTTCATAAATCTCTACTCTGGTAACTCTCCAACAAGGATGTTGTTCAGTTTTGTTTTTCAAGATTGTGGTATGCTTATCGTATTCTTTCTCAAGTAGTGAAACCGGATTCGATGATTCGAAACGTACATGATACAGATCTCGTAATGCGTTGTTAAGAAATTCAGATTAGAGAACGACTATCCTATATCCTGGTTGCAGCAAAATCGAAATTTCTCTGCGCTGATAATCGTTGTTTTCATTGTATGCTTCACATAAAAAATGTCCATAAAATAAATCATGCTTTCATCGATAGAATTTCAAGTAAAAGCTAAGTGGTTCAGTAATGAACTTACCTTTCTCTTTCACTGTTTCTGTACGTAACGAGATATATTTGTGAATATAGAGTGTAATATAAACAGTTTCCGTTAACGTAACTTGTTTATCAAATATCCAACCGCGGAGTATGATTATTGATCTTGTATGGGGAAGGATGGTTTCATATTAAGACCGCAAAATTGTGGTTTTTTGAAACATAGTATGTAGAGTCAGTTAGTTATATGAAAGGTAGATGACAGAAATCCAATCAAAATATCTTCAAAAGAATATATTACAGATCGCAGGAAACGATGTGTACCAGAAAAGTTAGGTCAGAATCTTGATTATAACCCCTGTATATTGACAAAATAAGGTAGTACCTTCATTTGGTCGAAATTTATAGAAAAAGCTGAAATACATATAACTGTTAGATTTAGTGATAACACGCATTTTTGCGAAATTTGAGCGAGATTGACCTTTTCGTTACCGAGATAATGAATTCAACATTTGCATGGGCTCTTATGGGAAATCGGAAAATTTCACGCAAAATTGCGTTTTTAGTAAAGAACGAATTTATAGACATGCTCAAAGAACCGATTGTATTAAACTATAGCAAGATTGAAAATTACATGGACTATGTAGCAACGACGCACGAGTTGCTCTGTCGAAATGGTTGTCAAGTACTTACTCGGCGCAACAAACTAAAGTCTTGTCTCACGCGGAGCTATGCCAAAACTTTTTTCTTTATAATTTGATATTTTATTGGAAATAGAAGGAAAATTATAAAACACTATTGGATACTATGAAAAATTATCGTGAATTGTAAAAAATCACGATAATAAAAGAATAAATAAAAAGAAATTATAAAGAATCACGAGAAACTTATAAATGATGGGGCATAATAAATTTATGACATTGATGAATGAATTACAAGAATGGCGAACTTGGAAATTTGGGCGTAGTGATAAAAACAAATTATGTAAACATGTGTGGACGCACTGGGATGTAAACTCAAGGTAATATTTAAGCGATAGGAATTGCAAGAGTCCAATAAAGTGGAATTATACCATTGAAAAAAGTATTTTTGCAGTAATGTAGAAAGATATTTCAACTTTTCTATTGAACGATTTAAATAAATAAAGAAAAAAATTATTAAGTGCTCATTTCTTGAAATGATTAACAACATTGTCAAGAATTTTTTTTAATTCGATTATTCGCATTTGTCTATTTTCACCCCACAGCATTTCTCTAATGCCATTTTCTCCACTTTCTTGGTAAACATTTTCGAGTTTGTCGTAAGTTATACCCGCTTCAGCAATTCTCTCAATAATTTTTTTCGAAATTTGACCACTCAAAGGCGACAGAGTTTTGGCTACAATTTTTCTTTTTCTACTTTTTACATCGTTATTGCATATCGTTGAAAAAGTTTGGTAATGTTTGAGTAACTGATCGGAGACAATAAATTTTTCGACAAGTTTCTCCAAAATATCAACATCAAAATCAGCGTCATGAAAACGATCGGTGGAAACATTTTGGAGGAACTTTTCAGCCAATTGACCCAGTTTTGAATCCAGAAGTATGATCTGGCAATGCCAATCGTAAAAAAGCCAATGAGAGTCCCACCCAGCAGAGTATGCAGCATTGCCGGATCTACGTCTCCATGTAAAAGCATAAGGAACGCGGTACCCTCGGACGGAAAAGTATACTCGCTGCCGCAGCGCAACAGCAGCGCTTCTTCACACTCGAGAGGGCGAGAACTTTTGCGCCTGACGTTAGCGCTGGTACTACCTTCTTTGGTTCGGGTTTGAAGGCCGTCGTTTTTTGAAATTTCTTCCTGAAGTTTCCGATCGAAGTCTAACCTAAGATGTATGAGCCTCTGAAGAAGCTAGTCACTCGCGCCAGCGAAACGTCAGGAAGAAATTCCGTAAAACGACGGCCTTTAAACCCGAACGAAGGTAATGATACTCTGTATATTGTACTTTTTGTATTTGATTATGTATAGGATAAACAAATTTGAAAGTTACTACTTGATTGTCGTTATCGCCCGAGTGCAATCATCCAAACCAATTTTGATTTACATGAAGTATTTCATGGGTATCTGTTACGAATTTGGATTGTTCTTCCTACGTTTTAAAAAGCTAGTTTCTCCAAAGTAAACAACTCTTGAGGCATGATTTTTCAATAATCGAATGATTCATTTTGATTATTTTTTTCACTTGTCAAAATGTGACGTTTTTGGCATTTCAACCAATAGTAGCGGATTATTCTATGGTTATTCTGGCCAATCATTGGGTATTATACTGATAAAACTGCCTGGTCCTTTCGATTGTTTCGATAAAACGTTGTTTACCTTTGAACTGTCAAAACTATACGGTTTACTGCGTCGATTCTATTGAACTGGCTCATATTTATATAAATTATCATGAATGAGGAGTTACCTTATTATTAATAGTCATTCACTTTTCACTTTTTCAGCATAATAATAACATAACACATTTCAATGAATACTCAAACACGTAAATAGCTCATAACCCCAACTTTATGACAGATATAGCAAACGACCGATTCAAATATTTAAGGTTTCCTCAACTCAAATGAAGATGGCGTGCAATTAGTTTTTATTAAATACAATTCATTTTTTGTTGTATGGGAAGAAACCGTTGTATGCAGATTTTGATACAACGACATAACGAATGATTTTATGTTCCTTCTGGCGCGATTTTAATTTCATAAGAAATTTTCAATTATAAACCTTGTACAATGAGAGGTGTGACGCCATCTCTTGGTATCGTCATATCATATTCACTGCGTAAGTACCATACCTCTTCTGGATCATAGAGGGCATACATCGTTGTTTGACATTTCAAATTTGTAAAATTTTCACCCATTCTCCGTTCCTTCTTATGTAAATGAAATACTGATCAATTAAATTGTTCTTCTTTCTATTTGTTCAAAAAATAAACTTTCCAAATACAGCTCGTTCTTCAGATTTAATAAGATAAATTTTCATTTTCGAAATACTCAAACTTTTTTATTTTGAGGCAAAAGCATTCAAACAAACCGAATTCGATGAAATCACTCGTCCTACGGACTCGTGATTTTATCAATCGGTTTGTTTTCATACTTTTTCCAAATAAAAAAGTTTTTGTGGAAAATGAAAATTTATCGATAAAATTTGAAGGACTCGTGGTATTACCTTTGATCAAGTCTCCAGAGCGTTATGGCATTCAGAATATGTCTTCTGAGCGCACTCATAACAGTGTTTCAGGAAGGCATATGTAAAATAAAAAATGATAATGGAATTAAACTTGGTCATTTTGGTACCTACGAATTATTTTGATTCTTCAAATCAATAGACAATGTCACGCAATTTGCGGAATGCCTTCAGAAGTTTGAATTTGTGTGTAGATGTTATGAAACAAGGTGAAGAATAAATCGACAGAATCGTCGTTCCGATATGTAACGAGAGCTGTTTGAATATCGACGCAAGGGTGGATACTTAATTCGCTTCTCAAAAAGAATTCGAAGCCTGACTCCATGCCACTGACCTGTCACTGAGATAGTATTTGAAAGATTCTGTTATTCATTTTTTCATCATCGATCAGCAAAAAAACCTATCAACAACTGGTATAATCGCTATATGTTGATTCATGGAAATTTATTTATTCGTCCACTCGAATCCTGTGATCCAAAAAAAATCAAATCTGATTATCCTGGCAGCCTATATCATACTATCTGAATTCATTGGATATACCTACTTGTTGAATTTGGTTTCATTATCGATGGAAATTATAATTCCATCGTGGAAAAGTGAGAAGGTACGTACATTGATACCAACGGAAATGAGAGATAGATAAAGTGTCATCGATAAAAAACAATTCCCATCCATTCTGATTACTTTTTGACCATGTACTAGTCAGTCTGAAGGGTAATTTTAAAACTTATTCACGAGTGGTGGTAGATCCCAATGTTATTTCCAGTTTGTGAATCACGAGCTCAACGTGTTCTCCAGGGAGTGGGCTCCCTTCAACTATTTTTTAATCCCCCTTGAATAACACATCCTGCCCTCGTATCAATTCATATATCAAATGTGAGTCGATGAAAGTGGTTTGTCCTTGTGGTTTCACTACTAAGACCCGAATATTTCACGAAAAACATTATTCAAATTTCTCGAACTGATTTAATTATACCAATTCATAGTAAGGTTGTTTGTTTTTCGATAATATGTTAATTTGCTTAATGGTGAAAAATACATTTCTCATATCATAAAATTATGTAAAAGTCTTATCCTGGGATAAAAAGGTCGAGGTCATCCAAAATTCAGCAAATTTGCATTTTTTTATCATTGGGTAATATATTTGACGAAAATGTATTCTGATTTTGACATTACGAATCAATAATTAATCATGGTTGCGCAACCCGTGTTAAAATTCAACATTTTTATTCGTTATAGAATTTGACAAGTAATCGGTATGGATATATATTGAAATCGGAAATGAACCACTTAGTTTTCGAACAAGAAAAAGGCGAAATATATCCTCCCCAAATAAAACAGATCCTTATGGAATTTGAGAGAAAAAATCCATTGAAGGAGTTAATGACACAAATTAGCTCTTTTTTGTAGTAATATCAAATTATGAGATAACTTGTTTTACAATAAACATCTTCAAAGTTTGCCCATTGATTGAAAGAACTATTATCATTCACATAATTCACCAACCCATTTTGATGAGATGATTAGGGAAATAATAAATCGATGCTACAACAGTGAAACCCACATTATCTAATGAATTCGACCTTCATTCCGACGAAGCATTTTTGAATTGAAAGTTCAACTTATGAAAGTTCTTTACGATTTTGGATTTTGTTTCGATAAGAGATACGTATCCGTTACACGAGTAAGCATGGAAGTAGCACATTATTACCTGAACTTCTTGAAGTTGTTACATATACTAGACAATCGCTATACATAGTAGTATTTTATAAGGAAATACATTACCATCAATATCTGGCTCATCCTCATTTCTTTTTATTGATGACTTTGCCTTGCGAGGCAATTTTCATTTCAATTGTACCGAGTGTTCAATTTTGCTTTTTGAATTCGTAACAATGCATCATTCGAAAGGTTTATTTAACAGAAAATGTCAAAAATAGAACAGATATTCTCAATGTTAACGTGAGGTTCAGAAGTACTCTAACACCTCCATTCCGTACCGAATATTCCAAACGTTCTTTCAGCTACCAAATATGTCACTTTTATAATTAATCCAATCAAATTAACTGTTCAAGA
This sequence comes from Zygogramma bicolorata, assembly GCA_032362365.1. NCBI lineage: Eukaryota > Metazoa > Arthropoda > Insecta > Coleoptera > Chrysomelidae > Zygogramma > Zygogramma bicolorata. Next base: position 207,144 of record JAVJAQ010005880.1, read on the forward strand.
GCCCAAAATGACGATTTTCGCCTACCCGAAAAGTAGCTGTGGATTCCGGCAGACACATGTGTCCTTATTATCCCCTAAAGTTTGCGCCAGATTCTGTCCGTGCGTTTAGCAACAATTAGCAGTTGAATGCCGGAAATCATATTTTTTTTTTGTTTTTTGCTCATATAATGAAAACTATGAATCGGATCGAAAAAAAGTTGAATTAAAAATTGTAGATAATCGAAAAATCTATCGATTAGCGTTGGCCCGATTTCGATATTCCGATTTGTTGCTTAACTATTGCGCTCGGAATTTGAAAAAAGGCGTTTTTTCCATTACTCTATTAAAAAATGTTGAAATACATTTGGGGGTTGCAACTGTGAATTTGGGAAGCTTTCAACTAGTAGAAACCACAGTTTCAATTTGGTCGAAAACCAATTGATAGGTTAGCAACAATCTAATTTGTTACTAAAAAAAGTGTCCCACTAGATTGTTATTTCTTGCCCTACGGATAATCGTAGAGCAATGAACGAAACAGTTTTGGATAGTCAAAGAGTTGAGCTACAAATTATTGTTTCTGGAAAATCGATTTTTTCAATGTGATACCTTTAAAAATGGCGTCAAAAAAACAACGTTTTTCAAACTAAAAAACAATTAGGAAAAAATGGTCGTATCAAAATGAGAGAAAATGCATGGGAAAGCTGCTATTTTTCTACGAATTTTGACAACCTTACTTTTGTTCCACGATAATTAGGAGCCAAGATAACACTTTTTTTCGTTCAGTTTCCCCTTCATTTGTTTGTTTATATGAAGCAACGAGACCTCGACGACTGCACAGAGCAAGAGTCATATTATCCATAGGAACCAGCAGAATTTGTTTTCCACAATTATTTATCATAATTATTGATAGGATAAGTGGAGGTTCTTCCGGGGCCGTTCGACGTGCCGTGTAGAGGGGGAAGCCGGAGAGAGCGATCTACCGCTAGCGGCCGTCGAGTTCACCGCGTGAAATAAACTGATCAAAGCCCAAAATGACCACGCTGTCTGTATCTCGGGAAATACTGGACAAGTTTTGTTTTTTTTTATTTTCAATAGTGCATCAAGATATGATCGAATATCACTATGGCTTACCCGGTTTGTTTTCGGAAATCCCTAAAATCGCAAATAATTCAATTTTTACGCTGCAAATGTAGTGAATTATTCGTTCATTTCAAATTCAACTCTGATAATACGGTGTCAAATGTTACCTTAGTTAGACGGAGAAAGCAAGTTTTCTCTGACATTCGAAAATGAATAAAGCATGGCTCATCTCCTTTCCAATTGATATTTTTACAAATGTGTATATATGAATGTTATTCAATATTAAGATTTTTGGCCCATTTATGTGCAACATTATTCTTTGATATTTACAGCTTGTAACTGAAAATATCCATTAACATTCATCTATTCACATGTTTATTTTGTCTCCGTTAGGTTAGTCAGGTCCTATAAATTTTCGTTTGTTTCTTTCAGCAGAGTGTGATTTCCATGTTAATACTACTGTACAGAGTGTCCCCGATTGAACAGTTTGTATCGTTCCGGCTGGTTATACTGAGTGCGCGAAATAAACATTCCATTTGAACTTTTATTTTGGTAGTGATTTGAACATGTATTATTGTTAAGCTGACTTCTGTGATAGTTCACGTGAGAGTATTCAATTTTTTCGATTTCCTAAAAAGGTAAGGTTATTCATTACCTGAACATAATTTCAATTACATCATAGGTCAAAAATGTTTCGGTAGTAGTATAATTTGGTTGTTTCATTTTATTTTGGATTCACTTACAAAAACACTTTACAGTACTAACATGTGAGGATAGGTACTTAAAAACTACTTTTTGCTAACCAGAGATAGACAATACTACTATAGAAGGAAGTCATAACGATATTTCCAGAGGAATAGTGTTAAGAGCGTTCTAGGTATTCAACGCATTAAAAGGAGAAAAAGAAAAGAAAATACATGTACAAGACAATTATAAGATTCAGTTGAAATATACAAGCTCTAATATCATTTTGACTGGTCATTAAGAGATCCAGGTCATTCCTGATGATTAGGAGATTGCATTGTTGCATCATGTTATTAAAGTAGTTCCCGAGATACAGACAGCGAGGTCATTTTGGGCTCTGATCAGTTTATTTCACGCGATGCATACGACGGCCGTCTCCCTTCGGCTTTCCCCTCCACACGGCACGTCGAACGGCCCCGTAAGAACCTCCACTGATCCTATCAATAAATACTATGAACAATTGTAAAAAACAAATCCTGCTGGTTTCTATCGATAATATGACTCTTGCTCTGTGCAGTCGTCGAGGTCTCATTATTTCATATAAACAAACAAATGGAGGGGAAACTAAATGATAAAAAGTGTTATCTTGGCTCCTAATTATCGTGGAACAAAAGTAAGGTTGTCAAAATCCGTAGAAAAATAGCAGCTTTCCCATGCATTTTCTCTCATTTTGATACAACCATTTTTTCCTAATTGTTTTTTAGTTTGAAAAACGTTGTTTCTTTGACGCCATTTTTAAAGATATCGCATTGAAAAAATCGATTTATCAAAAACGATAATTTGTAGTTCAACTCTTTGACTATCCAAAACTGTTTCGTTCATTGCTCTACGATTATCGGTATGGCAAGAAATAACAATCTAGTGGGACACTTTTTTTAGTAACAAATTAGATTGTTGCTAACCTATCAATTGGTTTTCAACCAAATTGAAACTGTGGTTTCTACTAGTTGAAAGCTTCCCAAATTCACAGTTGCAACCCCCAAATGCATTTCAACATTTTTTAATAGAGTAATGGAAAAAATGCCTTTTTTCAACTTCCGAGCTCAATAGTTAAGCAACAAATCGGAATATCGAAATCGGGCCAACGCTAATCGATAGATTTTTCGATTATCTACAACTTTTAATCCAACTTTTTTTCGATCCGACCCATAGTTTTCATCACATAAGCAAAAAACAAAAAGAAACTAATGTTTTCCGGAATTCAACTGCTAATTGTTGCTAAACGCACGAACAGAATGTGGCGCAAACTTTAAGGGATACTAAGGACACCTGTTTCTGCCGGAATCCACAGCTACTTTTCGGGTTGGCGAAAATCGTCATTTTGGGTTCTTGAACAGTTTATTTCACTCTTATATCGAATCGATGGCTTTATGCGCTGGATCGCTCTCTCCGGCTTCCCCCTCCACACGGCACGTCGAACGGTCCCGGAAGAACCTCCACTGCTCCTATCAATGAATATGATAAATGATTGTGGAATACAAATTCTGCTGGTTCCTATGGATAATATGACTCTTGCTCTGTGCAGTCGTCGAGGTCTCGTTGCTTCATATAAACAAACGAATGGAGGGGAAACTAAATGATAAAAAGTGTTATCTTGGCTCCTAATAATCGTGGAACAAAAGTAAGGTTATCAAAATTCGTAGAAAAATAGCAGCTTTCCCATGCATTTCCTCTCATTTTGATACGACCATTTTTTCCTAGTTGTTTTTTAGTTTGAAAAACGTTGTTTTTTTGACGCCATTTTTAAAGGTATCACATTGAAAAAATCGATTTTCCAAAAACGATAATTTGTAGTTCAACTCTTTGACTATCCAAAACTGTTTCGTTCATTGCTCTACGATTATCTGTAGGGCAAGAAATAACAATCTAGTGGGACACTTTTTTTAGTAACAAATTAGATTGTTGCTAACCTATCAATTGGTTTTCGACCAAATTGAAACTGTGGTTTCTACTAGTTGAAAGCTTCCCAAATTCACAGTTGCAACCCCCAAATGCATTTCAATATCTTTTAATAGAGTAATGGAAAAAACGCCTTTTTTAAACTTCCGAGCTCAATAGTTGAGCAACAAATCGGAATATCGAAATCGGGCCAACGCCAATCAATAGATTTTTCAATTATCTACAACTTTCAATGCAACTTTTTTTCGATCCGATCAATAGTTTTCATTATATAAGCAAAAAACAAAAAAAAATTATGATTTCCGGCATTCAACCGGTAATTGTTGCTAAACGCATGGACAGAATCTGGCGCAAACTTTAGGGGATAATAAGGACACATGTGTCTGCCGGAATCCACAGCTACTTTTCGGGTAGGCAGAAATTTTACGAAAAAAGTTTATTTGATTGGACTAAATAGTTTAGCATTGAATTCTCATCTACCTATCAGTTCAAGAAACGTATGAAGTCTCTTTTATTCTCTCTTCAGTGAATTATTCTCCATTCAATACATGTATAAAATCCTATGAAACACTATTGCCTTGAAAGATTGAGTTGAACCCACTTGCCTGCCTGAAATACTATTATTAGTTATAGTCACCCGGTGGAATATGGTTAGGTTAAGTGGAAGAACAATTGTTTTCGGCTAACGCTGGAAACAACTGAACTTTGCCTTTTATCATCACATAATTGTATTAGATGACATGCCAACTGTGTGAATGTAGGATGTGTGGTGATATCAAAGACGATTATTATCATTATTATTATCATTAAAGTGTTAAACGATCATTCCCTCCCATAACATTCAGTTTGAAACCAGTTACTAACGGCCACAGAGGAGGATACTCGAATTCTGAAATTGAACGGGATACCCCTCATACACGCCTACCTCCCAGTTTTTCATAAGACACATCGATGGAAATCTCCTAAAATCTTTCTCACTATTCGAAATCAGGCACTTATAGTATCCAATATAAACAAATGTTCATCATGCCTTCACACACAAAAAAATGGTATCCTAAGAAACTATTTTTTGTGTCTTCTCATTTCATTCAAAAAAACAGCACCGAATCCTTGTTAGCCAGAGAGTTCAATGAATATTTTTTGAATGTGGCCGGAGAAATAATAAATGATATTCCAGAATCAGACATTCAGTACAGATCCTATCTGGAAGGAATTACAAATAACAACAGCAGCTCAGTATTTCTATATCCTACGACAGTAACAGAAATATCAGATATTATCAAATCGTTTAAAAACTCTAGTTCTACTGACATATATGAACATTCAATAAACTTTTACAAGGATAATCTTGAATTGCTGATAAAACCAATTGCTCATATTATTAATATAATTCTAGAATCGGGTATATTCCCAGACAAACTGAAAATTGCTAAAATCATCCCGGTATATAAATCTGGAGATATTAATACTTTGGCGAATCATAGACCCATTGCCCTCCTTCCAATATTAGGGAAATTGGCTGAAAAGGTAATTGCTTCGAGAATAACTCAGTTCCTTGATAAAAATGACTTGATCACAAACAGGCTGTTTGGATTCAGGAAGGGGAAGAATACAGCAAAAGCTGTTATGGATCTGGCTACTTTTAAAGGACAGGGTTTTGAACAAAAACAGTCAACTCTGGCAGTTTTTGTCGATTTAAGTAAGGCATTCGACTGCGTCTCAAAAAATATCCTGATAGAGAAACTGGAACACTGTGGATTGAGGGGTATTGCTATCGATATCATATCATCTTATCTGTCAGGTCGTAAACAAATGGTGTTTCACAATGATGAATATAGTAGCCAACTTTCAATAAATTATGGAGTCCCGCAAGGTAGTGTTTTAGGTCCCCTACTGTTCTTAATATATAAATACCATTCTCTTTGCGGATGACACCACCTTCTCTATGAGAATAGATGAAAAAGAAGCTGATGAAACTGTCAAGAATATTATTGAAACGGCTTCAGACTGGTTCGGTGCTAATAAATTGAGTCTCAACAAAGATAAAACATCTTCGATGATATTCACAAACAGAAAATGTGAATCACAATCAGTTAAATTCCTAGGTATTCATTTAGATAATACTCTCTCTTGGAGAATACACACAGAGAGACTTGCAAGTAGATTATCGAGCACAATTCATGCAATAAGACATGTGAGACTGAATATAGGTAAAGAAGCTGCACTCTTAACATACCATTCATTGTTCCATTATGAAATGGTTTATGGACTACTGAACTGAGGACATTCCTGTTACATGAAGAATATATTCTTCTTCGTGCTGCAAAAACGGGAAATCAGAGCCATTGTAGGAATAACTCGGGTAGAGAGTTGCAAACCCTGGTTCATTAAACTTGGAATACTTACTTTGCCATCGGCTGTATTATATGTCAATCTACTATATGTGAGGGAAAATATCACACAGTTTCAAGAAGTCGGATATAACCATAACTATGGTACCCGAAACAGGCAAAATCTTCTCATTCCTAAACACAGATTGGCCAGTACAAATCGTAACCAACTAGGCATAAAATTGTTCAACAAACTTCCATTACCTTTGAGAGATGCTGATCTGGAAACGTTCAAAAAACAATTGAAAATTAAATTTCTCCAAGAAGCCCACTACGACATTAATAATATTACTCTTTTTTGAGTCTTAGTTTTCAAAATTGTCTGTCTTTATCTATTGTGAATGAGATTTATAATGTGTGAGTTGAAATGAATTATTCAATTGTGTATATTTTATTAATCATCTATGGATGTTTATTTACTTTATTTTATTTATACCTTCATAAGTATAAGTTCTTATATCTCTTCTCGTACTTACATACAACTTTATTTATTCGTGTGACTTATCCAGACACCAAGGTGTACTTGTGATCAATAAAGATTATTATTATTTTTATTATTATTATTTACGAAAATATGGTTATATTACCCAAATGGTTACATAAATGGTGACAGTCGAATTTGAAATATCTGATATACCAAAATCACGTAACCAGATGTCCAAAAGAGTTATTGAAATCAATTCTGACTGTGAGTGAAATGCTTTGTCGAATAATTCGTGAATGCAACAATTCAATTATGGGAATATTGATTGATAAATTGATTTGAAATTGAATTACCGATATATTTATGAATGCGATCCAGTTGAAATTTATCTCATCTATTGATGTATGTTCATTAGTACAATGAATTGAAATGATAGGTCTTCAGAAGACAATAAACAAAATTGAATCGGAACATTGGTATCGTTTCTTTGATAGGTATATCTTGGAGTATCGATAGTTGAATTACTTTCATTCAATATATGAAAAAATGACTGTATTCAATGATATGTTTCAACGCATTCTAATGAAATATGTTATTTTGAGATAAGGTGAAATTAAAATGAGTGGGATTTGATTGAAATATGTAGTGTTGACGGAATTTCTCTTTGAGATTAGATAATGTGATACTATTATTAGATCTAGTTGTGTCGCTAATGATTTAACGAATGTTTCAAATAACCGTCACTGCAAATTACTTACAACAAAATCTAGTTTGATATATCCACAATCGACCCAGAGCAACCTGAACAAACAAACCTAAGGGATCAGACTCAAAGAAAAAACATTGGCTTGAAAAATTTGGTTTCTCATCTTTCTATGTATTATTTCCGAAATTTTCCATTCAATCATCACACTTGATGATGAGTCATCACTTCTGCTCAAACCGATCAACTAAAGTATCATAAAGGCTTGTTTCATATTTCACAACAGTTACATAGGATGACCGATTGAAATATGAGCTGCAACAATCTGACATAATTTGAAGAAACATCCTCAGACATGTCGGCCTCATTCATCACGATTGAAAGAAACAAACTAGTGCAAAATAGTTTGTGGCGCTTCACTGTGCTGTTTTCCTCATGAGAGTGCCATGCGTTATGAGAAAGATCATTATGACAACTATACTTATCAAAGAAATTATTGATATATGTTTGATCAAGTTTAGGTATTTTTTTATTTACCCTCATTTATTTTTGTTTCAGAGGCGTGTGTCGACTGCTGGGAGTAGTGAGGTTGGACACCTCTTCTGTCTTAAGGTACGTTAGTTGATTATTTTTCGAAAAAATAGAAAGTGAAAAGTAATATTTGAAAAAGATCCTGAAGTAGAAACATTTTTTTTCAAATCTTTCCATACTCTTGATCTTTTCTCCACCAAATATCTCCATCCGTAATGCACATCTGCAACCGTTTTCACAAAAAAATACACCAGGAGTTGATCACTTCTATGGGGAGTGTGAAGTTCAGTACTGTATGTAGTATGATTGACGAAGAGTCCTACAGGCTTTTTTGCAGATAAAATACCAAATATCGTCAGAAAGAAGCTATAATTATCTCCTGCGTACATTTTTCAGTCTTCAATCATTTCTTCTCCTTGGGATGTGGGATGTAAACTGGGTTGACGGAATGCATTCAGGTTCAAGTGTTTATAGTTTGTTATGCGAGTACTTTGATTCCTAGAAAAAAGTTAAAGTGACAATTTTATCAAGAAAGTCCAGTGTCCGTTTTGTCTGGTGCATTCAACAAAATGTTTGGAAGATTTATGGAACGAGTAGTTCGAACCACGATAAGCGAATCAGGCTCATTTTTATGAGGCGCCGTTTGGGTCAAAAGTGTTTTGCAAATATATGTAATGTCATGTCAATATATTTATTAACTTTAGCAATATTTTTTTTTGTGTTCCGATATATTTATTTCCTACCAAACATAATATATTTACGTTTTGAGTGTCACAATTATATAAAAATGAGATTCCCATATATTTATAAATTCGATCTATTTCACGTCGTCAAGAGATGGCGCACCGGTAGTATTTTGTCACGGTCGAGTACATGGCAACATGGTAGTACATAGAGTGGCTAATTAATAGATGGCAGTGATTCAGGCAGTTGTCATGTCAATGTTAACAATATTAATAGTTCAAATTAGGCATTACAGATCACGTGATGTCTGGGGGGGGAAACACACCAGTTTTACCACAGACGGCTATGGTTATTCCATGGAAATCACAGCCTCTTGAGAAAAACAAACGAAAGTTTATGGGGGGCAGATGCCGAAATATTGATTCATTTGATATTTTCGACAAGTAGCTGGAATGCCTAATTTGAACTATTAATATTATTAACCATGACATGACAACCGCCTGAGTCACTGCCATCTATTAGCCAAGCTATGTACTAACGACTTCGCCATGTTGCCATGTACTCGACCGTGACAAAATACCACCGGTGCGCCATCTCTTGACGACGTGAAATAGATCGAATTTATAAATATATGGGAATCTCATTTTTATATATTTGTGACACTCAAAACGTAAATATATTATGTTCGGTAGAAAATAAATATATCGGAACCCAAAATAAAAATATTGCCAAAGTTAATAAATATATTGACATGAAATTACATATATTTGCAAAAACCCTTTTGACCCAAACGGCGCCTCATACATTTTACGCACACGGTATAATGTAGTCTGATAGGCAGGTCAATCGCCAGGAATAAAACTTCTCTTCAATCTGGCAATAACTCGAATGTTCATAATATCCTCGATAAATACGTGCCGAAAATATTTTCACGAAGTGCATCTTGTCGAGAAATTATTCTCGAATCATCGAACAAGTCAGTTACTGATAGGTTTCGTGCTTCGTGACCATCATCGGCACTAGTTTAAAAAACTCTAAGGTAAGAGTAGGTTTAGAGTTTTTCACATAACTCAATTTCGTCCTTAGAGCCGAGAAACTCACTCCCAGAAATGAATTTATGACCCATGTACTGTTGGGTTTCGATTAGTGTTTTATGATAAAACATAAATAGTATCAGTTGTAACTGAAAATAACATATATTATATAGATGAGCATTGGAGGTTATCCTTCGGGTCTTACCTGAGCGATAATGATTTACGACTTAATTTTGTGATAAATGTTTTCATTAATATTAATACATATTGATTTAATATCAGAAACCAGTGTATCGCGAAACTGTGTTATCAATTATTTCGGAGGAGTCTTGATTCTTTCTTCAGCATGGAATATTATTTATGAGAGTATGATAACCTACAGAAATAGTGATAGGCATGATTCGCACCTCTGTAAGGAACGTGCATGCCGAAGATGCTTCGCTTCATGTAGTTGTCAATGCATGTCGTCGCCGTATAGGCAGTGGAGAGTAGCTGTTTTAGATGGACTTTTTCTTCCTTTTTGTGAATGAATCAAACGTCTTTGAATAATATACACGTACCTATCAACAGAGAGTGTTTGTAAAATTTTTCTAATTTTAATTCTTTCTTACAAGTAATAATTTATTTTTTTTTGATTCGGAGAAGAAAAGAGCCAAAAAAGAAATCATCAATATAGCTTATGGATTAAACTGTCTACCTCAAGGAAGTTGAATGCAAATTATGTTAGCATGTTTGTTCTCCAATATATAACACAATATAATCCAGCTGTGTAGCTTTTTGTTATATATTGGAGATCAAACACGCGGAATTTAATACTTTTCAAGTCGAAAATATTCGATCTGATTATTCTTATGAGGCACGTTTGTAGTTTGTAGTCCAGATATGTTTCAAGTTGAGGAAAATATTCATCAGAACACAAGTGCGAACATGTCCGGTCTCCTATCAACTTGACGTAAGGATTCATTATTGACGTAAGACAAGGCGAGACGAACCGGACCAGCCTGCACTGCTCTGAGGAAATTCTAGTCACCCAATTAATATTACTCAAACAATTCAGATAAATATTTGTTTTGAGAAATCTGATTGAAATTGATGACTGAATAAACATTATTTCGTAAATACTATATGTAATAAACTCGCCAGATATTGTTATCCCACTCATAAGTTTGATTGAATGTATTGACGTGAAATTGGAAACGATATTGTATCGGCCTATCGAAATCACGACCAAAGATAGTAGTTATTGGTTGTGTAGACTCATTTTATGGAACGTGTGGGAGTCGAAAAAGTTTGTTGCACTATAAAAACATAATTGAAATGGTGTTGCGGATAGTGTGTAGAATCTGATTCCTCAAAGGAAGGATCAACGAGGAAAAATTTGATTGTGAAGGAGACAATGAAAGATCCTTTGGAATGCGAAATAGAAAGCCCAAATAACAACATTTACATGAACGAGATGTGCCACGAGAAACCAGAGCACTTTTCAATAAGGCTTGGATGACGTATACAGTCACTGCCTGGCAAATGACAAGTGTTACTGTTGTGTATTGAATTAAGATGAAACGGAACTCGTGATATGTATTGAACTATTTATTGACTTTTTCATGACATTCATAACTGTCAACTTGAATAATGAATTATAATACAGGGCCATAACAATCTCCCCCACTTATTTTGGAAATTGGTGAATTATAAAAAAAATCAAATGACTTAAAAGGAACAGTGAAGATGAATAAAATGAATCATCATGTAACGTAGTCTCTCAAATACGCTGGTGGGCGTCTAGGACGATCCGATCGGCGTACCCGAGGACTTGATTCAGGTGATGAATTGTTAGATGCAGCAGGTAATTCGGGTACAATTGCAGTTTCTCGTTCAGGAATTGGAACACCGAACACCGGCCCATCTTGAAAATTTTGTTCTGGCGTTGTTGTTGAGGCAAATGTCACTCGATTCTCCTTCTTCTTTACGAGACTTGATCTCAACTGATCAACGTGACGTTTTAGTGTTCTTCCAGAATCAAGTGTAACGTTATAGTGAAGCTGACCTAGCTTTCTGATGATATTACCAAATTCCCAAATGTTTTTATTTCCACTTCGTACACGGACTTGCACTCTCTCTCCATTAGAAAAAGTACGAGTTGATGCCGAAACCAAGATTGATTTTTGCAGGCTTCTGGGATTTGGAAAAATAGCATCCAGACGTATACGCAAGCGTCTGTTGAAATATTTCTCGGCTGGCGACAAACCACATGCCAATGGTGTGGCTCTGTAGCGAAAAAGAATATTTTGAATTTTGATATGAAGAGGTACTGTATCATTGGCAGCAGCATGAAGACGTTTTTTCAAGGTTTGTACGTTGCGTTCAGCCAATCCATTTGTCGAAGGGTGTCCGTAGGCTATGAACTTTTGGAAAATTCCTCTTTTCTTGCAGTAAGTTTTGAAAACATCGCTAGTGAAAATTGAAGCGTTGTCAGAAACTAAAACGCAAGGATATCCATGAGTGGCAAAAATTTCTTCGAGAAGTGTGATGGTTGATGATGTTGTCGGAGCATCTTTTGAAATTTTTACTTCAGCCCACTTGGACTTAGCGTCGACGCAAACCAAAAAATGGCGATTTTCATATGGTCCAGCATAATCAATATGAATGCGTTCCCAATTTTCTTCTGGTTCGTTCCATGGATGGAGTGGGGCTTTTGGAGGATTGGATTTGGTTCTAGCACAATCTTCACATGACTTTACCAATCGTTCGATGTCGTTATCGATTTTAGGCCAATAAACATACCTACGAGCTAACTGTTTCATTTTCATAATTCCAAGATGGGTAGCATGTATTTCTTCTAACACCTTAGTTCGCATCTGAACCGGTATAACGACACGATCTTGGCGGAATGAAATACCATTATTGACGGTGTAGGGCTCATCAGATGATTGTGATTTCAAGTTCTGAAGAATTTCACTCAGGTCAGGATCATTGGCAGTTGCTATGCGGATAGTTTTCTCTGTAATAGCCTCACTGGAAATTTGTGATAAAGTTTGTCCACAGAGTTGGTTCACTTCTTCACCAATGGAGGTATCCACGGTGATATTATAATTTCTCAAAGGTGTCCGGGACAAGCAGTCTACATTTTTATTGTCGACACCTTTCTTGAATTTGACGGTGTAATCGAATCCCGATAGAAATGAAGCATAACGTAATAATCTGGATGACGTCATTCTAGGAAGAGCTTTGTGGTGATGAAATATACGGGTCAGTGGTTCATTGTCAGTGAAAAGTACGAAATTTCGTCCAAACAGGTAATTGTAAAAATGAGTTACTCCAAATACTATTGCCAGTGCTTCTCTATCCAGTTGACTGTAGTTAGATTCAGCAGTAGTAAGTGAACGAGATGCGTACGCTATTGGTCGATCTTGTCCATCTATTCCATGACTAATTACAGCTGCGATCCCAGTGGGGCTTGCATCAGTTGTCAGAGTAAGTGGTAAAGATGGATTATATGGAATCAAAACTCGATCGTTGCAAAGTTCTGATTTTAACTTTTCGAATGCTGATTGGCATTTATGTGACCAGTGGTAACGCTGATTCTCTCGCAGAAGGAGACGTAATGGATAGGACAACGAAGAAAAATTTGGAATAAAACGTGAATAATAGGTTACCATTCCTAAGAATCGTCGTAATTCTCCAATATTGGTTGGTCGGGGCATTGAAGAGACAGCTTCTACTTTCTCCGGTGATTTACTAATTCTATTATACTCCACGATATGTCCTAGATAGTCCATCTTTGTTTTGAAGAAGGAGCACTTCGATCTGTTGAGATGTAAATCATATTCTGATAAGCGTTTTAGACATGCACGCAAATTTTCAGTGCATTCTTCTCTAGACGAACCATGGCAAATAATATCATCAAAATGGGCTTCTGTTTTTGGTAAATCTTTGAGTATCTGGGATAAAATTCGATTAAACTCTGAAGGGGCAGTTTTGATACCAAAACTCAAACGATTCATCCTGTATGTTCCTTTGTGTGTTGATATGGTTTGAATTTTACTACTTTCCTCGTCAACTCTGAGATGAAGATATGCCTTGTAGAGGTCGAGCTTACAGAAAAATTTTGAATTGCGTAGGCTATTTAGAACATCATCGATACGGCGAATGGGGTGGTTAGCTGATACAAGTCTTTCGTTCACTCCGCATTTGTAATCTACGCATAGTCTCACACCTCCGTCCGGCTTCGCTATGATTACAATTGGAGATCCCCAGTCAGTATTCGCAACAGGCGAAATTACACCTTGAGCTTCCAGGGATTCTAGTTCTTTTTCAACACGTTCACGCAAAGCATAAGGAACGTCTCTTTCACGTGTAAATATAGGTTTTGCATTTGCTCTGAGTTGTAACTTAACTTCGTATTTAGGACAACACCCTATCTTCTCTTCGAAAACTGAGGAATTTTCCCGAATAATATCGTCAATACATTGAACAAAGTTAACATCATTCGATTGTGACTGGTACTGTGTTTTATCCACTTCCTTTAACTCTATACCAAGTCCTCTTATCCAAACACGACCAAGCAATGCATCGTGTCCTGATGGAATGATGAATAGATCTCCTGAGATGCATTTATTGTTGTATGAAATTGCAACTGTAACTTTGCCTACTGGCTTGATTATGTGGTCTGAATAGGATCGAAAAGATATATTTGTTGTTTCTATAGGAATCTTCAGATTCAGAGCTTCGAATTCATTTTCAGAGAGTAGAGAATAACGAGCGCCTGAGTCGACTTCAAAACGTTGGGGACAGCCATTTAAAGCAACTGTGATGAAATACTTATCTGAATCGGAACCCATTTCGAATAAATCGACAGTGTTTTCTATTTTATTTACTCCATAAGCAATGTCTGAACTGTTAGAGCTGTCAGAACTGTCACTTAAATGTTTTGCGAACTCGGTTTTTCCAGACTTTTTGATCAGAGTAGATATGCATACTTTATTTAAATGACCAATTTTTCCGCAAGAATGGCATTTTAGAGTATTTCGATCAACTCGACAATCCTGTGTTTTGTGACTTGACTTCGAACAACGTAAACAAAGATTATTAATACCAAGAGCGACCAAATCAATAGATCTTCTGTCCTGGAACTGTTTTCTTCTATTTCGAAGGGAATGTGAGCGCTGGTAACGGTGAGGAGAAGGTGAATAGTTTCTAAACCTATCTCTTCCTGTAAGTCGATTCTGTTCCATGTGACGACAATCTTTCTGGGTTTTCGATACTCTGTTTGTATCAACAAGGGTTGGCTCGGATGAGGCCTGCATTAGAACTTGACTCTCAATTTTCGATGCCTCTAAAGCTGTGGCTCTAGTAACGAACTCTTCGAATTTAATTGCGTCTGATTGAAGAATTTGTTCTCTAATCCAGTTGTCCCTCAAACCCCTGATGAATTGAGCACGTAGAAATATATCTGAGACCGATACAGTTTTTGTACATTCACATTCGATGTAGAACTCACATTCGGATAAATTTCTACGAAGGGTAGCAACAAATTCAGCGATAGTTTGTTTATCTTTCTGAGTAACGTTCAAAAAATAATGCTGGGAGACTATTGTACTTCTGTGCGGAATAAGCATCTTCTTGAATTCTTCGATAAGTTCGGAATAAATTAAGTTTTTGACAGGTTTTTCTGGTCCAAGAAATGCAGAAAGGTTATTGTAATGTATGGATCCAATTGACACACACAATAACTTTGCTCGTTTATCAGGATCTGCGATGGTTTTGATATCAAGGTAATTATCGAATCGCTCCAAATAGCAAGAAAATTTTTCCTTTGTAGCATCGAAGTTTTCAAAAGGAACAATATTCGCAACTGGGGCATCCTGGGTTAAAACTTTAGGTTGGGTTGATTGATTAACTTGCTGTGACAATATTGTTTGTAACATTTGCGCCTGAGAAGCTTGAAAAACTTCCAATAGTGCCTTGAATTGATCTGCGTCCATTTGAATTTTTTTTTCTTGATAATTGAACACTAGGGTATAACTGTGACTTGAATCGGCAAATACTGCACAATATAGAAGATCTGAATCCCGTACTCGTCGCCAATTTTGTTGTGTATTGAATTAAGATGAAACGGAACTCGTGATATGTATTGAACTATTTATTGACTTTTTCATGACATTCATAACTGTCAACTTGAATAATGAATTATAATACAGGGCCATAACAGTTACTCTAGTACGGTGAGACTCCTTTGCCTAAACACAAGGTCATACAGGAAACACATTAAAAAAAAATCGGAATTTCGCTTCAAGAATTGCAGTGGTTATCATAACTGAAACCTGGATTCAAATTTTGACCCACTGTTTACAACTCCCCCATCAGATGATAATTTGAAGTTCTTTTAATTTTCAGATGCTAATCTACTGAGGCTCACAAACAAAAACGCAAATATGATGGTCGATTTCATTATCAGTATCCTCGAACATCGGAGATCAAAAAGCGATTACAAAAAGATCTGCATAACAAATGGTTTCTTGTTTTCAAATGAATTCCGACAAGAACAAAACAGCATCCACAAACTCTGACAATTGGGAATTCAAGAACAATAAACTTCTTCAAGCAAGTTTCGAACCCACGTCTTCCATTCAAAATCATCTGGTTGTTATCTACACCTGATACCCTGCTGAAGTCGAAATAGTTGAAAGGTATAATTTGGCACTGAGACCAGATGATAGTGAATGAGTATCGTTTTCACCTAACACCTCCTTCAATCGAAAACCACTGAAGGTACTCGATTGAATAATAACTACTAAAACTAAACTTCCAAAATAATGACTTCCGAATCTGCGATGAAGTACTCAGGGTCCTCGATAGCTCAGTGGTAAGAGCAACCATCTAGCTAATGAAAGAAGTGGGTTCGAATCCCGCTTGAGGAAGTTCATTTTTCTTGAGTTCTCGATTGTCTGAATGGCGCTTAAAATTCATTTCATTGGTTAATCAAGCAGTCACCAAACATATTTTCGTTTACCAACTCTCATCGATCACACACTAATCAGTAGTAATGAGATGAATGAGAATACCAAACTAGCCATAATGAGTTGCAGTCTCAGAGATCATGAGCTACAGGTACTGAGAACTCCAATGCAAATCCAGCACGAAGGAACAAAATTAGGTTTCGTACCAGCAAAACGGTCGATATTAAAGCAGTGAAATATGACCTCAACAAAATCAATGAGAAATATACAAGTCAAACAGATCTCAATACAAGTTATAATGATATATCCAACCGCTTACTGAAAAATACATTTCAATCGATGAGACAGAAAAAATTGAAATATGTCTGTGAGGAAACAATACTACATTCGAAGGAATGCGAAATAGAAGGCCCAAATAGGAACATCCTCATGAAACAGGCGCTCGAGAAACTCTTTCCTAAGTTTTGGAAAACAGCCAGAGTCCAGCCAGTTTTTTGAAAAAGAAAGGAAACTCACCTTGGTAATTATAGACCAAGTGCAATGCTTTATCATTTTCAAATTTATGGATAAAAGAAACCAATATGAAGCTTATCAAATATCTGGAGGAATCAAGAATGATCAATGATTGACAATACGTATTTCGCCATCATAGATCAACCAGTGACTTGTTGATATTCTCTCAATAAATGTAGATGTTCTGCAGGGTTTAGTTTTGGCGCCCACTTTATTTTTGCTTCATATCAATGAATAACTGGAGAAATCATCTACAACAACAATACAGAGAGGCATTAGCGCCAAAAATATTGAAGATGACTAGGCGAAAATAATATAATGTGGTTATATTAACTTGGTGGAGTTGAATGCTGGAAGGTCTCTGCGCGAAGAAAGCCAATACTAGCTGATCCGTTCCCACTTCGTTGAGCTTCAATTATTTTTGTGATTCCATTATATTGTGTAATTCTCAGTATTATGTTTTATCAGGTTCTTCAAAGCTCTGCCTTCTGGACACACTCGAAAAAGCGACTGGAATAAACCAAAATGTTATAAACTCATTCTTTTTACCCCTTTAGACAATGGATTCCAATAAAATACGAAACGCATCTTCCATCAATTCTGTTGAAGAATATTTCTGCAAAATTTGGGTATGTTCTTCCAAACAAATTATGACTCCGTTTTTCACCCCCTTCAGAGGTGGAATTCCGGAGAACCGTTTCTTATCGGATGCCTACGATCAGTTGTTTAGGCTGCGCGATGATTAACCCCTAAAGTAACTTTTGGATCAAGGCATCACGTTTTCGTTGTCCCATAAAAGTTTGGCGGCTGTTTTTTACCCCCTTATGGGTGGAATTTCCGAAAACACGGTAAAAGGGTATGAGAAGTATCCTAATTCCGTCTCCTAGTTCTAAGCTACCTCCTCATCAATTTTCAGCCAAATCGGTTCAGCTGTTCTTGAGTTATACATAGTGTTACTAACACGACTTTTTTATATTTAGATTCAGATGCTAGAAGTAACCATTTTAATAAAGTCGAGTATTTCGATGCATTCTTCCGTGGAAAAACCATTTGAGACCGATCGCTAAAGGTCCTTCCCAGAAGCTTGGATCTCAAGGTCGTTCCACCCTTGGCAGTATCACCACGGATAACTTGAAGAGTGCACAATTTTCACTCCTTTGTTAAGATCTTCCTTTTTCGATTAGAACAGCTATGTTGATGCAACAACACAACAACAACAGTTGATGGTGATTCGTATCTCCTGTCCCTTGGTTCACGGGGGTTCTTCGAACATTAGAGGGCTTCTCTTTCGTGTGGATCTGTATTTAAAAAAATGGAGGACAGATTTCGAGCCAACTCTGAACCATGAAATACCGGTAAAAGTTTTATTGCGTGGAAACTCCATGAACACTATTGTGGGAAAGTAAGAAATAACGATCACAACGACAACCTGAAAAACTGAACGTAGAAACTCGAAAGTGTCTGCGACAAAGAATGCAAAGGCGGAAAAACAATTTTTGGATACAAAATTAGGAAAAGCAGGAATGGATAGAAAAGAAGCATAGGAAACCACAAATTCGGTTACTCAAAACATACCAGAATTGAAGGAAAATGAAATGTCATCAATTAGGAAAGGTGACAACAGTATCACGAAAAATCCAGAAAAAATATGTGAAAATATGAGTGACTTCCTCGTGGAAATCGGCAATAAACTTGCTAATGGAATTCCTCATCATCAAAATGGTTAAGGCTTTCGCGGCCGAGGTTATTAGTATAACTACTTTTCTTCGGGCTTGAAGGCTGTCGTTCTTTGGAATTTCTTCCTAACGTTTCGCGATGACTCATCGGAAATGAGTAAGCCTCTGAAGAAGCTAGCCAGTCGCGCTAGCGAAACGTTCGGAAGAAATTCCAAAGAACGACGGCCTTCAAGCCCGAAGAAAAGTAGTTATACTCCTCATCATCAATTGGACTCAACAAAAATATCAACATTCAATTCGGAATTCAGGGCCGTCGATGCTGATATCTGATGCTATGATATTATAGGTGTAGGAAAAGTAAAATATTGCATAGAGGAATTGTAATCTGTGTTGAGCAAAACCATAAATCAATCCCTTCAGTGGGGTCAATGGCCTGAGGCAAAGCTAGAGTTACAGCTATTTTCAAAGAAGGAGATAAACTGGATCTCTATAGTTTCAACTTTTACACCAATGGTTCCAATTTCATCGTTCATTAGATCTCTATAATCATAGATTTGCATCGGTGTTGCTAATTTTGTCGAAAATTATTGAAAGATTCATCAATAGTTAACTTGCTGCATATCTTGATGCAAATAGTATACTGTCATCGTCCTGATGGGGCTTTCGCAAGTCGAGCGACACAAAATATTTCGGAATCTTTCACTTCTTCAAGTATCACTCGGTATTATTTTATATTCAGTTTCATTTAGTCAAAGTTTAGATCTGGATTTCACACTAACTTGGGAGGTTATTGCAATCGTCTACGAGATATCTAAAACTTCGAAAATGATTCTCTGGGACATCTTGAGATCATCAGCAAAAAAAATAAATGTGAGTGTTAGATATATCGAGGAACGTCACCAACAAAGAGCTTATTGAATCCCACGAACAGAGTCTAGCTCACAAGTCGAGAATGAAGAAATTCGTTGTTAGTGGTCTATGGTTCACTCGATTCGATGACGCCAAGATAAATGTGCAGAAAGGTCTTATCTACCAGTGAAGAAATCAGATAGTCATCAATAAATTGAACCGTCAAAACAGGGATCATATATTTCGTGAATAACTTGAAAATCGTTGATTTGGAATGAATTCTTCAGATTCTTGGAGAAAATTAAATTTCCAATAGAAGAGTTTCAATCATAGAAATTCCATCACCTGTGTCGACCATTTCAAATCCATGGTGAAAATATAATTATGCACAACGCTTGCTAATCCCTTATACCATCGTTCAAATTATCGTAACAAGTAAAATCATTATTTTCGAAAATATCGATTCAAAAATTCGTGAAGATCATGCGATATCAACCAGACTCAGAAAAAATATGTCGTTGGAAAAAAAATATTCGATTTTTAATAAAATGAGCGTATTGGCAATGAACTTTTTTTTCTTTTCAAGTTTCCATTGATATGTAAAATGGGATATATCTTTAACGAAAGCCATCAAAAATAGTTTGCTACGTGGATACTTCAACTGAAAGTCTGTTATTTCTTTAATCTCAGAGCCAACAAAAAATAAATAAAAATTGAAAATAGAGAATTACTTTTTTGTCTTCCCTGTTTCACCATTCGAAAATACTATGCAATTACATAACTTTCGAATTTCCGATATTAGTCATTGAAAAAATGTATGAATTGACCAGATAATAATTTTGTTTGGCACAACATGTTTTCGTCATTCCATTCATTTGGTCAAGAAATGTAATGATTGAGAAAAATTCCTAAATATTTTTTCGACTACTTTCAGTTGTTTTCACTTTTTCAAATATTCAAACAGAATATTCCAAAAATGTTATGAAACACAAAAATTAATTTTCTCTACAAAATGGGTATTGAAAATCAATTTATTGTTTACATTCCATTTGATTCACCAATGAACAATTCGTTAGGAAAAATTTTCTAATGTGTTCATGTTTTTTTTCATATAGAAAATAAAATCTCAAACACAACCGTATATTTCAACAGTCCAATTGGTTAATAACAAGCGAATTAGTTAACTGGTGGATAAAACCTTTTTACACATTTTTCAAGCGTCATTCCGAATCGAATGTCCCTAGATCATATTAATAAGGACCACTCAAGAGATTTCCTGATTTTCAACTTGTGAGCTATACTAACTGTGTTCTATTGGTAGAATATCGACAGAGCATATCTGAAGTTGCATTTTCTCATACTATCCGCAACTGACTTACTCAAGGCACATGTAAAGCTTAACCAATCCATTTTGGCACAGAACTAACGACGTATATGTCCAGCAATCTCTGTGAAGTATAGTAAGATGAAAAAACACCTCTTATATGTATTCACTGTGTTGAAATTCATTCCTAGTAGGTGTTTTTTCTTTTGTCATGGTCTGCACTAGCAGTGTGCAATTGGAAAAGTAGCTGAGTTTGTGCCAGGATGTTGTATTGAATAAGCTGTACGTATAACCATGACGTCGATCAATTGAACTGAATGTACGTCATTTTATACACGGTTCTAAAAAACAGGAATGTTTTTGCGAGAGCTGGTAATAATGTTATTGGTCATCTATATTTTTCATAGAAGCAGCAAAATACAATTCTTTTTCAATTTACATACAATCAATTTCTTCGAACGTAAAAACTGCAACTTATCAGACTGTTAGAAAATATTTTCTTCATTTACATAATTTTTTGAAGTATTGACAATGATTATAATATACTTTGAACTCTGAATACAGAATGAATCGATAGTACAGTGGCGAAGGATGGATCTAACTCAGATTATTATGCAGATAAGGCCCGGTTTCACCAACGATTTCAATCTACATTATCTTGCTAACTGGAATGTTTGTACGCATTTATGTATTCAGAAATTCCAGTTAGCAAGATAATCCAGATTAAAGTCGTTGGTGAAACCGGGCCTTTATTAACTAAAAGTGTTAATCGGGATTATAATCATGTCGGATAATGTTAACAATTCTTGTCCGTGGAAGTAAAACGAGAGTAGTATAATGTTGGTTCAAGATTTGAAATACTTCTTCAAGAACAACAATCGACAAATTCAATGTGAAAATACAATTCACTTGCTACTATGAAATCTTATGTGTAACATCATTCCAAGCTTCATATCAAAAAATTGTTAACCAAGTATTCCAATTACCTGATCCATATATTTCATCCATTCTAGCTATCAATGAGGGATAGTTTCATTCAGAGATGAGCTGCAAATTCTTCTTACTTCAACAATGAAATTGAAAAGTGTTGGAGTACCACTAGATTAAAGCCCTCTGTATTTTCAATAGTTATGTGCAATGAATTCTAAACAGAACCAAACACCTGTTCCGCACTGGAGATAGTACTTTAAATTAGTAATAGGCCAATGACCTGATGACGGGCCAGAAGGTGAACGATTGAAGAGGTATTAAGTACAGCCTGCAATAATGGTTCGAATTGACAAATAACAAGGAAATTAGTACCAATTTTAAGTATTGGGAAAAAATCTGAATTATTCACAGAATATTTCAGTGTTATTTTCCAAATGAAAATTTTAACTCGATATGATTTGGATATTTCAGAATTGTGGAGCCTATAAGTTAATAAGAAACGTGAAAGTCATAACAGAACAAAATGACTTTGATCAATTTCCAAAATTGTCATTGAAATTGAGTACTTTCAGAATCGAAGAAATCCTTGAGTCGGGCCTTCTACAATGTACTGAAGTCGGAGAAAGGAGATGAAAACTCTATATATAACGTCATCGTGAGATATTTTTTAAACTCCATAAAACTAAGAGTCATTCGAGTATCTGTGTGACACCAAAATTTGAAATTTAAATTTTTCCGATAAAATGCGGGAGGTAGATTGAAGTTATTTTACAAGTCAAAATTTAAATTTCAATTACTAGTACTTAAAGAATCGCTCATCGGTCTTCATCTTCTTTCACAATGAAAATCTCTTGTATATAGTAACGTGAGATTTTCAAACATTATACACCCTTGTTTCATTACGTTGCTGCGAGCGGACATTGAAGAATAAAAGTTGATTTCTCACTTTCCATACGAGGCTGATGTTGTCAGATAAATGAAAATATTTCCCACCATACCACCAATTCGAAGGATATACACATACACCATCAATACTTCACCTAATGAAACGGTATAATTGATGAATGAATCATAGCAGTTGTTGACCAGAGAATTTCATCAGTGGAATTATACAATTCGTAAACGACTAGGAGAAAGAAGTTTTATTTGAAGAATAATTGACAAAATCGAAGTGATTAATAATAAAACAGGTGTCAAAACAGATTACTATGCCATTCCAGCGATCGTTTCAAGGCATTTCTGTAATAGTCATGTCAAGCTAATGAAGAGGACTTAATTTCTTGTTATTCAACACTTTTCCTCGGAACATGGCGGCTACAACTCAATTGAAGTTCCCAATCGTTACATTTCCGAGCAGGTGTTGTAACTTGGTCGGGGTGGCTTGTCGTCAAATTGTCTGCTACCATTTCTTCGTTCGGAACATGATGTGATTGAAATGTCTTGTTTTTGAATATGGTGGCGTATATCTATATGATAGCTCCTTGCAATGAAGGTAGGATTTTCTGCAAGAATAAGAGTACTGCGATTATAATTTGGATAATATGTCTGCCAAATCCTTGAAGCCCAATCGGAACAGAAATCCTTGTAAATAAATGGCCTCTTTGGTAACTTCTGTTAATTCGATTTAGGCAGCTTCGGTGGATAGAAGAGCAACGGTTCGATGTGTTTTCGAATTCTGAGATATAGATCCACCAGTGAATATAAACGAATATTCAGTGTCTCTCGTCCAAATTGTACCCCAGGCTGTTGGCTGAAGCCCTGAGCTACTAGTCGAGCTTCTCATCGACCAAGGGTACCATCGTCTTTATACCTACATGTTTCTTAGAACGATTCGAACTTGCTATAATATCATTATTTCTGAGTCGATCTACAAGTGTCTATGTATCATTTTTCAAAATCGAGTTCATTCCCTCGCTCATGGCACATTATCATTACTCAGCCCCATATTCATTTAATGCTTGTTTCATAGGTACTTCAGCGATGAAAGCTTGCTCTGTATCCTCATTATTCATGGAAATTGTTGGTTACTGATGGTACTTTCTACGAGGTCTCTCCCTCGAACCAGATCCGATTATTTGGGGTCTACCGGGTCCCCTCATAGCTTGTGACAATTCCATTCTCAGTTCCTCAGTACAATCGGGCATAATTTCAATTTCGGGAACATTGAGACTTGGGGGCCGTTCATAAAATACGTTCGCATAAAAGGGGGGGGTCTGGCTGAGTGTGACAAGATGTGATAAGGGGGGACGGGGGGTATACGGCAACGTGACGTTCGCCGTTCATTATTTTTTGAAATCAGTAGATTTTGGTAGAAATCTACATATGCGACATCTTCTAACGAATTCCTAAACTCGTCGGATTTTTTAATCAAATCTATAGTGACTCCATCTTTGCGAATGAATTTTCAATTGAGAATGCGAATTAATCTTGTTACAGTACACTGTATTTCACTATACAAATGAAACAAAATAAAGCGATTTTTACTGTTTCACTGTGTTATTGAGCATTGAATCTTCTGATTATGTAATCAGAAAATCCTTGGACTTCTGAATAATAGAAATATTATTTATTATTTATATGTTCGTTATGAAAGATATTTATTGATTTATTTAAATTTCATTATAATAACTGAATAAAAATTTTTAATTTTCAGAATTTGTGTACTATCATTTAGAATTTATCATACTCAGCAGGGGGGGGTCTTAGTTTTTGTGACGAAATATTTCTAGGGGGGATCACAAAAAATGTGACACAGCGTGACAATGGGGGGGAGGGGGTCAAAAAAAGCCGATTTTAGTGTGACGTATTTTATGAACTGCCCCTTGTCTCTCTTCTATAGATATTTTCACGGGCGGTACTGAATTGTTAACAATCGTTCCACCCTTGGCAATATCTACAATGATGACCCGACGAGTATAGAATTCCCACCCAATTGTTTTGAGCTTGGAAACCTATCGAACCTCTTTTGCTCAAGAATCTTTTTTCAATAGAATAGGTGAACTGTGGAACTCCTTGCCAAGGAGAACATTACAGGGCTTCCCTTTCGTGTGAATCCGCCCATAAAAAATTCTTTTTGACTTCCGCAATCTCCTTATCCATCTCGTCATTTATTGAACTTTCAATAGGTTTCATTTCTATATCCGAAGTTTCCAATCGTAAATAGATTTCTTCATTATCTTTTTTACTTTCTTCTGAGATGGTATCCAAACTCGATGACCTTTTGATTATTCCGAGTATCCCAAAATTGTCTCTCTTTACAACAATTCCGTACATAATTCGCGATATTCACTGCTTCGGCCCAGAAAGATGATGGTTCGCCAGACTGCATGAGAAGGCAACGCGTAGTTTCAAGAAGTGATCCCATGGTCTTTCCTAAGACTTCGGGAAAAGATGGATCTCAAACAATGGTATGAATTAGATCCAATAGTGCCGTTTCTCTATCACATCTCTTGGGAAAGCAGCTCTCGTCATTTTTTCTCTCAATCAAACGTCGCATTTGCATTTTTCATTGAATTGTTTCAAATGAACCCCTGTTATACTGGGTAGCCCAGAACCAATTTACTAATATTTCAAATTCGATACTTTGATTTGATTTCATAAATGTACAATTAAGTAGGTATCAAACCATACATGACACTTCCAGTATGACTGGAAGCTCATGTATGCTATCGAAAATCGATGTCATGTAACAATAATTCATTAGGATAATATTCTTCATGCAGACTAACAATTTCTACAATTCAATTTTTCAACATAAAATGACTCATTTCTTCAAAATGCTTACTGAGGAATTTTCAAATTTGGAGTATGGAAGTTCATAACCAACTTCAATAATCCATCATCAAATGATATAATCAACGTTGAAAAATGGGGAAAAATTTAATTTCGAAACTGGGTTGTCTGCAAAAGAAATATTGTGTATAAAGTTTGGCTGTGAATTATTGTTACATGATATTGTTCTATATTCTCTAGCATACTTTCATGAAAATGTATATGCATTTTTTACTAAAACTCTGAAAACTAAATCCTGATAGGAATTCGAGGTTAACAAGACAGTTCAACGGGCATTGCATTGCAAGTCTTGTAGTGAAAGCTTATAATTCGGTTGGATTAGTTGTAAAGGTGATGTGGTGAATAAAATCTCTCCTGGAGTCAGACTGATGCTCAGGAAGGAGTTTTCCATTTGCAACACAGTTGCGGATTTGTTTTTTTGGTTTTTCTTCTAAAACTTTGTATAGAGTCCGAAGAATGCTAATACCTCTCAACTGAATGAAATCGGTTGCATTGAGAATTTTGGGTGAGAGCAATACAATTTTTTTCTACGGGCGTTAGACAGATCACTTTCATTTATAATGGCATTGAAAAGATCAGTCGAAAAAGCTATAGGTATTGAATCGACGACAGAGAATAATTAAACTCTTGTTATTGTCACAATCAAAAGCTTTGGTTTCACTGTTTTCAATAATTTGCATTCATTCATCTTCAGTTGTATGTTACGAGAAAAAGTGTTTCGATTTCATCATCCCACTATTATTTTAATAATTTGATAAATAATTATCAGGCATACGATTATTTTCGAATTCATTGTTTGAAAATTTGTTATATTCTTCAGTATGCTTTACTGATTCCGGTATCACAGAATTATGTTTACGTGGTATATTCAGTTTCTTGATTTCTCCCCATTTTTTTTCAAGGATCCGGAACCGATAGCCGAAGATATAAAATTTCGCAATTCCTTATAATATTTCCAATGGAGCTACAGTTCGTATTTTCCATATCTAGTCGACGCCTTGTCTCTCTATTTCTACAGCAATTCCATATTATCCGTGATCCAGGGCTGGTTTCTCTCCTCATTCAAGTTGGGTATTTTTGTTTATGCAGAACAGAAGAATAAAATGAAAGAGCAGCTTTGATGCATGGCGTTATTCCATTCAATGATGTCTTCTCATTTCAGTTCATTCTGAACGATCATTGGAACAAATTTGGATTTTTGTCATTACATTACATTTTTACATTACATGAAATATGGTTCATGATATGGATGTTGTGAGTTAGATCCCCAAACAGAGCATCTTGAGAATCTCTTCCTCTGCCACGTTCAATGGTTGAGGAGTCTTCGGAATAGCATGCTGCTCCTGGGGTATTTAGTAATGAGACCCACTTGCTAATGGACTTCTATTGAAGTCGATGGCGTTTGGTATGAATAATACCTCAGATAACATTTACCACCACTAGTACTACTTATACAACTATGTCAATTATTCTTGGAGGAGCATCAGATCATTTCTTGGCTGAAAATAAAGGGCAAATATTTCATATTCGAATTATCATGACCTATCACAATCTTAACTGATCACTTTTACCTCTGAATTTTTTCAACAAATCGCGGAACCTTTGGGATATCATGATTGACTTGCAGGAAAGGTTTAGAAACAGATTCGACTCCTGTATCATCGGCGACTCAGATGAGTACTTTTTATACAAATCAGTTATTTTTTTGTAGTAAAATTCAGCTAATATGAGTTGCTGTTTCCTTTCTCATATTCAACATTTTTCAACGCAGCAACTTTTGGGTTGAATTAGTAGTATGACCTTTCATATTTATATATATTTTATACCCAAGAAACTACAAGAAGTATATTCTATAGATCACACAAGAATAATATATTCTTAATAATATTCGAATTTTGATATTTCGTCGATTTCTCGAATCACAACCTGATGAGAGACAACTCTCACTATTGTGGCAATGTCGACGTTGAGATTGCAGAAACCCGCTCTGTTGAGAGAGAGATTATGCTTCGAATCAAAAGATTAAAAATTTTCTTTTTACTTGAGCGAGATATTTTCTAATATATTAGCTTCAGAATTTCCCAATCACATTGCTTGTTTCTCTTCAATTGATTTTCACCCATTATTCATTCCTTCAGATATATAATTATTTCTCAACGATAATGAACGAACGGTTCTTTTCTTGATGAAGCAACTAATTATTCATCTCACCGAATCAATCAGGAATTTTTTTCAAAATCGCATGAGTTGCTTCAGATCGGGAAGAATGGCACTTCTCAAATTCTCACACAATTCGATAATTGCTAGAAAGTTCCAGGAACAAATCAAAACGAAAGCAAGCGTTCGAATCGAAACTGCCTTTAGCAAAGGCAATTCCAAAAACAAACTTCAAACCTCCAAGACTACGTACGACGAAAGCTGTGTTTACTTTAGAACCAACAACCCTGGATGAAATAAGACAGATTATCCAGAAAATAAAATCTGGTGAAGCTGCAGGAGTTGACCGAATATCCATAGAAACACTCAGGGACTATGTAGATGAAATCACCACCATTTTGAGCCTACTGGTTAACCTTACTTTCACAACTGGGCATGTACCTCAAGCACTGAAAAGAGCCAGAGTCATTCCAATCTATAAAGGAGAGGATCCCTCAATCAGTAACAACTATAGACCGATATCCCTGTTATCAATTATTTCAAAAATATTAGAATCATGCATAAACATCAGACTCGTCACATACCTTGACAACACAAATTTTTGGTATCATGGCCAATATGGTTTCAGGAAGAATAGCAGCACCCAATCTGCAACAACTGACTTGATTACAAACATGATAGACAAACTAGACAAGGGAATGAAGTGTATTTTTGTATCACTGGACTTGAAGAAGGCGTTCAATACAGTGGATCACAAACTCCTGCTGGAAGTACTGCAATCAGCCGGTGTGTATGGTGCTCCTTTGATATGGTTTAGCGACTATCTGGTGGGACGTACCCAAAGCGTGGTGCTCAATAATTCTGTTAGCCAGACAGCTGATATAACCTGTGGAGTTCCCCAAGGATCCATTCTGGGGCCAACACTATTCCTGATGTACATCAACTCACTGTCATGTCTCGCATTGAGTGGGCAACTTCAACTTTATGCAGATGACACTGCAATCGTTTATTCTGGTACTGACAAACTCCAAATGAAACATCAAATAGAAGATGATCTTTCCCTTATTGAACAATGGTTAATCTATCACAAACTAACTCTAAACACAAACAAGTCAAACTACATGATAATATCAAGAAACAATTCATGGGACGACATGACTGTTAAAATTGGAACAAGTCACCTAACTAAAACTAACTGCATCAAGTACCTTGGTCTCCTCATCGACGACAAATTGAAGTGGGACAAACATATACAGCAAATCTGTACAAAAATAGCCCCAGCTGTTGGTGTCTTGGGAAGAATCTCAAAATTCACTACTATTAACCAAAGAAAAACAATATATTATTCCCTTGTGCACAGCCACATCACATACCTGACACTAATCTGGAGTTGTGCCACACAAAACCGAATTGACCAACTGAAGGTATTGCAAAACAAAGCTGTCAAGAAAGTATACAAT
The DNA here is from genome assembly GCA_032362365.1 of Zygogramma bicolorata. Taxonomy (NCBI): domain Eukaryota; kingdom Metazoa; phylum Arthropoda; class Insecta; order Coleoptera; family Chrysomelidae; genus Zygogramma; species Zygogramma bicolorata. Next base: position 236,272 of record JAVJAQ010005880.1, read on the forward strand.
CTCCCGTACCGTTATCCCACATCACAGCTATATATAACAAGACACATAATGGATATACACTCGTTGTATATATTTCAGACCTGTACCTACATACATAATACCCAGCTATATAATATCCACTCAAACATCCACCTTACGTCGAATGCACAAGTTCATGATTACAATACCAGAAACAGGCAACTTTTACGATCAACGTCTATGAGGACTTCTGCTGGACAACAGATCATTACACATCAAGGTGTCAAATACTACAATCTAATTCCGGAAAACATGAAGACTCTTGGAGTACTTACTTTCAAAAAGAAATTGAAAGATTTAATTTTTTGTGGATTCTTCCACAATTAATGTTCCTATGCTATGGTATATAACTAATGATGTGATCTAAAATTAATGCTGTGATATAATTTCTGTCCTTCCATAATTTTAATTTATGTCTTGTTTTTTTAGAAATAATTGATGTTGGTAGCTAGGAAAAATGAAAAACTTATTTTCATCCAGTCACTTTTATATTTATCTTCTTCTCTTAATTATATAATGTGTAAGTAATGAACTTATGGCCTACATAGCTTACTGGAGCTCGAGGCCTAATAATCATGATATGTTATCTTTTATACATACATGTAATTTATTTGGATTAATAAATAAATAAATAAAATAAATCTCGATTTTCTCTAATTGCAGAGTTTGAAATTTCACTCTCCTTGACCGATTCAATACGATATCCTCTGAGAAATCATGAACCAATCACTTTCTTGATTTTTATATCCGTGAAAGACCAACTTCCGGTAGGTGTGAATGAAACTGCAATCCACTCGGAGACACATGTAAAAAATAACACCAATTATATCAGAGTGTAGCAATTTGAAACGACCTTGCAGCGGTAATCGAATCGGATTAAAAAACTCCATTCCATAAATCATTTCAGGAGATTTATATCACGATTTCACATTAGGTATTACTAGAAGTACATAGTGTGATAGCGAAATTTTCTTCTGGAATACAGCTCATATGTGTTCCAAACTCAATGAACGGGAGGATGTTAATACAATATAATTGAGGATTAAACGACTTACCTGAAGGAAGTTCAATCCAAATTATACGAGGTTGGTCACATCCGAATAGATCACCTTGTAGTAGTACCTCTATGACTGAAATGCGCAAGTTGAAAGAAAGAATGATTCACGATGCCCCTATCTCACGAGTCCTCACCCGAATATCCGTCAATATACCTTGCGATGATATCGCCTTTTTGGGTCGGGATGACAGAAAAAATAATATATTGGATTTTTTTTTCTTTGAGATGGGTGGGTGTCTCTCTATTCGGATGTGACCAACCTCGTATAATTTGGATTGAACTTCCTTCAGGTAAGTCGTTTAATCCTCAATTATACTTCGGTTGGTCCCATCCGAATAGATCACCTTGTAGATGTTTAAAGAATTATTAAAAGGCGATCAAAATTTCATTCAGACTGATCTCTTACTAATGAAGTAGTCTAAATGAACTGTTTATGTCATTTGATTCACCACTATAAACTAAGAATTTGATACAGACAGTATTTGAATGCTAATACAATATAATGTTGCAAAACTCAAATAACCAGAAAACTCACACTCGTTTAATGAAATTGCGGAGGTAATCCGCAAATGTACCATTTGTAGTTACTGGTCTATGTAGAATTTACCAAAAGTATTTTATTTTTCGGACCAGCCTTCATTTGATCGTATGGTGTCCGTGCTCATATCGATTTGGTTGGCCGCAGAAATGGCAGCATGTCTTGTGCTGAGGTGTAGCTGGGTGATGAGGATTTTTATGAGTAAAAATGAGAAAAAAACCTTATTGAATGTGTGCGGTTTTTCAATTGATAATCGTGGATGTCATACACAATTCACGTTTCACCGTGGAAAATGGTGTAAAAAAATATACATGTTTGTATTTGTTGCTCTCTTGGTCATCTGTGGATAATTTGGTTCTCGGCAGTGAAGAGACAAGCACGTCTGCCCCTCAAGCAGAAGACTCGGGTTCAACTTCCCATCGAGCTTCCGTGCAGGGACTCACACGCCAAGAGGCAAGAGGCCTCGTCAATACATTTTCTGCGGAAGATTCGACCTCTGAAGGGCGACACTCGTCAACCGGTAAACGATTTTTTTTTTTGTACTGATCATACAATAAAAATGCTACTCATTCTGATTTTGAATCATATTTTTACGCTTTAGCAAGCTTTAGAGCAACCATAACAATAAGTTTGTGAAATATTTTTCAAAATGAGGTTTTCCGATTTTTCTAATTTGGTCAACACTTCGTAATGGTCCCAGATTTTCTCATATCGGGAAAAAAGTGGATCGTATTTTGAAAATACCCCTCTAAAACATTTCCATTGTATCATAGTTACATGCATGAGATATCAGATTTCAAGCTGATCTATGTAATTTTCTAGTACAATAAGTTTTACCTAGCTGCATCCATGGGCGTTCTACCTTATCCACATCTCCTTCACAAATATCCACCAATGAGACGAAAATAAATTGTATGGTTTCATCGTATTTGCAATCAGTGATGCCATCAGAATCGCTGAAGGTTCACCCCTCAGTTTTTCTCCTGGAAAATGGATGCCAGACAAAATCGGTTCACCCAGGGAAAGATGGCACCACAGTGGATGTAGGTGCTTAAACGAAACTGAAAAAATTATATATTGTGGTTCAAAATACAATATAATGGAATTCAAAATTGATATCAATTTGTGGAAACCAAGTTTGGGACTGCGATAACAGAAACACAAAACATGTTACTTCGTCCCCTTCGATCATTTTCAATATTCTAGGAAAATGTGGAACTGGGATGATTGGCAAAACACAAATGTTTGTGTAAGACCAAGTTAATGTAATGCATCAGTTGCATAACTTATGGGGTTTGGCTGTAAAGATAAAAATGTTTTACCCTATGTGTTAGAGTAGTTAGTAAACAGATCAACTTCAGGTTATCGAAATTTTTGGCCCGCTCTTGGAAGGCGTATTCTCGATATTGCATTCCGAAGGTGACACATCATGGACTTTGATCTGCTATAAACTCATAGTTCGAATTTATTTATGAGACGAACATCACTAGTTGATAATTTTATATACATATACACACATATATATACATATACACATACATATATATACATATATACACACATACACACATATACATATATATTCTCCACCAGAAAACTCAAGTTCCTGAATATCATTATGCTTAATTCTTCACACCACTTCCAAATATCACCAGCCAGTCCGTTGAGGTTTGGGTGCTTCATTCCAGACATCCGGTTGATCTGCGCGTTGACGGTGTTGTTGTCTCTATGCGACAAAATGTGACAGTTTGAGGAGAACTGTCTGAAGGTTTTGAACATTAATGTGAAGTTTGGCCTGCTTCACTGAAACCTTTGGCTTTCTCGTTGTTGCATGTAATATTCTGGAAAATTCAGGCCTTGTTTTACCTTCTAGTTGCCTAACATGAAAAGTCACTGTAACTCGGTGGAAATTTACATTGTCAAAATCTCCTCGATCCGTCTGCAAGGTTATACATCGGTGCCCTTCGAATAATTTTGTAGACGGCCACCTATATTCAACCACAAGGCAAACCGAAATCAAGTGTCAAATGAATTTATTTTCCATTAATATTGAATCGTAATGATTACCAAGATACCTCAAATTTGTTGGATGTTTCCTGAACAGCAAGGTTATACATCGGTGCCCTTCGAATAATTTTGTAGACGGCCACCTATATTCAACCACAAGGCAAACCGAAATCAAGTGTCAAATGGATTTATTTTCCATTAATATTGAATCGTAATGATTACCAAGATACCTCAAATTTGTTGGATGTTTCCTGAACACTCCATCTTGGTAATACTAATTGAAAAAGATGTCGTCTAAATAGCTACAGATACAAAAAATTCCTGAACTCAAAAAAAAAGTATAACCGTTTCTGAGATTTTTGTAAATATATAAGGTGCAAAGATAAGCCAAAACACAAAAAATTTAAATTCAAAAATTTTGTGTCTAGATTGCAATCGCAAATACTTCTTATGTTTATCGGCATCTGTCGAATCCACTGACGTTAAAAAACAATTTTCAGACATCAGATTTTTCACAGCTCCAAGTGAGGGGCTGTGATGAATTCATGCAAATGTTTCAGATTCAAAAGAAATCTATAGCTATCAGTAAGACTTAAACCTGAGAAAATAGCTGAACTAAAAATTGTTCTTGACATTGACGGCTGGTCCAATGTAGTCAAATTCCAGTAATATAGCTAAACACTCACAACATGGGTTTAGCCGGCTGGGTGGAATTTTCGGGGTTCAGGTGCCAGTTTTTCATAAGGTAGAGTATAAAAATGGATTTTTTATCTCTGAACACATTCCAAAATGTTGGAGTTGTTTGTTATAGATTGCCACGTGCTGTCAAATATTTAATGCGACCAGCGTATAAGTTCAAATATGTTATTTCGTCCATTTGTTGTTGTACGTTGTGAACCGCTCTCACCATCCTCTGTTTTGTCTGCTTGAGGTGTCCCCCCTCTGTTGATTTTTCTAAGACTGCCATTGACTTCGATGAGCAGTGCCCTCGAGGTGTTTTGAAGGGAAAGGTTGTACCTTCAGGTCTAGTGCAAGCAGAAATCTCCTGTGGTTCGAAATCGAGGGAGGAACGTTGCATAATGCTTCATCAGCACCGGCTTTGTCAGACAAAGTAGTCTTGAATGCTTCAGCATATCGATCACTCACCAGGCATAGCTGTACTGAGGGCTGAGAAACCTTTGCCCAACGAAATTTGAGGGTCCAGTAGAAAACCTCAATTCAGATGTCGAGAAAAAAGGTCTGAACTAGTGGTGAGGTAGTGTAACGGTCTGGAACCTGCGCCAACAGAAAAGAAATTGTTTTCGTGCGCGAGACACTCGGCGAGCACAACTCAGGAAGTGTGCGGGACAAAAAAACGGCGTATGATGATTGAAGGTCAGCCGTTGAATGATCTACAAAGTAGATTGCCCCTGCCGATGATCAATGATCAGAAATCATTGTCAGTCTCAGCTGTTTCGAATTATACGTCCACTCACGTCTTTGGTTCCGTTCTAAAACGTGACAAAATGTGAAAAACAAACTTACTTACGACGAGTAAGAACAGAGTTTGTCCTCGAGTGTTTTTAGGTTCCTCGTTGTCGTTCTCTTGTCAGATAGGTACACCACCGCAGTGCGAAATCATCCTGGATATCACTACCGTAAAACTTTGCTTCAGTCGGATCATCTCCCAGTACAGTAGTAACAGCGTTATCACTACGGAAAGATTCACTGTTGGTGGCGGAAAATTCCGATGTCAAATCTGACGACGGACCTGCGCCCACCAAAGAGAAATTGTCTTTGGGCACGAGACACTCGGCTGGCACAACTCAAAAAGTGTGCAGGGCAGAAAACGGCCTAGGATGATGAATAAAGTTCAGCCGTATGTTGATCTACAAAGTAGATTGCCCCTGCCGATGATCAATGATCAGAAATCATTGTCAGTCTCATCTATTTCCAATTATATGTCCACTCATTCCGTTGGTTTTTCTAAAACATGACAAAAAACATTAAAAACAATCTTACTTACTAAACGAGTAGGAACGGAGTTGTTCCTCGAGTTTCCGTAGTGTTCGCCAAGTTTCTACGTTGTTTTCACTGAGCATCGTTTGTTTTGTTTCCCATAGTACATATGGAAAATTTTCTTCAATTCACTTATTTACACTAATTTACACTTTCGAACTTATCACATTCAGCGCAAGAAGTATATTGACGGATATTCGGGTGAGGACTCGTGAGATAGGGGCATCGTGAATCATTCTTTCTTTCAACTTGCGCATTTCAGTCATAGAGGTACTACTACAAGGTGATCTATTCGGATGGGACCAACCGAAGTATAATGGAAATACAAAATGTGGCGAATCATTTGATTCTGAAGACTTGGTTCTGGGATGATCATCAATCTCGTGTCAACTGGAATAGGTGCAGAGGATTGCAATGGGAAGGGTCTGACAATAAGAGAATTGAATTGAGTGTGACTCTGATCTGAATAACTATTGTTATTATACTCTTATATGCTCATTGTGGATTATCAACAATACTTGGTACTCTCGATTTTCACTTCCCGAATTTCCTCAACTTTGCTGTTTGGAATGTTGAGGAATATTAACCTGAGATAATTCATTGCGATACATTGAAGATATGGTTTTAGGGTTCAGAATGGGTCCTTCTAAAGAGTCAGACTATAAGTAGAATAAAAAAAGCCCAAGACTAGGACTCAACTTACAAACAAATAAACTGAATAAAACAACCAACATAGATTATTTGGTCACCAGTAATTCTTTAAATATTTTTTGAAATTGTAAATTGTTTTTAAAACATTTTATTCCTTCCGGAAGTAGATTAAACAGTCGATAAGCCATTGCTCTACATGAATTATAATGTAATTGTGTATCACTGAGTGAAAATAATTTTTGTGACGTGTGTCAAATATACCGTGTGACACAGACTCATGTTACACCCCCGTTTTCTCCTTTGTTTTTCTAGCTATATTTTTGAAATTCGAAAAATTGAATATACTCACTGAACAGCATTTCTCGACATATCTTAAAGAAAAAAACAACTTCCAATTTTTCCGGAAATGACATCAACTTTCGATTCTTGAATGGGACACCCTGTATACATGATCGGTTAGGGATGATCATGAGGAATCCAACGATACCAGGTTTGATGATGTTATCTCCAATGACTGCGGAGATATCGCCATTTATTTTATCCATAAGCTCAACGAGTAGGAGAGAGAAACTTTTTCTGGCGGTTCAATCCAATTCTCTCTCCCACTCATTGAGCTTATGAATAAAATAAATTGCGATATCTCCGTAGTCATCGGGGATAACATCATAAAACCTGGTATCGTTGGATTCCTCATGATCATCCCTAACCGATCATGTAACAATATACAGGGTGTCCCATTCAAGAATCGAAAGTTGATGTCATTTCCGGAAAGATTTTGAGCTGTTTTTTTCTTTCAGATATGTCGAGAAATGCTGTTCAGTGAGCATATTCAATGTTCCGAATTTCAGAAATATAGCTAAAGAAGCAAAGGAGAAAACTGGGGTGTACCATGAGTCTGTGTCACACGGTATATAAAGAAGATAATAGACAATTTCGGAATTTGATCAATGTTCGAAATCAGTTTGAGATATCTGAATTGATACCTGTATCTTTTCAGTTTTGACTGTAGCATCAGTGATTACTCCATGTAAGACACTCATCCTCGAAGTTCAAATTAAAGTTATTAGCTCTGAACCAATCACTGACATTCGAAATGACTGTAAAACACATATCGAACAATAACTCATCAGATTTTTATGTAATAATGTTCGAATGCCATCAACGTACATAGTAAAACAGGACTGAACCGGTAATTTGTCTAAATTATTCATAGTATAAAATTAACGGAATCGGCCCTGGTGACCTTCTGTACCGAGGAAGTTATGTCATCAAGACGTATCGGTCTCTTGAACTGAGGAAACTACACAGCCACTGGTGGGAGATACCTCCTATTCCGTATGTCTGCAGCTTATTCATCAAAATGGTTTGATCGACACAGTCGAATGCCCTGCTGAGATCACAGAAGAGCCCAACAGGACACTCACCCCGGTCAAAAAAATTCACCTTTTTTTTTCTAACCAGACTGTACTGCTGTTTTTTTTGAGAATCCATGATGATTTTGAGAAACATTCGATTTTGCAGAATGATAGTAGTCGATCAAGAAATGTGTATTCGAAAATCTTCAAGAAACTAGATAAAATACTGTGATGGGCCTGTAATTCTTCACGAGCCTTGAATCACTTTTTTTGAGAATTGGTACTACTTTGCCGGTTTTCAGCATATCTGTGTATTGACTATTTTTCTTAGAGGAGAAATTTCAAGGATTTTTTCAGAATGAACATGGGTGCCTCATCATGTCCTAAAGATATTCAATTTTTGAATTTCGATATTATATAACTCTGCCGTTGGAATTGAAACAGGAAAAAGTTATTTCTCTGATGTTACTATAGTGTTCAAATATTTACTGAAATCAGAGTTATTCAAAGGTATATTGGATACAAATCATAGGGTATAGACTGAAAGTCTTTTGGGTCCTCAACATATCAAGTAGTAAAATATTTCCTCTAGATGTCTTTGAAACTTAATGCGGCCCTGGATTCTCGGAATTGGAAATTCGATTTTGATGAAATTGTTCTTGAGTTCAAATACAAAGTTCTTCATGTTTTCGTTTGGGAAGTTTATATAATTCTTTCATATGATGGCGTTTGTAGATCTTTGAGGTCCCGACTGGACTGGAAAATGCTGCTTCAATGAATCTGTGAAGAATACCGTCGTGGTTGATTTATCCACCCTTGAGAATTGCATTCTTTGGAACCCCCGTACCGTATTGTTTTCCTTATATCTTGGGGTTTCCTTGTCTTTCTGGAATTCCTGGGTATATCATCCGAATGAACTCGCTTGTCAGACTGATGCATCACAAGTCATTATTATTTATATTGATTATTTTGTCAAATTTGCTGTTTTGTTTCGATTTGCATCAGATTGAGAGATACCTTTGTTTTTGTTATCGTTCAGGAATTCCTTCCATTACTTTTTTCAACCGCTACAGTCTTTAATTCACTTTCTTAGTAGGTATTTCTTGCCTAGATTTGATACTTTTTGTCGAGGAAGGTAGGTTAGTGTCAATGGACTTTGAATTCGAGGAGTCATTTTCGGTGATCAAATCGATATGTTTATGGAGTAGTTCTATCTTATCTCGCAACTCTTGAATGGAAATGTCGTTTTGTTTCATGATATATTTTAATAAATAGTCTACCTTCTTGTCTTGCGCCGAGGTTCGTCCATAATATCAGCCGGTGTATCCATTCAACAGCAAATTATACAGTCATTTTTATGACTATGTTTTTTGAATTCCGTACAAAACTAGGATGACTCACTGATTCACATTTTAAGTCTCACATTTTTTGCAAGGTTCTCTCAATTTTTTTTTTGAAACTCCCTCCCATTGGAATCAAATCGCAGTTTCTGTTTCCACAGAAATTTTGTAATGAATGAAATCACTATATGCTATAGTGATATTGTGAGATTCAATTACAAATGTTAGAATGACATTGTATATTTTTCCATTGAGAGTACCTAACAAGAAATTGGGCCAGTGCTATCCGAAGTTGGGGCTTGTGAATAGGATGCAATTTATGTCCGCTGAAATAAAAATTGTAACATGAGCATAATGGGTTTACATCAATGCCTATTTTCGACAAATTTGCAGGAAACTTAGCAAGGTTCATTTTCATTCGTATATTGGTGGTGGCGTGAAATCTCGATAAGTTGAAGTTGTCTATGTGGAGGATATTTTTAGGAAGAGTGGGGTGGATTACTGTATCATGATTTTTGGATTTAGATGAAAATTTTCCTCAGTAGTCTCTAATTTAGTCGTATTATATAACTAATGTCTGTTAATTCTAGAGTGGTGGATTATTTTGCGGCCAAATCTACATTTTCATCTCCGGCAATACCCGAGTGATCCTTGATCCATATAAAAACAATGTCAATTTCATAACTGAAGAAGTACTACTCTGAGGGTGGATACTTTACGACCTTATAACAGTATTTTAAAATGATCGGTGCTTAGGCTCTGCTTTCACTCTATCACATGACAGAATGTGGTGTCTATTCTCAGCACCGATTATTTTGACGGGCTCTCAATCAGGTCGTAAAGTTTCCAACCTGAAGTTTATATAATCTTGAGAATGAGTGAATTTTTGGAGATATGTCTTTTGTAGTTGGTGAAGGAAAGAAGGTCGGATTAGAATCCGATAAAATGACCGACCTAACTTCGCCGTTATGTATAACTCACAAAATAGCTAGGAGTATAGCGTAAGCCTATTTTCTATCAATCGTAGTCTTATTAGGGAGGTGCAACTGAAGAATAATATCTTTGTTTTTTATATACAATGCCTCACCAGTGCCATGATCACTTTTAGACTCATCACATTATATTGTGTTACAAGATTCAATTGTTCCTAGAACCGATTTTTTTAGAGCTTGATTGAGTTGATAATTCACTAGGAAGTTGGTGAATATGACCGTTGGCTTGAACATTAACATGGGAAATCCCAACTGGAACTGAAATAATATGTTTTGTGAGTTGATATAATATATCTTCACTTGTATTTCTTCGAAGGATTTTTCTAAGGAAAATATTTTTGTAGTACTAGTATTGTTTAACTGATATTTTTAATTGGTAAACTATGACTGGCCCCTATCGGGTTATTACTGCATAATTCGATGTTGACTGATTTCTTGCAAGATAGAAAAATGTCTGCGTAGGTGAAGAGGAAGTTCCCGAACTTCCGCAAACATAGCTGAGGTTGGATATGATTTGAAAGTGAAGGAAAAAAGGAAAATTCTTCAAAGCTTTTGCTTGCATTCGGTCTATAAGTGATAGATTTGAATTCGCGTCCAATTCGTACAATATACATACGTAATCAAGTATGGATCGAATGTAGGACCTGTGGATCGATAAAGAAGTTCTGAAATTCGCTCCCATTGGTTTTCACATATGAGAATGTTTATACCTTTTTCATATTTGGTTTGAACATAGTTTCCATGTGGGCCCATCATCTGAAACAAACCCCATTGATGTTCATAATTGGGTACCACTGGGATAGATAAAGTGCTCAGATTTAAATTGTTTCTGGCTCTCAGTCCATAACGAGTAAAAAACATCACAGCTGATTTTTCTGGTGCAAGGGAGAAACCATGTTGAATTAACCAATTTTCAAGGCAATATATTATGTATCTGAGGTCCACTACACATTCGGGTTACGGACTGTATGAATACAGATAGAATGCGCATATTGAATACATTTTTTTGGTTGGTCGAACACATCGTGCAAGTTTGCTGTGTGGACGTTTAATGGAACAGAACTCAATACGACTCCTTTGGTTGACTATTCTGGGTCTATAAAAGAAATTGTTATGACCTTCAATATAAATATTCCTGTTTATGGATAGTTGAACGAACGATATTGGCTGGAGTTTTTGCATTGAGCCCAAAATTACATAATTTCGACTCCAGTGTGTTCAGAGCAACTGATATGTCCCCAATAGGTTCAAAAACAATCCTGCTGGATAAAAATTTTTACTCGTAATACCACTAGTACTTAAATCATTTCCCAAAATTTTTGAGCTCACCAATATTTTGAAATTTATTGATAATTTTATCAATAAACATCACAAATTGAACAACTGAATGGAAATTGCCTTGTTCTGTCACATTTAATTTAGGTTATTGTGTGAGCTCCAAATGAATCGATTCGGTCAAGAAACTACCGTGTCAGTGGCTCGTGAATGAAGATGTGGATTATTATTGTATTTTCATTAGTATGCTAAATTGTTCTGGTACCCTATTTGAACGTTCCATTTTGTTTACCTCTGATCAAAGTGGGTAAGTGACCTGTTATGTCGAACAAAATATGCTCTGCTTATGTCAAAAATTTTTGCCTATAATTCGCTGTAGGTTACCCATGTGGAAATAATTTCCGATAAAATCCTCAAAAATACCTGGGTTGCCATGGTAATGCGAAACAAAACAAGCATTTCATTGGTCGAAAATTGTTGGTGTGAAATTATCTGAAAAACTACACAGTTTGTCTGATACGATTTGGGTATATGCCTCAATAGTACATTCGGTCCTAAGAAATCTGTACTGGGATATAGGAAGTGAAGAATTTTTTTCAGAGAACCATTCTAATCCCGACTTCACAAACCTTTCACATGTTTTGACAATATATATTGGGTTCAGAGTTCACAAAAGGGGGTGCAAGATAATCGAATAATTTTTCCATCCAGAGTTCAGAGAATTTATTTGATAATTTGTAATTATTGGTAATACTTTTGAGAAATTTCCAAATGTGCGATATAGGAGTATTTATATTGATATCATTCAAAATCTTTTTCCAGCTATGTTTCGCTTTTTTTGAGAGTTAATTCAATTTCTGCCCCAAACTTTTTATACGCAAAAGAATTTTCTTAGACATTTGTTTGTGATTACTCAAAACCCCCTCTCTACTTGTGACTAACTCGGAAAAATGTGTGTGGCACCAAATGGGGAAAGACTTTGAAGGTATAAAATGCTCTCTCATTGAATTGTGAAAATTATATTTTGCTGATTGATTAAGTCTGATATTTATCATTCAGGCAGTTTTGGAAACTGCTAGTTAGCCTTCTTTTTATTCCATATATTAGAAGGATTATTTTTAACACTGTTGTTTGCCATTTTAATAATTACGGGAGAATAATCCAAGGCCAATGAGTCATCGTGAATTTTTTCTTCATATGCTGTAGCAAGAGTTGGAGATGTATAAATGAGGTCTACTACCGAGTTCGGAACGGTAACACGAGTAGTTGAAATGGATTTTTTGTCCAAAAATATCAAATTTAAAGGTCTGATTAATCGAAGAAAATGATGTTGTGACAAAGAAAATGATATATCGACTATGAAATAGCAGTGTCGAATTTTTTAATAGAGAAATATACGATGTAATTTGAAAAAATCGCCATCGTCTTCACCTCAAGACGATTGTGGATACCAGCGATCGAAATGGCGTGAGTACCTACCTACACTCAACTTGAAACATGATTTCAACATTTTCTGTTCATATCACACACATAATGCTTTATTAAATTTTTTTTGACACTGCTTTTTCATAGTTGATATATAAATTCAACATTATTTTCATAGGTTTATCAAACTTTCAATTTTAATTTTTTTTTACTGAAAAAAATTCATTTCAACCATTTTGTTTGGATTGGATTGCCTTCATTTGATTTGTATTTTTATATAAATTTTTTATCTGTTTTGTTCAGTAACAGGTTTCAATACTGTAAATAATGTAGATAATGGAAGTTCGAACTAATACCACTCAATAATGTCATTACTGCTTTTTTTCCAATAGATTGAGAAGATCAGGTTCCACTGAACGATTGATAAGTCTATATTGGTAGGATGAGTCATTGTCACTTACTATTTCTACGGGATGTGATTCGAGCCCTGGGTTCATCAGGTTTGAGTATATCCACATATATATTTGCTAATTGTTCTAGTTGAATATTAGCTGTTGGAGTTAGTGATGAAAAAAGGTTTTGTACATTTTTACATATTCCTTCAGTAATGCTTTCCTTGTTTCTCAGATAATCTTTCCTGTAAGGATAAGAAATAATAGGTTTCAAGGTGACAAGTTTCATTCCATTGTATAAAGAGAAGGGGGATTGTGAAGGGGATTGGCTTTACGCTTCTTTTGAACGGGATCCAGTTTCGGTTTGGTTAAAAGATTATTGAATGGTATGGTTATGACTATGGAAAGGAGTTGGTGAGACATGGAACGTTACAAATAAACCCTTTAATCTGTTCCTTCTTCCTGAGATGATATCAATGATATTGTTTTTTGCTGCCTTCCGATAAGGAGAATATACAACTTCCACTGCGAATAGCCTGCTAATGTTTCCATTTGCATGTTCTACAAAAACAATATACGGTCCGTTGTCTTTTTTTGTATATATTTTTTAAAAATCATATAATTGCCTTTTCTATTATTCTCAATAGAATATTGAAAGTTTTGGTCGTGAGAATCATGTGAGGGCGACCCTCCCAGGTCGTCCGATGAAGTTGTATCCATTATTATCAATAAAATTATTATTAATATAACTTGTAATTATATTGATTTGTGTTGAGATCCTGATTGGTAAATCACTCAATCTATCGAATCAGGCACCACCCATCCCATCACAGTATAAATCTGGCACGAAACAAGACGAAGACGATACGGACCTGTGATCTCTCAATTTATGACCTTTGATGAGTACAGGACCTTCATTTTCAATAGCTAGGTGCAAAAAAGGGTAAAATTGAAATCAAAATTAATCAGTATCACTTTCAAAAACTAGCAGAATTTTCCGAAACAACTGAACAGGAATACTCTCACTTGATAGCTCCAGGATCTGTTGAAAATCAGCTCAATCTCATCTGTGAAATGAAAGTTTTATATATTCATTTTTCCGCTTACGTAGCTTGCAACAAAAGTGGGCTGTATACCTTTTGCGACTCGAATGAATTTGCAAAATTGCAATAGAAATAAGATTATATTTCTTTCAACGTCAAACGAAAGTTCAGAAGTTTATCTTTGCTGCTAAAAAAATGAAAAATATTCTTTTTGCATAATTCTTCATTCTTCACAATATCTTTCCTGCTAACCTTGAATTATCTCTCAATATCTGTATTTAATGTCAACTATAGATAATGATCCACCCCATACATATTGATTTGTGAATGCAATCTCTTGTGACACACTCAATGAATGAATTGTTCAAAAGCCATTCATGTCAAATATCCGGATGAATTGAGCAGAGTAGGTGAATTAATGTATAACCGCGTTGCGAGTTGGTAAACATAAATTGTAAAACAGTAATTGCTCTGCTGCAAACAACATAATTATTACAATCAGAGCAAAGCCGTTGTAAATCTAGGAGCAATTCTCTCATGGATTACACAACGCCAGATCTATTATTTAAAAATCGAACAACGCCCTGAAAGAAAGCGATCAGGTTGGTCCAAGGATATATTGTCCACTGATAACGGATTTTTTGCATACATTAGTTTTCTCACAGTGAACCCAACCCGTTATTAATTAATCAAAATGAAATGAGCTATGTCGTGTTTGTGTGACACTGATATAGTTGAGCATATTTTAATTGGAGCAAATTGAATAGGTATATACCGGGTGTGAAATGTCTGTTGTGAAATCGAGACAAATATTTCAGTACGGCAATTTGGATTGGCCTTGTTACTTCTGCGTTGATATTCTGGAAATGTAATGATGTTTCTAAAATAACCCCATCAACAACTACAAAATAATTCGATGAGATACATTTTTTGAAATTCAGTTGTCACCGTTATGATTTTGAGAATTTGTATTCAATTTGATCAACTGTTATTGCCCTGTTTCTTGAAGTCGAAGCATTGCCGTACCTATATTTCTATGAACTTTTGTCTTAGTACTCAAAGGATCACCCCTTTGAGTTTTGCCACGTATTCAAAAAAATCTATGTATATTGATTCTCACCAGTTATAATAACATCAAAATACAATTTTTGTTTCTAATAATATTCTTCCATATCACATTGAGTTTGGGTCACTTCAATAATTGGTAAAAATGTATTTTCAGAATATAAACTCATAGTCATTTATTTTTCATATGCATTCAGACTTGGTGCATTCCAGCGGAATCGAATAATTTTATCACGTAATGTGGTATATTCTTGATTAAATGATATACCTGTAAGAAAATTTAATCTTTTTCATACTAGAAGCTATGTTCGATTAGAGTTGAGTAAAAACCACCGAAGTAGGTCGAGCACTATGATGGTTCTTGAATATTTCGTCTCATATGAAAATATCGTTTTTTATTTTTTTTTTACTTTTTTTCATTCATTGCCTCCTACGAAGTATTTTGTATGTTTGTTTTTTTGTTTGTCATGTGAAATTCAGTTCACTTGAATCAATGTAAGATGTGAGGCCATACACCCATCTGGTGATTTTGAAGAGCTGTGCTGTGGTCTGTCAGGACCAATAGTTCCCGAGAGTAAGAAAAAAATGCATGCCACACCAACCTACATTTTTTTTTTAAATGTCTGGACTTCACGGAAGGAATTTGGAACGTCAGTGACAAGTACTTGGAAGAGACATTGTTGTCAAATTCTCAAATTCTGGATGAAAATATGAGTGTCCCCTTAATACTGTTGAAATTGGGTCTTTTTTTGTATATTCATAATTCGTCTGAATAATGTTTATTTATCAATCAATATTCAAAATGAATTCTATCAATACTGATATGAACTTCAATCAGACGCCGGAACTCATGGATTTGAGATTTGAAAATACTCTTGTATCACTTATACCATTGGGAATATAATCATGGAAGCTCAAAAAAAAAAAACATTTTCAGTTATGTTGTACGAACAATCACAGAGTCTGTTTACTCTGACCCGGGGATGATAGGGAGAACGCAGAAACAAGAATCTGCTGCATCTGTTCGTTCTAAACGCTTTCCCGAAAACCTGCAGGAAACTAGGGTGAGGTTCTTTCCGGGAGGAAGTGAACAACGGTTGGATTGGTCATCCTGGAATTTTTGAATTTCCGAATTCCTGTCGTCAGATATCGGAATCCACAGCATGCCCAGATGTCTGACAATACTTAGAGGATAGTACAGCTTATCCAATCCATCTTGGCAAATATTATTATTATTATTATTATATGTGTTCACTGGTTTGAAACCAATTCCTAGTCCCTGTTTTTCTTTCGTCATGGTCTGCACTACCAGTATGCAACTGGAAAAGTAGCTGAGTTTATGCCAGAATATATTGGATAACCTGTACACCATTGCATTCGCCTAAATAATGAAGTTCATATTTTCAGTCTAAGGAGCGATATTGAGGTTTCGGTTGAGTCCTACTCAATACATACGGTGGTCAGACTGAATCTTCTTCGTTCAGTGTTAATTGTAAAACACATTCTATTCAATAGTTGGAGTTAATTCAGTCCAATAGGAATCTCTAATAGTTGCCATAAGAGTCCATGAAAACTTGCTGAATACGAAAACAAAAATGTATACAATTTCATTTTCGATTTTTTCTATAATCCATTCGTTGGAAAGTCGAATAAAAAGATTCCTCTGGTGTAAAAGTCAAAGATCTTTCCATTCGCCAAGTTTGTAACGGTGCCGTATGTGTTCCATATTCAATCATTGTTCTAATATAATCAATGTTTTATTATCATAAACTGCTTACTGTAAGCTCAACCATATTCGAATAGGGAATAGATTAAAAAGATATTGATGATAGGTATATGACAATTATATATGTATACATATAAATACACATATACACATCCTATAAATACATCATATATGCACATACATAGATTCAATTAAACTGGCCAATACTGATGAAAATCAACAACAAAAACAAAAAGTATTAGAGTTTCCTGTACGAATCTTACTGACAATGGGTTCACAAAATCGCAACACCTGTTTCTCAGGCCGAAAGCAAATGGATGTGTATATACTTATATATTTATACATTCATATGCATACTTACCCTTTTTTATTTTATATCGATATTGATATAGATGTTAAATGGTTCTGTATTCCATAAAAAAACGTAAAACCAACAAACAGTTTTGACATATACATGTTTCGAATATAATTCGTCTCCATTCATCAGGTCACGACTACGATAATGGCATTGTATCTGATGCATATCGAGAGCAATCTCCTACTGGATCAGTGATATAGAATAATCTTCAGAGTATTGTTCAGACGAAAAAACTGTACTGAAATCCCCAACAAAAATCATAGATTTATTTATTATCACATCTTCAAATCGGAAACAAGCAAGCATTGTTCAGATCTGGTTGGCAAAACTTTTTGGTAATCTTGGTCACTAATTAGGAGCTTTCTTTATATTCATAAAGAGTGATTTGATGTTTTTAGTTGTTTTGGGATCTCAACCTACCACAATCTGAAGAAACTAGAATTATTATTGGAATCTATACAAGTGTAAAGGGGAAGATTTCCAATCTACACCTATGAGTTGCTGCGATTATTCAAAAACAGTTCCTTCTGTATGGAAAACGTTCGATTAATCGGTATTTTTTCGTATATAAAAATCTGCCTTCCAAAACAATACAAAAAAACTATTTATATTTGAGACACAAAAAAAGTTTCTGATGATTGAACGTGTTCCATTCAGAAGGAGCTGTTTTTCAATTATCGTAGATTGAAAATATGCCCTTCCACACGTATATAGATTCCAATATTAATCCTGATTTTTTTCAGATTTTGGTAGGTGTAGGACCCAAAAAAACTAGAAGTGCGAATCCATTCACCACAAAATAATGTTATTCATTTTATATGATTTGGTGATTTTTATATCTATTGTTCAATTCTTCCACAAAATCGTGGGATCATCGACAGCATGCCTACAATTATGCTTCTTACAAATATTCGTATCAATTTTTTGCTCGAATGAAAAATAATTGACAACCACATTTGACGATGAGAGAATTTCCAAAATCGTCAACAAAATGGAACTGAATTCATATGAAAATTGGTGATAACAATGTCAATCTTTTTATATAACAATTTCGATTCAATTCTACCTGGCAATCGACTTTCATTATTCCATTCGGAATCGCCATCTTCCATTTGTAATGAGTAACCCGGTAGACGTTTGGAAAAAGTGACTGGATAGAGAACGAAATGCCTTTCGAATTACGTTGCAAGATGATCCATCAGTAAAATCAATAGCCGGTGAATAGAATTTCCTATGTAACAGTAATTTGAAACTCGTATTACACTTAATAAGTGAAAATATAAAAAAATCACTACCAAAGTGATTCACAAGAAAATATAACTTTTTCCATCGACGATAAAGAGTTATACCCTGACATTACTAGACAAATATTATTGGAATAACAAATGAAAATTACGAAATGTTACACTTGCAATAGTAGGTATGATGTAACCCAATTATTGATGACAAAAACAAAACCTATGGAATAACAATTTATGTACCGTTCTTCAGTCCCGAATAAAACAAGATCAAAACCTTTCTCTTCAGAATGCCAACAAGTACTCGATTACTCCCTAAATGTAGCGTGAGATAACCTCAGACATTCCACTGGGTGCGACAATGAAGCAAGAGGCTGAGGGGGAGAACCTCGCGGCACACCGTGCTGCCAAACTACGAACGAGACGACCTAGATTTTTACATTGCCATTCACCGGTTAACGGGAAAGCGTTCTGTAAATTCTTTTCGAGCATTATAATTCAGTTTCACTGGCCATCTCGCGAGTAAAGGTATCGCGGATACGATTTGAGTGTGAACAACTTAACAATTGCCAAATTCGAAAGTTTTTATGCAGTGATTGACTTTAGTTTCGTATGCATGGAGATTTGTGCCGGATGGATACTATTTTTGAATGTGAGTTCACTGCGCTTGATGTTTTTCGAGGAAGAATTTCAATTTTTCAAATCGTTTCAACACATACAAAATTCATGTTATGATATTTATCTACCTCTCACATTCAGTAATAAAACCCGCATAAGTTAAGTCAGGCGATTATCGAATTCTGACCTGAAGTTTCTGATGAACTCATGACTTTTCTATGAGTAGTTCACAATTCTCGTCCTGTGGAACGAATTACAGAAGATTGGGAGAAGAATATTAATGTCTTATACTTAGACAAAATCTCAACGGTTGACAGGTAATACCATTAATGATAATCCTAAAAAATATTCGACACCCTTCCAATCTTCAATATATTTTCGCGAACGGAACATAATGTTGATTGTCATGAATTATTACTGTTCACAAAATCGCTACACTTGATTCGCTTGATGGAATGGTTCCACCAGGATAAAATATTATTATATTTTTGCAGGGTGTATGACGAAAGACCTATATCAGTTCTATGAACCTATAAAAGAAAAAATCTGAAACTGCCATAGTATGTTTTCTATTAAAGAATCATTCCAGAACATCATATGATATATTTCAAGTTCTTCAGTATGATTTTGGGGTGCATGAAAAATATTCTTTGACAAACACGGGAATCCTTCTTTAAGATGGCCTTGGGTATTTTTACAGCGTATCCGTTCTAGAAACTGCGACACATATTCCATCTACCATTTTTGGTAAATTACCCATTATTGACTGAATAGTTTTTGGATTTATGGACTACAGTTTGATCCCTGTAAATCATTACACCTGAATTATACCTGCAAGTGGCAGAAATCTTATCTGAATTAATGTTAGCAGGATTTGTGGACCTTCATGCAAGAGTCTTGTATGTTTGCTTACGTGAATCAATTCAGACAGATGATGTTTCGAGTCGTATACGTTCGAATGCTCTTTCTTCATCTGGAGAAAAATTAAAATTATGAAGTCTATCTACCTACACAAATGATTGAGAGTGTATTTGAAAGATTATGAGTAATGATATAGGGGCATGGTCAATTTCGGTGAAGTTGAGATTTAACCCTTCAACTTGACAATCATTCTTGAATCTCAACACAGTACGTTTCAATTTTTCCAAATATGGAAACTTTTTAAATGGAAATTCTCGCACCTGGAACGATGAGACAGTATTCGATGATAAACTGTTCATTTCGCATAGATAATCATCATTAAACTTAGTATATAGCCAGTCTGTATCATTATCCTGAGACATTCGGATCCATACCACCATAATAGTGGATTTGAAACCTGATAGGGAATTATTCTTTTCCAAAATAAATCTGCTGTATTATCTCTGGTGGGTATGTGCTTCAGTTGATTTGATCCGGTTATTAATTGAATTTCTGCAACTCATGTATTAACGAAAGTTTTCAATGGATTTGGTGGAGTTTTCCACCAAACAAGTACAAAGAAGTTATACAATTATCAATATTCAAAATTATCGGAGATAACATTATACTTTCAAAACGTGGAAGAGTGATTAATTTCAATGGTGCAACCTCATTCTTGGCACATAGGGACCTAACAAAAACATCACTATTTGCATTTTTTGAAAGTACATATACACCCCCCGTAACCCAGTTCGCTGGTATCTTAGGAGACATGTTTTTGTATACTCATTGGTTCATGGAAAATAATGTGACGTGGAATTAGCAAACTATTAATAAGTGGTAACAGATTACGAAAATAAACCTATTGAGTGCATACATCCCAAGGGAGCTCCATTATTCTTTTCTAACCTTTCAAACTTCAACAAATCTGAAGACCCAGAGGATACAAAATTTGGAGATTTCTGAAAGTATCACATCTTCACTGAAACGCTTATTCTTTGTACTTAGTTTAGTGTAGATTGTAGAAGAAATGGATGTCTAAACCAATGCAATATAGAAATTAAGTCATGCTAAATTTTCGGACCAACCAATTGAATATCATTAAAAAAAAATTAGTTGTAGTTTTGGCAGAAGCATCGAACACTACCCCATCATTTTTGTAGTCGAACTTTTCTCCACAAAGGTAAGGCACACAATAGGTGTGTATACCTGGAACATCATCAACGTCAGTCGTATTACCCATTTTATCGTAATCATCCATAAAACACATACTGTGACTCGAAATTTATATCAGTCTGAAATTTTTGTTCGATAGAAAATAAATCTTGTTCAGCCTAGTTCAATTCTTTTTGCGTTTTCAGTTCAACTCGTGATATCAGTTGCTTTTTCGGCGTTCCATTTTTTTTAATGATAAATACGTATATGACCCTTGATAATTTGTACAATTGACTTTTACAAGCAGAAAAAGAAATTGAATGAGGAAACTGAAAACGTCTAACCGCCTCACAACTTGATTCGTATTTGGTACTAGTAGAAAGCTTCTGTTGACTGTTGACCATTCTCACAATTTCTTGAACTGGTTCCTTAGTGATCTGGTTCAAAGGACCATTACAGATTCTAGTACCATTTCTGAAGTAATCGTGATAGTGAGAATAGTTTATTCTTTATCTCAATAAAAAAACAATTAATTCAATAACAACCGGATATGAAAGTATAAAATGAAGCAGGTATAGTGATATTCAAATATTTGTACTTAGGGTCATCCTCTCAACATAATTCACAACGGCGCTTTTTACTGATGAAATCTTCTGAAGGAAGTTATTTGTTGATTTAGAATACCTCATAAATCAAAAAAGTCTGTCACTTTCCGAAAATCAAGAAGGATTATCCTTGAAGGAGCAATTCTGTTCTGTTTTCCTTTACGCTTGCACCTATTTCAATATGTTCAATGAATAACTGAGGGTTTTGAGAGGTCACTCACTTTGAGCTTTACCATGCTATAAACCATGAGAAAGAAGTCTCCAGTCAATGAGAACACCCCGTGATATATCCGTTTTCGACGGAAAGTCTTTAAAAAAATAGTGTTTTCAGATGAGCGTGGTCCGTGAAATCAATATATGTTGTGTAACACCAATAAACTTTCGTCTACAAAGTGTGAGCGAAGTATTTTCAATGATAGGAATTTTCTTTTCAATGTAAGCCAACTGCTCGAATATTTTGAATTTGAATTAGGAAATGGAACCAGCCTTGTAACTCCGTGTTTCCAACAAAATTAATCGAATTAGGTCTGTAGCAAACTCCTTACTGATGACGTGGTTAGTGAAATAGTACACATCGTTTCTACGACTGCAGAAAAGGGGGGTGAGAATTAAGAAAAAATGTGGAATAAGATTTCGAATTCGATTATTTCTATGAAGTGATTGCCGGAAATTCTACTACTCATGTCTGATAAAAAATTGTCATATGTCTTGACTGGGACGATTCTACATAGGCGGATTTAGGTGAGAAACTCTGGGGATGCAAATACCGGGGAGTCTGGGGGGTATGGAATACCCCCCAGGGGAATAGGCGTTTTGGGCTCATTTTTGTATCAACGTCTGAAATAACGGCCTTATTATGAGTCCAGCTGGCAGCTGATGCTTATGTGAAACATAGTTTTAGATCAAATGTCATTCCTCAAAATAAAGGGAATAAAAACAGAGTGTTTTATGAAAAAATCAATATCACAGTTTTAAAATGATTTAATTTCCAATTAGATATTCACATTCTTTTTTGAACTAAATATTTTCAATAATTCAATAATCGGACAAGTAAATCTGTCGATACAATTTTATTTAATACTAGTGTCTCTTTGTTGAAAATAAACAATACATTTCTTCACTTTTGTCGTCCATCTTTGGAAAGGTATGAGTCAGCCAGATTCTCTTCTCTCTCTCTTATTTATGTAGTTGAAATTGTATGGTAATATTAAAAAAATCCCGCGAGTGAAAAAGTTGGGGGTGCACCGCACCCCTAGCACCCCCGTAAATCCGCCTATGCGATTCTACCTGAGAAATCGTATTTCTTCAGGTCGAATTCACATCGATATTCTAATATTAATTAACGGAATGTGGTATAGCACTATGTGAGGTTCAATGGATCGGCTATTTCGTGGTATTCCCGTCTAATCATCAGTTTTCACCTCGCCTGAATGTGAATTAGCAGAAAGCGAGCATTGTGTTTCATAATATGCCAGCGAACACCTAAGAATGTTTATTTAATATAGCATTGATTCTCCCACAGTAATTTTTCATTTTGTAAACAAAGGTAATGTCGTGACCATGCAGTTATTGAAATTTGAAGGCACGAATCAGAACGAGATCATGTTCAAAATATTCAATCGGATCAAAAACTCCTAATTATGGCTGCCTCAAAAACCGTATTTATCAAAATGGGCTGGTCAGTCCTGTTTACCATTTCCAAGGACCATTTCTCAATCCAGATAATATGATTCAATACAAATAATTCCAACTTCGCGGTAGGTAGTCTTATGACTGAACAGTAGTTGATTTCTATTTCATACTATTGGTAGGTATAATTTTTATTTGAATACCCATGTTTTTTGTTATAATTTTGCCAAAAATGCTTGAGTCGAACTAAGGAACAGACGATTGCAGTGTTTCTGTCTGTGGATTTTTGATATCAGTCGAAAACATACATCGAAGGTGTATCTTTACTTATTTCTTCTTTTTTTTGTGTTTAAACCTAACATAATCTGAAAAAGTCAAGAATTCTTGAAATATATACGAGTGTATAAGAACAGACTGCTGAACCTGAACCACCCCGAAAAAGTGCTGCTTTGATTGAATAACAGTTCCCTTCGAATAGAACACGTGCAACTAGTCAGCAATTTGACTATACAAAAAAATACAAGAACTAAAATTTATAAAAATACCTTTCTTCGTCAATCATTTATGCTCTTTGTTCTTCATTTGTTGTTGATGATGGCCTAGCTCACACAATAGGGCTGTAAGGACTGAACTCGTCTAGTCGAACGCGATGGACCAGCCGAATGTGACACTACTGGCTGAAGCGAGAAAAGTATTACCAAAGAGAATTATCTTATTCTGTGTCGAATCTGACAGCTTCGATGTGTATTCTGATAGCGATTTCAACCCATAGAAGTGTCAAACTGGATATCACCGTCACACATCATCACATTGGAACCTTTGATGTTGGGTAATTGACTCATAACGTCTGATTCTTCACGATCAATTTTTAAATTTTCATCATCTATTGATTGAATTATTGGTATCAAATTTTTGGCAACTGTTTCTGTCAGATTAAATGTGATTATCAGATGACTAGAAAATTTCCTTTTCTTCATCATTTTGAAAAAACAATGTACTGAACAACAACCGATATTTCATATAACTGACTCGGTGACGACACAGGACTCATTTTCCTCTGTTATTATTCAAAAATGCTGTACGTTTGAGGTATTTTGGAGTTATATTCGAATACCTAATATCAGCATTGTGTCGTTAATAATTATTATCGACCAGACTGGTTGTTAGTTAGTTTAGTTAGTACAGCCATTTGAAACATCTGATTGATTTAGTCTAAGGGATATCAGATGCTAATCAGTACTTATCAAATCAATAACTATGACGTTAGAATTGAATAGTTTCAAAATAACTCGAATACGATACATTCGGTGTCAGTCAATTTTTTTATCAGCACCACATGCTTATCAGTCAATCCAGCATTGGCTGCTAATAGTTATGAGTTGAATAAGTGTATGTAATAGTTATGTAGAGTTCGGAAGACAATTCTTTTGAATTTTATACGATGTGGTTCAGGAATGTAAGTGAACATAGTTAACCAATAGAGAAGTGAGCTTTGAAATTGCATTCGAATTTTTTTCACGCATTGCCAGTAATTGCACATAGATTGGTGAAACTTCGCTGATTTTGAGCTCACACAAGCTTTTACTTGTGAGGGGTGCTTTTTCTAGAAGGACAACAATTGATAATGAACGGAAATATCAATTTCAACCCTTCTCCACGCAATAATGTATCTTGTGATGGAACTATAGTGACAGCCCGGCGCAGACCGAGGAGACCACCTTCAGGCTGGTTTCGAAGTAGTTGCTCCAGCATCAGTACAGGGCTGGTCGACATCAACAACATAAAAGCCTCCAGCTCACAGTTTGTGTCGATAACTCAAGTTTCCATAATGAGCCAGTACCTAGCCGTAGGGGTAACGGACCCTATGTTAACTTCAAACCTATTACTTATGTACCTACACTTTTGATCCATGAACAAATTACTTTCCAATTTCTATATTCGTTTGTTCACTTCTGCTTACATAATGAACATTGAATATACAAAATCCATGGTTTTCAAAAAAATCAAGCATATAACTTAAACAATGCGTCGTTTTCAAAATACAAGTTGTTGGAATCCAAAAGTAACAAATAATTTCGAAAATATTGGACGTTTCTTCAAATAATGTTCGAGTTCATTAAGTGCCTATCTCCAATAAATAATCGAGTTTCTGTCACCATCACGTGGCTTGCAGAAAGGGCAGTCGACTTCAGACCCCTATTATTTTTATTTGGAATTTCCTCAGACAAAAGAGCATTTTATCAACTCATTGAGCCTAATCGAAGAGAAGAGCAAAATAATGAAAGAAAATTCGTTCTTGGAATAGGATCATGAGAAATAAAGAAGGTTGAATGACACTGCGATCCAGGGGATTGTGATGAGTGCTTGATTATCTTCAAAAACTCTGAACCTCATTCATGAAATGAAGTAATAACCAGAGTTTCACAGGAGGATTCCCAATATTTCAACTGTTTCGAAGATTTTTTCTCAATTTCCAGATTTCACATCCTCTATTCAGAAAACAGGCTCTAGGAAGAGTTCCATTTGTTGATTACTGAGTTTTGAGAGGAATCTTCTGTGTGTGCCAGTTTGGTGCTAGTTCTCGTGAATACTTAATAATATATCTATGATTTTTTTGGTGAAAATTGATGATGTATCTCTCGGCTCCGCTTCCTAGCATGGATCTGGATCCTAAAGTAGATTTACTTCTGACTTCCTAGAGAATATCTGTTCATATCTAGAAAATACTGAACGAAACTGATGTGGCGTGAGTCCTGAATGGAAAAAACAATTTGAATAAAGCAAATTTGAGGAGGAAAAATTAGTATTGATATCAAATTGTAGCGACTTCTTGGGTCAGAAGAGAAGAGCTACAAATTATTCAATAATATCGTTATATGGCTGGTGAAATTTGTAGTTACCGAATGAGCATTGCTCTTCGTTTCTGGAGCATGTCGACGTGCAGGAGACAGAAGTTGTTTAAAACGGAAATGGAAATAACATGTTGATGTGGCAGTGGAAACAGAATAATGAGTAAACACGTTGCACTTTTTTCCCACTCTATTCCATAATAGATTACTACTATCCTGATTTCATCAAGTCTCATCGAAACTGAGAAGAGTTTCATTTCCAATTCCATAATATTTCATCATTTCCTGTCCCAGAGGATATCTGACTTTTATCTCAGAAAACATAGGCATTAACTCTCTTCGATTAGTTATTCCAATATCTTGATAATAGGGATAATTCACTCTCAAAAAGTGTTGTTACAAAGTCCATTCACTCTTATGATTCATTCAACGGTGGTCATCGATCAGCCATGGGATGATTTGGCAATGTCTCGAAGTTCGAACGAAGGGTCATTTGATACTACATCAAATTTGATTGAATTGCTATCTCATAGAGAACTGCCACAGGGGAAGTTGGGCTGAGAATTTCTGTGGTAGAATCTGTGGTTAGAATTCAATATACCATTTTCAGAGATGAACCTATTGTCTGCCTAAAACCGAAAAAAACATTCTCTGAGTGAATAATGAAATGGAGAAATGTCCTTAATGACCTCAACATGTCACTCATCTTCAAGAATATCATTCTAGAGGAGCTAAATGATCAATCGATAGGTATTTTCCTTAATCGCAAAAGATAATATCGATAATATACCCTTGTTACTAGTTTGAATAATCTCAAATGATAGATAAAAATTTATTAAAAATAATCTATTTTGTATATCGATAGAACAGATAATCCTTTCGTTCGAAATTCGAAGTATTTGAAACAATCGGTACTGATATCACTTTAGGTTCGAGCGAAAACCTCAAACAATTGAAAATATTCAAGGATCGTTATCGATTTTGAATTACTTTCCGTATCTCTCAAACAAGATTCCTTTGAAAATATTTTGAGAAAATTCACCAGAAATAATGTCATTCATCAACGTAATGCATGTCACAAGCATTGGAGCTATCGATATGAATACAAGGTTGGTATGGAAAAAATTTCATGCACTATGCAATGTTATATAAAATGCATTGGAAATTTTTCAATTCACAACCCATTATTTTAATATGTAGAGATCTTCCGATCAATAGAATATATTTCTACTGGTTCTGGAAAACTTACCTTAACACGTCAAATAAATATCAAAATTAAATCAAATCCATCTCGGATGACTTCTGAGAATGAAAGATTATGTTAAGATTTGAGACAACATTGTGAAATGAAATGAAATTAGGTTAAGAACAACTCAAAAATTACTCTTTATAGATAAAACCAGATCATCTTATATGTTCGAATTACCATAAGATAACCCTGAATTTTTCGAAATTCATTACCAATCATTTGTCCCACCTTGATGACTTGCTTGACAAAGCATATTGCTAGGAATTTTATTGGCGATATACAGTGACACTCTAATTGTTGAAAATATAGGATATTTCTTATATGATCGTAGGTATAGGAAGTTTCTGAGCATCTTATTTCATTTACCGACCTTTCATTTATCACACTGCCCTCTTGTCCATACAATTGAAAATCACTCATGTCTGTGAAATAAAAATGTTGAAATGTTCAGATTTCTACTCCATGAAGATTATTATTTCAACGGAGCCTGACTCCGACTACTACATTTTATTTGATCTAAACCATTGGTTTTGTTACACCAATTCGGTAAAAAAATCTCTATAAAACAACTTTCAAAGAAATCACGTTGAACTATATCAGTCTCATCAATAATATCGATATTATCGTCATCTTCTGATCATGTAAACATTTTCAGAAAACTGAAACCTAAATTTCTTGTTGGATTCAGGGAAGGTTGTCGATTCAATCTGACAGATAGCAGTTCCAAAGCATTCATCATCATAATACGATCCCAATGCTGTGTTACACATTATCTTACCGTTTTACAAATGATGACGGCATATCTTAAGTCGCTCATACTTACATACTTCCTGTAACCGTTGATTCACAAAAACGATGCGGTAACAATTTTCATTTTACCATTTGTGGAACAAATTTCAGTTGTAAAACAACAGGCGAAATGGTAAAGTGTAGAGTATTTAGGTGCTAAATCAAGAGGGTAGCACAAAGACTGTAGTTTATAATATATTCACGGTTAGATATTCTACTGGATAATCATCTAATGTCAGTTCACCGTATCTCGAATGCAGAAAGGGACTATGATTTCTAAACAGTTTTTCAGATAGAACTGTAAGGGAAGTAGTCAAGTACCGCATGTTTTTTGGTCACAAAGAGTAATATCATATTTGTCTGCTTCCAGTACGAACGCCGCTTCAGGTTCAAACTAATACGCAGTTATCGTAATATTTAAAGCTCGTTGGTTGTATTCACTTGAGTCACTTGTGTTGAGAGGGAAAGCATGAGTATTGTTTCCCATTTTTGGATTTCATTCTACTATAGAAAGTGCTGGAAAGAAATTTCACAGGCATTGCGTCGTTTGGTTGAACCCCTGACCATATTTTATTTTGAGCATCATTAAAAAAATGAATATTTTTATCAAAGAATGGACTCGTTTAAGATGTTAACGATAAGTGTTTGAAATCTGACCTGAGAATCGCATTACCATCAGCATTGTCCATTTCTCGAAATAGGCAATATTATTAGTTATGATGGCATTAACTGACTATTATAAGGTAATGCACATATCCTGTTACAGTTCCCCATCGAGTTTGTTCAATTGAGAATACGACGGGTATATTTCCTGGAGTGTCTTTGATATCCGACAAATGGATATTTTATAAGAGGTTGCACAATACCATTTTCATTCGAGAAGTTCGTTTGCCCTCAAAATTGTGGAAAAATCAAGAACTGATTTCTGGATTGTTTTATAATATTGGTCTGACAATAATTATCATTCGTTCAATGGAATAAAATACATTGTGATTCTGGAAATTGTCGAGAAATCGAGTGGATACAAAAATCCTTCATTAAAATATTCGATTATTTGGCTCAAAATATCAGGTTTAAAAGGAAGTACATTAATCAGTTCAAGCTGAAAGTGATACTTTCCACTGGTATGATCGTTTTGTTCATCAACAATCTCGTTTAATTAGTATGAAAAATTCCCAGGTTTTCGAAAAGTTCAAAAAATATGACACATGAATGATGTGGGCTCGTGTTTACTGAATTGCTTATAGGGAAAGTTTTCCACGGCATTTTTGTTCTGTACTCCTACCCACTGGCCAATATCCACTCTCATTCCTTGCATTCTTTGAGGGTTAGTTTGAGAGAACAGTACTCTCCAATATTTGATTTTTGTGTTACGTATATTATCTTGGATTTCCACTGATCGAAAGTATCAGCAACGTGAATTCCGAATAATTGAAATTATCGTTGAGCCAAGAAAAAATTTCCCAAACTCCATGCCCTCCACAGAAATATCCAAGAATCCCACACCGTTTAATATGTTAGGCCGCCATAAATGTTTATGTTTTTCCTTCATCCAAAACTCCGAGTGTTGGAGGAGGCAAAGACTTATACAGGCAAATCACCAATTTTTTGGGAGCCCATTTGCTATTTCAAATTATGGGAAATTCAGAGAAACCCACAATGTTGCCGGACCTGATACGTGAAGGGACTCGACCAAACTAATAAGCTATCTTTATCTCTGATTCAGAAAGACATTCGACTGTCATGTTAGTATACTGCGAATTACGAAAGTTGCCACACTGAAGAGAAATTATAGTTATTAGCCGTATTCGGGTTCACAACAAACAGTCCAGGAACGGTTCGCAATAGTTGAACTGTTGATGCGTGAAGGGTTTGTCTCGAATATATCTACAATAATTGGGTGGGTTACTATTTTGAACCGTCCTAGATGAATATTCATTGCGAACCCGAATACGGCTATTATGGACCGATTCAAGTGTTAGATTGATGAATCAGAATTGTTATTACGTATATACAGATGTGTTTAAGAAAAATAGAAACCTAATCTGATGTGTGATTAGTTGATTACCAGATAACAGATCGTAATTCTTGCAAATCAGAATTAGGGAAAATTAAATTATAAAAAGTAGTGCCCCTTCTTCGCTCACGTGTACATTTCATATTTTCTGAATATCGTACAGAATCAACTGAAAAACTGTTTCCATAGGGACCCTGTGATTGGCAAGGTGTTTTTTTTCTACGGTGGGATTAGCTTCATATTTCGGTATTTGTTAATTGGCCAGTCATTATATACATTTGGAAATGCAAATGAACCGAGGAAGCCAAATTTTAGATATTATGTTGAAAGGGGTTAGAAAAGCTTAAGTTCAAATTGTCGACCAAAATAACCTTGTGGGTTTTCCGCCATCTTGAAAAATGGTTGAATTTATGGTTTTTTCATCATTACTCGGTTCCCCGTTGAGATACGAAAATTTTTATTGAATACTTTTTTGTTGCTTTTTGCACGATCTACAATTGAGGTGCTTTATATTTTTCACGTATCGATCATCGTTATCGAGATATCGATGAAAAAAAAAACATAATTGGGGAGAAAAAATTGTTTTTCGCTATTTTCTTTTTTCTCGTGAAAGATATCGAGAAATGTTCGGAATGAAACTTGTAGAGCGTGTCCAGACCTACGAATCCGTTTGTTTATTTTTTATTTCCGACAAAATCGATGACGCCAAATAAGACGAATAATCTTTCACTACTCCCACCAACAGAAAGCGCAGTCCGCCAACACGTTTTCCGGACATATCTTCAAGTACAAACGTGGCTCGGAATTTTCAAAGATCCTCAGGAATGGGGTTGGCGACAGAGTAATTACGGGCTTGAACCAATTTGCACCACAGCCGCACCCGCTCCACCCGAACTTTTTAAACTCATTTTGTGCAAACGTAAAGGAAAATGTGGAGCTGCTTGTGGGTGCAGGAAAGCAGGAATTAGTTGCTCCGTTATTTGCCTGCACTGTAGTGGACAGACGTGCGACAATGTCGCCAGAGTCGATATTTTATTCAACGAAGATCACGATGATGACGATGACAATTTTTTGACCGCCACAGCATCATTTCCTGCTATTGAAGAAGTTTTACGACTCGAAGAGTTTACCGAGGAGAAGTTTGAACAGCCAGGACCATCCAAACGCCGAAAAACGTGTGAAAAAATGACTGCCTGTAATTATTATTTTTGTTGCATAACAATTATTTGATCAATAAATTTCATGTATTTGATATATAATTTGGCTGGTTTATTATTTTATTTTGTATTGCAATAATTCTCTGAACAACCATTCATCCATTTTGACGTGTGGATAGAACCGTGCGAGCGGCTAAATAAAAACCGGACAGTCTTACTGACTTTGTGGCGCGCTAGAGGTCGTAACTTTTGTCGAAAATGAACAATAAAAAAAACGATTTTGTAGGTCTGGACACGCTCTACAAGTTTCATTCCGAACATTTCTTGATATCTTCCACGAGAAAAAAAGAAACTAGGGAAAAACAATTTTTTCTCCCCAAATTTATGTTTTTTTTTCATCGATATCTCGATAACGATGATCGATACGTGAAAAATATCTAGCACCTTAATTGTAGATCGTGCAAAAAGCAACAAAAAAGTCTTCAATAAAAATTTTCGTATCTCAACGGGGAACCGAGTAATGATGAAAAAACTGAATTTAACCCTTTTTCAAGATGTCGGAAAACCCACAAGGTTATTTTGGTCGACAATTTGAACTTAAGCTTTTCTAGCCCCGCCCCCCCCCCCCAACATAATATCTACAATTTGGCTTTCTCGGTTCATTTGCATTTCTAACCGGATTTTTCCGACGTAATGACTGGAGTATAAGGTCTCTCTGCATTACAAATCAAATAAAATGCACCGAATTACATACATTTCTTCAACTGCTGAGCATAAGATCAAAAAAGCAGAATGATACGATAGTATCGATATCACACCATATTCCACTGAGATATGATGGTGGATACTCGCCATAACGAACATAAAAATAATTGAAATCCTCGAGATAAAATCACCCAGATTATCGAGTGCAGAATGAATGTGGTATCTTGCACAACATCGGTGACAGATTTTATTTCGTGACTGAAAGATATGAACGGCTGCCCCAAGTGGTGAATTATATAGGTTGATGCAAAAAGGTAAAACACCTTCAGCTTTCTCTTTCGGAATCAGACTTTGCAACAGAAAAATCATCCCATTACACAACCTCTGGTTACGGGTACTGATCTCATATTGTGAAAGTTGCAATTTTGTTCTTATTGAATATCTCTCACTTAGAAAGTAAATAGTATCAAGAGGTACAAATATGATGAAATGAACTGTGACTGCCGTCAGATCTCTTCGTACTGAAGATAATGAAGATGATAATATAATGGACATTATAATCTGTTTATCAATTCAATCGGGTGAATATCATTGAGGGAGAGATATTACTTTATGTCATTGATGTTTCATATCCCTACGAATATTGATTGTATAGATTTTTGAGTCAATAATAATTCTAACAACTGAAGAAAAATGAATAAAGAATTGCTTTGTTGGAGTTTCGGCAAACAAAATTGTCTCATTTTAGAAACTCATCACAAATACTTTTTATTTTCAAATGTCTTTGAGACTCT
This sequence comes from Zygogramma bicolorata, assembly GCA_032362365.1. Taxonomy (NCBI): domain Eukaryota; kingdom Metazoa; phylum Arthropoda; class Insecta; order Coleoptera; family Chrysomelidae; genus Zygogramma; species Zygogramma bicolorata. The sequence goes on from JAVJAQ010005880.1 coordinate 269,217, forward strand.
GTCAAAAGTTCGAGATTTGACATAAAATCCTGTCATTCAAGAAAACCCAGGTGCGGTTTACATCAAATGAACTTGATGAGTTGCGAATCTCTTCATACAGCATGATAAAAGCAGATTTCCCCAATTTTCGTATACTGCCCTTGCTCACTCTTGCTATCATTGGACTATAATTTCATTCAACTCCCATTGGTTCTTTAATTTTTGTGATAGGAAAATTACGTTATACGAGAAGTCGCCTACTAATGGAACATGTTTCATTCAGAAGAAACTGCATCAACTTTTCGGGGTAGATAAGAAATGTGAACTTCTTCGTTTGTATAGATTTCAACATTAATTCTGAATTTTTTCAAGTTGTGTTAGGTTACTAACCCAAAACACTGAGAAGAATATGATCTATTCCAGTATTCATATCGATGGATATTGATCATTTTCCAACATGAACAAATTCAGATACCCAATCATTGGTAAGCAGCTTCTGACGATGTGGAATCAAGAGGACATTGAATTTCTGCTAGGAAGACATGAACTATTCTCAACTAGTACTGAAGGCTATGACAGATATTATTCATTTCAATGTATTTCATTCATAGGGTTTCGAATAATTTTATGTAGAATTCTCTTCATAATGTGAAGTGGCAACCATCACTTCGTGAACGATATGAAGTGAAAACGTCGATAAACTCTCTCAGACGATGCTTCGAAGAGTAGACTGTTACTGCTAGAATATAAATTGAAAATTATGTTGCTCAAGTTTTTTCCCAATGTCGATAGAAAATTCTTCTAGTAGACAGATGGGGAACCTTGATGAAAATAAGTGAATACCAAATCAGTCGACCTACTACTCGAACCCCTTCTGTTTAATATTCAGAGAGGAAAATCTCATGAAAGTGTTACGTCCATCAGAACTCGACAACGAGAATAAAGTATGCTGTTATGTTGAACAGGACTTGGATTATTTCTGAATACGCAATGAAGGGTTTTCTTGGGAGTGGAAATGACAACTATCTGATGTTCCAACAGAAAGGCCGTTAGATATATTCGAAGAGATACCACCTGTAGAGGAAAGCACGTACAATAATAATAACTGATATTGTCACCAATACTGGTTTACTGTTCGACTCCGCGGCAACTGACAGAATTTTATGACACTTGAAACAATATATAATTATTGACATAAAAAAACATATATTTCCTATTTGTAGGATCTGATTTGTTGGCCGAAAAAGTTGTGAACTCAGTCATGAATCTATAGGTACATTTACCAATTCATAATATTTTTCACTGAGCCTGGCTTGCAATGTGGATATTTCCATTTCGAAACTCACTATTGGAACCTTGAATGTTATAGGAAATACGAAGACGAATGAATTCGGCAGAAATTACGTATTCATGCAATCAACAATTTGCGTCGGTAATGTTTTTCGAATCCGGATGTGTCCAGAAATATACGGGAAAACCTCAATTTCGGAAAATTGTTTTCATTGTCATATATATTCGATGAAATATTTGAAAACAAAATGGGCATTTTCATTCCACTTTTTCAATAGTGGTTGAAACTGGTTTCAGATTTTTCTTCCGAAGTGTTGTTCCTTGGCCACCATCATCAACGTTATTTTTCTCACGAGTGCCGTATTTCAAACCCACCTTTCTTTTTGTACCACAAGTTGCCCTTGTTCGTCTGGAATATCGAAATATCAAAGACATTTTGTTCTGCAGTAGGCATTGGTTTCTTCAGTCTATAGTCTATATCAATGTTTTTCATTCATATCCAAACATTACCAGTATATCTGATACAACCCAGGCTTCCACCTATATCATTGTTCTCGACACATTGTATGAGTTACGTAGATTACGCAGAAGTACAGAATTCACGAGCGAGAAGAATATCAGAATATCGAACTCACTGTCATTCAGGTTCGATGAGTATCATAAAAAGAAACGAGATTTTTCAAATATAAGCAGGGCAACATCGATCGATTGTGATGATTTATTTCGTTTATGTACCCAGGATCGTGTTCAGTTTATTTTAGACGTTCCCGAGTCATTTTTATATATCCAATAAGTTATTGGTACATGAAGCTGTGGTATATGGAAACAATAAAAACCTACCACAGCAGGATTTTCTTCATTTTCCATTTTCATACACGAAAGGGTAACTCGCGATACATCACTGGAGAGATAAAAAAAAATTAAAACAGCTGCAATTCAATACGGCAGTCTTCAGGAAAAAATCAGTTGATGATGGTAGCCAAGAGACGAAAGGACGGATAAGGGCCGGTCTTTTCACTTACAGATAAGGTCTCTGATAACTATCCATCACATAAACTACACAGGAATACATATTGATATCTGACAGATAAGTTATCGAGGACTTTATCTATAAGTGAAAAGACCGACCCTAAGAATGCTTATACTACCAATTTGTTTTGAACCATCCCATTATATAAAGTCAGTAAAATACATAAACAATTTTCAGAAATTTTGTTTTTCACCAAATATCTCCTGAAATTATCACAGTTTCAAAACTTCCATAACAGCTTTTTTTGATTACATAAATGTGCAAAATCGTCCACAATTATTCATACCTATGTGAAACGTATCAGGTACGATTGAGAACTGCCCATTATGAGATCTACCAGAGTTACAACAAGACCAATATCAAGAAAGAACTCTCATTCTTTTTCGAAATCGGTGCATAAATATTAATAAATTAAAGAAAAACAGCCGATATTACCCACTGCGTGATAAACTGAATTCAAGCTTTAGGTGTCATTAACAGATATCTCTCACATTGGAGATAATTTTTGCTAGAGAATTTATATGTATGAACGTTCGAGTATAATGGCTGTGAAACAGGTCATGCAGTGATAGCCAAATATAAAGATGCAAATTAGTGTGGATATGGGAATTACTGCACAATTTGCGACTTCGATAGACCTTCAGCGTATACATAATTTAGCCAAGCGTCATTATGATTATATATCATTCAGGAAATATGTTTCGTCTCGAACACAGTATTCTCGACTTCCTTGATAATTCACGAGTTGATATATTTTGCGACAATGCAGATTTTGGATTATATACAATGCTCTCCAGATCCGTTCATCCAGCAAATATATTTTTTTCTCGGGTAAAATGAACCAATATTTATGTCGGTATATGGTATACTTTTACTTCGTCCTTGATATTTTTCATTGCATACCAGTATTTGTGTCAAACGTAATATCGCCGAAATCAGTGGAACGACTTCCAAAACAATATTTGACCCACATATTGAATTCCAAATACCTACATGCAAATTCAACATCAAATATAAATGTACAGATTTCGGGTTCAATTTAATATTGGGCAATCCATGTGCATTCATAGAACATGTTGATATCGATAATACAATCCATTGATAGAGTTTTCGTACGAAAAATACGTTTATTCATACCTCAAATATAATAGTAAAAAGTGACACATTAAAAGAAATTTGCGCATCCTCTCCTCCTTCCTAAAGGGTAGTATGAGAACAAATTGTCCATTCTGATGCTACATGAGTTTTCGAGAAATGAAAAGACTCAAATGTCACCCAGATTCAATACATTGAATATTCGATTCCTTAATTTTTGGAAAAAAAATTACACTACTCAGAATCAAACAAAGGAAAATGTCATTTTCACAGAGTATTGAGTGAAACATAGGTGAGGAGGAATCTAAAACAGAATAATTCTTGATAACAGGTGCCGGTGAAGGTTGTATGTGACAATAATTATAATTTGGCAGAAAATTTGGCTAATGAATCAATAATATGCGATAAGATTATGGGGAACCATGAACCCAAGTTTTCCCCTCATTATTGACTTATTACACGTGAAACCATTAGCACGATTCGCTTCAAAAAGCACGGGTGCTTCACAAATGATTACTGTTGATTATGTTTCCGATTCAGAAGCATGAAAAGAATTTTAATTATTTCGACATTCGGATAATAATAAAAATCTACATCATTTCAATTGAATAGGCGAAGTGTTAGTGAGAGCTTGTTGTGATTCAATACCAAGATGCAATATGAATTGTGAATCTTATAGCACTGAATCGAATAAATGAAAATCCGATAAAGCAATATAAACCATGTCAGTGATAGAAGTGAACTTGAGACGTGGGAAGTTTTGTAGTAGGGAAAGATCGGCAGCAGGGATTTTTAAATTCGACATTATGGTTTTTCGAAAAATCATAATTCATTTACTGAATGGAAGCTGCCGATACACATTCATATCATTAACCAAATCAAATAAACAGTTGCCTGTGAGATTTTCACATAATAGAGTGATACGCGTTTCGCTATACAATATATAGCTTCCTCAAGCAGGAACATCAAACTGTCACTATGAGGAAGCTTCTGTATAATATAACGAAACCTGTATGATTCATATTCTTACATTTTTATCTCTTGTAGTTTTTGTATTCACAGGGCAGACCGTTACATTTTTTACTAGATATCACCAATATATCAAGAATGAATGAAAAACCACTTCATCATTTGAATACCATATGGAGTGAAGTGTGATATAAAATTATCATAGCTTCTATTTCCAGAAATAGGATTTCAATTTCTCAGAATTCCATGGTATCATAAAAATGAACAGTTTTGAGGTATTTTGAATTTTAGGTGTTATCTTCCTTATCGAAATTAATTACCTCAACACCAAACAACAAATTATCGTTTAATAGTTTGCAAATTACTTAATTTGTCAAACCAGCTGTCATTTCAATTTCAATTATAAACATAAATGCGAATTCTCATGCAACCCACTTTCGACTTTTCCCTGTAAAATTCTGCCTTAGATGTCGGAAAATCATTCTGACAATGTTACAACTTTAACATCCTTTCGAACGTGGTACGCAAAATTTGATTGAATAAGGATCCATCCGTAACCATGTAGGAACATAATTTCCCCAAGAAAAAATTTGGTAATTTCCCTTCATAAGTGTGACGATGGATTCTCATGCAACAATTTCTATTTTGGGAGTTATTTTGATGGTTATTTGTAGTGGTCCACCCACATTTTCATATTTTTTTTTTCTGGCGCGAGCAATATCAGATATAGCGGTCTTTATACTGTTGTACCAGTATATTGAAAACCGTCCTTCATTCTCATTTATAGGTCTCTGCTATTGCATTGAACGAGGTCAATTATTATCCTAATACCAAATCGATAATTTTCCTAACACCAAATTGATATTATTCGCACTCGACTTTACTATCATGGATAGTGCACGGAGATTTTGTCTACCACTACTTATTTTAATCAATTTCTCAATAATAAACTGATGAACGACCTAAAAGGGACAGGCCCTTTGTCATGATTCATACTATTTTTATATTTTGATATTTCTTAACTCTTTAATGCATCAAGTAGCCTCAAGCAATGCACATTTTCAATCAGTTTCAGAATATTTCCATTATTGTTCAGAGCAAGTTCTCATCTGTGCCCGATTCTCTTTGAATCTGGTTTTATAGCTCGTCGGCTCTGGTCGATGTATTCCATCATTATCGTTCATTCACTGTTACTCATTTTGTTTTTCAATGAGCATTCAAGAAAATGTTTTCTACGGACCTCCAAATTGAATCCAATACGCTTTTTTTCATTCCAGAGTGAATAAGATACAATGCGCTCTCTAGAAATGACAGCATCTTGGCACGAAGAGGATGAAGATGTGGAAGTAGAGGAAATGGAACTCGGAAAACACACACCAGACGGAAGGGATGATCTCACCGAAGAATCCAGTAGTGATGAAACGACTGGCAAAAAAAGACGAAAACATGGAGGTACTATTTCGATCCTTTTTCAGTCACCTCATATTTTCACAGGCATAGAGAGACATAAATGAATTTAGAATATTTTGGACTTCTTCAGAAATTTCTCCCCTTCACAAAAATATTCATATATTATCTTAAATACAAAATTGTTCGGAATGGGAAGTCATATAGTTTTTCACATACTTCCACTTTTCTTGAACTGCCGTGGAAATTCGGGGTCATTTTAGCATATAAGCACAAAGGAATTCATCTCTGGTTTTTCGGGCTTGAGAGGCCGTGTGGTAGAATTTTTCATTATTCAAAATTCCACCACACGGCCCTCAAGCCCGAAAAACCAGAGATGTATTAACACCGGCCGTGAAAGCCTACATTCTTTCACCAAGGAATTGTTGAGATACATTAAAAATAGAATTGATAATCAAGCCTATTCAACAGTCAGTTTTAATTTCCATTTCTATATTCATTCGAAAACATAAATATTAAATAAGAAAGAAGTCGTTAAAATTTTCGTTTCTCAATCAGGTAGTGCCTCCAGTGGTAGTGCCTCAAGTGGAACAACGATAAGACGGCGGAAAACCTGCATAAGTGCAAGAGAGAGAAATTTAAGAAGACTGGAAAGCAATGAGAGGGAAAGAATGAGGATGCACTCGTTGAATGACGCATTTGAGGTGATTTTTTTTATTTTTCATTCACAGTTCATCAGTTCAATTTGATAAAATTATATTTGTTGACACAAGGGACTCGTGTTACACCAGCTATGAAATAAAAACCAGTTTTCTACTTTTATTACATTTAGTCTTGTTTCTATAAAAACGATATTCAATTCGTGAAAGTGATTGAATGAAAATTTTATGCTCCACATTCGTTCATTGCAAATGACCGTTAGTGTGGATCTAACGCAAGTCTATGGTCTGCATCCCGTTATTTCGTGATGTGGGAAGATTCAATAGAAATATTGTCAACTTTGTTCTTTGTAACTTATAATTTTAAAATAACTCATTTTTCATTTTGAGTTTCTCTTTCTCTAAAATGAGCACTCACCATCAGAATTTCAGCAAGATCATAAGTTTTTCTTCGTTCAGTTTGCCAAACCGGGTATTTTATTTTTTTTTTTCTGCAAATTATTTGTATATTTTCATTGGCATATACCGCGATTCCCAAGAATGCGTATTTGCTCGATAAATCGATAGTAAGTACTAAGAGATAACGAAACAAAGATTCATATGAAAGTCAAATAGCACCAGTAACCCTATATTTCGAAAATATTTTTAGATATAGAGATTGTTGCATTTTTCATTGGAAGCAAAAGATGTTGTTTTCAAATATTGTAACAAATTCTATTATTTTTCTGTCATTGAAATACTGTTTCGTTTCATGTTCAGCAGTGATTTACTCACAATATATGGTGATTTCCGTTTTATAATCTTCCTCCATATTGAATCATTCGATTTTCGTTTCTCATTCAAAAGAAACTGAAATAATCACACTTGATATACCTATTCAAAATTTTTCGAACCCTTTTCCACATAATGTAAGAATCTTTTTGTTCTAACGAGGCTCAAACAAATGTTTGTTTTTCCCCGTATACATCAGTTTAATGAACCAACAAACAGGGTGATATATTCGATAACATCGAATAAAACTAGTATGAAGTTAACGGATATCAAGGGAGTATTCGGATTACAGAATATGAGATTGAATCATCAGAACATTACACGTTACTCTGGGTTTATTCAAGTATCCTCAATAGATGACTTTCAATTTTATCGAAAAACAGCATTCTTATAGTTATTTCGAATGAATTCACTCCCTGATGAAAAAAAAATTCCTGGCAACCATGCATTGTTGGAGGGAAATAATTTGGTGCTGAATAGGAAACAAGAAACAAAGGTACCACCCCAAAGACAGGAAGATGAAACGGATGTTCTATTCAGAACATATATAATTTTTGATCGTATGGAAGAATACAACATCCTGTGAATCTTAAACTCATTCCATCACATAAATTTCTCATCAAACTTTTTTCATATTCATCAGCATCACCGATATATCGAGCGAATACACATAATTGAGATACATGTTTTGTTATTTACAAGAAAACTAATAATCTTATTATTTGAATAGTAACAACATCCTTCTGCATGATAAGAAACGAAAATCACGAAACAGTTTCGGCCAACTCCAATGAAATGTTTATGGTTGAAACCACTCACAAGACTTTATCAGTGAGATTCTTTCATTTTGAAATAATAATAACATCCATATTTGATTTGTTCTTGTGACAAGAATGTATTCAGACTATAATTTTTTGAAAATGCACTAATCATTAATGGAGCATATTCGGCCGTCAATGATTCACAGCAGGACGGACTACTACTAGTGTGTAAGGTATTTGATTTCCGTCTATGACTTTGAAAATAGCTGTGTGTTCCTTTTGCGTTAAAAAGAATACAAATAAATTGGATTAGTATAGACGTGACCAAGTCGATCAACTATCCACTACTACTGATAAATGCGAATTTTGTGAAACTCTTCAGTCTGCACCTGCACCTGTATAAGTCGGAGTCGGTAAAAAATTAACATACTCTACCTAGGTCTACACCACCTATAACAAAATATATTTCCGTGAAACATTCCTGTTTCATTAGATGAACATTTCATCTATTTTTGAAAAAGTCACACACTCGATAAATCTCCATAATAACCATTGACATTGATCAGCTTGCCAATTCACGAAAACAAATAATGTTTGGCTTACTGCATGACCTCTTCAAATATTTCAACAAATATGTCTGTGTTTTAAGCATTTTCGTTGACGATTCTGGTCGATGCATTTTTTTGCTGCGTATAATTTTGCAAAGTGTAAACCATTCATCAAGGTAACAATGTTTGTGTCTGTACATCGAACTATGAGAAGTCGAAGTTGTTGATTATGAACAAGAATTATTCGCATGGTCTCTAAAATTGCATTTCCACACAATGCGACCCTTCTCAAGAAGTTCAATATTTCGATTTTTATTTTCATCTTATATAATTATATAATTATTTATTGCTCTTCCTTATTGATATTAGTAGCATAAAAACTGGACTCGAAACTAACTAATTTTTCACAAATAATAAAAAAGTGTTGACGCTGAAAATCGAACCCACAATCTTGCAATCTTACGGAATAACGATATAACTTATCCATATTTTAATTGACGTTATCAGAGATAGGTACTCATATCTCATGAGATGATTTACATTAATATAATTATGATATTTCTGGTATTTTCATTTGAACAAAATTCAGCTATTTTGCAACGAAAGCTCAAAACTTCTCAAGAAGTTCAATATTTCGATTTTTTTTTTCGTCTTCATGTTCACATGGAAGTGAAAATTTTGTGAGTCGATCATTCTGTCTTCCATCCTGAATAAAGAATACTGTTAGCAAATATCATACGAATACTACTGGATCTATGTACCTAGATCAAAAAAGCAACATATTACTCAACTCCTGCTGATATTTCATCAATACAAAAATGGAACGGAAATATACGATTGTTTTCCAGGAGCAATTGAAACTTTACAATTCACTGTGAAAATATTTCATGAACTTATTTCGATATTTTCTTCGAAAACACACAAGACTCTATACGAAACTCCGTCTTTTCAGAAAATACAAAATATTTTCACAGTGTATCTGGAGTCACTTATATCATGTTCAGTTGAATTGATTATTATACACTTGAATCATTCAATTTTTTTCAGCAACTCAGAGAAGTCATTCCTCACATCAAAATGGAAAGGAAACTATCGAAGATAGAAACTCTAACATTAGCGAAAAACTACATAATGGCTTTAACAAACGTGATATGCGAAATGAGGGGCGAAGAGAAGCACTACACGTAAGTTGATAGCCACTTATTTGAATAATTTCGTGAAATTGGTGGGTTAATGTTTCATCATCTATGCGTTTTCTTGCTAACGAACAGAAAATATCCCAAGCTGTTAGGTGATACACGTGTATTTTGAATTATTGGCAGCCGCTACCGGAATTTTTTTATGTAAAATGATGGGATTTGTAACATTCAACCAGATAAATTTGATCACATGACTACACTCCATTGTCCCAAAGCGGAATTTAGGGCAATTTTGCTCCAATTCTTCTGTTAAATTGAATCATATTTCTAGGAAATTTATCGTTCAACAGTTTGTGGATTGGTACTGAATCTAGTTATCTCGTCAAGCAGTTGTTTTACATACTTCCTGTCAGGACTTGTTGTCTCGTTGATCATTGAAAATAGATAATAACGAAGAAATTTGTGCTTCTCCTCAAGAAATTGCTGCACAAGCATGGTGGGAGTAGAAAAAGTATAGTACACGACTCGAGCATTAGGCCAATTACGAGCACTCGCAAATTACCGCACTCGGCTGGCGCCTCATGCTCAAAGTTTCTCGCTAGTGTGAAATAGGCTACTCATTCTCCTCGTTACGACTTTACCTTGTAATTGTAGACCAATTGCAATGCTTTCTATCATATCCTAAGTCATGGAAAAAGCAATCAATATGAAGCTCATCAAATATGTAGAGAAATCAGGAATAATTAATGATCGACAATACGGATTTCGCCATCGAAGATCAACCTCTGACTTACTGGCTTATGTTTCTCATATTTGGCAGCATTCAATCGAAAAATTCGAAGAAACGATAGCTGTTGCACTCGATATTTCAAAAGCGAATGATCGAGTTTGTCATCGGGGTCTCTTTTCTAAACTGCCGTCTCATGCTTTGCCTCCTCAGTTGTATGCTTTGTTGAAGAGTTTCTTGTCTGATAGGTCTCTGTATGTGGCTGTTGATGGAGTATCATCTGATATTCTCCCAATGAATGCAGAAGTACCACAGGGTTCAGTTCTGGCGCCCACTTTGTTTTTACTCCATATCGATGATTTGCTCGAGAAAACATCTTGTTGAATACATAGTTTTGCAGACAACAGTACTCTTCATACCAGTTTGTCTTCCAGAGTCCCCATACCAGCTCGAGAAACAAAAATTCAAAGGAACATTCACGCCAATAAAATTAACGACGACTTTGTTGAAATAATGGAATGGGGTACCATGAACTTGCTGGAATTTAATGCTACGAAAACTCAGGCATGTCTCTTCTCAAGAAAAGCCGATCTATGATCCTCAAATATTCAGATGTCAGGAGTAACTGTTCCTACAAAATCAAGTACCTCGATTCTAGGAATTACGATCAGTGATAATCTCTCATGGGAAAACCATGTGAGATCGATCGCTAAAAGTGCTTCCCAGAAGCTTGGATTTCTTTTTCGTGCTAAGAAGTACTCCACTTCTCGTCAGCTTCTAATGATTCACAAAGCTCAGATACGACCTGTCATGGGATACAGTTCTCATGTGTGGAGTTCGGCACCAGAACGGCTTCTCGATTCTATTCAGAGAAAGGCAATTCGTCTTGTTGGTGATTCTTCGCTCACAGACTCGCTCACTTCATTGGAACATCGTAGAAGGGTCGGAGACTTGTCTCTCTTCTATAGATACTTGCACGGTCGATGCTCTTACGAATTGTTATCAATCGTTCCACCCTTGGCAATATCTACACGGATGACTCGACGAGTACAGAATTCCCACCCTTTTGTTGTGAATTTGGAAACCTGTCGAGCTTCTCTTGCTCAGGGATCGTTTGTCAATAGAACAGCTGAGCTTTGGAACTCCTTGCCAAAAGAGGTTTTTCCTGAGGCTTACAAACTTCAGAAATTTGAAGTAAATGTTAATTCGTATTTCCTGTCCCTTGATTCACGCGGTGTTCCTTGAACATCACAGGGCTTTCCTTTCGCGTGAATCTGCATATAGAAAAAATACTATAATCGAAGAAAAATATGTTGTTGTGTCCAACATAAACCTTTGATATAGAATGCAATTTGGTGGATCGTTGTACTCTCAAACCATACAAGATCTCAAATTATTTATCTGTAGGTAATCTTCCTCACGTGATAAATAGTGAAGGTACAGTCGACTTTTTGGAGAAAAAACTGATATCTAGCAGTTCTATCTATTCTCTCAGAAGACATTCCAATAGTCATCGATACCTTGATAGTTATAATGATTTATTTGGAAAGCTCAACCGACTTGATGGTTGATTTCCAAAATCAGAAATTGGTTGATAACCTTCTTGCTATCTTGCCATATGTACTGAAACTCACATATTTGAATTTGTTGGAATCATAAAAATAACGTTACAAGATATTGACAAGGCATTTGAGTTCGACATAGCTATCTATAGTTCATCCTCATTTTCCTAAACACCAGACTCACAATACTTGCACTCAACGCTAGTTTTTACATCGAAGTTGACATTTTCAGGTCAAAAATTGCTTGATGATAGAGCATCAGTTTTATATCCTATACTCGTATGACTCAAACGGTATGGTGATGAACTGATGGAATCAATTTGATCAACATGATTCAGTTCAAATTATCCAAGTGATGAATTTATATTTATGTTTCGAGTATTTGATATTGATACTTCCGCATGAAAACTTATGTATCGTTTGATTCTGTACTCATCTTTCTCTCCTCATTCACAGGTTCGTTCAAGACGTTGAAAGTGATGCAGAAATAGAATCGAATGTGACTACAGACGAGACGACGAATTGGGAGCAAAACAACAACAACATGTTTCAACAAAATTTGGAGTCAACTCCAGAAAATGTAATAGTGAATTCCCGTTGAAAAGACAATCATCAAGTGTGTGTTTAGTGTTATTCACGTGGTTTGAATCAAATCACGAAATATGTGTTTCTGCGGCGGAGAGAAAGAGACAGCTGAAAAGTACGATGTATATCGAAAAGAGTTGCCGCGATTTCGGCAATCTCATGAAGCTAGGAATAGATGAATTTCTGATGATGATTATTCGAAATATTTCCACCACGAAGATATGAAAATAAAAAATGGTAGAACCATGATAGAAAAACATTGGCCGCTGCACAATTCACCTGTTGATAGTATTCTGTCAGTTTGAAAAACATCTTGTTCCATGTATGACTCACTGATCATCAACAGTCACTGCTTTCTCAACTGCAAAATCGAATACTATGAATATATAACTCACACAAAGTTCCGATATTATGACAGGGTATACACTTTTAACATAACGGGGGCCATATTAACAAGTCAGATAGATTATTTCACTCCTTGCTATTGGTGAAGAAATCTTGTAGGTATTGATCCTCTGAATTTACTCTTATATTGATGATGAAATATATGTGAAAGTACTCTTCAAGAACATTCCCAATCTTGATCTGAAAAAATTCATCGGATGGTTCAATTCTTGGTAACTTTATTTGTCGACTCTAGATATCATAAAACAGATATTGAACAATACGAAAATGTGAAATCTATCAATATGAATATTCATTCACCTTCAGTCCTCTACTTTGGTTTGTCTTGCTTGAAGCAGAAGTTATGAAATCTTAGCTTATGATATTCAGCTTCAGTTTCCTCAGATAACGTCTCGAAGGTAGATGCGACAGCGACAAGAGAACTACAAAACAGCTATCACCTACGACCACATTGGAGAGTAACATAAATATATCGCTCTCTCTACTCCAACGGAAAGTGATCTTCATTCTAACCCGTTTGAAAAGTACTTTCCGCACGGCTGCCAATATGCCGTCATACCGGTAAATCCCATAAGATTCACAGATATAATTATTTATTGCTCTTCCTTATTGATATAAGTTGCATAAAAACTGGACTCAAAACTAATTTTTCACAAATGATAAAAAAGTGTTGACGCTGAAAATCGAACCCACAATCTTGCAATCTTACGGAATACCGATATAACTAATCCATATTTCAATTAACGTTATCAGATATAGGTACTTATATCTCATGAACCGATTTACATTAATAAAATTATGATATTTCTGGTATTTTCATTTTCATTTGAACAAAATTTAGCTATTTTGCAACGAAAGCTCAAAACTGTTAAATGATGAATCAATAACAATTTACTTTTGATTTTTATGGTTTCAAATAATTCAATTCGTTCCCCAGTTATATCTGATAAGTACTCATTTATTGTCATTTTTCCAAATGAAAGTAAAAGTCATTTCTTTATCAAACTATAAGAGTAGTTGTAAATTCATGTGCACTTGATAAAGAAACAATATAAAAACATTTACTGTCACAAATAAAAAGTAAGATCAGTCACTATATACACGATCTGATATTTACATATTGTTTTATGAAATAGGTGGTCGTAGGGATAATAGTGTAGATTACTTGTTCTAAAGTTATTCTTCTCACTAGTAATCGAATATACTATTGAGAGATCAAAATTCTCATTGTTGCGAAGAGTGGTAACTTTCCATTTAACTTCTGATTTATGGAGATTCCAATGAAATGGACCACACATGCTTGTGTTGGGTTATCTATTGCATATTTTCAATCAAAATGCAAATTGAAACAACGCTCAAATAATATAATTTGAACAAATCATGATTTTCAATTGAAATCTGTTGGAAATGCATAAGAAGTTATTACGTCGAACATTCCTATAGTCAATCGCAAATCATTCCAATGTGGAAAAATGATTTTATCCTTAATGTTTTTTATTCATATACGGCTGATTTTGAACCATTCAAAACATTTGATAGCATTTATATATCAATTGACTTGCTCAAAAAAACAAAGAATGTATCCTTGGAAACCAATACATTGATATTTTGTAGAACTCAAATGAAATGAAAAATTGAATGTGAATTTCGAAAAAAAAACACCATTTATTAGTTTCTACAATATATATGGAAATGAATTCACATATCTCAACACTGTTGAAAAATGACCATTGCAACTTGATTCAAATCAAGTTAGAAAATATGCGTAGCTCCGTGTGACGATCACGAATGTTCCAATATCTGCCAGATTGAAATTCAAATCACAAGTTATTCGAACTGAACTCAACTGAGTGAAAAACCCACATGTCCAAATTATGAATTCATCTTGATTTATGGAAACAATGTTTTGTCCTTCGCACAAGTTATCAAGTTTTTATGGAAAGCGGAAACAAGAAAGTGAGCTCATTGTTGGAATGTGCGGTCCTAAACTATTGGATAGTTATTTCTGATTGATATTTTTATCGTGTTTCGAACAATTGTATTTCATTCAAGTGTTCCATGATACAATTTTCTGTATTCGGGTTCGTTGAATTTTTTGTGGTGTACAAGAGTGTATCATGCATAACATAATCAGAAAAAATTGTCAGATTCAGATGGAATTCATGAGATTTCAATTATTGAGAAAAATATTCCATCGATCCAATTAACTTCTAGTCTATACTTATCAATCTTCAAGCAGATGTGATTTTTTGTGCTTCCGTGTTTTGTGTACTATTTGTATATAATTAGATATGAGATATATCGATAAATATAACGACATTATCCTATATCAGATCCTATCTATATCCGTTTTTGAGCTTAGATGTAGTTGTCATTTTCAATATCATAGTTTCTGTAATTTTCATTTCATACAGTTATACAGAGATTATAAAGTTATATGGATGGGAGATAGTGCAAAGTTTATATTGAGTTGAAATATAAATTATCCAGGACACTGAGGGAATATATTGACTATTATAGATTTATTATATATATATATATTATATATATATTATATATATATATTATATATATATATATATATATATATATATATATATATATATATATATATATATATATATATATGTTATATACATACGAAAATGTTATGTTACCCACAAAGGACCTCTAGAACCCATATGAGTTATCCTTTGCTCAAAATAAGCTTGTATGTGTACCAGAATATTGCCAAGACCTTGTAGAATAATTGCCAAATTATAAATTCATTTCATATTGATATAGTTTTGCGGAACAAAATAAGATGAATATTGAAATGTGTGGCTGATATCACCTATAAACCATAGTTTTTTTTTGAGAACACTTCTCCGAAATTCGAATATATGGCATAAACATGAGTTTTGGGCGTTGTGTCAGTGAGTGGCTTCTATCGAAATACTAGTGGATTGTACGAGATACTTAAAAGTTCATTGATGGAAACTAGTTGTATACATTTGATGAAGTTCATGTTCATCCGATAACATTTTCAAAGTTCAGATATCTCGAGAAGACTCACTATATTTCGAATAGAGCAAATCATTACACAATTTCATTTTGTTATATTGTCGATTTTCGCCACACATTCATCTCATATTCACTCATTTCAGAAGACTGAATGATCAATTTGTCAACTTTTCCGTAACTGTATCATTTAGTATAGTTATAGGTATTTATTGAAGTATTCATAATGTTCAATTATAAACGAAATGAGTTTTACGCTCCAATTAATTTGTCAATTTGTTATTTTCACATGATTAGGTACAGTTTGGTACATTTGTATTGAAGCGTGAGAGTTCCAAATGCAAAATGTGATATAGTAGAAAACTTGCGAGAGTTTTTAGTTTATGAAATATAAATATATTTTATGAAATGTATTGTAATGAGTGTATTCTTGTAAACATATTTTACCAAGAGAAATATATTGATGACATTAAGATGGTATATTAGAAAAAGGAAATATGAATGATTACTGATTAAATATATATCTCAAATATGAAAACATGTCTAGTCTTTTTATGGGTTTCTACTAGCCAAATCATCTGGGGTTACATTCACAAATGGCAGATGTAATGGAGGGTAACACGCACTTTTGCCCTCTGAGTAAGTGTTCAATCATTTTTATCAGTGGCATCAGGGATATTTGTGTTCATAAGAACAAGAACTTCAGAACTTTTGCATTGGTTCGATCATCACAAAATGACTGACATCGAACACCAGTCGACGGAGGGAATGAGAAACTGACATTCTTCACTGACAAACTTCACACAGTCTTCACTTTGTCAAGATGAGAGCTGGGGGTTGAGAAAACTTAGACCTTGGCACCAAGCTCTTCAGAATGGCTCTGAAGTGAGAGCCGAAACGTCGACAGAAGAACGATTCCAGGCGCGGTTCAACTGGACTGGACTGGACTAATATATATATATATATATATATATATATATATATATATATATATATATATATATATATATATATATATATATATATATATATATATATATGATGCGTTGTTTTTTTTTCCGTGTTCTGTGGTTTTGATCCTCTGAAGGATAATTCTCATAACGTTTCGGCAAATTCTCATTTGCCATCTTCTATGTGATGTCTAGAGTTTCGAACTCCGACTCAGTCGAGAAACCCCAGAACACGGAATGAAACCCGAAAGAACAACGCATCATACTTCGTCCGTGAGAATCTTCATGCTAACATATATATATGCGAAATTGGTATTCTGGGAGTTTATCCGTTGGTTTGTCGGTATTGACTTCCAACGTTTCTCCAACATCTCAGTTGGCATTTTCAAGAATGTTCTTGGTGCTAGCAAGTAGGAGCAGTAACATTGTTCTTCGTGCTAGCAAGTAGCTAGCAAGTAGGAGCAGTAACATTCTTGAAAATGCCAACTGAGATGTTGGCGAAACTTCGAAAGTCAATACCGACAAACCAACGGATAAACTCCCAGAATACCAATTTCGCATACTCAAGCATCACAAATTGAGTTTCAACAATCTTGGTTTAAAAATATCGCAGACATTAAAATGCCACCCGATATTCAAAATTTCCTATCGCTTGGTCCTAAATTCAGTGCTTCTACAGATGAGCACAGTATCAATTTTTTTGTTATCAGACATAAAATATATCATCGAAAATTTCGATGAGCGAAAAACAATTTGTGTAGGACTCAAGTCACTAGCATTATAAGCAGATTCCTACACAAAAATCGAAAGAATAAGCATTTTCCTTCTGAAATGTGTAATGAAACAAAAAAAAAATCGAGGCAATCCAGGGCTGATCATTATATATAATGACGAATGTTATGTTTTAGTTCCTACGTATGAAAATCAGTATCAAAAATCGAATATCATTGAATGATATAAACTCAAGTCAGACCCAACTTCAACACTGCAACAGAAGAAGAACAAAATTGTTACCAACGTTGAAAATTCACATCGAATAGATTCTACCACAGGCAAGTCGTTGATGATTTATATTTCTGTAGAACCTCGTTTTCACTCACTACCCAAAATACATAAACCTACTTTGTCCATGAGACCAATTGTGTCTACTATTGATGCTTCCAATAGTAAACTGTGAGAATTTCTTTCTAACATTGAGACTCATGCTGATGATACAAATGATCTACACTATGTAAAAGATTCCTTTTCATTTGGTAATGGTGATAGTAAAGGGTGGGGGACGCAAGCATCAGCGCCTAGGCTCCAGTGGGCACTTTTCGCAAACCTCGCCATCTTCACTCACTCAGCCCATAGCGGATACATCTTCGATCCTTTTCGATCTTCTGATAAAGTCCAATTCCTCTTCTTTGATAGTGGCGGCTCCAAAGACGTTTTGTTTGAGCCTGCTGTAAATTCCACATTCGCAATGGAAGTGGAAGGAGTCTTCCTCCTCTCCACATTCCGTGCAAAGTGGGTCTGCCTCGACTCTTATGAGAGTCAGATGTATCCTGAGGCCGCAGTGTCCGGTCAGAACTCCCACTAAAAGTCGGAGTTCTAGCCTTAATATCTTGGCCGTCCTTGCCCTGTTGGGCCCCAGTATCATCTGCATATTAGCGTTATTTTCTTTTCTGTCACAAGATCCTTTAGGGCGTTCCTGCACTCCTGAACCAGTTTTGACCTGGTTCTGGTTGCGTTCAGATCCCTTATTGCGGCCTAGCTGTCATAGAAGACCTTACTTCTTCCATCCAGATTGGCTCCAGGATGGCATACACCTCTGTTTGGAAAACTGTTGCCAAGGAACCTGACGCGTAGGTTTACCTTCTCCCTCCTTTTTCCAAGTAAACTCCTGCTCCTGCTTTTCCTTCCTCCAGTTTGGACCCGTATGTAAAACAGACCAAGCTTGCTGTGGGAAAGATCACCCGTTTTTTCTTTTCATATAGTGAGTTCATCAATGATTTTCAGCTACCCGAATATTATGTTACGATAGGCCTTGACGTAATTTCACTTTTCACTAATTTACCATTACCAATAGTTGAAACTTGTATAAATAAAATTATGTAGAAGATCATTGCAACCTAAAATAGGAACTTCCATGACAATTTTGGATTATATATTTTGATTCAACTTATTTTAATCGAAATATACAAACACAATTTTGGTAAACCTATGGAATCTACCATTTCACCTATTTCAGCTTCTCAATTATTGTATTCCAAAATTATCTCCTCATATTCCATTCCTAAAACGATATGTTAATCATTTGATTCTAGCAATACCGTATGGCAGTAAAGAATTGATAAATACCTTCAACTACTAGCAATCGATTTTCAACTGAAGAAGAGAAAGATAATGATATACTATTCCTTGACATGGGACTCATAAGATCCGAATCAAACGTCATAATTACTGATTGGTACAGAAAATCGATATCCAGCAGATTCATGAACTAATATTCCTACCATCCATTCGATATCAAAATTATTCTGATCGAATATCTTAGGATCATAGTTGAGAAAATCACTCATTAAAGTTTGAGGAACCGTAGCTTATCCAAATTACGAGACATCCTGATTCGAAATCTTTATCCAAGGCATCTTGATTGGAGCATCGTAGGAGGGTCGGAGACTTGTCTCTGTTGTCTCTTCTGAATTGTTGAGAATCGTTCCACCCATGGCAATATCTACACGGATGAATCGAGTACAGAATTCTCAACCCTTTGTTGTGAACTTGGAGACCTGTCGAACCTCTCTTGCTCAGGGAACTTTTTGCTAAGATATGTTTTTCCTAAGGCTTACAAACTTCAAAAATCCAATGTGAATGTTAATTCGTATCTCCTGTCCCTTGATTCACGCGGTGTTCTTCGAACATTATAGTGCTTCCATTTCGTGTGGATCTGCACATAAAAGAAATATAGTGAATCAAATAATATTTCGTGAAGGAAAAATATCAATTCCAATAATACCCTTCGAGAATTCGAGAATAGTGAACAACAAGGCAAAAAACGAATAACATTTCATAAAATCTCAACCTTATATACAAGAATCAACCCCAAAATTGATATTCATATTTATATATTAATATTTCTCGAAATGACAATGAAAAGAAAGATCGTAACAATTTCCAAATTTAATAGTAGAATTAAGGCTCAAATTTCGGTTGAAAATAGATCGAATATGAAATAATATGGATTGTCCTGAATAATCATCTAGAACACTCAACAACCGTATAATTCCCAATGAAAGTGACTGTAGATGGTATGTTAATCCTTGTGCTCCATCAGAACATGTTCAGAGTTCACCGTATGAATTACGGCCAAGCAGAAATTTTGGATAGTGAAATGAATCTTTTGAAACGTGTATTTTTATGAATGATCCGTTCGAATAATAATGACTATATCATGAACAAAGGGAACCGATTTGAATGGTGTCCCAGAAAAATTCACACATATTCAATAAAACACAAGAAAGATGAGAAAAATCACTCTCCATTCCCTCTTTTTCACCTTAGAAAAGGACGTGAAGTAATTGCCAACCATTTCGAAGTGATGTTTGAAGGGGGTCGAGGTCATGTCCGAATTACGTACTGCAAGTTCGGGTGCGTATGACCTGTTCAATACTCGTCTCTTCGTCTATCCTACGTATATTCTCGAGCAGTCATGGCAAGGAATCTTGTATATTCTTTTCGATTCGTTGGCTTTCACTTCTTCGGATTAGAGCCCACCACCAGCCACCTGCAATTCAGTGAAAAGGAAGAAGCCACGGCCACCACGAAAAAAATATTACGGGAAGCAGTAATAGTGGAATCCACTAGTCCTTGGTCGTCACCCGTAGTAATGGTGATAAAAAAGGATGGATTAATAAGATTCTGTGTGAACTAAAAAAAGTCAACGATGTCACAAAAAAAGACAGCTACCTTTCAATAACTTTCAATTTACTTGCCAATTGTACATGATTCTCAACGCTGGACCTGAAGATAGCAAGACCCTTGAACACCCTGACTGAGAAGAGAAAACCCTCCTTCTGGCACCTGGAGTATCAGCAAGCTTTCAGCACCCTTGAGAGACTCCTGACCACTGCTCCAGTCCTGGCATACCCGAATAAAAACGGTTATGGCTTAGGAGCCGTTCTGTCACAGGTGCAAGAGGGCGAAGAAGTCGTTATCGACGAATGACTTGAACTTTCCCTTTATATTCAACGATGTCAGATCATTCATGTACAAAAGAAAGATAATGGGACCAAGAATGGACTCTACTATTTATATAAGCTGCAGTTGATATCGAAGTAGGCATTTTAACAATTTCACCTTTACCGGTGAGATATAATTCTAACCACTTATGAGTTATTCCATAATTGACACAATCGAATGCCTTGGATAGATCACAAAACACTGCTGCAGCTACATCACGATTGTTAATATCGTTCAGAAGGGGCAATATAGCATCACTTTTTCGTTTGGAATCCAGATTGTTTGCAATTTATTATGTATCAGTCAAACGACTTTCTACAGTTTTCTCTATTAGTTTGTCTAATGACGGGATAAGACAAATTGGACGAAAGTTTTAGACTTCTTTATGATAGCTACCCTTGAATAGCGTAAAAAACACATGTTTGGCGGAAGGTAGGAAAATAGACAGCTTCGAAGGAGTTATTTATAAATATTGCTCAAACAGACAAAGTTTTTGTGGTTTTTGGGAAGATTATCAATTATATTCATTGATATTTCATCAATTCCAGAAGCTTTTTTGTTACTGATGGTTTGTATCGTGTCTTTCAATTCTATGACATCAGTAGGATATGTAGTAAATTCATCGTTGATAGATATGCTTTCTGAGTTGATGTGAGGATCGTACGGAGTAACGATGTTATTTGTCAGTTTTTCATCTTTGGTACAGTAAAATTGATTGAGATCATCAGCAGACCTAAGCGTTACTTTTCTTACCTCTATGTTCATTTGCAATTGACAATGTGCCTCTGGATTCATCATTAGCGTTAGCAATTCTTTTCGCATGAAAGTTACTTCTAGCATATTAAATAACTTTCCGATTCTCCGGTATTGTTCTATATATTTAAGTACTGACTCATCGCTGTTAAATTCACTGATATAGTTTAGGGAACGCAAATGAAAGGAAAATTTCAATCCTTCAGTAAGCCATTTGGACAGTTATGGTTTACAAAGTTTGGGGAGTCGTTCCGTTCGGTTAGGCATTCAGGACATTTTTTAATGACTATTTCTTCGCGATTATCCTGGAATGGAGTGTTTCCGTTGTGGTTTTTAGGTTCTCGAAGTCAATTTTGTTTTTGGTTTCTTGGTGATATTCGAAGAGTGTCAGAGGGTAATCCTCTGTTCGTCTATCCGGGTGAGAGCAGGAAGGAGGATATTTGATGGTTTGCTATGAGAGCTGTCCTGATGTCGTTTCGTCAGAATTTGACTTACTTTATCAGTGATTTCCCCTAAATGAAATTTAGGAAAGCTTTGAAACGTTCAGTCAGTGCTTTCGTCGGTTTGGGTTGCAAGAAACTGCTTGGATGGTTCTCTGGATTTGGAGGTAGCAATAATTGTTGCGTGTGTTTTGTTGAAATTTAGTATACAGACATCCTAGTTTTTGTTCTCAAGTGAAATGGAATTCTTGAAATATTTTGAAACCTGGGGATTGGATCCCTTCAGTGATATATTTATTGGTAAGTGAGACTAATGAAAATTTCGATTTTGGTAAAGTACAAAGATATTCCTTTCAATATTGGTATTTAAATGTATGATTCAAACAATAGTCGTAGACAAAGTATACTCGGGTATAATGGCTACTATACCCTCGTTGAATAATATACTATTATTCAATTTGTTCGATGAACTTTTACTGAAAATATGAATAAAAAATTCATTAATTTAGAGCCTCATTGACAAAATAGTTAAGGCTTTCGCGGCCGAGGTTTTCAGTATCACTACTTTTATTCGGGTTTGAAGGCCGTCGTTTTTTGGAATTTGGAACAAGGCTAAAGGAACATGAGAGAAACTGCAGACCAGGGCAAACTGACAAGTCGGCTGTGGCGGAACACGCACTTAGTGAGGGTAGCCACAGGATTCTATTTGAAAATGCAAAACTGATTGCACCCAACCAGGGATACCATAGCCGACTGGTACGGGAGGCAATAGAAATCCACAAACACACGGATAATTTCAACAGGAAAGAAGAAGCTGTCAACCTCAACCGAATATGGAATCCCATTTTAAGAAAATCGATAATAACTGCAGGTAGTTCTTCAGATAATGATGATTATTCTCCGAACCCGAATGAGGTAAACAAGGTAATCAATATTAATGACAATTCCCCTATTCCGAATGGAATAATTAGCACCGAAAACTACCTGAATCGGCATAAATACAACTTGCCAAGAAAAAAATCTCCAGTCATCGGAGTGAATTTCAAGATGAATGAGCCTCTGAAGAAGCTAGCCACTCGAGCCAGCGAAACGTCAGGAAGAAATTCCAAAAAACGACGGCCTTCAAACCCGATTAAAAGTAGTGATACTAGAGCCTCATTGAAATGAATTTGTTGCATCAGATGAGATGTTTTTGCTTGAAGATTATTTTTCCAGAAATGATGTCATTTCTTTTATTTCATATGCCTTGCTAAATAGTTAAACTACAGTAGTAAATATTTTGAAAAAATGCTTTCTTTCAGGATTTGCAAGATCTAACAGATGTTTTAACAAGACAGGCAAAACTAGACAAATTTGATGTACCCTTGCAGCTTTTTGCAGTTGCTGTTGGGCCGAAGGATGGTATTGAAACACATCGAATCGTTTTAAACAAAAACAACTACAAATGTGATTCAAGCCTCAGATCCATGGAATTACTCTACAAAGCATTTCGTGCCTGGAATCTGGAGTATACTTCGGAATCGAAACACATTTGGCACTTCATTCAGGAAATAGTGTTTCAAATCCAGTAGTCTCAAGCAAGAGTATCAACTGTTCAACTGATATAAAATATCATATGTCTGAACATTAGTGTTAGGGCTGTCAAAATTTTGTGAATCATTTGTAGACCACCCAAAAAATCAACATATATGCCTTTTTTCTGGTATCGGAAATTATTTTGAAATAAAATGCCATTTAGTATATCAAAATCCATTTCATCTACAAAAGGTCAAAATGGTAAAGGTTTAAATAAAATAATTGAATCAACTTGTTGAGCACACCATATCTAGGTAGGTACTTATATTTGTTTCCTTTATTACTGAGCACTAACTTTATATTCGAGAGTTTCAAAATTCGCGAGGTAGAAATTTAAAGACACTAGTCGAAATTTCACTTGAAACATTGATTATCTTGTTTTATTACTACCTATACCTTTCCGTTTTTCAATTGTTTATATTTCTGAATGAAACATTTGGGTGGTCTGAAAATCGATAATTCCTAAAAGTGTGTTTTTTTATTATCTACTAAGGCTTCATGGACTAATCTTGTTCAGTTATCATCATTTCATACATTTTTAAAGATTACTCTCCAACCGCAGCAGTATTATCGTTCAGCCTGGTGCGTATTCTATATGATTTTTTTTTATAATATATAATAAGTATGTTAGACTTTCTTCACAAATTGAGACTGATGTATAGGCAGATATTATATTTATGTTGAACTTTAATAAAATTTTTAAATGTACATTGCTTTACTGGTGTGAAATAGATAATTCAATCAATATCTAGATGAAACTCAAACAAAGTGTGGATATTTCTTCATATACCACAATCTGAAACAAACTGAATCTAAATTAATGTAGAAGGCATAAAGGACGGTACAGCATGGCCAATTTCACTGCAAAAATGCATCTTTCGCCAACATGGATTGGCCAAGCTGTAACAAATATATTTCTGTAGTTTTACTGGGTTAGTTTTCAAAAACAGTTCCTTCTAAATGAAACATATCCAATTCAGCAAAATGTGAGCTCCGATTCTGGTGCAATTTTCAAAAGGTTAATATGACGTCACAAAATAATGACCTTCAAATCACCCGGAAATATTTTTATTTATATGAATACTCATAAGGCAGAATCACGCAAGCCAACTTAACTTATAAATTTTGATTGAGTTATGCATAAGTTAAGTTGGCTTGCTTGAATCCGCCTGTATAGGCCGTGCAAAGTTAGGTATCCATTTTGTTATTGTTCAGTTGAAAAGATAATAGTGGTAAACATTTCAAACATTGCCTCAAGCTCTACTTTGAATAGCAGGAAACCAACAGAAAATGTATGGTAAGTAATCAGTTTTTCTCTCTGCAGTTCAAAGATTAATAGTGAGAAACACAACAAAACACTATTTCAAGGCAAAAATTAGTTTCCATCAAGTTGTGAGAGTATTTGTGGTAAGTAATTATTCAGTTTCTGTTCATTTGAGAAGATATTGGTGATGAACAGTCAGAGCGTTGCCTCAAGCCCCACTTTCAATAGCAGAAAACCATCAGAATATTTATGACAAGTAATCAGTTTTTTCCCTACAGTTGAAAAACTAATAGTGGGAAGCACTTAAAAACACTATTTCAAGGTAAAAATGTGTTTCCTTCAAGTTGTGAGAGTAGTTGTAGCAAGTATACTTACGTGGAGTGAATGGGAATTTTGTGGTAAGCAATCAAGTTATTTTGTCAAGTAACTGGTGACAAGGACGTGAGATATTTACATCAAGTATTCACATCTAAGAGTCTTGTTTTATTTGTTATAAGTGCACCCTACTTTTGTCCCATATACAATTATACTTTTTATTTGGGGGTATTAAATTTTATTCACCACCATTAAAGTTTTCTCTCAGTGACGTGTATATCATTCGAAGCCGTTTGATTCATGCTCAAAAGGAAGAAAAATTCCATCTAAATCAGCTACCTCCCCTGCCTATATAGCACCCATTGAAATATTCGTTAATGCTCTTCCTACATTCAGCCAATTATGTTTACGAAAAAATCAAACTATAGCATATTTACTTATTCGTAGTCGATTATGAAAAGTGTTTTTTCCAATGATCAGAACAATTACCATATAATATAGGAATCAGGACGAAACAGATCCATAATTTACTGTATGTAGTTGAATACTGAAATATTACCAATATACCTACTTCGTTATGCTCAAGATCGTTTTTTTTTAACTCGACTCGAGAACTTTTCAATATTGATTCAAAACACAAACCTGGAATGGAATTTACACTCTGTTGATGAACACAACAATAGTAAATGAGTTCAAAGATGGAATGTAAAGAAAAAGTTAACGAAATCACTCATGAAATCAACTGAAAAAATGTCTTTCAAATCATATTGAACTTCTGAAATAAGAGAAAGTAAAATATCATTCATTTATCAAAACATGTTAAAATAGCCAAAAATATCCAAATCGAAGTGACAGGAAAACTGTGAATAAATTATACAACGAAAGTATCTCACAGAAAATAAAAACGAGTTTACAAAAGAAAGAAAGACTGGTATATATGATCCACAACTCATAGCTGACAAAAATGCTTGCGGATTGTGCTGTGTTTTTCTTGAAAAAGAAATTGATGTGGTGGAGTTTCATCCCTGTATGCTCCAACCATTCACTATCAACAGAGCATTCTTCAAAGAGCAAGAAATTATAGTCATATCCCACGAATATGGAGTTTGTAGCACGAGCCGTGGGCGACTGCTGCAAATCTTACAATTATACATAATTGCCAGTTCAAACTGACAATTATAGCTATGATTGCCAGTATAAACTGGCAATTATACGTAATTTGTATAATCGAATTTCCCTTTTGTACACCCCAGCCAAAAACATTGACACTCCATCAGAAAATTGAATTGTTGATTTTCAAGAGAATAACAGGGGTGAGGGGTTGATGTTTTTAGAATAAAATACGCATTCATAAATAGAGTTTCGTTTCTGTAAATTTTAACCTGGAACGTTCATTCTTCATGAAAAAGGTTCTACTTTCATTTTCGAGAGAACAACCGTAGTGGAGAGCTGACTTTCTGTTAAAATTAGGATTTATGTGTTCTTTACATTCCAACCTGCAACGTTAATTCGCAATCGAAAGCTTATCTTTTAATTTTTGAAGAAACGGGGGAGCAGAGGTTTGATTTTGTTGAAAAATTCATTTCTATGGCATTCGCTGACTTGAAAGTTATGTTTTATTCGCTATCAGAAAATTATTTCTCCGGAAGGGGATCGAATGATTTTTATTCGTCAATGCGTTTTTCAATTAAATTCCACATTCGTTAAATTCCATAATTAGTATGGGAACGGTTTGTTGACCTGTAAATCAAGTACTCCCAGAAATGAGTGTCGAAGAATACTTCGATCTTCAATTTTGCTGAGAAATATTGGTTTTGTTTCACATAAATAGCATCTATAAACTTGTCCTGAATTTCGAACAGTAATGATGAACAGCACAGATGGCCTTGTCAATATCGAAGTCTCAAATTCTTCGATCCAATAAGTGGGACCATTAAACAATGAAATAACCGATTCCGGTCCTGTTACAAACCAGTTCAGATGAAAACAAGCGATAAGCGATTCTCAACCTCATTGAACGTCTGCATACATCGATGGTGCTGCCATCCACATTTCGCCTATGTCGTCCTCCAATGATGAGTCTATAAGATTATCCTACTTTGTAGTCTTGATACAATGGTGGAAGTAACCGTACCAGTCACAGAAATCTATGTAGCACATATATTCTCATACAATGTTGAATACATTAGCGTCAGCATACTGGATTGTCTAAATGAAATGCTATCATCATTATGTAGTCTGATTTCAAAGATATCCTGTTCTTCTGTAAACAACGAAAACTGCAAAATTACCAACCTAGCAGTTCAGTAGCTTCAGATACTCCTTGATAGAGGGCGAAACATGCGTATCCTTCAAAATTTTCTTTTCGCCATACAAAAGATAACAAAACAACCAAAAATTGCAAAAAAATAAAATATACATTTTATAAGTGAATACATTATTGGGAAAAACCTAACTAGGTATGCTCATTTTGTTCAGAATATGATAACGAATGAATACCTATATTCAATTACATAACCTGTCAATGTCACAAGCACGCGTTGGGTGCGTTTTCATCTGGCCATTATCATAGTTTATGATCTCATTCACAATCTAAAGTTTATACTTCTACGATCTCATGAATTGAACGTAATAGTGATGTGTTATTTCCGAGGCAGATTAGATTGATCAAACAATAAATGATTTTCGTTCCAATATTGTGCCTTCGTATTCTTTGTAAATCAAAGTTATACCAGAAAAATAAAAATGTTTTGAGTACATTACTCCCCGACTCGAATATCAGCTTCAGCTATTGTTTTACGTCACGGAAGTAAGGTAGTGGTGGCGATCGATTGAAACTGATTACCCACTCTCATGCATTTTAGTTTACATACAGCGATGACAACACAAAACAAATATTTTGAAGGCAGAACTGACAGATTCAATGGGGTTGCTGTAGACTCTTTGAAAGAAGGATGCGAAAGTCTGGAAGGGTTTTCACAAAAACTTGGAGGTAAATTAATAATCATTAACGAATTATAGTTTGTCTGTATAATATCGTCATCATCACTTTTGTAGAATCCTTAGAATTCTGGAAAGAAAACGGAAAACGAGGACTATGGTTCAAGGTTCATCTTTCACATGCGGATTGGGTTCCTATTCTAGCAAAGGTTTGTTTTCACTTATTTCTTATCACTTGACTACTATGAATAACGAGAAAAACAACACTGAACAAGTTTTTTCATCTAAACCGCTGGCAGTCAATCAGAAAAGTCATTTCGGCTATTCAACCATCTTCTCACAAGATTCATTCATTTCAATGCCATGTGCCATCACTCGGATACAAGAAATAATAGCGGGCATATATTTCAGTACAGATTTCTATAAAACCGTTCATTCGACTTCTAAGTAAAGATAGTACACTAAATACTGGGTCTCATGGTTACTCTTCAGGCTATGGATATCAAAAACCTTTTTTTTTTGGATTCTATTCCTATAGAAATTGGAATTGAAATCGAGTGTTGAGTTTGGGAAATAAAACAAGTTTGCAAAGAATGCAGAGTTCATAGATCTAGAACGTAAATGCTTTATCTTCCGAACAATAGGTGGCAGAACGTATTACATTCATCAGAGCGCCAACACAGGAGCCATTTTAAACATTTTTTTCCCCTGAAATTTTTCAATAAAATCAATGACAAAAAAGTTGCAGCCAATTTTTCATAAAAAATTAACAAAAAATGCCTTTTTCTCAAGTGCCACCACTGATAACGAAATGAACGATACTAGTTGTTATAGTACATATCACCCCCATTGAAATGATGGAATAATATCACCCGGGACACCTGGGTTTTCTGTCATTTTTTTCCAATTTAAAATTTAAAATTTTTTTTTAAGGCCTTCATGGGGGGCCCGGGGACCCAAAAAATTTTATTTCTAAGAACAGACTGTCTTTTATATACTCGAATTTTTTCAATATTTTTCGAGCCCTGGAATGAGAGAAAAAAAAACATGAAAAATGCCATTTTTTCACCCTCAGAGGGGGGAAGATAGGGAAAGGAGGAAAAAAGAAATATGGTGAATGTTTTTCAGACCTGGGTAACATCATTCGAGGGTCAAATCGAAATATTCAAGGCCTCTACTACCAGTATTATCCTTGTTTTAGACATTTCTCCCTGGCATGTGGAATAACTGTCCTAAAATGTTATTTGGGTGAAAGCTGACACTCCGAGGAACTTCACTTAGATTTTTTTCTGGAATCTTTGGCATTTTGATTCTTCTAAGGAGCAATGCAAAAAGAACATTCCTCAAATAATTCCGTGAAACTACTCCGCTCGGATATTCATCATATCGATCCTAATACCAATAGTTTCATCATTCCATACCATGTCAAATCCGAATGATATGAAGAATGCTTTTCTTATCTCATCACAGTTATTTTTGAACAGAATAATTCCATTTCTGGAATCGCATTTGCTGAACATACCGACTGAATATATCGACATTTTTTATGCTAGTTGAGGTGTTTATAGTATTTTTCCCTTGTTTTTCTGTATTGCTATCTCAAAAATATCAATTGACTTGAAACTGATATAGGGCTAACTCCTCCTTTTTTTGTATAATTCATGCACAATAAATCTATCATAATATCATTATCATTATGTTATTAATAGTATATAGTTTTCTGGTCAAGTAACATGCATTTTTTTGTTCTAATTGAAAATATTCATCTCTGAACTTTCTAGTTAGTTTTTTTGTTATTCAATGAGAATGTGGTAGAATTGGTCCTCGATTTAACAATGCACCTTCGTTTCTCAGAATTCCCAAATCTGAGAATTGAATTTATAATTCAATGGCAAATAATTAATCAATTATTTCTATTTATTCATGACACTCATCCAACTTTTTGGGTATGGAAAAAAATTATTGGTTCGATGAGTACGAAAAATAGAGTTCTTCATTCGATAGCGAAAAATGAAACACCATACATGATATCAATACGACACTGCAAAAAGATGATAACATATGTTTCTGTCTAACGATTTCTCCATTGATTCTGTTATCATCCTATTTGAATTCTTCCAGCACGGTTTCAAATTCCATCATGCCCGTGAGGAGTACGTTATGATGTATTTATGGTTACCCAAAACCGAAAACTGCAATATTCCACAGTATGCCCATACGATGATAGGCGTTGGAGCAGTCGTGGTAAATGATAAGTCCCAAGTTCTAGTAGTACGTGAAAAGTATTCTTTGATAAAGCAAGCCCACTGGAAACTTCCTGGAGGATATGTTGAAGCAGGTACGATTATTAAGTTAGTAAACTCGTATTATTTGACTTTCTTCACATATTATTCAAGGAAAAAGATTACTACGTGATAAAGTGAGATGAATAAGTAGAACTCAACTAGTCGAAGTATTTTCAGTGAGTTTTCTAAATTTTTTCAGGTTGAGGGATCTTTTATTGATGCAGGGATGAAATTAACTGACATTTGTATCCTTGTCACTACCAAAAAATTGTCGCATCGTATCACTTTCTGTCTCTATCTATCAGACAAATAAACATAGAAATGATACATAGAATGATTCAGATACGTCATAAAAACACGTATTAATGTAATAATATTAACACGTGCTGATTAAATTACTCATGAGTGGAATAAATTGGATTTTTGAGCAAAAATTAATTCACCCCAGCCAGACTTGACTTCTGAGGTTCCTAATTTCAACAGGGGAATTATTATTCAATCAAATTGATATAATGTGAGGACCTCTAGAAATGATAGATGAGTGATGAAGTGGAATTGATATCATCCGATTTTCTCGAAAATTATATCCTGTTACTAGACTCATATCTTTTCTGATTGTGAATTTTCCACTGCGTGATTTCACGTGAGATACATAGTCGAGTATATATAATGAGTTCACTGTTGAAGTTTTAATATTTGAAAATAAATCCCTACTTGAGTATCTGGAATCCTTGAAGGTAATAACTCTAGGGATTTTTTTCTGGAGAACTGAAATGGAATGTACATATGCATAGTAGTAATTGAGTGAGATGTTCAAAGGAAGTTTTTTTAAGATTCCATGTAACAACATAATCTAGATAGCTTGTTAGTTATAAAGTCTACGTGATGCCCCCAGGTCCAAGCAAATTCAATGACTACTTTTTGCTCTATTGAAGTATGATTCATCTTACTAGAACACTCCAATCGATTGTTTTGGATTGAAAACAATGCTATTCGTTTTTAGAATGAGTCCATTTCTGGAGCACTAAGATTTCATCAACTGAATCTTTGGCTTTTTCTGAGTGTACAATGGTATCATCACAGTGCAAACCAAAACAGGTGTCATCAGCACGGGTAATCAATTCCATTATTATCATTCTCAACCCTCAAAACAACAGTGTGTGAGTTGTTGAGTGTTGTATAAAGAATAACTGACTGAAATCCATCCAGTTACCAGTGGTGACAACCGGAGGGCATTGATAATCACGTAATGACATTGCCACAACTTCGTTTTCTCATACAATTCTCTGATGATCTCACTCCGTCTAACAGCGTCTGAAATAGAAGAATAACAACTGAGTAATCTGTATAAAGGGTTGTGATTATAATAAAAATACTACGTAATATTGTAGCATCTCCACTCGAAATGGAATCGGGCACAAACTCTCCCGAAACCCCCCACAGCAATCACGACAACACCAAGCAAAAAATAAACGACGCGCGTTCTGCCAGCCAAATTCTACTAATGATATCGATTTGGTTGGCAAATTATTATTCAGGTGCAAATGTCTTCGATTTGGCAATACTATGAAACTGAGGTATTGAATCAGTTATATATTAGTTTAGTTCATCAGTTGAAAATGAAGAATCTCTCGATAGTTGTCCTAAAAATATGATAAAGGGTTCATTTCCTTCGGCATTACGTCTATAAAAATTGAAGGAAGGTTTTATCCACCAGTAAACTAATGCTATGGTTATAAACAAATCAAAAAAGGGGTTCAATCTTTCGTATATAACTTGGAAACCATTGATGTTAGGCGAATTTCCCAAACAGATTCTTGAAGAAAAGTTTTTTTTTACGCGAACTTTACCACTTGTAATAACCATTTTAATTTCGTGACGAAAATAGTGCCCCGCACAACACGAATACCTATTTGAAAATTCGAAAAAACTCATGGTGTCATCCAGACACCTGGGGGGAAAATATGTCGTTGTGAAGAAAGAAACATCTATTTCTATCAAAATGAGCGCATTGGTAATGAACTTTTTTCAACAGTTCTCATTGATACTGTTACGAAATCTCATAGCGCCGGCCCTGGCACTTGTAAACGCAAAATAATATGAGGGGTCGAAGAAAGTATGCAGCCTTCAAGGGAATCCAGACTGGCGTGAAAAATTCTATACACATCATCGAGCTGTCTGAAAGATTCTCCATAGGTTTACGCTAGTATAAATAGGGAGATACTTCATCGCATTGGATAGTCTAGCTGAGCAGTTTAAGTATCAAGTGTATTGTATTGTGATAAAGAGTTGTGATAAAAGTAGTTTGGTGTTGTTCGGAGTTTTAATAAACGTACCCAACGATTTATCAAAGGTATCAGAAGCAGGAATGTTGCTGATAAACAAAAACAATTTATGGTGAATATGAGAAGTACGTCTTACGGTACGATGGAAAACATGTTGAAATTTATCCAAAAAATTAAAGGAAAAGCGACGACAGGAGAAAAAAGAAGCAGAGGAAAAGCGACTGCAGGAGGAAAAAAAAGCAGAGGAAAAGCGACTGCAGGAGGAAAAAAAAGCAGAGGAAAAGCGACGTTAAAAAGAGAAAGAAGCAGAGGAAAAACGACGTTAAAAGGAAAAACATATCGAGAAGAAGCGCTCCAGGGGAGAAGAAAGTTCTCGAAAATGAAAAGAAAAAACGAGAATAAGGACTCCACAAAATTCTCGAAGATGAAAAGGTAGAACTAGAAGAAGCACTTCAGAAAATTCTCCAGGAACGGAATAAAGAGCGAGAAGATGGAAAGGAAAAACGAGAAGTTGAATAGAAAGAACGAGACGGAGTACTTCAGAAGATTCTGGAAGAAACAAAAGAATGAATTAGAACAAATAGAAAAACAACGGAAAGCAGACTTCCAGAATGTTCTAGAACATCAAGAAAAGTTCTTCGAGCATCTGCTATATAAAACTGATGTAGGAATTGAATAACTGAAAGAAGAACTAAAAATAGATCTGAAAAAAGAACCAAAGGAGGATGTCAAGAAAATCGATGTGGTCAATGAGAAAGTGTATACAGTGCGAAAGGAGGTGAAAGGACTAGAAAGGCAGATAGCTCTTCTCAAGAACCAGGATCGCCGAGATAGGGTTGCCACATCAGCCACTTCCGTAAAACCACCGACTTGGTGACTGATGGATGGGGCGAAAAAGATAAAGCTATGGTACTTAGAGTAGTTTTGAGAGGGCCAAATTTGGGTGTATCGCATACCATACCTATCGAACAGCAAAATAAATATGAGGACCTGATTTCTGCAGTACTTAGAGTAGTTTTGAGAGGGCCAAATTTGGGTGTATCGCATACCATACCTATCGAACAGCAAAATAAATATGAGGACCTGATTTCTGCAGTACTTAGAGTTTTGAGAGGGCCAAATTTGGGTGTATCGCATACCATACCTATCGAACAGCAAAATAAATATGAGGACCTGATTTCTGCAGTAGAGTTGCGGTATGGCGATCAACAACGAGAACAGCTGGGCTCAAATGAAGACTCCCGCGCAAAAATTGGGTGAGAGTGATGGCCAGTTGCATCGATCTACTTCAGTTGTGATTTATCTGAGCCAGGCATTGTTGCTAGGGATTTGCCAATCAGCTTCCTTGTTCCTTAACGATTAAGCTAGGCTAGGTTGAATCTCTATTAAGTTGGAGTGGTGCAATCGGGCCTGATATTCTTCGGCTGGAAAGCATGAAGCCTATTTCTTCCAACTCTATGCTTCGAACAGTCACTGGTGAAAATGCACCTATTCGAGGGAAGGCTGATATTACACTGATTCTTGGGTGACTTACTATTACAGGTACAGTGTGAGTCGCACACATAGAGGATGAATTTATACTCGGAATGTATTTTATCAGTGGCTGTGGGTTTTCATTCGACAAAAAAAAAAGAGATAATGAAGTTAGGAGGAGAATAGTTCGTCTTTACAACTCCAGGACAGAGCAAGATGCCTGCGAAACGGCGATTATCGAAAACTGGGAGAATTCCTGCACTATCGGAGAAAGTACTTCGTGCTACAGTGAATAATGACCCTGGATGCAGTGTCCAGCCATGGAATGAATCCCCCAGCAATTCGGTTGAAGACAAAAGAAGCCATCTCTGTGAGAGCCGCTAGTAGTCGTATTAGGAGTAAAAGTGACATCTCCGAGTTGAAAACAACTGGAAGGGCTTACTTGGTCAAACGAAAAGTCAAGGTACTATCTGAAGGCAAATACTGGCGGATTTGAACAAGGAGATCGAGTGTGGCTCTACAACCCTCGCCGTAGGATGAATTATGTGGTATACAGGGTTCATCGTAGGCCTAGAACAAAAATAAAAGTGGTTCACTCAGAGAGATTCAAACGTTTCAATGGGGATAAAATTGTTCTAAAATTGTTCTAAAATTTAAAATATTGTTCGATAGAAACGATCAAAATTGAGAGGGGGGTAATGTTACTAAATCTTCCAGCGCTAACCCTGTCGCTCGTAAACGCAAAATAATAGGAGGGGTCGAAGAGAGTATGCGGCCTTTCAGAAAATCCAGAATGGCGTAAAAAATTTGACACACATCATCGAGACCTGTCTGGAAGATTCTCCATAGGCGTACGCCAGTATAAATAGGAAGATACTTCATCGCGATCAACAGAAGATTTTATTATTCCGGTGTTTATATATCTCATAATGTGCTATTTTTCGAATGTTGATGCTAACAAAAAAAAAGCTTCCTATTTTTCAGTCAGAACTATAACGTTCAAAAACTGGAACGTGATTTTTGGTTCTACTTTCTGAATTTTCATAACGGTTATTTGCTTCAAATTTCCAAAAAATAAGGAACTCAAAATCTTGATAGTTCCACTTCGAACTAAATGTAGTGTTTTCATCGAAACACCGAAAATTCAAGGAAATTTCAGATTTACGAAATCCTCTAACGTGTCACACAACACCGATCATGTGGTAATTCCGTTCATTGAAGACGTTCCTGATAAATCAAGCCTTGCGAACCTGAAGCCGCGAAAAATAAATGTCGCAAATTTGGAAATCGCCAAGCACAAATAAGATTCCATGGAGAACTTGAATCACCAACCTTTTGTCACAAAGAATACTTCGTTGTTTTCGTATTACACAACACTGATAACCCTTTTATTGTGACTTCATGTCCTCTGCATAAGTAGATGGAGACACAGAAGCTCAGTCCTAATGAGCTGGAGTGGCCCTTGGCCGCTTCCCCATAGACCAAAAGAAACCCTGGAAAAATTAATGACCATATATTCCAGGAGAAGACTTTCGAGAGGAATTCCAAGAAGCCGTCAAAATGGACAACGTTGTCTGAGTAACCCTGGTTCACGACTAAAAGTTGTTGCAAGGCTGGTGATCCATCTCAAACGATTCTCTCCATCCGATAGTTCTAGGGGTAAACTTAATGTCATGGTAGATTTCCCGTTAGAAGGTCTGGACATGAAGAACTATGCGGCAGCCGATGTAGCCCCTTGTCGCTACAATCTATACGCACTCTCTAATCACAGCGGCACTAGATACAGTGGCTACTACATAGCTTACTGCCGGCATCCTTATGTGGGAACGTGGCATGAATTCAACGATTCTTGTGTGTCACCAATCTCCTCAAAATCACTTGTGAGTGGCGAAGCGTATATTTTATTTTATGAACAGGAAGGCATATAATATGAACTGTTTGTTCATATTTTGTAGTTATTGTTATTTTATACATTGATTTTTAGGCCAATTTTCAATATTTCATTATTTTTATATATTCTTTCTTGATTCAATGAATCAACTCAATATATGTAGATTTATGAGCTAGGAAGTGGAAATGGATGATGGTTTATATTGATCAATTTAGTCAACTGAATATTTCTTCAGACATTAAATACTTTATTCATCAGTATATTTATAGTACCTATATAATATTCAGGTGGATTATGAGTTTCATCGAATCACTCTTATCGGAGAGTGATGCCGAAAAATTCAAGAGGGTGATAAATAACCGCTTCCTCGTATCCAGAGTATACATTTCCTGGCCTCACTGTAGGGAGGCCAGAAAAGTGACATTTGATACGTCATCAATGAAATAACTTATACGTAAGATGTCTAGAAGGATGGTGCTGGGACCGATGCGATATTGTTTAGAATTTCATGGCGACACTTTCATCGCTAGTTGACGCTAATTGGAAGTGCATAGTCAACCGATCGATCGACAAACTATATTCTTTGATTCGAGCAGTCAACAAAATGAGCGAAATGTAATTTCATACTCATAAAAAACAAACTCGAATGAAAGGAACACAATTTTAGGGAATTTGGCCAGTATTCTAAACAAATAATATAGGTTGTTGATCAGTCAGCGTCCAAAAGTAAAAGTATAGCCAGCCGTCAGGTCGCCCGTTTATACATTTCCTAGGAAATTTGTAACTCCTTTCGTTGCAAACGTCATCTGAACTGATTTGATGTCGAAAAGCCATGATTCTAATTATCATAGTAGGCATGTGTCGCCAAGTATACCCCAAACATGCCAAGGTATAACTCAGTACACCATCCTTCTAGACATCTCACTTATACGGCATTAACGTCTAAAACTATAATCTATTAAGTATGAATTTTACCGTTCATTAATAGAACATCTTGTATTTTGAAATGGTTCAAACCAGTGAAGAAGGTAAGATTATTTCGAAAAGTGATTATATTGAAAAAATCAAATTTAAACGATGAATATCACAATAGAGCTGCAGAAATACACTATATTCATGATTTCGCAATTTTCCTGCGCGCCTTCATTGTGCAAAGTGTTGATTATTAGACATTGCTCGTGATAGGTACAATGGGAAATATAGGTGTTGGTTCGAATCCGGCATCGGACAGTAAACTTCATCCTCGGGAGGAAAAGTAGCACTTTGCTCTCTTGTTAAACAAATATATATTACCTTCAAGACATTAGGTGAGATACAATTCAACAAGTTGAAAGGGATTGATTGATTGAAATTTCCCATACGTGGGAGGCTACCGCTGCACATCTTCCCCCTCCCCCGGCACCGTAGCTAATGTCCACGAAACTTTATTATACTACTCTCTGATGTATTTCACTAATTATCGCCTGAGAGCAACTTGGTCATGTAAATCTTTCGCTGGCTCCTGGACTGATTGTTTCATGTTTGCATCTCCGAAATTTAACGGAACATATCTAAATTAAATCCGTAGGTGAGTTTAATATTTTGCATATATTGCTGCTGAAATATACCCACCTGCCTGAATATACTTTAGCAAGTATGATTCCACAATTTCGACTCTTCATGAGATACCGGCCTTAGACCTATTCATCATTACAATTAGATTATAACTATGTGCGAGTGAACAAAAATGACACCTATACATCCTACAGGACGATTGATGTTCTAGAAGACTCAAAAGATTGATGGAAACTTTGATATTGAACCGATTTGCATTGTCTTATTGATATCAAGAATGTTACTGGTTCTACTGGGTCGTCGAAACCCAAATACGACAAATCAACGGATATCTATTCAAACAAAATATTTCGATAATATATCTTCACGAAAAAGATATTTTAGATCCTTTACAAAATAGGTGGTGAAAATTCTCATTTTAGTTACATTTTATTTAATCCAATTTGAGAAATTTTGATGAAGAATATATACAAGTTATTATGTTATGTTGAA
This sequence comes from Zygogramma bicolorata, assembly GCA_032362365.1. NCBI lineage: Eukaryota > Metazoa > Arthropoda > Insecta > Coleoptera > Chrysomelidae > Zygogramma > Zygogramma bicolorata. The sequence continues at coordinate 307,585 of JAVJAQ010005880.1, forward strand.
TAATATACAAATAAGTTTTTTTCGGCATATTGATGTATACCCTTGTTTTCGAGATTTCTTTTTTATCTAAAAAAATACACTTTTCTTTACTTGATTTTTTTTTCGTAAAAAAAATTTTGATTCTTCATAAAATGGAAATGTAAAAAAAAGTAGTAAGTAATTTTTTAGATAAAAAAAAATCTTGAAAACAAGGGTATACATCAATATTCCACCACCTTTTTTGTGAAGGATCTAAAATATTCTTTCCATGAAGAGATACTATCGAAATATTCTGTTTGAATAGATATCCGTTGATTTGTCGTATTTGGGTTTCGATGACCCAGTAGGACCAGTAACATTCTTGATATCAATGAGACAAAAATCGGTTCAATATCAAAGTTTAAATCAATCTTTTGAGTCTTCTAGAACATCAATCCTCCGTCAGCTAAAAATGTATAGTTGCCATTTTCGTTTCATCGCGAATAGTTATAATTTAACTGTAATGATTAATAGGTCTAAGGCCGGTATTTTATGAAGAGTCGAAATTGTGGATTCATACTTGCTAAAGTATATGCAGGCAGGTGGGTATATTTCAGCAGCAATATATGCAAAATATCAAACTCACCTGCAGATTTAATTTAGATATGTTCCATTAAACTTCGGAGATGCAAACATGAAACAATCAGTCCAGGAGTCAGCGAAAGATTTACTTGACCAAGTTGCTCTCAGGCGATAATTAGTGAAATACATCAGAGAGTAGTATAATGAAGCTTCGTGAACAAACATTAGCTACGGTGGCAGGGGGGTAGGGGGAGATGTGCAGCGGTATCCTCCCACGTATGGGAAATTTCATTCAATCAATCCCTTCCAACTTGTTGAATTGTATCTCACCTAATGTCTTGAAGGTAATATCTATTTGTATAACAAGGGAGAAGAGTGCTACTTTTCCTCCCGAGAATGAAGTTTACTGTCCGATGCCGGATTCGAACCAACACCCCCCCATTGTTTTCCCCCCATTATACCTATCACGGGCAATGTCTGATAATCAAAACTTTGCGCAATGTATGCGTGAAGATTTATACTTATATAATAGAATATAGTTTTAGATCGTTGACTTCTCCTCCCTACAATGAGGCCAGGAAATGTATACTCTGGAAATGTATTCTCTGGATACGGGGAAGCGATTATTTATCACCTTCTGAAATTTTTCGGCATCACTCTCCGATAAGAGTGATTCCATGAAAAGTATAATCCACCTGAATATTATATAGGTAGTATAAATATACTGATGAATCAATGACTGAATGTCTGAAAAAATATTCAGTTGACTAAAATGATCAATTGATAGTTCACTATAACCGATCTATTTGATAAATACCATATAAATACCTTTTTTAATACAAAGAAATGTTTGAAAATTAAAATTTGATTTAATCATTTTTTTTGTTCTCGCTTTGGCTACTCTCACTCTCATCTCTCCCTGATTCATCATCTGAGTCGCGTCAGAGCTGTCTGTTGTCATGATTTCATCATCTGTACAGGAACGTCGGAAATATGGGTATGCATATTCAATATAATATGATCAAAATGATCTTCCTTCCAAGTGACCTTTATACAATCTATGTTATGCTAGCGTGTGTTGCTTCAATCTTCAGAAATAACGAGAATACTTCATTATACTTCGAGCCACGTTCTCATAGAACAAATTGCTAGTCACGCCTTTTTCGTGATACTAGCCACTGCACGAAAAAAACCTACAACAACATTTTTATCATATGGCTTAGTCATCGTACCCTGGACAACCAATTACGTTTTTTGCTAATGAATATATCTTGCATGAAATGAAGAGGAAATCGGGAAAAATTTCAGGTTGATATCAGATACATCCTCATTGGATCAGTTGTAGCATATTTTGTGGTACGATATCGAACATCGAAATGAAGGGAATTGTTCGTGCAGCTTTTTAAAAGAGCAAATGAAAGTGGTTTGTGCCTTTCTTTAGAAACTTTGCCCGAAGAAGAGAACACTGCTATAAGATAATCCTATATTTCCTTCGGCAATAGAATTCAGTTAAGGTCATAAGAATATATGCCTTATGGAAAGAAGTTGTTACTTGAAAATGGAAATTAGGTACTGAATTCCCACGACTTGAATATATTTGTTTACTGAAATTAACTTACATGTATTGAGACAAGGGCCACACCAGCTCATTAGAACTGTCTCTATCTACTTATGCAGAGGACATTATAGTTCTGACTGAAGAATAGGAAGCTTCGGCACTTTCGCAGAATTTTGGTAAACATTTTCGAAAATATGCCCTTCACAAATCGAATTATGGTCAATTGGATATGCGAACATATCAGAGCACAGTTCAGTTTGTTCGTATATCTGTTTACATATTTAAGTCAAAATTTCAAGGGTGCTGTACAATTCATTTCACAGGGTTTTATTATGTGATCATTCATTGGTTGATATAATTCATTTTGGGATGAGATAAAAAAATCGTTTATCTGTGCTCTGTTTGGGATCTTACTTATTTCACGTACAATATGTTTTGTATATTGTTCTATGATTGATGCTGTTTGGTTCATTGTTAATGTGAATAATTCTATAGAAATTTCTTCTGAAGGTGTTATTTTCCTGAAGTGAGAAATTTCACTTCATCGATGTCGACTTTATGAGAATTTTCAACAGTAAGTTTCGATAATGCACAAGAATTTTTTCCATGTCTATAATCACTTATATGACACGTGATTCTAGCTTTTAGTGTTCTTGATATTCAACCGATTTACTTTTTTGGACAATTATCACAACTTGTTTCATATATAACGTTCGCTTTATATATTAGACTTGTTTCGAAATATTTGTGAGTTTTGGTGTGAGAGCTCTATTATACAGGGTGGCCCACCACATTCGCCTCGGTATTTCTACGAGAAATGAAGAGAGTTAGGGAAAAAATTTCAGCACAGTCATATGTGGGTTCATGGGGAGCATATTCCAAAATTATTTTGAATTATATAGGGTGACCCACAAAAAACTTACATACCAAAGTTATATTTTTTCTTATGGAACACCCTATATTTTTTCATATCTTTCGATACTATAGACAAAATAAAGGTGAGTTACTATATTTCCTATACCTGAAACTAACCGTTTCTGAGAAATTTTAAGAAATTTGAAAATACAGACCATAATTTAAAAGATTGTTTTCGCCCTGTAACGTGTACCAAGATGCTCGTGATTAAATGTACTGCTTAGCACAAAGGTTAAAGTTAACGACTACATGCAAATTTCAATGAAATATTATACAGAGTGGTGAAAAAAATTGCCCCAAAATTTGGACACACATTTTATTAAATAACTTCTTAAAGTTGAATGGAACACCCCGTATTTAGTGGCGTAATTTGACGCATAATTAGATTCCCTTCAAAACTATATTAGGGTTCCCTATACCTATCTCTTTTGATTTTTACACAAAAGGCGTTTTTATATTTTACTTATGAGTAATTTTTTCATCTTGAAAATGAAACACACTGTATTATAATAAAAAGCTTAGAATGCGTTAAATAAACATTTTTAATAAGGAATACGTAGATTCGCTAAAAGCACAAGCTTAAATTTTCGAAAATAAGGTGTGTCTGAAGTAAAATGCAGGCAAATGTAAAAACTCAAATGAATTGCCATTTCTGAAATATTACAGCATTCTTTAAAATAAGATGCGTCTCAATTATTGAGGCGAAATATGTTGAATTCGCTTGTTTCTTAGCAAATATATTAGACTTCATATTGAAATAACAAAATTACAATATGGGGTAAATAAAATAGTAGTTTGTACAACAAGAGTGGATATGGTGGCCATATCGCACGAGGACGAAATTTGGGCACGATGCCATAGGCGAGTACCCTAGCAACAAGTATTTTGTTCTCTGTGCTTGTGGAATTCATTTTCCAACCAATGTGGATATGAACTCATATCCGTACAGTTGACTGGAATTGCCAACTTATCCGTTTAGAACTATCAAGAAATCAGCATATTCACGGGTGGGAGTAAAAGAACATACATTTACGATTTTCTATAAAACCTATTATACCATATTTTCGATAAAAGTAGGCTCTGGCCTAGATGACGTTAATTATTATTATGAAACAGAAAATATTTGACAGCGACAACTTGTTAATCAAACCATTATCATTGTTAAACTAGTTTGAAATTTTCTTTTTGAAATAGAACTTATCCCCAGCAAGAACGAATTGATATGATTTTAACAATCGGTGAAGGTGAAGAAAACTGTTTATTGGCGTCAAGAGTATATGCCCAAAGGTATCCTCACAAGAGTCATCCTAACAAGCGTTCATTGGAAAAATTGTTGCATCTTTTCCAAAGAACAGGCAGTGTATCTTATAATATGCAAGAACGGCAAAAACCTGTTACTGGAAATGAGGAAAATGAATATTTAGTGACGTTATCTCTAGTTGAACAGCCTCACAGAAGTCAGCGAAAAATATGCGACAGAACTGGATTAAGCAGACAGAGTATCCAAAGAATAATTAAAAAGTACAAATTCCACCCGTATCGCATTGAACTACATCAACAGCTTTTTGAAGAAGATTATGATCGACGACTGAATTTTTGTTTATGGGTTTTAGAGAAGTTTGGTGATGAAGAACATTTTTTTTATTATGTGCTTTTTTCCGATGAGTAACTTTTCATAACAACGGATTAGTTAACAGAAATAACTTTCACTATTACAGTGACGAAAACCCTAATATTTTCAGAACCCTTGATCACCAGCACAGATGATCTGTCCTTACTTTCTTGATAGTCACTTAAACGGAGTCATTTTTCTCGGATTCATTAGGGATAATTTGCCTGTGCTGTTGGAAAGTATGTCTATTAATATTCGTCAACGGATGTGGATGCAGCTAGATGGTGCTCCTGCACACTTTGATAGACGTGTTTGAAACGAGCTAGATCGACAATATCCAAATAGATGGATAGGACGAGGAGGTCCACAGAACCGGCCAGCCAGGTCTCCGGACCTTACAAGTCCCGACTATTTTTTATGGGGATATATCAAAAGTATTGTTTACGATACAGAGCCAACGACACCTCAGGATATGAAAGTACGAATAAAAACAGCGTTCGGTTCAATACCGCAAAATATGTTATCCACAGTTCAGCACTCATTTCAAGAAAGAGTTCGCCTAAGCATCGGGAATATCGGACACCATTTTGAACATTTATTAAAATTATAAACTATTTGAGATTCTTAATTTTTCTATAGAATGACTTCAAAAATGCTTTTTTGCTTTTCATCACAATACAGTGAGTTTCATTTTTAAGATAGAAAAATTACTCTTAAGTAAAATATAAAAACACCTTTTGTATGAAAATCAAAAGAGATAGGTATAGGGAACCCTAATATAGTTTTGAAGGAAATCTAATTATGCGTCAAATTACGCCACTAAATACGGGGTGTTACATTCAACTTTAAGAAGTTATTTATTTAAATGTATGTCCAAATTTTGAGGCAATTTTTTTCACCACTCTGTATAATATTGCATTAAAAATTGCATGTAATCGTTAACTTTAACCTTCGAGCTAAGCAGTACATTCAATCACGAGCATCTTGTTACACGTTACAGGGTGAAAACAATTTTTTAATTATGATCTGTATTTTTGAATTTCTCAAAATTTCTCAAAAACGGTTAGTTTTAGGTATAGGAAATATAATAGTAACTAACCTTTATTTTGTCTAAAGTATCGAAAAATATGAAAAAATATAGGGTGTTCCATAAGAAAAAATATAACTTTGGTATGTAATTTTTTTGTGGGTCACCCTATATAATCCAAAATAATTTTGAAATATGCTCCTCATGAACCCACATATGACTGTGCTAAAATTTTTTCCCTAACTCTCTTCATTTCTCGTAAAAATACCGAGGCGAATGTGGTGGGCCACCCTGTATATGGCAGTGCTCTATATTTTGTTGTATCATTTTTATTGGGGTGATGTTCTGGTACAAAATTGTTTCTCGTCAAGGCAGAATGGCGATTTTCGAAATTATGAATGGTTTGTGTCGAAAATAGTGATTTATTTAATAACATTTCTGGTTATTAATTATCGATGAGAAGATCATGGAGTTATTGAAATTATTTTCTCTTAAGGCAGCTGTTACATTTTTTGAAACTCAGAAGTCAGTTCATTTTCGTTTTTTTGTGAATGGTACGAGTTGTAATTCATAAGTTTCCCTGAATTGGTAGGTTTGTTATACCAATCCATTATCAGGAAATCTTCTGTGGTTCTTGTGACTCTTGTGTCTGAATAAGTCATACTACTATAGTATTTCTTTTCGCTGTTGGACTATAGATTTTCATCATAGTTATTGAATGTACGAAACATCATATCTTCGATTCCTTCGGGAATTGCACGTATTGTATCAGCCACATATTTTTTGAAAAAGACATTTGGAAGGTTATTTTGGGATGCTATTTTCAAGCGAATCATCCATTATATACTGAGATATCATTGGAGATATCTTAGATCCCACAGGTCTTCCAAAAATGTATTTGCAAAATATGTTGTTGAAAGAAAAATATGTTGTTTCGAACATGAAACTGACTATCTCTATTAATGATTATTTTTTCAGAGTGGTACAATATTTTTTATATGTTCCCAATGTATGCTGTTCATCACTTGATAAATTGGTATGTTAGTAGAAAGTGATACTTCATCCAAACTAATGAGAATATAATTATCAGGAAGTCAAATGAATGTTAAAGAGTCTAGTATATTGTAGTCATTATTAGAATCTATTGAAATTTGGTTATAAATTTAGATATTCTCAAGTTCGGACACTCCATTGATAAAACAAAAGGATGCAGAGAAAGCGTAGGTTTGCCTATTTTTGATAGTGCATAACATGTTGGTGCAACACCGCTTTAAAAAGTGAGAAATCTGGAAACATCTTCCGTAATTCTCTTCTTTTTTTTTCAATTCAGAAAATAATGTTTTGTTCCCTATTGTATAGTAGATGTTGGATTTCTATTCAGTTTTTTATAATATTTTTGGTCATTCAATTGTTCTGCTAAATTTACATGATCATCTCTATACATTATAACATGTACATTGTATAGCAATGTCCTTTTGAACTAGCTAGGTTTTCTGAATCAGACACAAATCGCATTCATTTGCCATGTAGAAAAACTGCACAACGGGCAAAAGAAAATATATGCTCACTTTGATCTGATGCATCTGATGACTTTCCTCTGTTATCACACGATGCAGTTTCCACCTTACTTATATTTGCATCGAATTTGGGTTGGGAAGTGTCATGAACATTATATAGCAATGTTCTCTTGAATAAGCAGATTTCTGAAATAACAGCACAAACCGATTACATTTGCTATAAAACTGCACAAACAATTCCCTATCTTTCTATGTTCGATAGCATATACCACAAAATATACTACTGAAAAACAATGTGCTGCCTGGATTCGAGGGCGATATATCCAATATTAACCTCTCAATCTGCCTCAATTTCCTCTTCAGTCCATCACAATTGCATATATATAACTTCGTTTCGGTATTTTCCCAATGGAATGGTCATTTGCAAGATGTATGCACTGTAGCGCATTAAGGAACGTAATGAGTTGGTCAGGAAACGGTGAGTGAGCGATAGGATAGAACTGTTTCTTGTTGCAAGAAGTGGTGACTAGGAGCACGAAAGAGATGTGAGTATAACTAGGAGCACGAAAGAGATGTGAGTATAACTTAGGTATATGAGAACGTGACTAGAAGTATAATTGAAGGTTAAATGACTTATCTGTGAGGAAAGGAAAGGTAGCAACGTTCGATTAGACCAACCCTCCACAATGTCAAGAATATATTTTTTAGTTCCCTTTCCATTCTCGAACAAGTTTTCAGAACTGCTTTCGTAGGTTTTTCTTTTACAAGAAGTAGTGGCTAGTAGCACGAAAAAGACCTGACTACCACTTTGGTCTAATTGATTGAATTCCCTTACACGTAAGTCATTTATTATTTTGAAATACGTCATACATTCCCAGTTGAAAAAATGTATGCTGATTGTTGATATGATGCTGTAATCATTAAAAAAACGGCTATCAGTAGGGTAACGACAACCTTGTCAGCTAACGCATTTAAATTGGTGATAGATGATTCCGCCTGAGTCCTACGTTATTATATTTCTTAAGACACCAGCTGATTGTCTTTCCACCGATAAACAGCCAGTTGACATATATTTTTGTTCTTAGTTGCATATGAACAATCATCAGGTGGATTTTAAGTTGAGAGGGAAATGATAGAGAATGTTTGCTAGCTGATATAATACACCAAGTTATAATCAGCTAATTATTTTTCCTCTTCGAGAGATTGGGTTAGCTACAGTTCAACAGATTTTCAGTTTGAATGAAAGAATGAATATTCCACAACGACCGATAAACTCATTAAGAACTGCCATGTAATTAAATGTGTACTTTGAATAATATTCGAGAATGAGCTTCATGTAATTGGGCACACACTTACAGCGCATGAGAAATATCAATAGGGTCAACATGGTAATCCGCTTATATATTCAAAGTAGCTGTTTTTCGATATATCGCATTATTGATGAGAATCGACCCACGAAGACAAGTTTATATGTATAAGTTTTCTATGCCATATAACTTTATTGGTTATCGCATTTGAGATATCCCGTGAAATTTCTTTTAACAAAATCTCACAGATGTGACAAGAGGAGAATATCCTAATGAAGTAGTTATGGTGTTATTCCATTTTCATCAATGATGCGATATCTTCAAAATATATATGTTATGAACCCTTATCTTCATGGGATATACTTCGCTGATTATCTTCTTCTTCTATTTCTTTATTTCACGTCGGCCTATTTCCGCTACCAAGGCCAATCACCGACGCCGGTGAGCACACTTCCCCCAACCGGAAATTTTGCCAAACCCTCTGGTATTACAACCAGAGGTAGGGATCTTTAACGAGCCCAACATCCATGGACTCGGGACCGACGGCTTTACGTCCCCTCCGAAGGACGGCATATCCCCAATTTATCTTGTGCTCATTGGTATATTGTCTGCGAGATATGATATGCTATTTCGCTGCAGCTGTACGGGCTTTCGACACGGTATTTCCCTGCATGGTCACCCATCCAAGTACTAACCGCGCTTGGCGTTGCTTGACTTCAGATATCGAATGACTGTCAGTCAACCTGAAGAGCTGGGCCATGCCCCTTCGCTGGTTATCTATGTCATGTAACGTGTTTGCTGGGTACTTTGACTGTAAAAATGCGCTCCGAGCCGAAGCATGAAGCAAGATAACTGTTTTTGATGTATATAGTGAGACAAATACAAGACATATAGTCCTTATTCTGTCCTGAACACATTTTTCGGGACAGTCGTAACTTCAGCTAGACATGAGGTTGATGGAATAACATCTGTCAGAAAACAACTGCTTTTCTGGCCGATACTTCTCTCCTTGTACGAAGAAAGAAGCGCACATGGATTAGATCCGGGTAGAGTGGTCTATAGGTAGATGGCGCGATGTCGGCTCATGTCGTTTGACCCCTCCTTGATAATTGGAGAAAGAGATTCATTATTCTGGAAAAACCATCGGATTTCAAATGGTTGAGGGAACTAGCTTGCACTAATAAGAGGCCAATAATTTTGAAACCGGTCTGTAACTGAGCGAGTTCCAATAACTCAAAATTAATTCTGTTTCTTTCTGTGACGAATCCTGCCATGGCACTAGCCAGATATGAATCAACGTATGAGCTTCATGGTATTGGCCATAGTAGTAGTTGTTTATAACAGGTGTTAATTTATCAACCTACTCTGTCGGCATAGGCCGAACAAATTGCTCTTAGATCATTTGATGAACAAAAAGAAGTAGTGCGAACTAATTCCTGTCTCAGTTGAACTCATAAGCACTGAATATATGTGCCGACTCAGACCAATAACGTTTCACTGACGTAATTATGTCGGTTCCTCACTTCTCACAGAGCTATATAATAAGGGCTACAATCTGTTTTTATCCTCCGTAAATGGCAGTACTATCTCGACAGATTACAGGACCTGAAACTATTCCTGACTCTCCTTTGCAAATCAACGTGCAATGATAAGATTTCATCTTTATGTTCGAGTGGGATTCTGCATTTGAAGCTCCTGCGTCAATAAGGTACACTACATAAATATGGACACATTATACATATATAATATTGTATTGCGTTAACGTTACATGGCAGGCAATAGATGTATTTATTGTAAACATCTGGATAAGCAAGCAGTATGTATTTGAATTATAATCATGAGTACAGGAACATGCTACGGCTACAACTTTCAATTCACCCGGGAGGATAAGGGAAGGTTACGTTACAACTAGGATGTGAATATTGGGAACGATATTTCCCCAAACGGAATGTGAGAATGTGTTGAGTTGTAATATTCTGAAATGGTTTCCTGTGTATGTATTAATTTTAGTCAAATTATTACTTTGCTTCCTTACATTATGGCGAATAGCAAACTCGAACAATCATTATGAATGATACAATACCAACACTCGTACCTCAAATGGCCACAAACCAAAAAAGAGGCCTAGTGCTGCATGTGAACAATTAGAATATTTGTGATGCAACAATCTCAATAGAGTAAATGACGTCAGAAGTCACTCGTAGGACACAGTCATTAATTTCATTCAGTTGAAAATAATATTATCGACACAAGAAAACTTCCTTATTCTGACACTCCTACGATTGTGATGCGAGAGAAATTGAAGTGAACCAAGCTTTAGCCTTAGTCTCTCTCCAGTGACATTGTTTAGATATATACAGCATTATATGTAGCATTTTTGAGACCTGATTCCTTATCATACGTATTTCATATGAAATTTTGTTCCAGGTGAAAATATAATAGACGCAGCTATCCGAGAAGTCCACGAGGAAACGAATATCCAAACTGAGTTCCAATCTGTTCTTGCGCTGAGACAGGGCCACGGTGGCATGTTTGACTGCTCAGATATCTATACAGTGGTCAGCTTGAAGCCGTTGTCTGAAAATATAGAAAAATGCGAAAGAGAAATTGCCGAGTGTCAGTGGATGGATATCAACGAATACATAAATCATCCGCAAGTTCACGATCTGAACAGATTCTTCGTTCAAAAATATTTAGAGTACAAAAAACACAATATTAAGATCAACTGCTTTCATGGTATCCACCAAATTCTCAAAAAACCTTATACCGTGTATTCAGTTACAAAGAGTGATCTTGCGGATGAATTGGGTGAAGACAAGGGTACTATGCACCTACCTCAAGGAAGCAATTTATAGAGCAACTTATGAACGACTCAGAAAACATCAAGAAAACAATATTTAGAGCAAATATCATCAATGGGTTGAAATTGTCGTTACTTTCCATCGTTTATCAATTGAACTGCAGGAGGTCTCCATTGACGTTATAACGTGGTCATATTTTATGCGAAAAAATTTATCCTTGCGTGATTATTCGAAGTTCTGATCATCAGTTGTCTCAGTACTTTTGAATTTGTAGCTACCTCAAAAATGAATATACAGCAATTATTTCGTAATCCGTGATTTTATTCCATTCTTGCTAATACTATAATGAGTTATGATAATTCCAGTAAATTGTTCACATAATCTATAAGTTGAATCCAAAAATTGAATATCTGAAGTTGAAAACAATTGAGTTGAGTTCTCAGTTGATTTACATAAGTGATCAGGTGATTGATTTATGAGGTGATTATCATTCGACATTTTCTAATCTACTTTTCTATGGAAATGAATATAGACTCAAGTAGGTATATTAAGAATATTATTCATCTCGATTTTGTGTTGAGGACTATTCGCATGCGTGAATGCAAATCTCTAATTAACACATTGTTGGCCAAGCAATGGAAAATGGGTGAATTATTCAAATATTCTTTGAAATGATTCGTTAGAATTTTAATCAAAAGAAAATAATGGTTTTTCTCTCATAATAATACTGAATCATACAAAAATCTACTGTTGCCTAATCGCCACGTTTGCTGAAACACTCAGGTTGAATTGCCACAACTAATTTCATTCATTCTTGATCACCTTGACTTTTATTAAATCTAGTGATTTTTTCATACCTGTTATTCGCCCGATTCTCTGAAAATTCAGTTACACAAAAGAACATAATAACAACAAATACCAAATATGGGCAATTTAAACCATTTCCTGTTGGCATTTTTTTCACAAATGAGTTCACAGAAATGAACCGAAAAAATTGCAAATACTTCTCGTAGTGTTTCAAATTGCGTCGAAATATCTCAAGTCAACCAAGGCTGCAAGCGGCGACCATGAGGATGTATGATCGATCTTTGATGAATTCTCACTCCTTATTTTTTTTCATGTTATTATAATATGTTTATTCATTTCATTTGGATTGAAATAATCAATCCAGTATAGAAATCACTCATGATCTGATCGTAGTATTTTTTTTATTTTTGAGATTGTTATGTTAGTTCGGTTTTTAATTCATATTCATCTGTTTCAATTTTCATTTTCTCAGCATCGTGGACTTTGTCAATATCATTTAATCGTCGAAGTGTTGTGAAGTCGAGAATGATGTTACGTTTGAAAGATTCAATATAAAGATGATGATTGTTTATGCTTGAGATGGCTATGAACCCTAAAGTATGTGAGTGTTTGGCGTGAAATTGGCGACACATGCTTATTACATGATATGGCTTTACTGCCTCCTCCGTTATAATGATTATATCAATAATAAACTCTTGACTGGCTAAACATCACTTCTGAGAGTTGACCGATCGACAACGTATGTTATTAGTTTATTATGGCAGCCAAATCCTCCATCAAAAATTATAGTTTGTTGATTGACCGTTGAAAATACAATTTAAAATATCTAACTGAAACGTCACCGGAATACAAATCCAGGTTTTTTTATAATATGAAATGGAAATATATGCGAAGAAAAAAGATCGGGGCAGATGGAAAACAGTGGAGAGAAGACGACAAAGGTGTGTTTCACAGGTTTTATAGTGCAAAAAGGTGAACCAAGGGAAAGCGCCGTCTTCTGCCTTCCCATTTTCCATCTATCTATACATAAGTTTCATGCAAATCGTCAACTCTTCGAGAAAGTACAAATTCAAAAATCGATTGAAGGTTGATTCAATTCCATTATAGTTTATAATCAACAGCAACAACAACAAACAATCATCGACTGAATATGATTGAATATTCAATTCAGATCCCAAGTATATTCCATCGGTACTGTACATAAAGTACATAAATGACTTAAGACCTATTATCCATAATTCAAAAAGCGGAAATATCGCACGAAAGTGTTAGTATCTCACAAGATTCGAATTAACAACCATATGCACCTCTGAATAAAAAGCAAAGTGGACTGTAAATAACGAAAATACTGAAAACTACAATGAACAATAAGAAAATGAAACAATTTCAGCCGGAATTGAAAGATATTTTCAAGAAAAAAACTGAATTAACATAAAAATCATATGACCTTCCCTTTGATGACTGACAATTGGCGTAGTCTAGCAGGAACGTACTGTGATTTGGAGAAGTGGCGCCATCAAATGCCGAACACTTTCCTATTACTAGCGTTAGGCATATTCGTGCTGGTTAGAGGTCCCAGACACTAGTTTAAGTTCATCAAACATTCAAAAATCAGTGAACTGTTTGTTGAGTCACACAATCAACTGTGATTAAAATGAAGAAGTTCCGAAATATGTCTTTGACATCAGGGATAATTTCTCACGGAAAATGGCGGCTTTCATCTAGTATCCACAATCAGTTTACGTGTGAGGTGAAGTAGTTAGCACATTCGCCTTTCAAGCGGAAGACCGGGGTTCGATTCTCCGCCGGGCCACCGTGCTGGGTAATCGCTCGTTAACAGGTAAGGCCTCGTCAATCCATTGCTCGCACAGGTTTCGACTTCTGAGGGTTAACGTTCGTCAGCTGGTTAAAAGAAACGAACAATTTCAGAACAATTCAGTTATGACCTGAATATTGTTCATTGAAGGTTCATTGACTCCCACACAGCACACTATATCCTCGGGATCCCAGAATGATCCTGGATATCCGATAATGGGATAACCTTCCTAGAATATTCCTGGGTTATCCTCAGGCTGTCACTTAGTCGTCATCATAATCCAGGTTGAGCCAAATGTATATATCCCAGGGATAACCTTTGTGTATAACCTGAGTATATATAATATGGTTACATATTATCCCAATGAGATGCAGTTTTCCACATACCTGGGATAACGTTCAAATATATCCCACGGCCGTTCCTCTGGGCCAATGGTGGGATGAAAATTTTACTCGCCAAAAAAAAATTCAGATGGAAATTCGAGTATTGAAAGATTGTACTACCAAAATAATAAAACTCCATACCGGCCTTATTGAGACGTAGATATTGGTTATTGAAAAAATTCTATTAATTTTTGGAAAACTTAATTACCGGAAGTGAGACAGTCGTGTTTATTTCAACGTGCGATATCAAATATGTACGTCTGAATAAGACTGATTAATCTTATTGTCTTTAAGAATGACATGATCTGCTGATTATATTTGAAGAATAATTTTTTGCAGAGTACATTCAATTTTAGTGTTCAATAATTAAGATCTTTATCAACTTTCCTCTATTTTTTGCTACATTTTCATTTGTGGAAACATCAGCTTTGAGAATTCAGCATACTCTCTTCTGATTGGCTCTGAATGACAAGTTCTTATTCAGCAGCCAATCAGGAAACAGTATTATAACACCAGGTGCTGTCATCTGAACGCTGCGCCATCCTTCTGCATGCGATGGTGTGCCGTGGTCCTCGGTCACCGAAAACATTTCGCTTTTCCTTGGTTAGGTTAGGTTGTAGCAGTGATTCGTGTGTTGTGGTGTTTCAAATTTTAAGACGTCTCAGTTAAAGTCTGTGGTTATTGTTGTGTATTGTTTTTATAATATAACTACTTGGAGTGAAGAATACAGGTCAGTAATTGTTACTGTTTGAGTTATTAAACGTTAACATACCTACTGTCCTTTATTTGTTATATATCGTTGAATGTGAGTACGTGAATTATAAAAGAGTCGAGATCAATAAGAACGAAAAGCAGAGCATCTTACTTTCGGTACGCAAAGAATGATATGGATAAAATACTTGCTCTCAATCAAAATCATGGAAATGATAATGAAAACACCATATCTTTGAGACCGAGTTTGAGACAAACCGATACAGATACAGTATAATCTCATATTCATTCAGATTGCTCCCTTTCAAGTAATTCTCATAGTGATACTGAAAGAGATTCAGATATCGATGAACCTAATGAAAATTTGTAAGGACAATCTAATACTCATCAGATTCCCAGTTAAATCCCAGATCAAAATCAGCATGAATGCAAGAAGTCTCGAATTCCTAATTGTTTGAATGCCGCTACAATCCATTTATATATATATATATATATATATATATATATATATATATATATATATATATATATATATATATATATATATATATCCTGTTGAGGGCCTAATGAAAACCAGAAGACATCCTCAGGATGAATTAGTACATTGCCTATGGTAATATTGAGGATGATCCTGAGATTGACCTATGTACATCCTCAGGATATAGAAAGAGGACCACTGAAGGTTATCCTGGGGATGTAGAAAAAAAGTCTCATTCCTACATCCGCAGGATATCCTTGGTACATATCCTGGGGATATCCTCAAATCCTAGACATATATCCTCAGTTTATCCCACGGATAGCATTGTGCTGTCTGGGCTGGTGAAAAATTATTGGAGTCCCTGCAACTACATATAATTCCAGCATTTTCTGCAAAGAATCGAAGTTCTGAAAGCCATCATTTGCCGAATTGTTTTCTGTGGTTCCAAAAGGATTATGCGCAACCACATTAATCTATTTAGACCATTTCGTAATTCGGCTTAGTAGGCCAGTCGCTCTCAATAGTCCAGTCTATGACCATTTTCCCGTGTATTTATCCCATACAGCACCGATTCGCATGAAAATTTGGATTCCGGATCTACATACCCTGTTTTTCAAAATCTACCCTGTGCCGAGGGTTGCTTTCTCCCTGGGGGTGGATGCCACCCCTTCTTGGGGGTAAAAAATTTTTTATTGGAAATAAGTGCGGAAATCAATAGATTGACTAATTCTAAGCACTTTTTGTTCAATGAAGTTTTTTCTGAAAAGCAATACTTTTCGACTTATTCGCGAGTGAAAATGTCGGTTTTCAGGCAAAAAAAAACACGTTTTCAGATCCTTTTTCGCGAATAACTGGAAAAATGTGCATCTCATCGAAAAACCTGCGGAGAGCAAAATTGTAACTTTTGAAAAAACAAAGGCAATCGTTCATTCGTAATGTATGCAAACCCACTACAAACTGAATAATTGCTTGTTGAAAGTTGATTGGTATTTTCAAACGCCAAAATGGAAAGTTTCTACGTACAATAACCAAAAACCAATGCATTGTTCGGTAAAAACTCATTGGACCTTTTTTGAAGTCCTTCATGAATCCTTCATTTTTGTTATTTATAAAAGTTTCTAGCATCAAAACTGAGCGAGGTGTGAAGGAAATAATGTTGAATCCTATTATTTCGTTGAAAAAAAATTGTAAATAACTCTTCCTCTCTTCTCCCCCCTTCGAAAAAAATCGTTGTTACTCCATAATTCACTTCATTCGTGTTCTTATAATGAGTTCTGAGTTTTTCATCAATTGAAAGTACGTAGTTTTGGAAAAAATTGAGATTGAAGAGAAAAAATCATATACGTAATTCAGCGAAAAATCACCATCTCTTCGAAATAACTCGAAAAGTATCGATCACATGCAAAATTTTTTGGAGTACAAAATTGAAGGGTATTTTTCTCTGAGAATTTGGGTGTTTCATTTTCTTCTGCAGGATGAAAATGGGGTAAGATATGGCCAGTTGAATATTGTGAGGGTTCGCGCGAAGTACTTTTTTTGAGCCCTTTCACCATGAACCTTTTCAAATATATGATCTAGAACCAAAAATAATGTGAATGAGCTTATAGCTCTTGTAGAAAGCTACAAAATACTTTTTTGGTGGATTTAATTGCTTAAAGACTAAGCGAGTTATGGGAGAAAAACCATAAACAATTTTTGTAGAAATTATGGTATGTACATTAAAAGAAATGGTGATTTTTCGCTGACTTACGTATATGATTTTTTTTCTTCAATCTCAATTTTTTCCAATACTACGTACTTTCAATTGATGAAAAACTCAGGACTCTTTATAAGAACACGAATGAAGTGAATTATGGAGGAACAACGATTTTTTTCAAAGGAGGGAGAAGAGAGGATGAGTTATTCACAATTTTTTTTCAACGAAATAATAGGATTCAACATTATTTCCTTCATACCTCGCTCAGTTTTGATGAGTTTTCTCTCAGTGTAAGGTTTCAAGAACACCCCCCCCCCCCATCTCAATACTGTAGGTACCGCTTGTGATGATTTGATGTACGACGGTTCCACAAAATTACGAGGAGGGAAGATGCGCCATCTACTTGAGAATAGCTAGAATTTCAAACCGCATTTAGAGATTCACAAGGGATGGATGCAATGATATGTTTTTGGTAATTTTTCACCCTATAATATTATAATACTAACGAATCATAATCAGGATGTACCTCGAATGAATAATATGACATTCGAGTACAACTCGCAAAGAGTAATTCGCGCGAAATGATTAATAACTATATGGATAACAAAATATTCAGGGTTTTTGTAGGTGATAGTGGAACATGAAACGAATCGATGAGGTTTATAACAGACCCTTTTTTTTGGTCGGTGGAGTTGTATTTTTATGAGTCTTTTTAGGGGTGGAGCGCTCTTCTAATTGAACAGTTTCATATTCCATGAATTCTCCAGGGTCTATGCATTCGAATGCATATTCGTGGGCTAAAATTTTCAGGTTCGTTTCGTCATATATTGGATGAATATATAATTCGAAAATTAGTAAAAATTTCACTCCCAGTTCCAGCTTTATTTTACTCGTGTAAATGGAATTAGCACTTTCTTATCCTTTCTACCCTTATCACCCTCGAAGCTCTCCAGTTTAAGTCCGTGTGTGATATGTGGAATGTCGTTAATGTCGTGACGTAATGATTTTACCTCTCAAGATTCGAGAGTGATTGAGTCAGGAAACATTACATGTTTATGAATAGGGAATAACCTGAAACTTATGAAATGGATTGGTTATGTTACCAAGAGTAATAGCCGGCAAACATCATCATGCACCGTTCCGATCCGACTACGATCGTTCAGTCGAACGACTGTCTGCGAAAAGAATGTTATTTGACTTCGATTGACTTCCATCAGCGAAGTTCCACCTCTCCGGCTCATGCTCATTCCCACTCCCACCCGATTCCGAACATGCATCCGATCCAATCGAATCATGATCCAATCGTTAAGAGTATTTGATTTCCGGCTGCGGGACGCTTGTCGTTTGGTCGTTCGGTCTTATTCTTTAGTGTTCCACTGGGATGGAAAAAAATGGCGGCTATAAAACCCGAGGAGCTTATCGAAGCAGAAAGAAAATACCCAGTACTATATGACCAAACCAAGGAGCAGTACAGAAATTCTGACTACAAAGGTAGGAGCATAAATACTTGCCTAACTTATTCCATTTTTATATACTAAGGTGGGCATTTCATATACGAGTGTCTAGGGACCACAACGATACTCCAGATCCTCTATAATTGAAAACATACAAAATTCGTCTTTCTTTCATGGAAAATACCGCAGACGCCATCATTTTCACTGCTGTTCATAATATAAACTGATATTTCTCTAGAAATCACGTTGTTACCATTCCACAAAGGCAACGTGATTTTTATTGACATGAGAATTATGTGAGAGAGAATTATGTGTGGAGTAGATGAGGGTATGAGTGGAGTTATGATTGAAATATATTCCCCCAATTGAAAAAATATTCACGCACAAGAACTAAAGTTGTCAAGATGCTCTACAGTCAGAGTATCGTTGTTGTCGCTAGACGTTAGCATTTATATTGTTCAGTTATATTTAATCAAATGAGATATCCACCTGAAATAAGTACAAAATCTCAAAAAGGAAGTACATTGCAAAGCTGCAATCAACTTAATAATAGCAAAATAATAACATGAAACGAATCACCTGACACCCACACTAGCCTCTGGAAACTTGAAAAATTATTCAAACTGCTTCCTCACAATGGCATCGTCAGAGGGGGGCAGGGGGCAGTTGCCCCATCCCTAGGGATCAAATGTGTAAGTAGTGTTCATAAGAAACATCTACAGTTGAATAAATCGACTACAATCCTTGTAAAACCTAGTATTGCTACTCGACGCTAGATGGCGCTTGTTCAATGAACTCTCTGGAAGTTGGTAGCAGTTACTAGACCAGGTTGAATTTTACCGCACATTCTAGATTCTAGTACGATTTTTGTTTGGGTATATGAAGACGTGGTTTACCTGTGTTAGTCAATATTGATTTATATCCATTGAATAATAAGATCTCATCATCTCTGTGTTGAATTGTGAAGTTTCTGAGTGTGTCTCCATTCATCATCTTATCAAAATCTCACAGTTGTTGATGTCCTAAAAGAAACAAATTCCTTCTTTCCCAAAACGGAAAAAGCATTAAAAAATTTGATCGCTTTACCATGCACGACCTGTACAGTAGAGCGATCCTTTAGCAGTCTCAGAAGACTGAAAACATGGCTAAGAAGCACCATGGCAGAAGATCGCCTCAATGGTCTGGCTATGATGAGTGTACATAGAGCTGTAATAAATAAAAACCTAGATAATTTCAATGATAAAGTGGTTGGAAGTTTTGCAAGAAATCCCCGCAGGTTATATTTCAATTGAATATTATTATTGTTGAAATATATAATTATCACTGTGTTCAAAGGTTTGATTCAGTTATTGTGTTGTCGAGGGCTTGTGAAGTTTTATACATTGATATCAGAACCGTTTTTATTACAATCGTCATCGAGGCAAAGACTTCCAAAGTGTAACGCTTCATGCTTTCGACTGTACCAGGCGTTCTTTTTCCTCGAGTGGAATAATCATTACGGTCAGTTAGTTCAGGCAAACTGTTGCCTTTGTTATTTCGAATGGAGTTGTGCAAGATGCCTGCTGCAAGAACAACCCTCGTTATGTTATCCAAGTTTCTTTTGAGAGGTCTCATGATCATCCGAAATGTTTCAACAAAAACGCCGAACACAGATATTCTTCTTGCTCTACTCAACCGGTAGTTGAAGATTCTCTGCTCATCAGTCAAATTATGGTCTCATGATGTTACTTGGGAAAGGAAAAGCGTCATCGGCCACTATAACCATGGAAAGTACAGTGTCCTTGGAAGCCACTTTTTTGTTGGGATTTTGACTACTTTTTTTTGTAGTTCCATTCCCGATAATTTTTGGGCTTGAATTGTCGCGTGCTTGCCATCCATTACTCCAATGCAATTGGGAAATTGTCACCTTGCCCAAGATGCGGTTGCTATTACATTCCACTTTCCTTCATCCCAAACTAGCATCACTCTACTCGTATGATGAACAATGGAACAAACTGTACTTCTTCCCAACCTGTAGCTGAAGTATATAGTATCGAAAGAATCTACCGTAGCAAGGAACCTGAAACAAATGATAACTTGGTAACTTCTATTCTTTATGGTTTTCCATCTTCTAACTCTTTTTCAATCAACGTTCATGTCCACAACTTTTTGTATGTCGAGAGAAAAATGGAATGGTATTAGAGATCTACGTAGAGCTCGATAATAAAGGAAAACAAAATCTGGACATGCAGCTACATCAACCAATAAGTACAGAAATGAGACTATCCTCGAATTCCTGAGCGTGAAGGGTTACGTAACGTTTTAGTCGAAGAAACCGATGATGATGTATTTGAAACCGGAGATGATTCAAAACAGAAGAACTCCACTCAGGAAACACAGAAACCTTCGCAATCACCACTGATCATAACTCCAACCAATCAAGTTTCTGCCTATCATATTCATATGCAGGAGGTAAACGAAAGCTCTCAAAGACTGAAGTGAAATCCCGAGTGTCTGCATCAATAGCTAAAGGCATACATTTTGGATGAGAAAAAAGCCGATTCAACAAGACGAAGTCAGGAGTCTGAGCAAAATCCTGTTGATGCTTTTTGGGCCGGGGTCGCAATACCTCTCAAATGACTCGATCCCGTCTGCTCACTGCAGTAAGAAAAATTTTCAATGTAGTGTAAGGATACAAAATGCAGCAAGCAGACCCGTGCGAATAGGCAACAAGAAACTACTATGGCTGCGATGTATCTGTCAACCATTTTGATGACTCTTATGCTGAATTTTCATAATCATCAATTACGATTATTTTGACGACACTGAAAGGTATATATTCATATACATATAACTTCGAATTGAAAGTACACAACGATTTCTCTCTCTTTTGTGTGCTGTGGATACTGCCCGATTGAAAATTGAAAAACAAATGATAGTAACTTTTTATATCACTTCTGATGCTGTTTTTCGAAGCCATTTTGTAATGTTGTTTTCCATAACTTATTAGAAAATTGGCCATTTTCATAAAAATACTTCTGGTGATCCGATACTGAAGTTGACAATGGGTTCGAACCCAAGTATTATATTCGATGCTGAATGAAGTCATTCGAATGATAAATTTGGCTGGATTAGGCCTAATACAGGTATGTGAAAGCAGTGGCCGGTGCAGACTCTTCAGATGCACCTGGAGAAATACTAGAGTAGCAGTATAGTGAGGGAAACCTCAATTTTTCAATCAGAAGTGTTCATCCAATAAATTTTTTTTACTTTTGTTGGTTTGAATGCATTCCACTGAAGGTGAGACCCTGTAGAGTCGCCAACAAATTTGACTAAGGAACCATCCAAAGATTACCAGTAAAAACTTTTTAGTATTTATTGCTTAGGGCTGGCTATAAAATCATTATTTCCTTATCAACATTCAGAAAATTTTGTATCCCTTCATCAAATCGTATTCTGAAATTCGTTATATATCCCAAATCGAATAAATTGTCAAACTCTCGGACGAGCTACATAAACTCACTAGTTTTGACCTCCACTTCAAGTGGATAAATGTAATGGATTTCCTTTCTGGCATTATTATTATTCACAAAAGTGTACCATTCACGGAAGTATGCTATTTATGGGAGTACACTATTCACAACAATGCATCATTCACAAGGATTAGATAGGTATACCATTCACAAAAGTCTATCTAGACAATGTCTCGGGGTTTACTATCCAGGAATGAATACTATTAACAGAAATCACAAATGGGCCAAGTGGCAAAGTACGAGATGAATTTTTCATCATTCTACTAATCCCACAATTTTCAAAATCCAAAATAAATCAAATAATTCCCAAGAAAAAATCTACAATCGAAAAATTTCAATCTCAAAGGTCAAAATGACTTGTGGTTGACTTGTGAATATTCATAATTTGGGAAGCTGTGGGTTGGTGTATTCCAACAAGATATTTAAAAAAAAATCCTCAAATATCCCACAGATATACAGAATTCAGACGGAGAGAAATCAATTCCTTTTTGTGAAAATTACCTTTTCTTGATAATCATTTAAACATCAACTGAAAGTCAAGCCAATGAGTAATTGTACCGAAATCTTATGGAACAAAAAAGAATGAATATTGAATTATTTTCCATTCCAACTAATGTACACCTTCAGATTTGGTCCATATTAACCACAACATACCACTGAAAAAGCGAATATTAATACAGTCTACAAAACAATAGTTAACAGTCAATGTACTTTTTAGATATTGGAAGTCAGTCTAAAGTTGACCGACCACGTAATTACGGTGGTCAGTTGTTGTCGAAGTCTCACCTACCGTCTGGTAATGCCACGGGATTCTAAACCCTAGCCCACTGTGCTATATGGAATAACTTGATATTTCGAGTTATCATTCACAAATGACACTACGAATTCCAGATGAGGCTCAAATCGACCAAAATATACCACCAGGCAAAAATAACAATACCCAACCAGTCTGGACAACAAATTCACTTCACTTACATATTGATGTTGAAAAACATGAAATGTTACTGATATTTTTGGTTGCCAGCTTGAGGAATCTTATTATATACCGTATACATGAAATAGCTGAATATTTTTCCCATGTGAATCTTGACCAGTGTGAGGGGCAGAATCCTGTTTAGTTTCTGGTTCAGTGTAATCATTACCAACCTGAATAAGGATGAGGTTTTTGAATTATTTAACATGCAAATGACTTGAATCAGTACACTTTACATTCATCAGAGCGTTAACTAATGGTGAAAGAAGCTTATCTACGATACAAGGTATGAATTTCCGAGCAAATTCATCATAAAATGAATACATTTCCTTAGATAACACATAATTCCTTTTGATATCCTATCTCCTACTTTGTATCAGAAACTCTTTTCCTAAGCTTATACTGTTCATACTATAAACTCGAAATGTAAGGAAAACTGGATTCTCTAAAGAATTGATGATTGCTCCGGATGTCGCTTTTGATAAAGGGTATATCAATACAAATATTGTCAACCATTCGACCACAAGTAGGAAATACTGGATACCATTTTTCATTCTAGAACACGGTCCTGAAAGAACGGCGGATATCAACTGAAATGGTAAGTTGATATTTTCACAGGAACAACCTATCATACCAGCTTGTGATTAATTCGATGATTCACATGATGCACATACTGATCATTCTCTAACATATTTATAAACACTTCCTTTCAGTCCAAGTCAATGATATGGTTTTTGATGTGCGCCAAAGTTTCAGAAATAACAAAATGTCAACTTTGTCTCATCATCATGAAACATTCTCAGAACATTTGCCCTATCAGCACTCAGAACTAAAATTTTCCACTCAGATTAATTACTCATTTCAACAAAAATATGTTTCGAATCTAAAGGTAGGATATATGTTCGGACACTCTAAAACCTTACACTTATCACTACACCATTTACCAGGTTTATTGTAGATAATTTCAGAACGGAGGTCCCATGAGTAGAACGAGATAATGCGTTCAGACGACCTTACAACTTGACAGCTCGTCTGGCAGTCTAGAAAAATTAGATATAGTGTTACGTCAGTACTATAGGTTCGAAAATAAGTGACAATTGGTACGGCAATCGATCGCGATGTCGGTATTCAACTGACTTCCCGTACCTTTTTGTATCTGCTATATATAGGTCCAAGGAACGGCCATCGACGTTTCTCGAACCTTCGTGATTACTCTCCGTGTGTAAAAAAATACGGTCAGTATATTTCTCTAACATTTGTGATAAATCGCGATTACGGTCAATGGGCGTGGTCTTCTCCGAATCACTCGTCGAATTCGTCATCGATATTATTCATCCATACCAAGCTAGCTGAATAGGGTTTATCTACAACATGAATGCGTCATCTTCTTTTCCAAAAAATAAGGATGTTGTAATCAATCTCCCAAAAGATGGCTCGATATCTTGCCAGTCAACCCTATCGAAGGGTACCCCCCAGTAAATCAGTGTAGTCAGAGAAGTCGCCATTTAAATACTCAATGCGAATTCTTTTTGCGACTCACCAAAGATCGTTCTGTGATTTCTTGTGGTGATTTCAATTCCCTACTGAAGCACCAATGGGAATTATGTGTGTTACTCACAGGAGATATATGAGCAAGGATTTACACAAACTTATGAATAATGTATATGGGTATTAGTAAAATCATAGGCCCCTTATTGTGAAGGGAGGAATATTACGTTTCAGGAGAGGAATAAATACGGAAAATCGGTTGACTTTTTCGAAAACCTATTGACACCTTCAACATTAACAAATTGTTTTTACAATATAAATAACAACAGAAATCATTTCACGTATATAGGGAAAGTGAATAATAGTTTATTTACAACATTCTTTCACCTTTGAAATATCTTTATTTCAACCGAAAACAAAACTAAAAATTCACATGAATTAAACAAGTCGCTCATGGAACAAATCGTTCCGGAACTCTCACTTGTCGACGGGATCTTGTTTCTCTTATACTCCTGGATGAAGCGACGGTCGAATCTTGGCTCTCTCTCAACAATCTTTTTCCTGGTACACTTTTAAGACTCTTGCTAATGGCCAATTGAACCATTTTATATTTTCGGCCCCCAATAAAACAATGTCGCCAACTTGAATACTTGGACCTTCCTTCGTACCAAATTGTACCAAATTTGCCAAGTACTCTTTTTGAAATCTCCATCGCAATTTTTCTCTTATTGTCTGTAAATAACGATTTCTTTTCAAAACATGTTGTCTGTCAACCTGGTCGAGGTCAGGTGCTTCGTTTCCTTTGATATACTGTGAAAAATGTGAAGGGGCTGATGGTATCAAGTCATCATTTTCTGTCAAATATATCAGAGGGTTGGAATCAATGATTGATTCACAATCACACAATATTGGCATCAGTTCTTCATAATCAACACAAGATTTACATCATTTTTTTCTCAGTAGGTCTTCAATTATTCGGAAAATTCTCTCCCACCATCCTCCCCACCAAGGTTTTGTGGGAACATTGAAGATCCATCGGATTCTTTGGACAGAAGAATATCTCAGAATTTCATCCCAGTCTATTTTCTTTCAATAAATTATTTGTACCGACAAAAAAGTTCCATTGCCAGAATACATTGTTGTAACTCTTTCTGTCCGAGCTATGAAACGTCTGAGAGCCTGAAGAAACGCATCTTTTGATAAAGATGTGACGAGTTCAAGATGAACAGCCCTGTACACAGCACAAGTGAAGAGCGCAATCCACGATTTCTTGCCCCTTTCAAATGAAGCGGTCCAGCGTAGTCAACTCCTGAAACTTCAAAAGCAGCGGCATCCTTGATTCTGTTTTCTGGTAAATGAGCGAAAGGCGTTTCTACTGATTTTTAATTTTAACGTTTGCACACGCCACATTTTGATAGAATTCGCCTAACTGTCTTTCTACCTCAGAGGACCCAATGTCTTTCACTCAGTAGGCTAAGTGAAGTGACAATTCCAACGTGGTTATCCAACAGATGTTGTTTAAAAATTAATTTTTCAACAATTTCATGGTCAGAAGGAAGTAAAATCGGAAAATTGAAATCCCTATATCTTCTCGGAAAATTAACTTTGTCCTAACTCTTGATATATTTTTGTCATCCTTGCAAATCTGTAAATTGTGTATCGATATCAGTTTTGCCGAGAGACTCCTACTGAATTATTTTCAAAAGACAATTTTCACTATCTACGATCTCATTAGATGACAACTCTCCTGATATTTTATCTTTAGGATGAGCGTTGAAACGAAATCTCGAAATCCATGCTATGACTCTTATGATTCTATCATAACAGGAAAAGTTTTCAAAAATTTTACTCACCCTATCATTTGGAGGAGATACCATGGAAACGACAGTTTTTCTTTTCTCCGCATATATTTCGTCGCTTGGAAGTTTGATTTCAGAATGAGGCCAAAATTCAGGTTCTTTGCGTAATCAGTCTGGACCTTCCCACCACTTACTTTCTATGAGGTTTCTAGAGCTACAACCTCTAGAGGTCAGATCGGCTGCATTCGAATTTCCTGGTAGATGATACCAGTCTTGAGGATTACTTATGGCACATTTTTCCTTAACTCTATTACCCACGAAAGTATTCCAGTTTTCTTTTGTTTTTATCCATGCCAAAACAACCATGGATTCTGACCAATAAAAAGTTTGGCATTCACTGAAGTACTTCAACTTTTTTACTGAGCTACACAACCTAGCTCTCATTACGGCCGCTGATAATTCAAGTCTAGTCAGAGTTATATCTTTCATAGGTGATATTCTTGATTGCATTCGATATGGCCTTGCTGTGATCTCAATCGTGATAAGAGCAAAGCTGAAACAGAATAATCAATCTAACTTTGTCATTTTCGATTGTTTGTCTTTCATATTGGAGTCAGATATGACTTCGGTGTTCGAAAGGTCATGAGATCTCTTTCTACCACGATATCGTCGTTCAGTTCCTCTCTGGAGCTCGAGTAGAAGGCTCTAGGGATCTTTTTACCACACTTTCCATTTATATCCGTCTCTATTTCGGTTCTGGCTCCATCTCGAGACCTATCTGCCCGAACTATCGTCATATATCATCACTTGCATTCGATATGTCCTTGCTGTGATCTCAATTGCGATCAGTTGAATTGACACATTGTTTTTGTTTTTTGCACGAATAAAAATACAAGTGGTGTAGGCAAGTCTAGTGGCATCAGAAAAAACATGTAGAGTTGAAAGAGTGAAAGTTGAATCTTTCAAAGGAAATGAGCAAAGGGACCTTGGAATTTCACAAAAATTCAACCATTTTATCTGTTGTAACCATTTTTGCAACTCTTTTTTGATAGTGTCTGACAATTGTTTATTCCATCCTATTTTCAATTTCCATGTTTCTCGAAGCATAAGTTTTGGCATGAGAATACCGGAGAAATTAATCCTATAGGATCAAACAGCCTTTGTATTATTGATAACAAGCCTCTTTTGGTCACTGAGATATTTTTCAGGTTTGTTAGAGCATCAACATCACAAGAGAGTTCATCAGTTTGAAAATTCCAAAGTAATCCTAAAAATGCTGTTACAATTTCTCCAGAAGTGACATCGGAATTTTTTTCACCTGAGGAATGAATACAACCTCTCAACTCAAATTGACCTGACTCATTTTCGACACTTGTTATGCAATTCCATAATAGTCCATCCCAAACGTGTTTCAAAGGCAACTACGTGCTCATCAACTTTTTCAATTGCCCCCGTAATAATGAACTAATTAGATCTGCACCAAGTGAAAGCGCAATTCCATGTATTCTGTACTCAATTTTATGAATTTTTATATTTTCATTTCCTGAAAATTCACTATAACGTGAGTTTTCGAGCTTAGGAACGTGGTAACAAATTTTCTTTTGATTTAATACGTTCGCATTGAATTCCAATGATTTGTCCAAACTTTGAATCGTAATATCATGAAGACTATGAATATTAGATGATTATTCTGATCCTTCGAAAACACCTTGTACGATTGTTCCTTCACCAATTTTTGTGATACCCATATCTTTTGCATAGCTTGTTGATAAATAGGACCTCTGAGAAGCAGAATATAATAAAGCTCTCACAATTTTGGATTTTGTGTTACTAACAAGACGAACAAGAACTGTTTGCATTAAAGTCTCAGTAGTACGGTTGATAGTGTGACTTAGTACATTTTCGACCCCTTCTGACATTGATTTTTGGCTACTAACAATATCTTTATTTTCTACATGTTTTTTTCGAATATAACTCGGGACACATAATCGGAAAATATTTCTTACCGCATACGAGACATTTGATAAAGTTTTTATTTTTTTTATATTATTATTAGATTTCAAGCAACCAAAACAGCACATTTTGTTGGGAACCATATCTTTTCTTTCATCAAAAGTCAATTCTTGCGACCTTATACAGAATAAACAATAGAAATTCTTCTTACCATCTTTTCCGTTGGATGTGAAAATCGTAGACGCAGTGTATAGCTCGGATATTTCACTTCGTAAATCTTCATTTTCTCGCTCTCAGGTTCTCTCCCTGTTCTGCAATTCCTCTGAACATGTTTTGCTACTCCGAAGCTGGTACGGCCTAGGTTGATACGTTCTTCACTCTAGACTTCTGCTCTCAAAAAATATAATAAAAGATTCAAATAATTAATTGAAGGATTTTGAACATTTGGATCATTTTCAACTTTTTCATTAGCTTGTTTTCTGACAATTGAACTTCTACATCTTCATCAAGCTTTCAAAATATCTTCTGGAAAAGCAGATTCAGCCAATGGATAGAGCATGGCTGCATATCTGTCAGTTGTTACCTCCAATGTTTCAAGAGCTCGAAGCTGAGTCTCCAACTTATCGATTGAAGTAGAAAAGGACAAACCTGTTTTGTTGCTCATTGATTGTTTCGGAACAAGATTGAGCAGTTGCCTTACATAGACTTCAATCAAAAATTCGTCTCGTGCAAACCTGGTTTTCAGTTGTCTAACGGCCTCGTTGTAGTTTTCTCCACCATCAAACTTCTTGAGCTCTAGCTTCGGCAGTCGGAAATTTCTCTTCTTGCTTCCTTCTCCAATCGAGCTGGTAACATCCGTGCTAACTGCTTTCGTCTCATTCAGGAAGAAACAAACTCTGGATCTGCACTGAATGAATCGTTCTCGTAGTTTTCAACGGAATTATATTCTTCATCCATCTCTGTATCGTCAATGTCGAAGGAAAACATTGGATGACGAACTTTTTCATCAAGAGCAGATAGGCGATCACTCTTGCCTTGCCAACAAATTGAATAGAGTCCTAACATCTTTTTTCCTAGCATGTTTGTCGTTCAGTGGAATGCTTAGGTCATCACATCATCTTGTCGACATTTCGTCTCAGCTGGTCCCTCTCTTTCTTCAGTCGATTGAAAACCTTCATTTTGTCCTGTCACGGTCGCCAAATATTGTGAATGGAGAAATATTACGTTTTAAGAGAGGAATGAATATGGAAAATCAGTTGACTTTTTCGAAAATATATTGACAACTTCAGAAATAACAAATTGGTTTTACAATATCAATAGCAACAGAAATTGTTTCACGTATATATTGGAAGTGAATAATAGTGTATTTCCCACACCCATATTAGCTGTTGTAACAGAAAGTTTCGACAGGACATCTCTTGTGTTCTGTAGATGACCAAATCAAAGGTCGAAACATCGATATCAACAAAATTTGATTTTATGTTCCACTGGCCACTTCCAACAATTTCAAAATCTGAAAAAAAAAAATTTTGCTTAACAAAAATTACATTTTTAACCGGTACAAACATATGTTTACATTTTTTCCAGTACATGATTATGTGGATAGATGAATATTTTCAACTCATAGTAGGTGAAACTTAGTCCACAGTCTTGTTTTTGCACTATGAGATTAATTGTGAAAGTTTTCAAAAGAGTTTTGAATATGAAATACAATTTTCTTCAAATAACTGCTTCCAGTGAGTTTTCATTTGAGAATAGATTCATTTCCAGATTTCGAATGTTTATTATACTGATGGCAGTTATGAAAATAATCGTACGGAAAACGGAAGCACCTCAGAACGATTGAAACAGGGAAACTATATAGTAGGAACGTGATCTGACAATTATTACGTCCATCAAAGGATCTCTATAATTCGTGATATATTGGGTAAGTATATTTCATATGCTTATACTGAACTGATTATTATAAATATATCGAAATAGTTTAGAATTTTGTTTCGATTGAGACTTTTTATTCCCATAATTTTTCGATTAACTTAATGGTTGATTTTTTTCAGACATTTGAAAAATCCAAATCCACAAGGATTCTCAATTCATATAGAAGATTGGCTATCACATGCTAAACAAGAAATGGGAGAAAACGAGAGATGCAAGAGTAAACAGTACGCCCTGCTCTTCTATCTATCATAATGATATGACAATTTTACATTTCAATTTTAATTTTGTAGTTGAATTCTTTTATTCATTCAATGATTCTTAGACTAAAAAATTTATTGCTGTTTCTGTTTTAAAATACATATTCCAAATACATGTGAATGTTTTTTATTTCAAATTAATCAATAAAATCGCTATTCAGTAGTGGATCTAAGACACCATGTATACTTGAAAATACTGCACAAATGATAATTTATTCCATATTACAATATGAAAATTTGACAAAAATAAATTTTGAGGAAGTAGTTCATAGAATTTCTCTGATATTCCTTTTTTCTTATGAATCAGATTATATTCGTATGCCTCATTTCACTCTTGGGAGATGCGAGTAAATGCTTTTGGATGTCTCATTCAGTACTGTAACGCGCTCACATACAGGGATTCCCAACAAGAAATTCCCACCCTCCATATTTCTAAATTGTATCGAAATATCATGTGCGAGATAGAGTTAGGCTGGATTCAGACAGATCCGAAATCCGATCGTACGACGATCCGATATCTTTCTGATTGTTCCAAATTTGAATTTAGATCAATCAGAAAGCTATCGGATCGTCGTACGATCGGGGAAGTTGAATATCCTTTGGAATTTCCTGTATATAAGTCAATGTGCTGGATGAGGAATCCGGAAGAACTTGAGATATTTTGGAAATAAAATGATACATAAAAGAATTATCTGAATGATGCAAGAAGGCAATATTATTGAAATTCAACTCATTGTAATTTCAATCTGACCCATACAAACCACATCAGATCAAAGCCTCGCAGCAGAGAAGGATACTTCGACCATTGCCGCATCGCCTTTGAGAATGTCTGCCGCAGATGCAGACGAAACGTCAGGCCTTGAAACCTGTGGACCACGGCTCAGGAGCCCGGCCGTGAAAGTCTCCAATCGTTGAATCAGCATTTTTGCTCAATGATACTACCACATACATATTCCTGGTTTGCCACAACAAATTTACTATAGAAATAACTGAGTCGTACCAAAAAAGATTCATGCAACTCGAAAAACTTGCATGAATACATGCAATTTTCTGGAGTTGCAGCGACAAATTTCACCGTCGAAACTGGCTATTAGCCATATTTAAATCTTTTATTTGCAAGACTTTCAGGGATTAGGCAGGTTCAAGTAGTACTATTAATTATATTTATCTTCGATTACATCAGGGTACGTTAGAATTGATTTAGTACTGTTTTAATTATCTTGTGTACTGATATTAGTAATCTAGAGGAATTGATTTTTGTTTCATTGTTATTCTAATGTGATCATTATACTAATTGTTGTTGAAATTGGGCAAATATTGAAAATAAATACATTTGACTGAAAAAAAGGAAAGATGTAATATATAGATCGGGAGATGGTAACACAAAAAAGCTAGTCATTTGTTAAAGATATGGCGAACCCCGACGGGTCTAATTGTGTAATGAACAAGACGAAATAGATGCTAACTCTCTAGCCGTTGGGGCGTAATCGCGTGGCGATCTAACGAACGTATAGGATAAATTTGGATTTTCAAACGCTGTGCATCTTTGTTGCGGTATGGCGGCTACTTGGAACCATCGGAACGGTATGGCATGGTGATATCCGTAAATGGCTTCTCAAAGATGACCAGTTAAAAAAAAGATTAGCCTGTAACAAGTGTTCAAAAATAATTTAAAATGAACGCCTTCTAATTGGTATGACGGGGTTAAGCACCACCGGATAAGTATGGCAATACGCTTCCGCATACTTTTCTTTTTATGTACTACCGGAGAATATAAGAATTATCGTGATAAAAAGCGACTGAATGACTAAATTTTCTGTGTTACCATCCCCCGGTCTGATATGACTACAACGGCCAGATCATTAAGTTCATGCGAACAACTGATAGCCCTACTGCACACAATTTCGTGCCCTTCCGGGGAAGCCCTCCTTCACCTTTTCAAAGTGGCTGTTGTTCACATGCCTACAACAGATCATGGTACTATAAAAATGTGCATCAGTACTATTCCAAACTGTATTGCGTAACAACGGCCATAAACTACAGTTCTTGAGAAAATAATGCTCGACAGCAAACAATCTGATAATAGGCATATATCCTGAATAAAAGTTAATACGATAAGAGTTGCAAAATCTGTTCAAACGAATCAATTACACCGAAAACGTTGGGAGGTGATATTTGAGAATGTCTGTGAGTTGTGAATGATTTCCGATGTTGACTGAAACCATGAATTCCAATATGAGTATTTTAGGGGGACGTTTCCAGTAACTTTGCCACTAAGAATTGTTCGCAAAAAATACAACCAGAAGAAGAAAAGCACGATGATTTGAAACAGGCAAGTTGAAATCCACAATAAGATAAAATTTCAATCATTCACAACATTTTTCTAGATCATGGTGTTTGATAACCCATCTTTCGTGATGTTCTGATTTTGTTCATTAGTGCAATTTTTCAATGAGATGAAGAAGAGTATTATATGTACCAAAGAGCAAGCTGACAGTAACTGAGATAAGTACTACTGAGATGAATTTTTCGAAAGTCAAATATCCCGTGTACAGTACAAATCACTTCTTGATGAGCACTGGATGTTTCTCCATTGAAATCAAAATTTTCATCCATTTTTCATTATAATATAAACAATAATGATATTTTGTATCTCCATATCCTTCCCGTCCATAGAACATTGTCTATCGATATGAGATATTACAAAAAAGCTATTTGTCAAATCAGTTAACTTAAACTTCATTTCCATCAGGGGGTGATTGATTGCATTAACGCAGTACCAACGACTATTCGAAAGAAATGGTAAATATGATATCCATACTGAGATTTTTTTTTGACATCTTGACGGTTACCTAAGACACAATTTCATACAGAAACTGCATCCAAAATATTCTCTTCGTTCTCAGAGGCATGTTGATCGGCTTGTCTGCATTACCCAGAGTACGAGGTGAAATTTCTGAGGTTACCCCAAAACATTTTCTTTAGCCATGAACTTGATCATCCTTCCTAAATATTTCATGTCAACTCTCTTACAACAGTTTTGCGTTTTTTTTGAATTGGCTTGGAGAGAAAAATGCCAAAATTGTTAAAATATTATCAAAATAATGTTTGTTCAAGTACTACTAGCGCCATCTGTTAGAACTTATGAGAAACTATATGGTCATGTGACTGCGTATGATGAAATAAATAGTCAGTCTTTGAGCAACCACCTCACGTGTTTTATTAGGTTATGGGCCCAGTCCCAAATTTCCTAATTTAAATTCGGTTTCAAGAAGTGTATTTGTGTCCTAAAAAGTAATAATGTCGACGTCGGGCTACCTAGTCAATGTGCCGAAACTCAAAGGTCGCGAGAACTACGACGATTGGGCATTCGCGACAAGCAATTTCATGTTGCTTGAAGGAATTGACTTGGGAAACCTAGCCGGTGAATTGAGTGAAGCTGATAGGAAGAAAGCTAAGGCTTAACTCGTGATGACTATCGACTCTTCATTATACGTGCATATCAAGAATGAGACTACGGTGAAAGATGTGTGGGATAAATTGAAGAAATTGTTCGATGACAAAGGATATCAACGAAAAATCAGTTCACTTCGAACGTTGATTTCAATTCGCCTTGAAAACAGCGAATCCATGACAGCCTACGTGTCTCAAATGGTTGAAACGGCACAGAAGTTGAAGGGTACAGGTTTTGAGATCACAGATGAGTGGATTGGATCTTTACTTTTGGCTGGACTCTCAGATAAGTTTTCACCTATGATAATGGCAATCGAGCATTCCGGCATCGCCATTAGTGCTGACGTCATCAAGACAAAATTACTGGACATGTGTGAGGAGGTTGGCACTACTGGTACGGACTCTGCATTTTGGTCGAAACAGCGGTGGAAAAGTGGCAACACTAGCCGCAATGTCAACATCAAATCACAGCCGTCAACGTCAAATAATGACAGTTCTAACAGTAAACAAATAAAATGTTACAATTGCAAGAAAATTGGTCATTTTCGTAATAAATGCCCCGAATTAAAACCAAATAAAACTATGAATGCATTTAGTGCAGCATTTTTTAACGGAAACTTTAGTACAGAAGACTGGTACGTCGATTCGGGCGCAAGCGCTCACATGACAGCTAATCGAGAATGTTTACTGCGAACCAAACCAGTGGTTGGAAATAAAGAAATAGTAGTTGCAAATCAAATGACTGTGCCTGTTGTTAGTGTTGGCGAGACACAGATAACAACGATTGCTAAGGGTTCTCAGCATGATGTGATTGTGAAGAATGTTCTGTACATACCAAAGCTCACGACAAACTTACTGTCGGTAAGCCAGTTAATAGAAAATGGCAACAGAGTTACCTTTAAGAAGGAAGTTTGTTTGATATATAATCAAAATAATGAGCTTGTCGGCGTCGCTAATTTAACAAATGGAGTGTACAAGTTACAAATTCAAAAATCCGAGAACTTGTTATCGGCTATGAATGCTATGACGATGTGGCATAGAAGGCTAGGACATATAAACAGTAAGTCCTTAGAAAAAATGAAAGAAGGTGCTGTTGAAGGAGTTTCTTATGACAAGAAAGCTGATATCCAGATCCAAAACTGTGAAGTGTGCTGTGAGGGAAAACAGGCACGTTTTCCTTTCCCATCTGCCAATCATAGAAGTGATATACTACTGGAAGTAATACACTCAGATTTATGCGGGCCGATGGAGACTATATCAATTGGTCAGGCGAGGTACTTTCTTCTGTTCGTGGACGATGCCAGCAGAATGACTTATGTCTACTTCTTGAAGGAGAAGAACCAGGTATTACAGCATTTCAAAGAATTTCGTGTTATGGTTGAGAATCAAACAGGGAACAAGATAAAAACCCTGAGAACTAATAACGGAGGTGAGTTTTGTTCACGAGAGATGGAAAGTTTCTTAAAGCAAATAGGAATTGTTCATCAGAAGACTAATCCTCACACTCCAGAGCAAAATGTACTCTCAGAGAGGTTCAACAGAACTGTAGTTGAACGGGCCAGATGTTTACTGTTTGAAGAAGATCTCGACAAAAGTTTTTGGGCTGAAGCAGTAAATACTGCAGTATACCTCATTAACAGAACGCCAGCTGCCAGTTTAGGCATGATAACACCATTCGAGAAATGGACAGGCAGGAAGCCAGACCTTAGCCATGTCAGAATATTCGGTAGTAAAGTAATGGTGCATGTTCCCAAAGTGAAAAGACAAAAATGGGATAAAAAGGCTGATAAATTGATATTAGTTGGATATCCGGATAATGTGAAAGGATATAGATTATATAACCCAAAAACTAGGAAGATAACTACGAGCAGGGATGTGATTATAATAGAAAATGAAAAATCAAGCAAAGCTCAGATAGTAGTAAATAACAAAGAAGAAGAAAAATCAGGGAAAGAAGTTGAGTCAGATGTAGAGGTGAACTCAGAAGTAGAAGAAAGTTTGACAGAAAATTCAGTTTTGGATGTTAACGATCCCACATACATCTGTGACTCGTCAAGTTCCCAAGATGATTCATACCAATCGGTACATGAAGGTGATAGTGAGTCCACTTTAGAGGAAGGCCAAATCATGGACCTTGGTAAGCGACAAAGAAAACCAGTTGAGAGATATGGCATAAATAATTTTTGTATTTTGGACGAGCTGGAATCATGTGGCGAAGAACTCAGCTATGAATCAGCAATGAATGGACCGGAGAAGGAACAGTGGGAGCGGGCAATGACAGAGGAACTGAAGGCTTTCGACGACAATCAAGCATGGGAATTCGTCGACAGGAAAGAAGCAGATAGAATAGTGCCGTGTAAGTGGGTTTTTAGAAAAAAGTTCGAAAGCAATAATAAAGTGCGATATAGGGCTAGGCTGGTGGCTAAAGGTTTTACTCAAAAAGAAGGTGTGGACTACACAGAGACATACTCACCAGTACTACGTTACTCTACTTTAAGACTTTTATTTGCTCTCAGTGTGAAACTCAACCTTAAGATCACTCATTTAGACGTCACTACAGCTTTCCTAAATGGTTACCTGAACGAAAATGTATACATGCAAGCTCCTCCCGACTTAATTTGTAAAGAAAATTGTGTTCTTAAATTAAAACGTGCAATTTATGGATTGAAACAATCAGCCAGGGCATGGAATATAAGAATAATGATTGTTTAATAAATTCTAAATTTTTCAAGTCAAAATTAGAACCATGTTTGTATGTTGAAAAATGTAAAGATGAGCTGATTGTAATAGCTATTTTTGTAGATGATTTTTTCATTTTCTCGAATAGTAATGATATGGTAAATGAGATTAAGACTGAACTCATGCATAAATTTGAAATTAAGGATTTAGGGCAGTTAAAACAATGTTTGGGAATTGTAAAAATGAGTAAAAATGTATGAAAATGGCAGTATCTCTTTAGATCAATCACAATTTGTAGATCATATTTTGAACAAATTTAATATGTCAAATTGTAATGTTGTTGACACCCCTATTGAGAGCAATTTAAAGCTTGAGAAAAGTGTAGAAGTGTGTAAACAGTATCCTTATCAACAATTGATAGGAAGCCTAATGTACCTGAGTGTCTTAACTCGCCCAGACATTTCTTATAGTGTAAGTTTTTTGAGTCAGTTTAATAATTGTTACTCGCTTACTCATTGGAAGCATGCGAAACGCATTTTGAGATATTTATGTAAAACTAAATCTTATGGGCTGATGTTTACTAATGATAATTGTAACTTGGAAGGTTTTGTTGATGCAGACTGGGCATCAAATATTTTGGATAGGAAATCCTATACAGGTTTTTTCTTTAAGTTCTCAGGATCTGTTATCTCGTATGAATGTAAGAAACAACAGACTATAGCTTTGTCATCGTCCATAGATATTCTAATAAGTCCGCTCACTCTCAGCAGCGACCCAAATCATCACCGTCCGTCCTCGTGCGTCCCTTGCCTTGCCGGTCGGTCGTCAGTGCCCGTCTGACGGGGGAGCCAGTTTAACAGAGTGTCTCCGATTGAACAGTTCGCATCGTTCCGGCCGGTTAAACTGAGTGCGCGAAATGAACATTCTATTTTTTGAACTTTTATTCTTGTAGTTATTTGAAAATTTTTTAATGAGGAAAGAAAGTCACGAATTCTCTGGAATTTATTTTTGGTTGGAGGCTTACTATCTCCTCCGTTTTGAATTTATGGAAAATAATGAAAATTAAAAATTATAAATTTTTATTGACGCGTAATCTCAATCAGGATTGTCTCGAGAATTACTTTGGTCAAATCAGAAATGCTTGTGGAAACGCTAGAAATCCAACTGCCATTCAGTTTACCAGAGCATTTAAAAAACTTTTTGCTATAGGATATTTGCACGAGACAGAATGCAGCAATTTTATGGAAGACAGTAGCGATATTTTGCTTAATATAACATCGGAGTCA
Organism: Zygogramma bicolorata; assembly: GCA_032362365.1. Lineage (NCBI taxonomy): Eukaryota > Metazoa > Arthropoda > Insecta > Coleoptera > Chrysomelidae > Zygogramma > Zygogramma bicolorata. Next base: position 345,545 of record JAVJAQ010005880.1, read on the forward strand.
TTGAAAAATATTGAAAGTTTTCAGGAAAAAAAATAAGAAAATATTTCTAATTATAAAAATAGAATCAACCGATTATAGGAATTTGATATCAGAGGAGGGAAATGCACTGGTCTATGTTGGTGGATATTTTTTACGTAGATGTCTCTTTAAACATTCTTGTCATATTTGTTTGGAATATTGTTCATTATCCGAAAGAGACAAGTCTACTTCATTTTGTGAGGTAGTAAAAATATATTTGGTGGCTTAACAGTCCCTCCCAATGATTTTTGTAAGTATTTAATACAATTAGAAAATATTTTTGTTTCGAATTTTAATGATTGATGATTTTAATGATGATTACTGCATACATGATGGTGTAGGAAACATATTTCTGAAAGAATATTCCAATGTAGAATTCAGCCATCCATGTAGCAATTTTCCCAAAGACTATTTACTTTCATTGTTTACAAGAGTTCGAATCTATTACACAATCAAATTTGCAAACAGGCAAATAAGATCTCAATGTTTAAAAATGAACAACTGAACTGAAACCACTAATATCGTTGCCGACGTTTCGACTTTTATAAAGTCATCCTCAGGGCATTACAAAGTTGCAGTGAATCAGATATAAATACACACATACAAGTGAAAAATTATTAAAATTTGCGACTAGAATCACTTCTGCGAACGAGAGGTCAAGATTGAGTAAATTTGGTACAATTCAATTGACAGTAAAAATGTAAAAAAAGACATGAACAACAATTTCAAAAATGTAGGAAACGGTAGAACCCAATCTCTGGTTTCTTGTCTATTAGAATGAAAATAAAAGGACATTTACATAAAAATTCCCAGTTTTTGATACTGAAATATACAGAAGTATATTTCTGACCGACGAAAAGTCCACTGTGTTAGCGACCGTTGAAAATAAAATTAGGAACTCACTTACTTCCTGCACTCAAACAGAGTTTTGATTTATATATATATATATATATATATATATATATATATATATATATATATATATATATATATATATATATATATATATACATATATATATATATATATATATATATATATATTATATAAACAAAATATATATTTCAGTATCGAAAACTGGGAATTTTCATTTTTATGTAAATGTCCTTCAATTTTTATTTCAATAGACAGGAAAACCAGGAATTTATGTGGGTTCAACCGTTTCCTACAGTTTTTAATTTTTGTTTATGTCTATTTTTACATTTTTACTGTCAATTGAATTGTACCAAACTAATGTACTCAATCTTGACCTCTCATTCGCAGAAGTGATTCTTGTCGCAAATTTCAATAATTTTTTACCTTGTGTGTATATGTATATCTGATTTACTGTAACTTTGTAGTACCTTGACGATGACTTTATACAAGTCGAAACGTCGGCAAAGAAATAATAGTAGTTTCATTTATTCGACCTAACTCCAACCAACCCCCAGCTAAATATTTGAAATGTGTCTAAATATATATGCCAAAGTACAGAATAGATTATAATTATACTATTAGGGTATACTCAAGAAAACAACAAATCACCATTCAATTAGGTAATATGTAAATAAAGATTATTCATCTTCATTTTTTCTTTATTGTGAAGTCCCTTTATAAGTATCTCACCTTTTTACCTGCCCATAATTTAAGAAATCAGGTGATTCATGCCAGTTATTACAACGAAATATTCCTCAATTTATTGTTATGAGAATCTCATATAATATAATCATCTCAATGAAAGATCATACAAAAACATAAATAATATATAATGAATATGATCAACACTTGTTCGCGCTGCTGACTGACCCTCGTATAACGTATTTCTGCTTGTAGCCCGCATGATTTACGACCGCTCGCAAAAAAGCGGCATATTTTACCCACATCAAAGGAGTTACCAGACTTATTAGAATATCTATGGACGATGGCTTTGTCTAGTACAGAAGCCGAATATATGGCGATAACTGAAGCTTGTAAAGAGGCTATATATTTAAAAAAACTTATTGAAAGAGATTGTTGATTTTTGTAACTATACAATAACCTTATACAATGATAATCAGGGTGCTCAGAAGTTGACAGAAAACCCAGTGTTTCATAAACGAACTAAACACATTGATGTGCGTCATCATTTTGTCAGAGAAGCTGTGGCTAACAGAATTATAAAAGTAGTTTATCTGCCAACATCTGAGATGCCTGCCGACCTTCTAACAAAAGGTTTGAGTAGCATTAAACATAAATATTTTGTTGAAAAACTAGGTATCCATACTATTGCATAAAATAGTGTCAAGTTTATTTTGATGAGTGTTCATCATAGTTTTGTTTGATTGCTGTATGCTTTTCAATTTTTTTTTGAAGTTTAGATTATTTCGATAAGTGGAGGTGTTAAAATATTATCAAAATAATGTTTGTTCAAGTACTACTAGCGCCATCTGTTAGAACTTATGAGAAACTATATGGTAATGTGACTGCGTATGATGAAATAAATAGTCAGTCTTTGAGCAACCACCTCACGTGTTTTATTAAAAATTACTTCCTCAAAACTTCTTTCTTTCCACAAAAATCAGAAAAAGATCGGTCATCATGTAGAAGAATGTGTCATCAAAAATGTCCATTCATTCAGGGCAAAATTTTTCATTTTCAATGTTTGGTGTTTGTAGTGTTGTAGTGGTGTTATTCCAAGAGAAACATCTGAACATGGAAATGAAATATATTATGATGAATATATATGAATACTGTTCGTAAATTTCACCTATTAGATTCACTAACACTAGCACCTGTTGGATGTTATCCAATGCCCTTCGTGGTATTAGCCAGGGGAGTAGTTGCTTTATAATAGATAGGTTCTGCGGTCAGGTATGTTGTTCTTTAGTTCGGGTTGAACTGCGTCTGGAGTTTCGTTCACGACGTTTCGGCTCCGATTTCGGAGCCATTTTCAAGAGGTAAATGTGACTTCACGCTGAGGTCTCAATCTGCCTACTCCTCAGGTGTTGTCTGTAACGAGAGTATTAGTCTCTGTTCAGATTACCCAGGCTATTTGCTCAGAGGCCGAAGGTGTGGATTCTTTGGACGCCTTCCTAGTACTGAATTCATAAATGTGACAAGAAGGAATGTTTATTTGAATGGCATGAGCGCCAGAATTTTTTGTTTGGATTGAAATGCAAATATGAATCCTTGAAGAGGATAAAAATTCGAACTTCTCCTGAATGAACCCCATGAAATTTGGGAGGTTGGAATTTATTTTCTCAACGACAATCTAAAATTTATAACAAAGGATAATGTCTAAAAGTTACTGATTCAACATGATATCAAGTATAAACAAACCCTCACAATAAATAAATCTATTTTGAAAACTTACCTAAAACCAGGCACACTGATGGACTTTAGCAACGCTAAATCTCTCAGATCCACCACGAGATTTCAAAAGTCTTGATGAAATGTTCCAGAACTCAGATAAGGAATTTACTTCACAACAATGAGAAAAAACACCGAACGAATTCGAAAGTATTTGGACCATATGCTGACACCTATCGGTTGCAAGAAACACCCGAAATTTTGAATAGAAGATTTCTGACTGAAACTCTGTGGTTGATGATTTGAGTACAGGGTAATTCTGTTACAACTTGCACCCCAAATCTTTAGAGATACTGCCCAATTGCTAAAGATTTCCAGAGTACCACAATTTGATATGAGATGCATGAAAGATGCCCCTCTCCTTCTCGGAATCAGGGTACTTCAACACATACGTCGCGGAACTTACTGACTTCTTAATCTCATAAGGCCCCTCAAACAGCAATAAGAACTTTTTTGTTTCCGACTTTATAGCAGAGGAAACATTATTAGCCCGTAACAAGACTAGTTGACCTGGTTGAAAATTCGGAAAGGGCCGACTAGGCTTTGACGCTCTACGCCTCTCAGCTTTACCTAGTAACGTTTCCCTTGCCAGAATTAATTTTACTTCCTGACTCTTCGGAGCTACGCCGGCCAAATCGCCTCGTAGGCCACTTGGAAGTAACTTGGTTCGCTCCAAACCGAACTGGAGCTCATTCGGACTATTTCCAGTAGATTCATGGACCACCGCGTTCATGAAACTAGCAAAGTTATCCAGCTCCCAGGCCCAACGTTTTTGATGGTCAGCGCAGTAAGTGCGACAAAGTCGACCCAGTTCCCGCATAACTCGTTCAGAGGGGTTAGATTGCGGTCGACGCACCGAAAAAAATATCAACTGAATATCCCATGATTGCAACGTTTGTTTCCACCGTTTGGCCGTGAATTGAGTCCCATGATCGCAAAGGATTCTTTTAATGCTACCCACTTTAGGCAAAAATTGTGTCGAGATACGACTCAAAATCGCGCGAGAGGTGGCTTTCTTTAATGCATATAGACTAACGTACTTTGTAAATACATCTAACAGAACCAAAATGAAGCTTACTCCCCCTCGGCTCACCGGCAGCGGTCCAAAAAGATCAAGCGCAATCAAATCATTTTTTGTCTCAGGTATAATCGAACCCATCGGAGGATTGGGTAATACCGAAACCTTGCATATTACTCCACCATAACTCTGATCTTTATGCTCGCCAAGTCTTATAGGCGCCAAAATGGCCATACGCAATATGATAAGCTTCTATTAGCTTCATCACCAGATTCTTTGGTACACACAGTAATAAGTGTTCTTCGTTACTATTAACTTGGTAGAGAATATCGTTGACCAAAGTAAACCTACCTTGGATCTCGATATCGCTAGCCAGCTTATCCTTGATTTTTTTCAATTTTTCATCCTGATCCTGCAATTGGATTATATCTTTCAAGAGAGTAGTTAACTCTGTCGGCAAGGTGGAAATAGGCAAAACCCTGAAGGTTTTGTCACTGGGAGAATGTCCTCTAATTCCCGAATATCTAGACAGTGCGTCTGATATTATATTACTTGTCCCAGGGATGTGTTTGATATCGAAATCATATTCTTGAAATGCCAACGCATACCTAGATATACGGGCTGAAAGCAGGCGACACGTTTTCAGATAGGTAATGGAACTGTTATCTGTGAAAAGGGTGAACTTACGACCCATCAAGTATATCCTAAATTTTTTCAAACACCATACCACCGCCAAAGCTTCTCGTTCATTGATTGAATATCGTGTTTCTCGATCTAATAACAACCTAGACGCCCATGCTACCGGACGGCGCTGTCCATTGACAATTTGAAATAAGTGGCACCCCAAAGCTTTGTCGCTGGCATCAGTCTCCACGCAAAAGGGAATATTCGCCACTGGATGATAAAGCAAAGTATTCTCTTGAAGTTTTTCTTTCAAACTATCAAAAGCTTGTTGTTCTTGCTACGTCCATTTCCACCTAGTTTTCTTTTTCAGAAGATGTATTAGTGGGGAGGCGATTTCGGAAAATTGGCTACAAAAAGCCCGATCGAAATTGGCTAGGCCCAGAAAACTTTGTAGCTCCTTGACATTTTTAGAAGTAGAATAGTTCGCCAATGCTTGAATACGCATAGGATCTGGCCTGATTCCATTGCGATCTAGAATATAACCCAAAAACGGAATTTCACTCCGTATAAAATTACACTTACGGATCTTGAGAGTGAATCCGGCTTCCTGTAGCCTCTGGAAAACCAACCTCAAATGACTAATATGCGCTTCGAAACTCTCCGAATCAATCAACAGATCGTCTACATATACAACAAGAAAAGCATCAAATTCATGACCAAAAATAGAGTTCAAGCACCGAACGAAAGTACTCACACTCGTACACAAACCGAATGGGAGCCGACGGAAACAGTACGTTTTCCCGTCAAATTTGAATCCCGTGTATTTCTGACAATCCTCCGAGAGCTCAATTTGCCAATACCCATTCGAAAAGTCAAGAGATGACATATATGTAGTATTTTTCACGGTACGTAGGATCTCTTCCATTGGACGAGGAGTGTCGTACTCCTTTTCCATAACCGAGTTCAGGTAACGGGCATCGAGACATACTCGAATTGACTTATCTTTTTTCTGCGTAACGACCAACGGAGAAATATAAGGCGTGGCACTTTGTTTAATAACCCCCCACTTCTTCATGGTATCTAGTTGTTCCTGCACTGAGCTTTAAAAAGCCAGTGGAATGGGATACTGTTTCAAACAAAATTCGGTTTCGTCGCGAAATTTGATTTTATGAATATATTCTTGTGTTTTCCCCAGTATATTCGAAAAAATATCAGCGAATTCCATTAACAACTCACCGAATAACCTTTTTTCATCCGCATCTAAGGAACAATTTTCTATTATCTCGACTAATTCGTTCGATTCGACAACATTGCCCGAATACTTTGACACCCCCTGTACACAGTTTTTGATTGCTATGTTTCTAATGTTCGGAGATTCCACTTCCCTGAATTCTTCACCGACGTTTATAAACAAAACCTCACAAGAAGAATTGTTGCACATAAAAACCATAGAGTTTTTTTCGAGGTCAATCTTAGCCGCAGTTAGTCGCAAAAAATCTACACCGATTATGACGGGGTAAACTAAATCGAGAATTAATAAAAATTCGTGAATGAATTCATGACCCATTATATCTAAAGTAATGAGAGACTGTTGTTTTATACGCCTCTGTTTCACTTTGAACGCTCCCGTTACCTTGATTCCGGTGCAAGGAAATGACGGTATTTTTTTCCTAGCGGACTCTAATTGTCCCCAAACCTCCTCACTAAAGCAGCAAATATCACTTCCAGAATCAATGAGGGCTGGGAAATATACCCCGTACATACCCACTGAAATGATGGGGGATAGCTCACGTGCATTTTCGCTCTCGCCATCGCTCTCCCCTATCAAATCTTCCTGTGGATTATTTACCGGAATGTTGGATCTTTTGCATATAGCCCGCACGGGAGGACCTAGAACTCGCGGGGCTCGAATTCGTTTCCCGAATTTTCTATGACTGGTGCTTCTTCCACCAACTCCAAAGAAGCTACTTTGTGGGTTTTGGGATGCTGTTCCTTCCTTACGAACGGACGGCCATTATACTGATTATTATAAGGTCCGCGATTACGATTTTCTTCTGATCCCGTTGACAAATTCATATTATAACGTGGGGCAAAATGCTCTTCTGATGGAATATGCCTTCTGGTATTTGAAACAAACTGCTCCCTGTCATAATATGAATCAGCCTGATGAAGCGTTTCTAAAGCATCATTAATGTTTCTTGCTGAAATTAAGGAACTGGCGATATAAGGTGGAAACAATCGAGCAATCTTTTTTATCGACTCGATGTTGGACGAACGACGATTTACCGTCATATTTGTTTTTCCTCAATTTTTCGAGGTAGTCCATTTGAATGTCATTGTTCCAGAATTGCTGTATGAAAGCCTCTCTGAAGGTTTGGAAATCAGGAAACTTATGCAAACAGGCTTCACTCCACAATAGAGCCTCACCTTTAAACTGGTTTGCTATAGTGTACTTGAAATATTCAAACGGAACTTTATGTAAATTATAAAAATATTCCAGCTGTTCCAAGAAATCGATAGGGTGTCTCTCAGTCTTATCAAAGTATGGTAATTTTTTTGTTGCTTCCAGATTATTCAGATTTCTAACAGAAGCTTCTAGAAAATTTTCTTGAGAAATGGTGTTGGGATTAGGTAAGCCATTATTATTTAACTGTTGCATTGCTACAATTACCTGAGTTATAAGCGATACTAAGTTTGGGTTTTTTTCATCATCCCTACCAATGTTCAAATTATTTTGTTCAGAAGCATTCGGTACTGCGGCATTGGCTGCTGAGAAAAAATTATGAGTTGGAACTTCATGACGTTCGTTGCCGGCCGCTGTACCCAATGTTCTGGATACATTCCTTTCTTCAGCACTCGAAATCTTATTTCTATCCAAATTTTGAAATTGGTTCACATTCCAAGGCGCACCACTATAGCCACTCAAATAATTTGCCTGGGGGATAGAAAAATTCTTTGATGGTCCTATACCTAAACTAGACTGGTTTATCCCAGCCCCCAAATCTGCACTTTTTTTTTTGTTATTTGTTTGTACATCACGAATAATATTAGTCTGTGAATACTCGACATTCCTACTTTGAGATGTGTTTCTCTCAGGATCAAAATTACATGTAAAATTCGAATTCCTACTACAATAATTCACTTTAGGTTTCGAAAATAACTCCGTTATTGGCCTACTTGTCTGCGAAGAAAAAGACTTTGGTAGATCAAATTCTACATTATTGTTTACTCTGCTGTCTACTCGTCGAATGAAGGGTAAATTTTGCATCGGTGCCGTTAATTCATTTGCGGGTTCCGCTTCTAGAGATTGGAGTTGATTCGGATCATTCCGCCGAACAGTATCAGCTGAATGAAGTTCACTTTCCCGAGATTCGGGAGTTCTATCCGCTTGGCCATAACTTCTACTCATAAAAAGTCACCTACCTAGATTCACTGGTGTATTCGTATTTTGTGCCGATACTTTACCACTTCCATTCGTTCCTTTATCCTTTGGGAAAGCACCGGTCGTCTTGGGTGCACCCCTATTCCTTAGATTATATTCATTATTGTCCATATTCACTTAGGTTTGCCCCGAGTTGGTCGCCAGATGTAACAAGGTGGGTTCAGACAAACCAAAATTTGGTAGGTTGAAATTTATTTTCTCAACGACAATCTAAAATTTATAACAAAGGATAATGTCTAAAAGTTACTGATTCAACATGATATCAAGTATAAACAAACCCTCACAATAAATAAATCTATTTTGAAAACTTACCTAAAACCAGGCACACTGATGGACTTTAGCAACGCTAAATCTCTCAGATCCACCACGAGATTTCAAAAGTCTTGATGAAATGTTTCAGAACTCAGATAAGGAATTCACTTCACAACAATGAGAAAAAACACCGAACGAATTCGAAAGTATTTGGACCATATGCTGACACCTATCGGTTGCAAGAAACACCCGAAATTTTGAATAGAAGATTTCTGACTGAAACTCTGTGGTTGATGATTTGAGTACAGGGTAATTCTGTTACACTACCAAAAGCGTCAGAATCTAATCAACATACCTTTTAGCCTTATTCACACTTCACGAATTCAAAAGGTTTTACTTCGATTTCTACTGGAGAGGAGTTGATAACAAAATCCAATCTATCAGTCAGTACCAGAAAATCGATCAAGAAGCCTCTCTCCAAAAAGGACCAAGCTTCCCTCAAATTCTATCGATCCGACTTGCGCGATCGATTCATAACCGATTTTTCCGGCGTTCAAACTGCCATCGATTAGGATAAATGGAGTACTTTAAATAATATAGAACTCGATATTTAGATAAATGGATAGAAGTTTGGCTACTCTCCCCTAGGTGTCATCAGGAATGCTATTTATGAATTTAATATTCAAATTAATTTAATAAATTATTTCGTGAAACGATAAAATCGTTAAATGTCACAGGGGGCAAGGGTTTATGACTTGACGCCGGGGCCTCATTCTGCCTACTCCCCAGGTCTCGCCAGAGTTCTTTCTAAGGTCTCAATATGCCTACTCCTTAGATCGAACTGGGGTATCGGGGGATGTTGGGAGGTATTTACAGCAGCGGGTGCTGCTAAAGCACCGTCGGATGTCTTGGTGGGGACTGGGCATCCGGTAATTAGGGGTTTCCATGCAGTTGGAAGTCTCTGACCGTCGTCACGTTTATTTGAGCAGGAAGGTCGCTTCTCGATTTCGATGGCCTCGCGAATTATCCGAGCTTCTATATTGTGTCCTGTCTCTTGATGATGTTTGGACAGAGCTGAAGATGGGTCTGATTTTCGGAGAGCAAATTGATGATCATGTCACAAACCTTGCCCCCTTGGGCAACACCTGGGGAGTAGGCAGACTGAGACCTCAGTGTGGAGTCACATTTACCTCTTTAAAATGGCTGCAAAATCGGAGCCGTGACGTCGAGAACAAAACTCCAGACGCGGACCCGAACTAAACAACAACATACAACTGACCGCAGAAACCTATCCGAACACACACACACACATATATATATATATATATATATATATATATATATATATATATATATCAATTCCGAACAGATGGTAGCAGTGTTCTCTCACTCTGGCGTTGTTCCATCCTGGCAGATGTCTAGATGTTCCATACTTCATGTCAACTCTGTCATTCCAAACTTCATTGTCAATGTCATTCATAATTCATATTCAACCGTTAATGTTGACTTTTATGTGTATTCACCTGTTGAATATGCAACAATATTTTTTTAATCCTGTTGATATTTTAATGGCGTTTTGAACAATTTACTTAGTGTAAAATTTTAATACTGGACTGTGAACATATTTTATCGCCTGTTACACCACTTTACCAACATTTTGAATACGACTAACCTCAAATACAGTGAGGTTCTTGTTACTGTTTATTTGAAGTGATAACTTGAAATGATAATTTGTAGCTTTTCCCTGAAGATGGTAATAAACATTATCGGAATATTGGAAAAACTGGTGTTATAAGAGTACACTTCCGTTCTGCTGTTCACCCAAAAAAAAACTACAGTTTTGTTCTTAACTGGTCAGCAAAGACTTCCCCTCTAATAAATATATATATATATATATATATATATATATATATATATATATATACATGTGTGTGTGTGTGTGTGCTCGGATAGGCTTCCGCGGTCGGATATATGACTTCGAACGCGGTTGAACCGCGACTGGAATTTTTCCTGACTTGCTGGCGAGGCCTAAGTTTCCTTAACCCCCAGCTCTCATCTCGACAAAGTGAAGATTTTGGTTTTGTGGAAGAAGGATGGTATTTATAGGTGTATGAGAATCCGACGTTGTTGAAACTGTCAGACCATATACAGGTCTGGTTTGAAAAGGATTAATCGATGGATTTATTCGATGGGATAGTAATGGTTTCCAGGAATTGGGAAGCCTTTGTGAGTCGTCTCGTTTGTTGAGGCATTGAGGGCGTTTTTCAATTTCTATTGCTTCGCGAATTAATCTGGAGTGTTATTGCTGTGGCAATGGTCTTCGTGTTATTGAATTATATTGGTCTCTGGTAATGAACATTTTGGAACAATACAACATTGAATTGCTCAATCCTCTGAACAGGATAATTCCAAAAGGTTCATTATCAGGGACCAATATAATTTACTAAGAATACAAGTTTCAAATGGAGATCTGAGTCATGAAAAAAACGTGTTACTTTTAGCGAACTCTCCAAAATGTAATTTCCGATCGAGTGTGAAAATAACTATTAGCATGAAATGATCACAACCCCTTCAACAGATGTCTTAGGTGCACAGAAAATTATCTGATGAAATATGGCCCTTTTGTTCTGTTGGGAATAATGTATTCCTCGAAAAACCGACAGATTCCAAGATAACCAGAGGTAACATGAGCTCTACTCACTGCGCAACATTATTTCATTTGCTTTTTCTTAGAATATACTCGTATCACAAAGAATCGACAAGGAAGGTAAACAGTAGTCATTAGATAAAAGAACCCTGAAGAAATGAAACTGAATTTCCCGAGGAATGACTCTAGTTACTGGATAAACAGGTTCTAAAATGCTTCCTTTTCCAATAATTGATTGGATCGTACCATTCAAAGTTACCACAGGCTACTTACTTATTATGTTTCAGATTGGTGGAGTAGGAGCCCCACTGGATAGACCACAATGGGGACGTAGTATAGAATTCTTGATGTCATGTATCGCCATGAACGTTGGTTTGGGAAACATTTGGAGATTTCCGTTTGTAGCATATGAAAATGGGGGAGGGGCTTTCCTGATTCCTTACATCATAGTTCTGACATTTTTTGGCAGACCAATGTATTATTTGGAAATGTGTCTAGGTCAATTTTCCAGCAGGGGTAATGTCAAAATGTTCGAAGGTTTGGCACCGATTCTGAAAGGTAACTTAATATCACTCCTAAGCATTCAAGACATTCGAAAAATTAACATAAACAGCCCCCATGAGATCAATCAATCAAGGAGGGCGTTTTTTACTCTAGTATTATCACACCATTTCACATCAAGGAATTTCAAATTATAATTATCTGGGCGTTCAAGATCCCTTTTAATATGATGTGTGAGGTTAGCTGAAGTGATGAGTTCGGTATACTGAGCTGCCATCAATCTTTTGATATTTTGGTACGTGAAACGTATTCTGAAAATTTTGTGATCAAACCTGTGCCTAGTCTCAACGTGATAATAAAGAGAAACGTAGAAAACAGACAATATATGAACCAAAAACGACTATTCTATTCACACGATGACTACCTCTGCCCAACTGAGAGATAAAAATCCGAAACAAACAGAACATCTAAAGAAAACCATACACTAATTTCATTTCGATTTTATACCTGAGTAATGGAATCAGCGCTACTGAAAGCGATAAAAAGCCTACATGAGGAAATTGTCCAAAACAGAATAGAAATAGAATCTGCCATAGAAGCTAGTGAAACTAGACTTCTGTTGAAAATCGAAGAGCTGAAACAACAAACTAACAATCTTGAAAGCAAAAACCGAATACTGAAAAATCAATTGGAATCCTTAGAAAGGAACTCGACAAAAAACAACATTCTGATATTCGATTTGGCAAGTTCAGAAGAAATATCTGCTTCCTCTGTCACGAAAAACATAACTCTCAGATGTTGATGTGAGAGAAACAGATTCAAATAATTAATATCGCCTCAATAAATCAGAGAAAAAACCTGTCAAGAATTCCTATCCTACTTTGAAAAAGGAGAGATTTCAAGACACTGCAAGAAATTGAAAGATACCGGTATCGCAATTTCACATGACATTACATTTGAACAGAGACGTGATCGGAAGTTTCTGAGAGATTATTTGAATAGAGCGAGACAAAACCCCTCAGACCAACCATTCATGAATGTAAACGAACTTCATGTAGATAATAAAGCCTACACTGTCGGAGAACTACAGGAAATCTACGTTTAGAAAGAATGTAACGTGAACAGGGAATCACCAACACTAAACAAGTGACCCCAAGAAAACCATAAAACCGACTGCTACAGTGGCTGTAGTGGAAGAGAGAACAAGAAGTCATTGCTTTGACAAGTAACTTTCTTCTTTTCGTTTTCAAGTGGAAAATAACTAAGATGGCCATATGAGATCTTCACTATAGTAACTTTTAATTTGTAATGTTTGTTTATTTGTTTGTTCATTTGTTCTATGTCTATTTCAATTTTTAATTCAACTCAATCGGGAATTTTACCTCAAACTATAAACAATTCAAATATTCAAAAAATGAACAATTTGTTCAGGCCAGCCTCAACTCACCTACACTGTAGGTTGACGGACTAACACCTATTAGAAAACAACTACTCCCCTGGCTAATACCACGAAGGTCATTGGATTACATCCAACAGGTGTTAGTGTGGGATTCTTCACAGAAAAAATTCCACATATACTCTTGGCGATAAACCACCAGAATTGATTTTCAATTATTGGGACGGGACACACTTGCAAACTGGTTTCGGGCTTTTTGGCCTCTCGTCAGTGCAAGGCAGTGCCATCATCAACATAAGTTGATGACTTCCCATAATTAAAAATCATACTCGAGTAGAGTATCTTCCCTAGACCTAGGCCATCGTCCATAGATATTCTAATAAGTCTGGTAACTCCTTTGATGTGGTTAAAATATGCCGCTTTTTTTGCGAGCGGTCGTAAATCATGCGGGCTACAAGCAGAAATACGTTATACGAGGGTCAGTCAGCAGCGCGAACAATATGTTTACTCGAAAGTGTGTCTACGAGGGTCAGGCGTCAAGTGTTGATCATATTCATTATATATATTATTTATGTTTTTGTATGATCTTTCATTGAGATGATTACATTATATGAGATTCTAATAACAATAAATTGGGGAATATTTCGTTGTAATAATTGGCATGAATCACCTGATTTCTTAAATTATGGACAGGTAAAAAGGTGAGATACTTATAAAGTGACTTCACAATAAAGGAAAGATGAAGATGAATAATCTTTATTTACATATTAAATAATTAAATGGTGATTTGTTGTTTTCTTTAGTATACCCTAATAGTATAATTATAATCTATTCAGTACTTTGGCATATATATTTAGACACATTTCATATATTTAGCTGGGGGTTGGTTGGAGTTAGGTCGAATAAATGAAACCTCTATTATTTCTTTGCCGACGTTTCGACTTGTATAAAGTCATCGTCAAGGTACTACAAAGTTACAGTAAATCAGATATACATACACACAAGGTAAAAAATTATTGAAATTTGCGACAAGAATCACTTCTGCGAATGAGAGGTCAAGATTGAGTACATTAGTTTGGTACAATTCAATTGACAGTAAAAATGTAAAAATAGACATAAACAAATTTAAAAACTGTAGGAAACGGTTGAACTCACATAAATTCCTGGTTTTCTTGTCTATTGAAATAAAAATTGAAGGACATTTACATAAAAATTCCCAGTTTTCGATACTGAAATATATATATTTTTTTTATATAATATATATATATATATATATATATATATATACATATACATATATAAATCAAAACTCTGTTTGAGTGCAGGAAGTAAGTGAGTTCCTAATTTTATTTTCAACGGTCGCTAACACAGTGGACTTTTCGTCGGTCAGAAATATACTTCTGTATATTTCAGTATCAAAAACTGGGAATTTTTATGTAAATGTCCTTTCATTTTTATTCTAATAGACAAGAAACCAGAGATTGAGTTCTACCGTTTCCTACATTTTTGAAATTGTTCTTCATGTCTCTTTTTACATTTTTACTGTCAATTGAATTGTACCAAATTTACTCAATCTTGACCTCTCGTTCGCAGAAGTGATTCTAGTCGCAAATTTCAATAATTTTTCACCTGTATGTGTGTATTTATATCTGATTCACTGCAACTTTGTAATGCCCTGAGGATGACTTTATAAAAGTCGAAACGTCGGCAACGATATTAGTGGTTTCAGTTCAGTTGTTCATTTAAACATTGAGATCTTATTTGCCTGTTTGCAAATTTGATTGTGTAATAGATTCGAACTCTTGTAAACAATGAAAGTAAATAGTCTTTGGGAAAATTGCTACATGGATGGCTGAATTCTACATTGGAATATTCTTTCAGAAATATGTTTCCTGCACCATCATGTATGCAGTAATAATCATTAAAATCATCAATCATTAAAATTCGAAACAAAAATATTTTCTAATTGTATTAAATACTTACAAAAATCATTGGGAGATAGCAAAAAGTTTTTTAAATGCTCTGGTAAACTGAATGGCAGTTGGATTTCTAGCGTTTCCACAAGCATTTCTGATTTGACCACAGTAATTCTCGAGACAATCTTGATTGAGATTACGCGTCAATAAAAATTTATAATTATCAATTTTCATTATTTTCCATAAATTCAAAACGGAGGAGATAGTAAGCCTCCAACCAAAAATAAATTCCAGAGAATTCGTAACTTTCTTTCCTCATCAAAAAATGTTCAAATAACTACAAGAATAAAAGTTCAAATAGAATGTTCATTTCGCGCACTCAGTTTAACCGGCCGGAACGACGCGAACTGTTCAATCGGAGACACTCTGTTAAACTGGCTCCCCCGTCAGACGGGCACTGACGACCGACCGGCCAGGCAAGGGACGCGCGAGGACGGACGGTGATGATTTGGGTCGCTGCTGAGAGTGAGCGGACTTATTAGAATATCTATGGACGATGACCTAGGCTGATACAACGACTAGCAAAATAGCCGTTGCTGCGCCATCTGCCCGTAGACTAGGTTCTAACCAAGAGCATATCCGCATGGCCCCAATTCCTCGTACAAGGAAAATACGAATAAAACAAATATTCATGGGGATGCTTGAAGACTGGCTTTAAATCAAATATTCAAAAAATGAACAATTTGTTCAGGCCAGCCTCAACTCACCTACACTGTAGGTTGACGGACGTAATCTGGATGTAATCCAATGCCCTTCGTGGTATTAGCCAGGGGAGTCGTTGTTTTCTAATAGGTGTTAGTCCGTCAACCTACAGTGTAGGTGAGTTGAGGCTGGCCTGAACAAATTGTTCATTTTTTGAATATTTGATTTAAAGCCAGTCTTCAAGCATCCCCATGAATATTTGTTTTATTCGTATTTTCCTTGTACGAGGAATTGGGGCCATGCGGATATGCTCTTGGTTAGAACCTAGTCTACGGGCAGATGGCGCAGCAACGGCTATTTTGCTAGTTGTTTGTATCAGCCTAGGTCTAGGGAAGATACTCTACTCGAGTATGATTTTTAATTATGGGAAGTCATCAACTTATGTTGATGATGGCACTGCCTTGCACTGACGAGAGGCCAAAAAGCCCGAAACCGGTTTGCAAGTGTGTCCCGTCCCAATAATTGAAAATCAATTCTGGTGGTTTATCGCCAAGAGTATATGTGGAATTTTTTCTGTGAAGAATCCCACACTAACACCTGTTGGATGTAATCCAATGCCCTTCGTGGTATTAGCCAGGGGAGTAGTTGTTTTCTAATAGGTGTTATTCCGTCAACCTACAGTGTAGGTGAGTTGAGGCTGGCCTGAACAAATTGTTCATTTTTTGAATATTTGATTTAAAGCCAGTCTTCAAGCATCCCCATGAATATTTGTTTTATTAACAATTCAATTTCAACTAACTTTTATACATACAACAATCTTTTATTTTATATGTATGTATGTATTACTCAAAGTAACATATATAATGGAAGAACCTATGATACATTGTATTTTTAACCCGATAAATACTTCTGAGTTCTACAATTTCATGAATCTAAGCAACACGCTTCATAAAGAGGCGAACGGATGGATACCTTCTGAAAATTTTTCACCAGAATATAAGAAGCATCAGAAAAAATCTTGAGGAACCCTGTGGGTCAAATAACAGTGGACTTTGACTAAATCATTTTAACAGAAATTTTTTATATATCTGACCGCAAAGAAATATTCAATATTGATAACTATCATATGTTGTACAGCAAAGGTGAGTATAATGAAAATGATGGCGTCGTTGATTTTATTGAAAATAGAGTTGAATACAACCACAAACTGATATACATTGCATTTCTTTAATGTCACCCCCTTTTATTTTTCGAACGGGTCAAGACAAAAAATGGAAACTTGGGATAATGAAATTGATGCATGAATACTATATTTTGGAGTTAAATTGACACATGAAAATTTCAAGATGGGCGCCATCTGGAAAAAAAATTAATGGAAGGGGGGTCTTGTGATATATAATAAGTTCCTGATGAATACTTCACATCCCTAGAATATGATGTCAATATCTTTACCTACTACAAAAAGGGGAATAATTTAATAATTGCCCGCACACATCGACGTTTGACTTCATTATTTGAGGAAATAAGCTGAGTTCAGTTCAGAAGTTGCTCGAAATGGTTGCCGAAAATTTTCGAACACAGCAACGTCGATATTTCCACAAATATTCATTATTTTCTGCCGTATAATCGATGTAAGAGCAGGTTCGGTTTCTCACACCATCTGCTTCAAACAGCCTCAGCTCTAAAAGTGTCAAATCTGGCAAGCGGGCTGGCCATTCCGTAGTACTTCGATAGCCATTCCAACGACCAAGGAAAGAAAGTACTATCCAAATAGTTTCATACTCCTTTGGAGTTATGTGGTGGTGCTCCATCTTTTTGGAATGATGATATCCATGTTATCGAATTCATTAGGATTCACTTCAACGATTTCGGTGGTTAGAGGATCAACAGCAGTTGCTAGCATATTCAATTACAATTTCCCTGTAGAACTTGGTTCAATTGACCATTTTGGAGATAGTTTACGTGGTACCTATTTACTTATAAAATCGGAAACTAAATGAGAATATTTGAAATGATCAATGATGTTGGTTGTACTGACATTTTTGTCTTTTTTTATGAACAAAAAATAACCTATCAGAATTTATCGGGTTGTTGGGATTGTCATATGACAGAGAAAAACGGATATTTCTAGAAATATCTATATTAATGTGTTCGTTTTCAGGTAATTATTGAATGTTCTGCCATTTTGTAGTAGGTGAAGATATTGTCTCCATATTCTAGGGTTGTAAAGTATTCATCGAGAGCTTCAAAATGATTTATCACAAGACCCCCTTTCCATTATTTTTTTCCAGGTGGCACCCAGTCGTCACCTTGAAATTTTCATTTGTCAATTTCAGTTCAAAATATAGTATTCATCATCATCCCAAGTTTCAATTGTTTGAATTGACCCGTTCAAAAAATAAAAGAGGGGGAGACATAAAAGAAATGCACTGTATATAGACGAATGCAAAGCAATAACGATTGAATTGAACTTTGGTGATAAAACATGCCTGAACATAATTTCATATCCATGATCAATAAATGCACGAGGGAACAGGGCGAATCGAAAACATGCATTGACCACATATTCCTGAAATCTCAAAAATATATTCATGAAAAATGCATCTCTGCAGTTTGCGAAACAGGTATAACAGATCACAAATACACCATTATAGGAATTTCATTTGAACAAGACCTATGATCAAGTGAAAATATTAGAACGAAAAAATATGTGAATTAGGAAAGTCTCAGACGAAGCATCAGAGAACACGACTGGCCATTTTACCATAGCCTAGATGATACAGATGGACAGGCAAATAACTTGATTGCAATAGTTGGTAATATGATAAAATGAAATAAAAAGACAGTTAAATCAAACAAAACTCATCACGGAAGGAAAAAATGGATTACTGAGGGACTCATCATATCCATAAATCATTAAAACTCATTATATCATGAATACAAGGAAGATCCCTAGAGCACACTGAGAAAAAAAAACTCCTTGGATTACACAGCTTATACAAACAGACTGATAAAAATTGGCAAACAAAAATATTACCAAAATGAAATCAAATATAATAAAAATAGCTTATAACAACTATGGAAAATGGTGAATGAAATGAACGCTGCTGTGAAAGATATCTCAATAAGAGGAATGTTATGTGAGGATGGAACAAAAACAAAATGGAATCCAATCGGAAAACTCCTATCACAAACAATAGGTGACAATTAGTGTGTAATACAGTTGATGTACGTTCAGCTCCAACAAGTTTAGACTTTCAAACGGAAAGACATTCCAGTCAGCATTCGGTTGCAATAAACTTCCCCTATATACCTTTTCAACTATATATGTTTCAGGTATTGGATTTGGACAACTTATCGGTGATTTCTCTGTAGCAACCTATTATTGTTCCATCATGGCAATATCTCTCTTCTACTTGGCTCAGTCCTTCACGTCAAATCTCCCCTGGTCAGAGTGTAATGATGATTGGATGAATAATCCATTTCTGAAGGGAAAAACGTGCGTCCCTTCCAATTCTCTTGGAGGAAATGATTCGGGAAATTTGTCTGTCAGCTCATCTGAACTGTATTTCAGGTGAGTTTCCATCTCTTCATCAAAAGAAATGATTGTAGTTCCTCCAGTTTTTACGATATTTGCCACTTTTCCATACTCTGCTAAACTACAGTTTTATATTTATGACCCCGGCAGGTGGTCTTCAATCGATGCACGATTAGTAGTTCCGTCATAGTCAGATCAAAAGGTCTCAAGTCAAATAGACCCAAAATCATAAAGATTATGGATATTTTGAATGACCTAGACGACGTTGAGTTCAAGAACTATTTCAGAGTCAGTCGGGAACTATTCTACGAATCACCCGAATTGATAGCAAATCATTTACTGTCGAACTCAGACAATTGCTATTACCAACTAAATATGAGCAAAAATGACGCTCGAATTTAACACGAGCTGAAATAGACGAAACGAAGATGAGATTTAAAAATTCGTTGGCTCAGTATTGTTCAATTTTTTACGGTAGCCACGCGGCTGCATTTGAAAGTTGAACAATTCATTTTCAGGAAACTTATCATCGCTTAGTTTCGATTCGTTTCACTCGCAGTGGCTGCATGTCCTTAATGGTCTGCCTCAATGTGATTAGTAAAGCCCCACTCATTTTTCCGTTGTCCCATTTGAAATAGAATGGTGGATAATGCACGCATTCATGCATTGTTTATTGGAGTATGTACAACTGGCCCTCAGCCGAAAAAAGTTTGTGGTTGAGCTCTGGTTGATTGAACTGGTAGTTTAACTGTTAATGTTTCCTGTTAGTTATTGATGTAAGATCATGTTTTGTCCAATAGTTGAAGTAAACTGGGATCAATTTTATTGGAATTTTTTTCTCACTGGATCTATCACGTGTGAACGAGTTGGTAGGTAACTGCTTTGAAAGCACATGTTATCATTTATTTTCTATAAATATTTCTTGAGAATGAGAAAAAAACATTCAACTTCAAATAATATTTGAATCATTTCGACCATTCACCCTTCGTGTGAATTGATCCACCCTTCAATTTCACTCAAATTGAGAAGTAGGAGATTGTAAAACCGGCAAAGCTTTTTATTCTTTAATTTAATCACAAAGCGTTTCGAGAGAAGTTTGGGAAACTATTCAAGTATGACTGATATAAAAAAGAACAGAAGCGTCTTTTGAATTGCAGATTTATGAAACTTCACTGAAGTAATTTAAGGATATTAGCTGTTTATGTAAATGAGGAGTGAAAAGAGGATACAAAAAAGGATTAAGAACGATAAGATACCGAACACAATATACCTCTCATCGAACATTTTTCACAATTATTGAAATTGCGATATTACCATTATGTTATTCAAATGATAAAACGAACATGAACTCAAAAAAAAATCATCTAAACGTACCGAAATTAATATTCCTGGTATGGATTAGAGTAGTGAGAATTTTTGCAGAAAGTTGTTTATTTTCATGATATACATTGAATGCAAAAACAATCATTCGCTCATTTTTATCATTGAGCTTACAAATATCGGAAAGAACTTTTTGAAGAAATTATTCTGTGTGATAGAAAAAGATATATTGGATGGAATTCTTATCCCAACAACAAAAATGAGTTCTTAAATCACGTAGTAACAACGTAGATGCATAGTGCAAGATATTCTCCATGTTTTGCCGTTAGGAGCTCGTACCCCAAGAGGAGTATATAATTAAGATACAACATATATATTGAGCTAACTGTAGGTTTAGTTCTCGTGCCTATTTTACAGGAAGCATCAGAAAGTCTTTGCATATTACATTCAATTACAAAAAAATCAACATCAAATTATCTGCATGACATAATTTTTGCTAAAGGGTGACTTTTTTGATTCATAGAATTGAGGTTTTGAGAGAAAAACCCGATATCACGGATGGCATTGGAATACCAGATTGGCGACTAGCTGCATGTCTATTAGCATCATGGACAGTCACTTTCATGATATGCGCAAAGGGCGTCAAGAGCTCCGGAAAAGCATCATACTTCTTGGCAATATTTCCATATATCATACTTTTTGCTCTATTGATAAGATCTGCAACTTTGGATGGATCCTCGGATGGGATGTTTTTCTTCATTAAACCTCAATGGGAAAAAATATTGGAAGTGAAGGTGAGTATTCCTCAGTTATTTCAGAACGGTGAACATTTTGCTAAAAATATTAATTTAAAATTCAATATTATATGGTTGCATCGGCAGCTCGTTGGGAAACTTGTTATCAGTTCCTATTGAATATAAAGGTGTGTATTTATGTTTGGCATCATAAAACTCTGCATGTTGTGAATCAAAGAATGAACCCGTACCCATATTGGAAAATTGGAAATAGATGGCGCCATGCAGGGGGCAAGGCATCTCTAAAGGATTGACGAATTGAAGATATTTTTGCCCCCCTTTCGATTCGAAAAAGTGAAACGATTCAAAAGAGTCTGCTTGTGGGGGACGTGTGGAAGATTGAATAACGAGTATCGAATATTCAGAAGAAAAAATGGTTATAATGTATGTGTGTGATTCATAGGTAAGCAGATGAGCACGATGTTTGAATTTTTTGGGACATTCATCAGGTCAGGAATGACAGAACATACAGATCACATGTTTCTTTCGTAATGAATCATTTGGATATGTAACGGATGACACGCGAAATGTAGCCTTGTGGAACTCCGACTTCCACAAGTTCTGTTTTGATACATTACCATTATTTGAACACAATTCTGATCAAGGTATGCGATGAAGAGATTGAATGGATTTTTGCATACATATATAATGAATGGAATAATGTAATGCAGTTTTTTCGAATCTTCACTTCAATAGGAGAATTTGATTCATACGTGAATCAAGAGGGAACTGATTGTGTAAATTCAAAAAGTATAGTGGAAATAATAATTGAAATTGTTTTTGCACATTTTCTAGGTATGGTATGCAGCAATAACACAATGTAGTTTTTCATTGAAC
The DNA here is from genome assembly GCA_032362365.1 of Zygogramma bicolorata. Lineage (NCBI taxonomy): Eukaryota > Metazoa > Arthropoda > Insecta > Coleoptera > Chrysomelidae > Zygogramma > Zygogramma bicolorata. Next base: position 367,877 of record JAVJAQ010005880.1, read on the forward strand.
ATTGGTTTCGGAACTGTTACAATGTATGCTTCTTACAACAATTTCAGGCATAATACGTACAGGTGAGTTCACCGAAGAGTTGATAATTTTCTACAATCATATACAACGCAATTTAGATTCAGTGCTACTTCATTTGAAAGTACTAGTTATTGATCTGTCTGTCGTTATCACGAATTGAATTTCTCATCGATGCTGTTTCGTGCAATGGAAACGTTCGAAAGCCAATGAAGATCGAATTTCAGCCACGTGAAAGCATTAACATTTTTCAGAATACCCCCATTGAATTACAACAGCTTCCATATCTTTCGAAAAAGAGAAAGTGGACAAAAAAGATCAAATACATTTGGGAACAGGTTTTCTAGCAAAACAAAAACTTTGTTGGTCAAAGTCGACGGGCTATACAGGCTCGTTTCATCAGCCGTACATTCAATTTATGTGAGGTTTCAACTCGCATATAGTGATGAATAAAGTTGGTCGAACAAGTTGTTGCCTGTCCATTACTTACTCAACTCAACAAGCCGAGCTTGGGCAGACCATTTAGCCAAGAGCTCTCGAAAAAAAATTTGAATGATTCTTTTCATCGCCATGATAATAGAAAAAGTACTTTGAAATGGACATAGGAGATACAACATTTTATGAGTTTTCAATGAAGGGATCTGTAAAATCGTATCCACCCCGAACCTGATTTGTTGAATATTTTTCAAAGAATTACGTAGAAATGTTGTTTAAACATTATGAGAAGAGGTTTGTTTTCTTCGAAAGGTAATATTCCGGAGGGCCTTTCATTGAAAAATTATATATTAGCTAACCTTTTCTGAATCAATGTCTCGCTGACTTAACTATTATGTTAATTTCTTCCTCATTTCAACTAACTTATTCTATTGATATGGCAAAAATAAAATAATTTTTTTGTGAGCACTTTCTATATAGGAGGTCAGAAAAAATCAATTGCTGTCCAACACTTCCTAGACAAGAAAAATATCCATAAAATTGTGTTCGATTTCATCAACTAATTGACAATATTTGCTTCAAACTGAATATGAAACAATTTTTTCCTATAGTGTTTTTGGTTAGTATTCTACCACCATCTGAAAAAATCAAGAATTAATATTGACAATATTGCAAGTGTAGAAAAGCAGATTTCTAATTTATCCCGAAAAGTTGCTACGTTAATTAAAAACAGTTCCTTCCGAATATAACACTTCCTTTCATTCAGAAACTTCTCGAATGTTTCACATTTGCCTATCAAAAAAATACCATAAATACTCGACAACAAAGCTGTTTCTGTTTTCAAAACTCAGTAGCATTATTAAAGAAAATGTTGCTTCTGCATTGAGTGCCTTTTTCCTGTAACAGTAAAAAAGTTTGACATTTTTATCTCTGATGATAGGTAACAAAATGTCACTTTTTATGAAAATTACTTTTTCACTAGGGTAAGAGGGGTAGTTATTGGCCTCTAAAGGATTCGATAACCTTGAGTATGCCATCAAAAATATATTTTTAAAATTTCAGTTAATTTTTTATTGCATACATATTACTTAATGTCGTTGCTTTCATAATCAGAAGCAATATTTGTACTATTTTTATGAATAATCAACAAAATGATACATTTATATCGAAAAACACTATGAACAGTTATTGGTCTCAGCCAACATAGTAATAGGCCGTTCTGATGGCACATTGATTGGCCATTTGTCCGAAGTACAGATTTTTTATAATGGAAATTCTCATTGATCGACTAGGTATTCAAAATTGAAATGATTTATTCAGTCATCAATATCTCATCTCTTAGCTACAATAAAACAATATTTGATTTACGTAAACATGGGGAACAGGTGAATATTTCAGAATTTGATTTGTGTAGACTATGCTTTTCAATGCATTCCATGTGATATGATCTGCTACATGAGTTACATTTGATGCCTATCAGTGTCGAATTTATATTCATCGTACATGAAAAATATATTCCGTTAACCAATTGTACGTTGACGAAAGATATATTCAATGACTGATGTTGTTCAGTAATCAGGGAAATGTCCTCATCATTCGATGGGGATTCAATGAATATATTTCTTTTGATTTTTTGGACTCGCTTTACTTCAGGAGTGGAAATCTTTGTTTCTTTTTCTGTTGTTTCAAAACCTTCATTCAAAATAACGGACAATGTTCTGATCTTACTTTCTGGTGGTCTTGATATCAAAGGTGTGATATATTTACGATAAATATTAAATTCGTTCGTTTCTCCTGTGAATAGTTGTAGGCATGGTAAAAAGTGTTTCTTCAGTTTTTACGTCCATTCCATTTTTTCGGCACTACTCGAGCACCGTTGTTGGTTGATTCGAGGAATTTGCACTCAGTCTATGTTTGTCTTGTTTGGGAATAAAATATGAAATAATTTACCGGCGTCTCATTCCTGATTCTCGAGTATACAACAAGTGGCGACGAGGAAATTTACACATAAGAAGTGTCTGAACCTACATGAGAAAATCATTGCCGTTGCATAATTTCCAAGATGCAAAATCCATCATATTATGGACAAGTGCGAGAATTCAGTGCTCAGGATAGCGATTGGGGAATTTATAAGAGACGGTTGGATAACTATTTTTTGGTGAATGCCATCACAGAAGACGCTAAGCAGAAGGCGATTTTACTCAATGCTCTAGACGAGGAGGCGTACAAGCTGATTTTTAATCTGTGCATACCAAGGTCACCTGAAGACAAGTCATACAAAGAACTCACCGAATTGTTTGACAAATACTTCAAAGTTTCAGAATCTGTTTTTCTGGCGAGATCGAAATTTTTTGCTTCCTTCAAAAACTCACATGAGAATGCTAACGAATGGGCAGCTAGAGTTAGGAACCTGGCGGCGAATTGTAAATTTGAAGAAGCGGTGATAGACATGATGCTGAGGGACAGATTTGTTATTGGTTTTGATAAAGGATCAATTCAATCCAAGCTGTTTAAGGAGAATCCCACAGCCTTGTTTTCCGACGTTGTTGAAACCGCTGCTGCGGAAATGGCGTCAACGGAGGCCTCAGCTTCAGGAAACCATTCCACTATCAAGACGGAGCCAGCGATCCTTCACGTCAATTCCAGAAAATTTCATCAGGCGTCGACGTCCTCAAAATATCAGCGGAATGGTGAAAAGTGTAGTGAAAAGTGTCGTTGTTGTGGTAGGGGGAATCATACCACACAGAAGTGTCGTTTTCAAAATTATGTATGCCATACCTGCAAAACGAAAGGGCATCTAGCCCCGGCCTGTCCTAAGAAAAATTATAGTGGTAAGAGTCAATCGAAAAATGTTCGCGCACAAAATTTTATTGAAAGCGAAGATTTGTTTTCGATCTCAAACATGAAAATTGAAAAAAATCCGTTCATTATTGAAATTGGTATCGACGATAAGTATTATGCTTTTCAGCTGGACACTGGAGCTAGTATTTCCGCAATCTCAGAGTCATTTTGGAAATCAGAGTTTTCTCACTATAAACTTTCTCCTCCAGACAAAAGTTTGAATGTCTATACAGGCGAGAGAATGTTAGCTCTGGGAATCTGCAATTTTACTATTTCTTATAATGGTGTTGTTAAGAAATTGAATGTATTTGTTATAAAACAGGGTGGTCCTCCTATTCTTGGTAGAGATTTTATGGCTCTATATGATTTCAGAATAAATCAAGTATTTTTCTCAACAGATTCTTTTGATATTGATCGTTTAAAAGGTAAATTTCCTGAAGTATTTTCTCCAGGGTTGGGAACATTCAATAAGGGGACCGTTTCTCTTAAATTGAAAAGTCAGGAAATCACTCCAAGATTTTTGAAGGCTCGACCTCTTCCTTTCGGTATCAGGGAAAGAGTCGAAGCAGAATTAGTGAATTTGGAAAAATTGGGCATAATTGAATCTGTAGACTACTCTCAATGGGCAACACCTATTGTACCCGTTCTAAAAAAATCGGGTGCCGTAAGAATTTGCGGCGATTTTAAAATGACTTTGAATCCGGTGCTAGAAGTGGATCAATTTCCTCTACCACGAATCGAGGAATTATTTTCGAAACTACAGGGTGGTGCTTTTTTTTCAAAAATTGATCTGTCACAAGCATACGCTCAAATTTGCTTGGATGATAAATCCAAAGAACTGGTTACTATTTCCACTCATAAGGGGCTTTTCCAATACCAGAGGCTTCCATACGGGATTTCGCCAGCTTCCGCCATATTCCAGAAGATAATGTCGTCTTTGACACAAAATATTGAAGGTTGTGTCTGTTTTCTGGACGATATATTGGTATGTGGAAAGGACCCATATGAGCATTTGATTCGGTTAGAAAAATTATTGACGATTTTGCAAGATGCTGGTTTGAAGGTTAGTTCAGATAAATGTTCTTTTTTCCAAAAAGAAGTTAGTTATCTAGGCTATAAAATCGATAAAAACGGTTTACATACCACAACTGAAAAGATCACAGCAATAAAAAATGCTCAAGCACCAAGAAATACTAAAGAATTACAATCAGTATTGGGCATGATAAACTATTACGGAAAATTTGTTCCTAATTTAGCTACTTTACTCCATCCCTTATACAATTTACTGAAGAAAAATGTTAAGTGGTGCTGGTCTGAAAAATGCGAGAATGCTTTTCAAAAGGTGAAGGATATTCTCACATCTTCAGATGTATTGATTCATTTCAACCCGGATTATAAAATCAAACTCACTACGGATGCGAGTCCGTATGGTGTAGGTGGTGTAATTTCACACGTTTTACCGAATGGACAAGAATGTCCGATAGCTTACGCGTCGCGTACGCTTTCGGATGCGGAAAAAAATTACCCACAGGTTGAACGCGAAGGATTGGCCATTATTTTTGCCCTTTGCAAATTCAACCAATACTTATATGCTCAAAAGTTCACACTGGTAACAGATAATAAACCTCTTCTTGCAATTTTCAGTCCCAAGAAGGGGATTCCCCAATATTCAGCAAATCGTCTGCGACGGTGGGCTGTTATTTTATCAAATTACCAATATGAAATTGAATATGTGAAATCGGAAAAAAATGTAGCAGATTTTTTGTCCCGTTTGCCGGTGAAAAATAATGAAAATGAAGTTTGGGAGTCTGTTGATGTGGATTATGTGAATTTTTTTTCAGATAGTGAAATTATTTCCACAAATTTCCAAGCTATCAAGTCATTTACTGTGAAAGATTCGATAATTCAAACAGTTATGAGATTTCTCAGAACAAATTGGCCAAAATATTCCAAAAATGACGAGAAATATAGGCAATTTTATAAAATACGCCATGAACTTTCTATTGAAGATGAAGTTTTGCTCTGGAACAACAGAATAGTTGTTCCACAACAGCTAAGAAGTCGTTTGCTGAATCAGCTGCATATGTCTCATCTTGGTATTATCAAGATGAAAAGTATGGCCCGGTCGTATTTCTATTGGCCAGGCATCAATAGAGATATCGAAGATTTAGCAAACAGTTGCGAAAATTGCGCAGTAAATAAGGCGAGTCCTCCAAAATTAAGGCTCAACCCGTGGAAATGGCCAGAAGAGGTATTTTCTAGAATACACATCGACTATATGGGTCCTTTTCTGAACAAATTCTTTTTCATTATTTTAGACGCTCACTCCAAATGGGTGGAAGTTTTTCCAACTACGAATATAACTTCTCAATTTACTATATCGGCTTTGCTTGCTACTTTTGCTAGATTTGGTTCACCTAAAACAATTGTCTCCGATAATGCTCGTAATTTCACAAGTTACGAATTTCAAAATTTTTTAAGTAAGTATGGAATTAAACATATATCAATTGCACCTTATAACGCACAATCTAACGGAGCAGCGGAAAACGCCGTAAAGAATATAAAAAACGCTTTGAAAAATGCTCTAGGTCGGAATAAAAAAATTGATTTGAATACAACTTTGTGCAATTTTCTTTTAGATTACCGTAATATAAATCATACTACTACAGGTGTCTCTCCTTCATTTTTAATGTTCGGTCGCGATGTTCGAACAAGATTCAGCATGTTAAAACCAAACTACCTGGACAAGGTTCGAGAAAATGTTCGTGAAAATCAAGAAAAGCAGATTCAACATTTTGGCGGCAGGGTAGATAGAATGTTCGAATTAGGAGACAAAGTTGTCGTGAAAGACTATCGGGAGCTCAATAAAGTCACTTGGATACCTGCGGTAGTAGAAAAAATTATAGGTAAATGTACTTATATCGTCAAGGTACCTGAAATAAACAAAAGGTGGAAACGCCATACGAATCAAATGAGAAAAACTAAAATTCAGAGTTGTTTGCATGACATTAAAATTTCTGCTGAGAATAATGAGAACCACGAACAGTTACAGATTGAACAACCTAGTGCTTCTGATATTCATGATTATGTTGCCATACCATCTGAATCTACACCTAAGAGAATAATAAAACCCCCAGATCGTCTAAGGTACGATAAATAGTTTTTTTTGTATGTATGCAATATTGTAATTCTGTTACGTTATTATGATATGGAACTGTAATATCCTTGATTCTGTATTATATTTTTTTTTCTTTTGTTATATGCTTATATAATTTCCATTGGTAGCGGAGATTGTGATATATTTACGATAAATATTAAATTCGTTCGTTTCTCCTGTGAATAGTTGTAGGCATGGTAAAAAGTGTTTCTTCAGTTTTTACGTCCATTCCATTTTTTCGGCACTACTCGAGCACCGTTGTTGGTTGATTCGAGGAATTTGCACTCAGTCTATGTTTGTCTTGTTTGGGAATAAAATATGAAATAATTTACCGGCGTCTCATTCCTGATTCTCGAGTATACAACAAAAGGGATGCCATTTTTTTTCTATTTACCTTCGTATCAGTGTTTATTTTTTTTTTCTGTTCCTTGTACTTTTTTATCTGTTCCTGGTGCTTTTTTATATTTTCTTTCATAATTTTTGTATCTCCTTTCTTTTTTCTAATTCTATTAGTTTTTTCTGCTTCTCACTTTCCTTGTTATCTTTATATTCCTTCCATATGGTCGAGGATATTATGTATGGAGCTCTCTCAGTTTCCTTTGTTCCTTTTAGTTCAGGAGTATTGAAATAATGAAGATAGTTTGCAATGGTTCCATCCGGTTTATTCCTTTCAGTTAACGATGGGTGTGGAAGACTCATCAATTTTCCATTTTCCTCATAAACAACTGGAATCTGAGAGACATCCATATCTTCGCAGTCAGTTCTTTCAATATCCATAAATTCATTGACCTCAACAAGAATATTACTTGAATTTCCTCCTGAACATACATCATTTGATTCAATATTGTTCGGTGCTGTTTCAGTAGCAATTATATTACTTGCATCATTTGATGGTCATCTAGATTTTGGGAATGGGAAATCACTGCCCTGATGGTAATGTTTCCATACTTCATTAAGAGTAAAAAGGTGACTATTTTCATCAATTCCACTCATGTTCTCGTAAATACTTATCACGTCTCTTTCTACTATTTCTGTGAACTGTTGTGAATTGAATGAATTCTCATCTGGAATTTCCTTATCAATTGTGACGTTGTTACTTTTTTGCCTAAACATTCACTGGAATCAATGGCATCACAGTTCCATGGATATAGTCCACAAGCCTTGGAACCATTGATAATTAATTATAGTAGCGTTAAGAGTTTGAGTAAAGGAGCAAATTCCCCTTTCGTTAGCTCTGTAGTTGGATGTGATCTTCGCCAAGCAAGAACTCCCTGCCTCCAACCATCTTTCAGTGGCTTGAATGTTGAAACATCAGCTGGTTGAATGATTTTTGTAGCATTCGAGTATGAACCTATGAGAATGATCTGTAGTCTGGAGCACAATTCACTTAATTTTCGATCGAGGTGTGTTTTGTGACCATCAAGGTATAATATCACGGAAAACTTTATCTGATGTTTCTTAAGGTAGGGATAAAAACAATTCGCAATATATTCATGAAATAGTTCAGTTTTCATCCATTCTGTGTCACTGCATGAAATAGAAAAAGCCTCTGGAATGGAATCGGCAATGTCACGAGGAATTCTTTTGTAGGGGTGAATGATCAGAAGAGGAGTGGTATTTCCTGCGGCACTGAAACTGAACAGTACTGTAAGATTAGCCTTGGATTTTCCACTACGATTTCGTAAACATTCTTCGTACCTCTTGGTGCCAATACTTTTTTATTTTGAGGACAAAGCTGAAAATTGGTTTCATCAGCATTGAAAATTCTTGAGGGTTCATCTAAAATGTGACAGTAATCCTTTTCTTTGAAGTAAGAATGAATATGTTCAAACCATTTTCTGATATCGGTCTCACTAACATTAGCGGAAGCATTTGTTACCCCCTCAGATTTTTGAACTGTGACTTTAGGATGTCTCCTTAAAAATGCTTTGTACCAGCAATTTCCTGGATAATTGTTGGAAAAAGGGGTTTCTCTGTGTGATGAATCTAGAAATTGTTTGACCGATGCTTGTACATCTTCTTTTCTTCTGGGACATCCCTTTCTATGGCACTCAAGTATCCAATCCAGTAATATAGCCTCTTCGTCAGTGGTAAGGATGGGCACCGGTCCGTGACTTATTTTAACAAATTTATAACATAATCTGAACTGAAGGGTGACTTTTGGGATGTTGAACTGCCTACAAGCTTCTCGTTTCGGAATACCCCTTTTAACAGCATCTATCGCTTTTTGTAACTTTTCTTCAGTGTATTTCTTAATATAGCTATCATTCTCTGATGTCTTTGGCATCCTGAAAGGAGATTTAAAATATGCCCTCAAACAGTGAATTTTATGATTTATCAATTATTGTTGCTTTAATAAAATTTGATATCAGGTAATAATTTCAGTCATTTATTGAAAGAACTGATGCATGATGAGAGAGTAGATATTTTCTCATTCGATGTGAAATATGGATGTGAAAACATAGTATTGAGAGAGTGATTGGCCGCCCAAATTCAATAGTTATTGGCCGTGGCCAAGAACTGTCCAATGATGTTATTAAAAGCTACCGATGAAAAATAATCGTACTGTAACAAGATATTGATCCACAACCATTGAATATTTTATGTTTTTGAAAAATGACCTACAAGACAATGATTGACCACAAGGTCAATGACTCTAATTCTATAATCATATATGAACATAATCATTGGCCCCTGAAAATATATATTTTGGCGCGAAATTCTATCTATAGATATCAAACAATGCTTCCTCAACAAAAATCCACATTTCCAAGAGCTAAATGACAATGGGTGTTTCTTACCTGACTAGCAGAAAAATGTTCAAACTTTTCCGAACGTGTTGCACCTCTTTACACTAACTCGTTTCAAAGCAGGATGAAGGGGATGACACCGTTGCCACTTCGTCAAGAAGTTGATAGCTCATACAAAAATCTGATTCCAGAGTTGCCATTTTTCAAATGAAAACTTGAATCCTATTATTAAATCAAATAAGTCAAAAGGCCAATCACTGTAACAGGGCCAACAACTCTATTGCTTTCGGTACAACAGCCTAATTTCCTCGAGCTGAAATCTAATACTTTTTTCCCTTGTATAATAAATAACTATTATTACAAAAAAAAACTGTTTCAACCCATTTTTCGATATTTCGTCCCATGACTGATTCCTGCAATGAGAATTTCAATCGAATTATGATTCATATATTGAAGACATATTAATTTGGGAAAAAATGATTCCGTTTATAGGGACGCAATAATAGTGTCTATTTTAGACACCTGCACATCTATGTTAGCCGGAACTATAATTTTTGGAATATTGGGTAATTTGGCGAAGAAACTCAACGTGGATATTGATAAAGTTGTTACTTCAGGCACTGGGTTAGCATTCATATCATATCCGGAAGCAATTGCTAAGTTCGATGCCATACCTTGGGTGAGTAATTGTGACGATTCAACATGATTTCCTATTATCCCAGTTTGCTTATCGGTGGAAATTCCCTGATAAATCATTCACATCATCAACAAATGGTTTGATTTTCGAAAAATCAGTACTATCACTAACTTGAGCACAGTGCTTATGAAGTTTTGTCTATATACTGCTGTAGTGGGTCTACTTTTGATTCCGACTTGTTTCTTTCTTTTCAATATTATAAGTACTCAAAATGCATTCACCATCGATGAAAAGCAACTGTTTCGAAAAATTGAGAAAATACGGAGTATCAAGTCTTCACTGATCCCAAAACTATTGTTATTTGAAGAATATTACTTGAATGAAATTAATATCTTGCTTGACATTGGTCCTAATAAGACTTCGAATAAAACATTTTTTTAAATTATCGGCAAGTTGCAGCTCATGATTTAGCAGTTTTATGTTTTTTACATACCTCCTTTTCACCGCTTCGATGATTTCGAAAAATCTTCGAAGAATCCGAAGTTATGTGGAAAGTTCTAGAGAGGTCATTTCTTTCATGAATCATTCGTTTAAACGGAAATTCAACCGGAAAAAAGAGAAACATGCAGAACTACGTTCGTTTATGAGAATGCAATCAAAAAAGAAAAAAAAACGTAGCAAATTTGAAGCGTCAAAAAGTCAGTTTTTCTTTACTCACTTGACGTTGTTTTCCCATCAATAACCAAGAATATTAATTTTTTCAATGTCCATATAGAACGAAAGCCCTTGGGACTTCGTTCATACTGAACAAATTTTGACATCCAATCTTCTTCTCTGGCCACTCAAATGTAGCCTGGAATAAGAAACACCTCTAAGAATTCATCTTGTTGAACCTTCGATCTTGCTCCACTTATTTATTATTTTCGAATTATATTTGACTCTGATATCGACAATTATTTATTTTCAGCTTTTTGCTATACTGTTCTTCCTGATGTTATTCATCTTGGGTGTTGGAAGCCTCATCGCCTTGTATGCAAGTGCTTCCACAGTAATCATGGACTCCTATCCCCATTTGAGGGTTGAATATGTTTCTTTCTTCACAGCACTTGTTGGATTTTTCATTGGTCTTGTTTACATCACACCAGTAAGTTAATAATATTCGAAATGAGTAATTGTTTATGTTTCAGTGTCTTCTCGTTATCGTTGTCTTTCAATTTTCTTCAGAAACATAAAAAGTAATAAATGGATCAAAAATATTTTGACCATGTTTCCATTTCATCATGAGGAATTGATAATTAGGTTTGTTCGCTTTCTCAATGAAGGGCAGTTTCAGACCAGTTGAGAAATTCAATTACTGAAAATGGAATTGCGTGGAGCAGTACACCTGTTCAACTGCTCTATATTTGTCCTGAACCACGTTTCACGAGAACGCAAACAGTTTTAATAAACTGTAGTGGCTTGAACATCAATTATTGATCGCCCAACTCTCCATCAATCATGATATTCGGTTTCTGCTAACTTTCTTTGTATTGTTGCAAAAAGTTGTGTACTACATGGGATATGTTGTGATATCAATTTCTTGGCTAGGTCGAACAAAGTCAGTAGCGGGGCTTACAGTCAATATTGATACAAATTCGTATATTCGCACCATGGAAATATTATAGCTCTTAGAAATTTTTACTAATTGAGATTACTTATTGAAATTGCCTTTGTTCAATTGTTTTCAGGGTGGACAGTGGATATTTACTATGGTGGATTTCTACGCAGGAACAGCGATCTTTTTCTTCTTGAATATTGCTGAAATCATTATTATAGCTTGGTGGTATGGTAAGATTTTCGAAAAAAATTGAGGGCTGATAACAACATGTTGATACATTTAAGGCCTTGAGGAAATCTGTTCGGATGTAGAATACATGCTCTCAAGAAAAACAGGAATATACTGGAGGATATCTTGGGGACTTATTATACCAGTTACCCTTTTGGCGGTAGTGGTATATTTTCTCATTACTATAGAACCACTAGAGTACGCTAATAAATTATATCCAGCCAATATAGAAGGTGGGTATGATTTTCGTCCATCTTGTTTGAAATCAAGGAAACATATACTTGGTTGTTCTATTAGAACCGGTAAAATCCGGACTTTATTGAATTACGTGTATTACATAATGATTCTTGATGAAGGATGTACTTTTTTCAACACTTTTTGAGATATTTGTCAATTTTTTTTTTGTTTTTCGCTCTAATGGATTGAAAATTCCTTCAACATTCACAGAGTTTTCATGAAAAATATCTGAATCGGTGAATCTACCGATTGTCTTTACGATTCATTCAGCAGTCCATTTCATTGGGGTCAATTATAGAAGGGTTTTATGAAAAATCTCAGCTGAATCTATATTTAGCAAAGTCAAGAACCGAATAAAAGAAGTATCCCTCCGTGAGCGGAGAATCACCAACAAGAAGGATTGCCTTTCTCTGAATAGAATCGAGAAGACTCAATTAATTTTTTGGTGACGAACTCCACACATGCGAACTGTATTCCAAGACAGGTCATATCTGAGCCTTGTAGATCATAAGAAGTTGACGAGAAGTGGAGTATTTCTTCGCAGAAAATAAAAATCCAAGTTTCTGAGAAGCACCTTAAGCGATTGATCTCACATGGTTTTTCCATGAGAGATTATCACTGATCGTAAAATCTAGCACCGAGATACTTGACTTTGTAGGAATAGTTGCTCGTGACATCTGAATACTAGATGATGATAGACAAGCTTTTTTTGAGAAGAGACATGCCTGGGTTTTCGTAGCATTGAATTTCACCAAGTTCATGCTAGCCCATTCTATTATTTTTACCGAGTCGTCGTTGATTTTATCGACGTGAATGTTTCTTTGAATGTTTGTTTCTCGAGCTGGTATGGGGACTCTGGGAGAGAAACTGGTATGGAGAGTACTGTCGTCCGCAAAACTATGTATTGGACAAGATGTTTTCCCGAGCAAATCATTGATATGAAGCAGAAACAAAGTGGGCACCAGAACTGAACCCTGTGGAACACCTGCATTTATTGGAAGAATATCAGATGATACTCCATCAACAACCACATACAGAGACCCATCAGACAAGAATCTCTTCAACTAAGCACACAACTGAGGAGGCAAACCATAAGATGGTAGTTCAGAAAGGTGACCCCGATGCCAAACTCGATCAAACGCTTTTGCAACATCGAGTGCAACAGCTATCGTTTCTTAGAATTTCTCGATTGAATGCTGCCAAATACGAGAAACATAAGCCAATAAGTCACTGGTTGATCTTTGATGTCGAAAAAATTGTCGATGAATAATTATTCCTGATTTCTCTAGATATTTGATAAGCTTCATATTGATTGCTTTTTCCATGACTTTGAAAATGATAGAAAGCAATGCAATTGGTCTATAATCACAAGGTAAAGTTTTTTTTCCTCGTTCAGGAATTGGCTGAACTCTCGCTGTCCTACCAGACTTAGAAAAAACCCCCAAGTAACATGAAAAGTTGAATAATTCGCAAAGTACTGTTGTCAATTCGGGGGCATATTAATTATCATCACATGATATGACGTAGCTCGTAATATCTGACAATAGTCGTTCCTGATGATTTGTAAAAGTATCGCCATGAAATCGCATTAATTCCAACATCAGTGGTCTTACACATCTCAGTTAAGACTGAACAAAGATCTACGTGACAATGCCCTCTGGATGCATTCTACACTTTGAAGATAGCTGAATGTTCCAGTACTATTTTTTATATAGGGAAAAAAAAGATAGTCATGACCCTATCAATATATCTTTCCGAGGGATAGAAACTACCGATAGATGGCAGTGGGAGTTCGTTCTCTAGTCACGACTTCTCTTAAATTATTTTCAATATTTCCCAATCAAATCAGAAACATAAGTTTTTTTAGAAACTTGAACTTTCATATTCTTATTCAGTGCGCTGAAGTATTTTATACTGAGAAGTTAATTGGGATAATCAGTAGACTGCATGGTTCTTTGTCGAATAAAATCATGTCCGTATTTTCTCTATCTTCATCTGAGGAAGAATTCCGCAGGTAGTTCAGCAATAACTCAGTAATAAATAGCACTATCTCTTAATATTGAGATCAGTATCAATTCCATCTCCTAAAGTTGCTAACTTGGTTAGCGAAAAAAGAGGCGAGTGCAAGTGACATCAGTTTTGTATCAACTGATCTTCATTCGAAGTTTTACTCAGACTCTGTTGTCTCTCCAGTGTTGTCGAATATTCGACGAAAATAGTTTCTCCAGTTTCCATCTTTCGCTTCTCAGTCTGCAGAGATGTGAGGCTCCGTTTCTCAAGCAGAGGACGAAGTCTTGAAATTTCTTGTAGAAGGAGATATTCACCAAGGCTCACACGGAGTCACAGTAAATACTAATTTGATAAATGGATGGAAATAAAACATTCAGTTCAAACATTAATCTTCACTACCTAGTTCGCTACCATTGATGATTAACATTATTTGTGAAGAATCCGTTCCATTCGGTGGTAAACTGCAATTCATTTAAAAACATGCAGACATTGCGTAATGTTATTAATACTTTTTGATTATTTCAGTTTGGGGATATGCCTTGTTTGCTCTTGGTGTCCTGCAGCCGTTCATCTGGTTTTTCATTGAGCTAATTAAGAGGAATAGGAGACAACATCTTTGTTGTGAGGTTCGTATGAGATCTTGAGAGAAGGGGAATACTGTCCCATTGCTGGAAAACAAATATATATATATATATATATATTCATATGTAATACAGTCTTTCAAACGACAGTTGCCAGCGTCCAGTAGGAGCAGTAAAATTATTGAAAAATCCAACTGAGATGTTGGTGAAACTCCGAAACCCAATTACAACTAATCAACGGATGAACTTCTCAGAATGAAAACTTGGCTTTTACTCAATCATCCGTGAAACCTCCACCTTAACACACAAAGATATATAGATATACTCTATGAGTTGCATTTCACGAATAACTTCAAAACTTGCGGATTGATTATTTTAACTCAATTTAGATGTTATTCACTAGTTAGCAAACAACCCGAATGTAACTGTACTGTAATTTTTGAAGTTTCATTTTTCTGAATATGTTTACGTCATTTGAGGTAGTTTCTAATTTTCTTCGAAAAATGTTAGGGGAATGTTTCGGAATTCTTCTCTAGACATTCATAATCAGTAGCCGAATTAAATGATTAACTAAAATCATTCCGTTTCATATAATCAATATCAGTAATTTCTGATGGAAAAATCAATAGTATGGTAGAAGAGCCGTATTAATATTTTCTCTGGGAGAAAATGGTATCTTTTGATATATCGATCGAATATGACTTTAATTCTCTAGCAGACTCCTTAATTTTGTAAATTTTGCCAAGCCGTTCTAGAGGTATCACCAGTCTATTCATCTTATGTTATTCCCAAGAATCATAATTTCAATATAAATTCAATTCGATATATCCCCCAAATTAATATAATAATTAGTCCCAACTTCGATGTCAATCAAAACGAGAATTTGATTACCGATAACTAAGAAACGGCTAATATTATTTTCTAGTGTGAAACAGGGAATTGAATGACTCATCAAACAAAGTATCACAAGCTCCCCACATCACGTAGAAGTATTTACTTTTCCCGAACACGTTTTGTCTAAAACCCACATTATGCCAAAAGAGCTCCCATTCTTTTGAGATAATTTTTTAATAGTCTCAAGCAACAGTTTTTTGGACTCAGTTGTAGCATATATCCATAAGGATAACTCAGCTGCCTGACAACGTTTGCCATGCTCTTTTTCATCCCCAGTCACTGAGAAGATGAACATATTCTGAAACAGACACATATGACATTATATGAAATAGAATATTTTACCCATTCATGCCTGATTCTCTATGTTGAAATTGTAACCTAATAACGAAACTATGCATTTCAAGTGAACTCACAAACAAGGAAGCCTTTTTGTGGGACGTCTTCTATTCATCCCTCCACCTGTGTCGTCTGAAACATGTTTTTCCTTCTGCAATGATCTGCTGGATGGCAACATTGAATTTTTGTGAAATTTTGCGAAATATTCGAACAGAATCCTTTTTAGATCGTTCAGTTAACTGGGACACACTTTGTGTTACAATAATACACTTTGTGTTGTGGTTACGTTCGGCTCGAATCTCTGTCCGTTCTTCTGCTTGGAAACTCTCTGTCCATTAGTTTGACACGTTCCCTCGATAATATCTTTATGGATGTTGATTCATTTTTTGGGTTCGTCACCTACAATAGTCTGAAAAATAAAGAATTAATATCTGAACCTATAAGAGTGTGAAACGGGCTACCTCAAAAAATTGCTGTGCTAATGAAAATGTGTTTTTTAAACGAGGAAACATCAAATGAGTCAGCAAGTTGTGATACAAATCAAAATTGTTGCGCACGTTGTGCTTTAACAGACACGTCCTTGCCCAGATCCTCTAATACTCATCCCAATCAATAATTATTTTACCATTTGTAGTCTTTTGTGCTCAGGATACATTTTTTTCACTTTATCCTCTCAGTGAAATCTAGATTTTTTTTCCACTAACGTGGAAGAAACCGGTCTGGCCTCAAGGGTTATACCACACCGCTAGAACTTTGTGTGGTGGTCTTTTTCTGGTTTTCTTCTGAATGAAATGAATAATCTCGAACTAATTTTGATCAGAGGTTCGCATTTTCGTTTGTTAGTACCCGTATTTGGCACAGTGGTATATTTTTTTTACTGAATAGTGTTTGGAGTATCTTTTGAATCCACCAAGGGACTCCGAACATTTTAAAATGTTTCCTTCAAAATGAAATCAGTATTCGATTCTCTCGAATTTTTCAGATAACATAAATTGCAGGCTGCAGCATATTGTAATTTTTTTTCATAATCATCCCTTGTAACTGATTCTTCAGTACACGTCAGAATTTTTTTTTTCATTTCCAAATCTGTAACCTTACCGCGGACAACGTAATGATTATCGAAAAATTACCAGAAGAGTCGTAGCAAACCTTCTAGTTTCCAAGAACTAAAGATCGTGGATTTATGAGTTTTATTGGTCAAATCATTTTTGAATAATCCAGTTAGGCCAGTCCCAACTGCCTAGAGAAAAGCTTTCTGGGCTGATACCTGTCAAAAAGCAACTACTCCTCTGGCCAATACCACAAAGTAAATCCCACATATACTTTTGGCGATTCAAATCCCGGAAATCATTTTCAGTCATTGGGACTGGCGAACTTGCGGCTCGGTTCCATCTCATTAGCCTCTCATCAGTGCGAGGTAGTTTCCACCAACAATAAGAGAGTCGTTGATTTCCCAAAATTGGAAATCAATTCAGAATCCTTATCAAACTTCGAAAAAGGCTGAGGCTGAAAACGAAGTGAATGCGCCCATTCCTCGTACAAATAATTGTTGAAACATTCATAATCACAACTTAGACGCTGAGCATACTTGAAGACCGTCGATAGATCAAATATTTCAATAATTCGAACTACCTACATAGAAGGTTCCTGGGTATTTTTTTGTATTCCTATTCTATTATTTCTTCTACGCATTTCATTTGTGCATTTCCTTTTTCATTCCTTCTTCGTTTCATGAGACTTGGTATGAATATTCACAACGTAAATCATTCAGTTTAACTAATTATTGTTCGTAGTTTTTCTAATCAATCTTTCAAATCGCATTCTCCTCATTTTTCCACAGTTTCTATTTGTATGTAGTTGTTATTCTCCAAATCCGAAAAACCACGTATATTTTCATTGGAGAGAAGTATTCCACGTTTTCTCCGTAGTACATTATTAATCAGTGTTAAATCTGATCAACCTCGTAAAATATTTTTTCATATTGCATTTTTCCTGAAGTCCAGTTACATGCCGACGCGACGTTCTCCTCTGCTGATATCTAATAATACGGTATCCATCGATGTGCAATATCGATAACCCTTGCCGTTTCACTTGTTGATAATAATAATAATAATATTTTATTAACCATTTTTGGTACAACCAGGTACATATGATAGGTCAGAAAATATAAAGGAATGAAAAAATGAGATAAAAGGAGACAAAAGCACCATTAACAATATTTAAATAAATATTTCAACGTAAAATTTTACATATAGAATTATACAGAGTACACAACATTAAATAAATAATCAAAAAGTATCATTTATATACTCCTGCACAGTATAGTAGCACCTGTCAATTAATAATGATTCAACCCTATTAAAGAAGATGTTATCACTTTGGGAATTTATTCAAGGAGTCGGCAATTTATTGTAGAGAGACACAACATTGTAGACTGGGGAGTTTTTGAACTTGGCGGTTTCATGACTTGGCAACCGCAACCGCCTCCGAATCTTGTACTATATGTATGTGTTGATGCAATCGTTTCGAAGTACTCGAGGTTGTTTCTAGCGAATTTTACACATTTGAGAATATAAGTACATGGAACTGTTAGAAGTTTTTCACTAATGAAAACCGGTTTGTAACTCTCGCGAAAATCCATGTCGAATATAAGTCCCAAAATACGTTTTTGGCCCACAAAAACTCTATTCAGATCTGAACCGTTTCCCCACGCCATTATGTTGAGTGAAATGTGAGGACCTTCACTTCTTGTGTCATAACTATTTCTTCACTGAAGAATATCTCGTTTGGTATATTACTTTTTCTATTGAAAAATTTCATAGATACCGACTTCTTAGGGTTCAGAATGAGTCTATTACGATCACACCAAGATGCAAATGTATCAATGATTTTCGTTACCTTACCAAGTAAGTTGTCAATGTTTGAACCTGAGACTGTGATCGTAGTATCATCAGCAAACATAGTTGAGTGGCAGTCAACTATGTGTTCAGGCAAGTCATTCACAAATAGCACAAATAATAATGGACCCAAAACCGAGCCTTGTGGAACATCCATTTTAATATTTTGTTCACTCGACATAGCAGAATTATATTTGACAGTTAAACAACGATTTTCCATGTATGATCTCAACCAAGCTGAAATATTTTCTGGTAAACCAAGTGCAGCTTTCTTGATGGTTGAGAAATCAGAAGATACTGTGTCGAATGCCTTCGATAGATCAAAAAACAGACTGACGACAAGGTTATTAGCGTCAATCTCGGCATGAATGAAATTGAGAAAGTGGTAATTTGCTGTTTCAATAGAATGCTTTTTTCTGAATCCATGTCGATTGTTACATAATAATTTGTTTGCTTCCAAATACTCCACTAACCTGATAGCTACTATTTTCTCGAATAACTTGGACAGGGAGCAAATCAGAGAAATTTGTCAAAGCCTTTTTGAATTCGATGGAAAAGTATCCTTGCCTGTAGGACTGATTCATCAGATAGGTGAGCGGATCGATTATGAGGTCCATTACTTTTTTGATGATGATAATAGACAGTTCGTCTATACCACTTGATTTTTTATTTTTCATTTTATTCAGAGCAGTATATATTTCAGCTTGGGTAATCGGTTCATCAGAAAACGGCTGATTGATTATTACTTTATTACTAATAGTACACGGTAATGATAGATTTTGCCCAAAGTGACTATCAAGACTTATTTCCGAAGCCTTAGAAAAATGGTCAGCAAATACTTCTGCTACCTTCTGTATATCCTCCACAATTTTCGAATTATGTTTCAAAAAGATGATTTTTGCATCTGTATTATGTTTCCCCAATTCAGAATTAATTATTTTCCATGTCTCTTTGGTTTTATTATGCGAATTTTTTATTTTTTTCGAAGAGTAGCTCATTTCCGCTTTCCTAATGACTGACTTGTGCTCTTTCAATCGATTTTTGTAAATGTCTAATGAATGAGTCATCGCAATTTATAGTATGCCTTTTGCGATTTGCATATTTTGAGCGCCCACTACATCAGCTCATTCAACTTGATTACGAGTACACTCTCAGCCATGGCATTCATTAAAGTCTACTGTACTTGTACTTCGGTACATTTTTTCCGTAGGTTTAATTTGAACTGCACACACTGTATACATAAGTGTTCAAAAATCTTGGTGTTTTTCATACGACAGCTTACTCGCATATACCAAAAACTATTGCGCCACATTCCTGTAGCGGTTGATGATCCCAACAACAAAATTATATGGATTAGAGAAAACTGCAAAATCACCAAATACAGTAAACTTCATTGACGAGCTGAGGGCGAAATCCTCATACTCGGATCGATCAATTCAAACCAATAAATGATAAAAATGTATGTATGTTACAACACTTCTTTTGTGCGAGAAACAGTTCTTGGGAATATACTGCGTCACGTACCCCAATAGAAAAGTTTGTTTTTTCAAAAATAATAAGTGTGTTGAATAAATCTTCCACTAAGAGGCACCGCGTGAATTCCGAAGAAAAATATCTTTCGCATACAAAATGTGGATTGACGTTGATAGTAGGGTAGATTCCCACCGTCGATTCTGCAAAAGCTATGAGCTAGTGTGAATTTATGAAGCCCCAAATAACAAATATCAAATGACAATTATCACGTTACAAATATCGAGTATAGGTTGAAAATCTTATTTTTCAATGACAGTGTTTATGCAATTAACAATTATCAATTGAAAAATAATAAGTGAGACTATGGTCAACTTTTTTGAACGGGTTTTTGTTATCGTGCGCACCTATTACATTGATGACAGCAGAATGTTCTATTGCAATGACGAAGCTTATCTTATCTTCTGTCAAAACCTAGAACTTCAAATAGTAGGCATTACAGATACTTGTCAAAGGTGTCAAATGAATCAATATTGCGGCATCAGTCACCCAGAAACTTTCGTTTGTTTGTTATTGAGTATAATTACCCTGATTAAACTGGTGTTTGCCCCCCAGACATCACGTGATCTGGAAAGAGAAACACAACACAAAAGCCGATACCATCTCCACGATACGAATCGATTAATCGACGCCAGATCAACTCAAGTAGAGAATGACCCCTGGACCAAGTCTTAGATGATTTTATCCTGACTGAAGAGAATCGAATTCAATGAAATACACCAGAATTCATCAAGCAAGAAACTCGGTAAGAAGGCTAACACTTCACGGTACAAGCCCATATCTCTCAAGACAACAACGATGCGGAGATCAAAACGTTACCGATCCAGTTTTTGGAACCAAGGATGGAATATGTCTAACACTTCGGAAAAAAAAAATTATAGAGATTTTTGTAAAATATCTCGCTCAACGTTCAACAAAGATCATTTACTTTCAATTAGGCGTGCCAATAAAACAATGATCGTGAAAGATGAATCAGAGCAGGAGGAAAACATTGCGATGAGAAGAAAATCCAATCATATATGAAACTTATGAAGCCATCGAATAGGGTTATTTCTGAAAAAAACAATAGGGAATCTGATGAATATTCCTTCAGTTTGCAGAACAAATACGAGAGGCATAGACCACCGATACCTTTGCGGATAACTGGAAGATCAACAAAACCGTTTGAGAAATTCAATGCAGAATTATTTGCTATTGTGCTTCGAACTTACTTCACTTCATTTGACATTCTCTTCATAACCCTTCAATATACCCAATCAAATTAATTGTTTGAAATGATATACAGTAACCAGGGAAAAATTTTTGGAGCTGATCATAGACACACTGCTTCGAAAGGTCTATATCAGCGGTTCTCAACCTGTGGTACAAAAAATAACACAAACAAAACGAAATGAGAAAAATTTTTGAATTTCATTTTATCCATTGCTCAAAATTCCAGCATATGAATTAAAAATAATGAAATTACCTAGCTATATAGTTATTTCAGTTAGGTGGTACCAAACATTATAAAACGAATTCTGTGGTTCATGACTCAAAAAGGTTGAGAACCGCTGCTTTATATGATTATGTTTTGATCGAAAAAACATTATTAATTCCCAAAAAAAAGGTCTGCTGCAACAAAAACTTGGTACAGCTTTGAACATCATCCACTACTGAACTCTATGTCATGAAATCTTTCCTCTCTTCCTTCTGTTGATGTATATGTTTCTCCATGACCTTATTCGAGATTACCAACTTATGATGATGGACAATACCAATAATATGGAAACTGCTTCTTTCTACTAGCGTACGGAAAAGTCCACTTTTCCGCACTCATACTAGTGCGGAAGAGTAAGTCTGTTTAGTTATCGAGGAGTACACTGACATTTGAATATTCAGGATAAATATTTGTATGGTTGTAGTTAACAGAATGACTGAAAATGAAGAAATTCATTAGGATTCTGCTTTCATTTTTGATAAAAAAAACTATTCTTCAATAATTTTTTTTATGGCCTCTCGGTGTAAACCTCATCAAATAAATGTTAAATGATAATGAACATCGGACATTTTTCATTTGTCACTTTGAATAACCGTAGCAACAAAGAGAATGAAAATCTATCACTCAAAACGCTAATCGACCTCTACGACATGAAATACATTGTTACGAAATCTCCCACCGCCGGCCCTGTCGCTCGTAAACGCAGAATAATATTTAGGGTCGAAGAGAGAACTTCATTTTCTGGGAAATTTCAGTTCGCGTGTAGATCCCGATACACATCATCGAGAACTCCCTAGAAGATTTTCCATAGGCGTACGCAAGTATAAAAAGGAAGACACTTCATCGCGACGGCAGAGAGTTTAGAAATAGTTATTAGAGTTTCTAGCTTAGTGGAGAGACGGAGAGATTACAGAGTTTTTATCGGAGAGAGCTTTGCGAAAACAACGGAAGGAAGACTTCCAGGTGGGTCTAGAACATCAAGAAAAGTTCTTCAAGTATGTGATGCATAAAACAGAGGTACGAATGGGAGGGAGAACTGAAAGAATATCTGAGAGGAGAACTGAAAGAAAATTTGAAAGATGAACTTAAAGAAGACCCGAAAAAAGAACCGAAGGGAGACCTTGAGAAAATCGACGAGGTCAATAAAAAAGTTGATGCAGTACGAGAGGAGATGAAAACCCTTCTCAAAAACCAAGACTGTCGGGACAAGTTTGCCACATCTGGTATTTCCGTAAAACCACCAAGTTTTGATGGTTAGTCGTCTTGGTCCATGTATCGCCGACAATTCGAGACTGCGAAAGCAACTAATGGATGAAGCGAAGAAGAAAAAGCTACGGCACTTATAGTGTAGTAGTATACTTTGGGGTTTGTTGCAGCGAATAACAAAATGAATAACAGGATCTGATTTCTGCATTGGAGTTGCGGTATGGCAATCAACAAAAATCCGGTAAATTTTGCAAGAATTTGAAGCTGATGTGAGACGCCTTATCCCCAGATGTACCCAGAAGCACCTGGAGATTTCAAGGAGCAGCTAGCGATGCAGATGTTTATAGATGGACTGAGAGACCCAGAGATAGGAAGAACTTTACTACTGACAAGTTACAAAAGGAGTAGCGATGCCTTGGTACGTTAGCTAGAAGTGGAGGCGACCTTCAACACCTCGTGGCCGAAACTGAGAGAGGTAACAATTGACGATCTCGAACAAAGATCTGGCGCAGCGAATGGTTCATTCGAGAAAGTTCTGGAGGAGATCAAATCGTTGTGGAATGAGTACCCAGAAGAGAAGAACATGTTAAGGATGTGGAAAACTGGGACATCTCATAAAAGACTGTTGGGTGAAAATGAAGCAGAGTATTTGCTCTTAGATGCAGAAATCCGGGGCATTTCATGGAAGACTGCAGAAAGAGAGAGAGAATATGTGTTTATTGTCCAAGATACAAAATCTTATTGACGAACACTAGTAAAAAAAAAGCATGTAAATAACTACATTCAGATAACTATACAATTACACAATCACATGAAAACAATACCCTTAAACACTCACATCTAGGTAGAAGTACACATATATCATTACATATAAGCACAGTCAATTTCATATATTTTCGTCATTAAAATATTCTGTCAGATTATAATAGGCTTTAGATGTCAGTCTTTCATGTAACTTTTTCCTGAAGGTTTTGAGAGAATATATGTTCTTTATGTCTGCAGCTAGCTCATTATACATTTTGACACCACCGTAAATTATCGAGTCTCTGATCAGTGTGGATTTAGGGATGATCAATTACAGATTCGCTGCATTTCGTGCAGTGCAATTGTTATTTTCATATGAAGCTTTATTCTTGTATATTAGACATGTAGTTTCTGAAATGTAGATTGCGGTTAGTGTCAGTATTCCGTGTTTCCGGAAAAGAGAGAGGATACCTCAGAGAAAGTGTTATAGATGTGGAAGTTCAGGATATATCATGAAAGATTGCAAGGTAAGAATGCCACCAAGTTTCAACTCACCTGCCAGGATGCCGCCAAGTTCGCAATCACCTTAAACCTTGTTAACAGGTTGAGAAGAATAACAGATAGTCTAACTATACCGGGAAAATTGAATGAAATGGACGTTATATGCACCGTAGACACCAGTGCTGCAGTTTCCTTGATACGCAGCAATATCCTTCGGCCTGAAAACGTGAAGCCTATATCATCTAACGTCGTGCTTCGGACAGTCACTGGTGAAAACGCACCTGTTCGAGGAGAGGCTGAAATTACGTTGGTTCTTGGGCGACTCACTATCACAGGTACAGTCTACGTCGCGGACATAGAAAATGAATTCATACTAGGAATGGATTTGATCAGTGACTGCGGGTTTTCATTCGACAACAAAGAGAAAATTATGAAGTTTGGAGGAGAACAATTCGTCGTTACAACCCCAGGACATAGGACCACACCTGCTAAACCGCGATCAGCGAAAACTGCGAGAATACCTGCATCATCGAGTGAAGTAGTTTCATTAAGTAAAGACCAAGAAAGCAGCGACCAGAAGGCAAAACAAGCAATCCCTGTAAAAGCGGCCAGGAGTTGTTTCAGAAGTTAAAGTGACATCTCCGAGTTGGAAACAACAGGAAAGGCTGACTTGGTCAAACAGAAAGTCAACATGGCCAAGTTCATACCTTTCAACAAACATCAAGAAGAGTTTCATTCGCTAAGCGACAAGAGATGGTAGAGCGCGTTGATAAGATGAAGGCCTGCTACTATCTGAGGGAAAATACTGGCGTATTTCAAGAAGGAGATCGAATATGGCTGTACAACCCTCGTCGTAGGATGAATGATGTGGTAAGCAGGGTTCAACATAGGCCTACAACAAAAATGAAAGTGGCTCACCTAGACACGCTCAAATGTTACAATGGGGATAATGCGATATTGTTTGATCGGGACGATCAAAATTGAGAGGGGGATAATATTACGAAATCTCATAGCGCCGGCAGAATAAAGAGAGAACGTCATTTTCCTGGAAATCTCAGTTCGCATGGAGAATTCGATACACACCATCGGGATCTCTCTCGAAGATTCCCCATAGGGGTACGCAAGGGGTTTTTATCGGAGAGAGCTTAAGTATTGCTAAGTGCGAGAGTCGAAGTAGAGAATTTCTATTACGGAGAGTTCAAGTACAGAGCGGTGGATAGTTAGTGGATAAATTTGAGTGATTGTATTGTAATGTATCGTATTGCGATAAAGAGTTGTAATAAAAGAAGTGAAGTGTTGTTCCGAGTTTTGATAAACGAACACAAGGAAATATCGTAACAATATTCGGAACCAAATATACCACTTTCGGAATGAACTTCGTGAAGAGGAAATAAGCTCATAGATTGTTCTGATTGGTATTACAATCTACCTGACATCAACCTCATTGCAGAAAAAATTCAGATTTTGCAATAGAATGACGACCCAGAATTAGATTTGAATATTCAACAATTATTGAAAAACGAGGGGAGGTGTTATATACCAAATACCAAGCAACGCGAATAGATAAGACCAAGCTTCAGAGTTCATTTGCATCAGGTGTTACACGCTGGTTACCGGATATTCAAAGCACATGGCACTTTTTTCTAGAGAATCATACTCTCGGTGGAAACCGATTATCAATGGAATCTAGTTATAATTCGGTTTGATTTCTTTCAGAATAATGTTTTGTTTTCAATAGATCAAAATTGATTTAAAATTCAATTCGTATTAGTTCTCTAAGTCATGTCCACATTTCTCCTACAGGGTTTTGCACAATTTGGCGCCATGAAGTATTTCACAAGTGTTTCGACTTCAAAATCGACTAATTTATAAAAAAGGTTTGAATATCCAATCCTCATTTCTGAACAACGAACAGAAAAAACCATGGGGCTATTCTTGAATCACTCGCAGTGCTGTTTATACGCTGTTGCTAATCTACGACAGATCGGATTGACCTCGTTCAATGAACGAGTGGTTAGAGAGTTGACAGACACCAGGGGGCCACTCGTTTAATGAACGCATACTTTGTTGATAAAGACCAATCAGATCTGTCACAGTTCAGAAATAGCGTAAACGTAGATCTACGGGTGATTCAAGAATATGGCTCACGCCTTAAAATGCCTTCGCCTCAGGTGTCACACGCTGTATACCATGAATACAAAGGTCATTACATTTTTTCTCGAAATTTTTTATATTATGAAAATGAGTTCATAAATTCCTAAGACCTAAGTTCCCTGATTGTGATTCGACAGTAAAATCGAAACATCTGTTCCATTTCATGAGATTACCACTGAAAAAGTAATCCGCACATAGTATGTCGTACACATATGTAGATGTAGACATATCACTATCCCCTTTCTCTGATCCGATATTATCTTTTCCCTTAAGGTTCTAGATTCGATGGTGTCACATGAAGCTTGGGGGCCCAAGGACCCAACTGAAAACAGGAAATGGAAAGAATTCAAACAAGAAGCTAGGATGAAAAGGATTTCGAAACGACGAAACTGCTTGGCTGATAAATTGTGTGTCCTCATTGGAATATGAACGAAAAATCAAAAATAATTTCACCTCTCGTGATATGCTCGATTTCTATCAATTGAAATTACCTCGAGAATTTTCGTTCTGGGACAAATTGGAATGTGACCTATTGAATAATGTATGGAAAACCTATCAATAAAAGTGCTGTTCTGATGAATATACTATTTACTCATTTTCTGTTTCACAGGTATCAATACCAAATCACAAAATTGATTACAAAACCTGTGAATTTCGAAAATATATTATATTTATTTCATAGTTTTTATGAAAACGTGTGAACAGGGCTGTAATTCTATATAGAAATCAAGCTGGATTGGAAAATGGGGTTCAATTCACTCGATAGTAGGTACAATAGATGTCTAGATGGGATAAATTACAATTTTGTGCCAACTTTGTTCAAACTTTTCAGGTTGATTTTCGAGGGGCTCTTTGGTAAAACGTTTCTGCATATTTCAAAATTTATCAATGTGAGTCTGACAATAGGGACTAAGGCATATACCTACTCGAAATCAAAAGGTTCCATGAAAAGTTCTTAATGTGTTGGCGAATTTGAAGTAGTACCACTACGCATTATAATGTTTTGTATTCAATATTATGAGAATGCTCACGGTACGCTAAAGCAGGAGGAGTCCCCAGATGCATCAGATCAAGATGAGCATGTCTTTTCTCTGGACTGCTCGTGCAGTTTTTCAGAAAAGCAAATGAAAGCGTTTTCGTGCCGTTCTCTCGAAACTTCGCACGATAAACAGGACATTTCTATACAATGTTTCTGTTTTTCTTCAAACACAATTTGTTTCGGATCTGAGAACAATAAGATTCGGATATTAAAACACATGAATTGCAAACAAGACTCAATCCTTTGAAGGAGGCATAATTGCTTCAGAAAGAATATGTTCGGTATTCGTTGTATCGTCGAAACAAGTAGTTCCTCAAGAATATCTAACAACATATCATTATGCGCGTTCTGTTTCTCAATATAACCTCCGAATCCTATCAGGGGTTTTTTTCTCGAGTTTTATATTGGGAAACTGTAAAAAGTAATGGGGAAGGTGGAAAGATGTGTAGCTGGATAACACATATCCAATACAGTTCTTTTCTTTTAGCTTCGTCCATAGTTCCAAAATAATTAGATCTCTGGTGTTCGAAATCCAAAATCAATTAATTCCACAATCACGTTATCATCCTCAAAAATTCCATCGTCTCCAAATAGAATATCCATCTCCACAGGGAGCTTCAATAATAGTGAGGTTAGTATTTGGATTAGATTTTTGTGTGAAAAAATTTATTCATTGATACTATTGTTGCTAAAAACAGGAGAGAGGTGAACATTTTTTCGTAATACTTTTTCAGCTGTCAAATTTCATTCTTGTAAAACTGAATACCAAAAATTTGCCTTCAAACGATATGAGAAAAGCTTCCTTTGCTATATCGACCTTCCTGACAGACATCAGAACAATGAGTGAACAGAAAAAACTTGTGTTAAGTACCATACCACGAGAAGTTGTCACAGATGTTTGAATGGAATGAAGTCATCTCTTAGTTCACGATTCCGTTGACAAAAAATGGTGGATGATAAAGGAAATTTCATCAATGATTGCGAGACTCGTAAAGAACAGTAAATATGACAGAAATCCACCTGTAACTAAATTTAAATCAACACACATATCTAAACCATTCGAGCGAATCCACATAGATTTTGAAAACATTTCTAAAGAAACTCTCATGACACTTATTGATACATCCTCTCTCTATGGTCAGGCATATTCACTAAAATCGTTAACAGAAGTATCAGTAATGTAAAACCTTATTGATTTCATCACTCATCGCGGCTTACCACTTGTTTACTACCGATAGAAGTATCAATTTGAAAAATGGAGATTCAGAAATTTTTTGGGAAATTTATAATATCGAACTACAACTAGGTATATGACATATCAGAGAACAGTAATTCAAACTCTCCTGTCGAAAGATTTCACTCTATCTTGATTGAATACTATAGATGTTGGAGGTTCTAGTGGTAGAATGAGCAGTTCTAGGATATAATAATAATAATAATAATAACACCGAGCAGAGGATGAAAAATAATACAAATACGAAAGACACGAAATCCCAAATTTTCATTATGAAAAAATTGCACATGTAAGTATGGAAGCTCGTAACAAAGACCGACCTAAATTCAGAAAAAACTAGAATATTCAAATGAATCGCCATAAACTGAAGACAAAGAAAGGCAATTACCACAAAACAATTATCAGAAACAAAATGGTTAAGGCTTTCGCGGCCGAGGTTTTCAGTATCACTACTTTTCTTCGGGTTTGAAGGACGTCGTTCTCTGGAATTTCTTCCTGACGTCATCTTGACTATTATTCCGATCAGAATAATAGTCAGTAGTTCGTGATTTGAAAATTCAGCAATCATAGAGTTTGGTTACTCTGACTCGCGGATGATAGGAAAGAGCTCAAGATGAAAAACAGAGGCTGTATCGCGAGGCACATCCAGCTGATCTTCGGCTTTTTCCTAATGTTATTCTTTTCATTTTTTGTTTCTCTCCTTTGTTATCTTACCTATTATTGGGAAATAAAGACCTATTATTATTATTATTATTTATTTGTCGTCTAAACAAGCCTAGTCGGGTCCGTACTCCCCACTGCTCCAACCCAGTGGGCGGACGCGCTAGTATAATTAACCAATGACCACTCCCCGCACCGCGGGGTAAGTGGTCACTGGCTCCGAGAATCGTGAGTCCTGAGCAGACGCAACGAACCGAGAATAACGGCCTTCTGCATGCGGCCGGCCAAGATCTCTGCCGCATTACGGCATGCCGGTATGATCTTGAGCTCCGAGAGTAGCGTTGATCTGGAACCACCGAGAACACCTATAATCAGAACCACTAACTTGACAGAATAGTCTGGGTGGAGCCTGTTAGTAGGAAGACAAAAGAAGGTATTCTGCTATAAGTGCCTGTTCCTTATAAACGCTTTCCAGATAACCTACAGGAAACCAGGGTGAATTTTTTTTCCGGAATGGAGTAAAACTCCTTTTTTGTTTTTTTATTTCGAACTCCTGTCGTCAGATATCTGAATCTTCAGCATGCCCAGATGTCTCGCAATACCATTAGTACCTCATAGTATCCGCAAAAATAATGACGTTCATATTGCCAGTCTAAGGGGCGGTATTATAGGTAGCAGTTGAGCTCTACCCAATTCAAATGATGGTCAGACTATGAACCTTCTTCGTTCGGTGTTCATTATGAGGACACATTCTATCTAATAGTTGAAGTAAAGTTGATTTTTTCCCATAAATGGCTATTAGTTGAAAAGTCAATCGACAGATTCCACTGGTGTAGAAGACAATGGTCTTTCGATATAATTTTAACCACCAATTCAACAAGTTTGAAATGGTACCGAATAAGTTCCATAGTCATTTATTGTTCATATACCATCGATGTTTTATTATCGTAAACTGCTTGCTGTGAGCTCAACCATATCAGAAAAGATTCTGATAATAGGTATATAAAAAATGTATATGTATACATATATTCACACACATATACATCATGAATATATATGATATATGCACATATATACATACATTAAATTGAACTGGCCAATACTTGATGAAATTCCACAATAACAAAAAATATCAGAGTTTCCTGATTATTACTGACAAAGAGTTCACAAAACCACAACGTGTTTCGCTATACAATAGTTTTTTCAAACAGAATAAATATACAAATACCTGAAGTGTACCGGGACAAGTATTTTGAATGAAACCCAATAGGTTTGTTCCAACAAGAGTCCAGAACCGTTCAAAACTGTTTTGAATTTGTACAAAGGCATTTCATCGTTCCAACAAGTAAATGAAATGCCTTTCCGCAAACTCCATACAATTTTGAATGGTTCTGGACTTTTGTTGGAACGAAACTTTTATATTTTTCCAGGTTGGTAATCTGACACCTAACTTCACTTCATTCATTGGTCTATTCAAACCATACTTTTGTTTCCATTGGTCGCAACGGGCGATCTGTACAATGCCGAATATTCCACCAAAAGTTGCCAATTGCCCGATTAGTTGAATGCGTAATGGCGCATGGTGCAATGAATGGTGGTGGTGTTGAATATTTCTTTTTCCATTGCTAGTCTCAAATTCTACTGGCTCCTGGCTTCAATTGTGTTATCCGTGAATTGATTACCGATACGATAAGTTTATGAGCTCTTGAATACACATCCGTATAATTCTGTAGAGGAATTTAGTGTTGCTCAATACTTCAAAACAATAGTTGTGTGTGTTGATTTGTGAAAATGAAGTGAAGAATGGGAAGCCATCGAGCATCGAGATCAACACAGTATTCCATGAAAAACCTCCAAACCAAAAAAGTATTGACATATACAAGTTTCGAATATTATTTGTCTCCATTCATCTTGCTACAATGACGTTGATAATGGAATCGATGTATCTGATACATTTCGAGAGCAATCTTCTACTTATTCAGTATCATACAATATCCGCTTATTGTTTTGACCAAACTATACTGAAACCCACAACAAAAATCATGAACTTTGTCATCAAAATCAGTCTGAGATATTTGTTATCACAAATCGAAAACAAAGCAACCATTTTTCAGATCTCTTTGGCAAAACTTTTGAGTATAGTTTATCAATGTTTGAGAGTTTTTCAGCTTGAAAAATTTATGATGAAATTTATAAACAGCCAGTTCTGTTTTCAGAAACAATAGAATAGTGAATCTCTTTTCTCGATCTCTAATCAGTTTTGGCGATTTGGTCTGTATATTGGACTTTTGAAAGTATTTCATGACTTGCATCATGTTGAAAGATGAAGTTAACACCTGTTGTCATAATATTATTTGAAAATTCTTCCAGCAATGTAGGGTTCGTCGCTCACCCCGAAAAGTTAACACTCCCCCTTTCTTCATTATTACCTATTCTCTTCTTTTATACTATATTATTATTATTATGGTACAAGCATCCCGAACGAAAAGTTCATTATGTCGACATGAAATTGAAAATACTGCGGCTAAAAATGAAGTTGAAGTTTCTGGAGTTTCTGAAATTAATCCGTATTCAGTAGAGAATCAACTCTTTCGTCAGCTATTGAAAGAATTAAAATCAAAATGCAAAATTCTGAACGAAAATAGAATTTTGTTAAAACTGGTGCAGATGATGTAAACATCCAAGGAGCAACGCCATCTGCTGGGTGACGACCAAAGTCTCAAACTTGCACTGCCCAAGGCAGAGGAGGCCTCTAATTTTCTTGAAAGACAAAATCGTTTTTCAAACTGAAAAACTTGATAGTTGTTAATCAAAAAAGGACACCATAAATAAAAACGCGACATCATCCTCCTTAATATAAACAAAACTAACTATAGTTCAGTGACCAAAAACATATAATGCACCAAAACGCATCACCCATAAAGAGGTGAATGCAACCATCTAGACAGCTGAATCTACAAATTACATGCGTGATATACACGACTTAGGAGCCTATTCAGATGAACAGAGATGAGATGGAGTCTCACAAAGTAAAAACTATGGGAACAACGGAAGATTTATGGTAGGGGGTAATGAAGAAAATTCAGGCATTATACAGTACCTAGAATGATATCACTTCATGTCACACGACTCGATCCAAACACAAATTCTGATGATTTAAATAAGTTACTAGTGAGACACTTGCAGGAAGTCGTTCGTGAGAAACATCCATCCAAAGTACCTGAGTTGTATGCTTCGATGAAAGTAACACTTAAAGAAGAAAATTTCAGAAGATCGTGAAAACGTGAATTTTGGCCAAGCGGTGCTCTTGTTTTTTTGTGAAGAAATGGACTGCACTACAGGTTCAAGGATAGACGGTGTGTCCAGGTAACAAGAGTTAGATATACATTCTTTGTCTGAAAATGTTTTCAGTGTGTTTCATATAAAGATATAATGTCTAGCAAATAAAATCAACGAGCTGACCGTATTCTTGAATTATTTCAATATTGATGTTTTATATCTAATTGAACATTGGCTTAGTGATGAAAACTTCAAAACTGTGAATATTCCTACCTATGATGTAGCTACTCATTTCTGTAGAAGGAATCACCGACATGGTGGGGTTGCTATTTACTGTAAAGAGAATCTGAATCCAAAAATTTTTAATTTTGGTGAATTTGATAGCAAAATTGACTCAGAATTCTGCGGAATTTTCGTTCAGTCTCTGGATACTCTGAATATAAGTCTATAAAGGTAATGTTACGGGTGACGTCACTGTTTTTCTAATAAAGCCTGATCAATTATTGCCTCGAGTCACAAAGCAAAACAAACAAATTTTGCTGCTTCGGGATTTTTATAAGTAGGTATAGACTTTCTTTCTGATTAAACATCACTCTTTCAATTGAAATGATCACTCGATTCCTATAACTTGAAAGTTCACAAGAGTCATTACAAGATCATCCACATGCATATATAATATAATATTGAACCAAACTGATACATTCTTTAATAGAGGTGTATTAGATTCGTATCTCTCATACCATATAAAGGCCAGTTTTACATCACAAATACAAATAGAATTTCTGAAAATACCAGTTGAAAAACAGTTCAATTATGCATTACCAAAAAAGGGCTACAAGATTTTAGAGACTCAATGCTCAAAGTGGACTGGAGCGTTTTCGAATCTGAGCACATCGGGGTAAATCTCTTATTGTGAATCTCTCCTTAATATTTTTCAGACTGCTATTCAAACTTCATTTCCTGTGAAAACAATGTGTGCAAATAGGTGTAATAGGTGTGTGTATATGTATGTTTATAGGTGTTGTATATGTGTGTGCATATGTGTGTAAATATTTTTTTTTTGACAACATACACATGCCACATGTGGGGAGATATGTTAAATTCAATTGTTCATTTTCAAACTCATTTCATTCCAAACTACAACGATCCTATTTATCGTTATCATTGTAATCATTGCATTGTGAAATGTAAATTAGCCAAATGGACTAAATAAAGGATTTATACATATTCTCTGCATCAAAAATTCACTCAATGAAACTAAATTGGTATAACGATTCCCTCAAACAAATGAGAAATAGTCTTGAGGCTGCCAAAACTATAGCGTAAGTATCCCAAAACTTTTACTATTATGAAGTCTACAAAACAATGAAAAAGAACTAAAAATTTAATCTTGAGGAGCATAAAGAAATTGCAAAAGAGCAAGTTATTTCAAGCTCCGTTAATATTTCAAAAGCTTGTTGGGCTTTGATAAATATAAATACAACCAAACGTACAACGAACTTTCCCATATTGAAATTCCTGGAAACGATTTGAATGGGTTTTTCTGTAATATAGCAAAAAAAACGATTTAAGATTTTCCTATTTCATCCACTGATGAATTAAGTGATCTGAAAACATTTCCTTCACCTTGTGGGTCATTTCTTTTGGAACCTGTGTCTCCGCAAGAAGTGTATTCTACAATATCATCTATGAAAAACTCAAATGAACGTGATATACATGATTTGAATAGCCCTATGATAAAATCAGTGGCTGATATACTCGCAGTACCTCCAATATTGATAATTGATCAAGTTTTAAAAATATCTAGAGTTATACCGTTGTACAGAAAAGGCTGTAGATCTTCACCTGATAACCACCGCCCGATTAGCTTTATTCCAACTGAAGGAAAGATAATAGAAATCACTTTAAAAAACGCCTGTATTCATATTTCGAAAGTCACTTCTACTTCAGTGAGTCCCAGTATGGATTTCGTACAACTGAATCTACTATTCAAGCTACTTACCAAGTGGCGACGGACATAGTGGAGGGTCTTGATGAGGGTAAGCATACTTCTTTGACATGATGTGACTCAACCAAAGCATTCGATTGTGTATCCAACACAATCCTCATTCAGAAATTGAGTAACTATGCTGTGAAGGGCACTTCTCTTGATCTAGTAGGTTCTTATCTTCAAAATAGGTATCAATGTGTTGACGTTAATAATATTATGTCACATTTCAAACCAATTTGTCATGGTGTTCCTTAGGGTTCTGTCCACGGCCCATTGTTTTTTATTATTCATATAAATGACTTATGTAGTTTTATTGCACCCACAAAATTTGTTTTGTTTGCTGAAGATACAACCCTCATATGTTCAAATAAATCACATACCAGTTTACCCGAATAATGGAAACTAATAAAAATTCAGCAAAAACTTGGTTTACAGCTGATAAACTGAAACTGAACGGTGAAATACCCAGATTAATATTATACCTTCATACTCTAGTATTACTCTAGGAAAGAGTGTTAAGTTTCCAGGTATTACCATTGATGATCGACTCTGTTGGTCCAGACACATAGAAATAATGACTCGGAAACTGTGGACGGCAGAAACCGCTGTCATGTGTATATTGAAAAAGCATCTGCATCGAATTTAGGTTGAAGAATATCAAGAATATTGTATAGCGATGTCCTTTCAAACGAGAAAAAGTTCGAAAGAACAGAACGAGCCGCATTCATTTGTTCTATAGAAAAACTGCACATATAGTCTACTATTTTTCATCAATTTCACCCCCGAAATTATATTTCACAACTCCAGTTCTGTAAAACTGCTAGTTGAGCACATATCCACGCAGAAAAGCCTTCCTTCCCTTCCGCTGAAAACATTACCCAACTCCTAGAGTGACACGAACTCAGTTATAGTCCCTGCACCTCTTATTGAATAAAGTGTGAAAGTTTCAGGAAATTGATGAATTTTGCATTACACAGTTTCAAGTTCGGCTGTATTAGATAGATTTTTCGTTAATCATGTCATTCAATGATCTCAATATCTTGGGGGAATATAACTTTTGTGGGTAAAATTTCCCACTCTTCATCTTCGTTACACATTACCTATTCTATGAACTTTCATTTTACCCTAACTTTAACGATCAAATACGTTCTAACCTTTTTGAATGTCCACTAATTATTCTTTCAAACTATTCAAATGAAGATTAGTTATTGAAATCTTCATACAAATGAATAAATATTCAGAAATAAAAATTATCATTATTTAGCTTCAGTTGTTCATATCGTAAATCCCACCCCACCACTAGAACGTATAAACATTTACAGACGAGAGAACCTAGTAGTGATGTGATTTCAGCTGA
This sequence comes from Zygogramma bicolorata, assembly GCA_032362365.1. Lineage (NCBI taxonomy): Eukaryota > Metazoa > Arthropoda > Insecta > Coleoptera > Chrysomelidae > Zygogramma > Zygogramma bicolorata. The sequence goes on from JAVJAQ010005880.1 coordinate 403,663, forward strand.
ATTTGTCAGTGAAAAGTGATATGTGTTAGATAAAGGACAACTGCGGGATATAGAAATGAGAGGCAATTCGAAGGTGAGTGGTTAAAATCGATCATGAAATTCAACTTCTGTTTTGAATGAATTTTCCAATTATTTTTTATCTCACATTTTCACTCAATCTTTTTGTGAGCGATGTGATGAGATTCCAGAAGAACTTCAGGACATGATTTAGTTTTTAGTGTGACAAGTCAAAAATAGAAGCCGATTTTTGACCTCGAATTCAGTACTAATAGAAATTATACTTCTAAATCACGTGGAGATGTGTCTAATCGAATTTAGTAGTTTTTCTTGGGTTTGAATATACCATACAGGCTCTGTCTGAGTGTGAAAAAGTTACAATTACTATCCCAAATACTAATTCAGGTCATACTCCGCTCACTTTCACCAACATCCGATTATAGGTATGATGAAGATGAACGAATGATTCTTCAAATATGACTTCAATAGTTCATCTATGAGCTTTTAATACAATGTTTAAAAATCGATAGATATCATCTTTGTACAAATATTTCACGAACAATTCAAACAAACCATTTGGATTGGGAAAACCTCACAAGAAGGAAACACACTCTCAGTACCAGCTCTTTAGTAGGTAAGTAGGGGCCTGCAAACTTTTATGTCATACTTTCTCGTTATTGAATTCACAAACGAATAAGTATTAGAAAAAATTCAAAAATTCAATTTGGTTGCAACATTCTCATTTTATATAAGTAACATTACAATGAATATTTCCATCGCATGTTGAAAATCCCATATGAAGCGGGACATTTTTGATCAATTACAGCAAATATTTCCATCGTTTGTTGAAAACCTCATATGAAGCGGGACATTTTCGATCAATTACAGCGACAAATTCCCGGCGGGACATTTTCGGGCCGGTAAATACCCGGTAGGTATCGAAAAATACCCGCTCGGTCCGTGTATCTATAGTAACGATTGTTAAAATGTACATTTGTCATCTTGACAGGCATAAATACTGAATTTTAAATGTCGTTGTTTCAACTCCGGAAATATTCTACCTTACACTCGTGCATTAAAATAAACCTGATAATTCTCCATTCGAGCATGTTGTCAGTAAAAAAACTGCATTCGGTTATTTTCATATTTTGCTCCTTCGGAGTCGGGCTCTTTCGACAAAATATGAAAATAAACTCATGCAGTTTTTAGACAACATGCTTTCATGGAAAATAATTATTAATTTTGAACACTTGTGTGATTACTCCCGAAAACACTGTCAAACAAAAACCATCGAGAAGCAGAAAAGTTGTGTGTCTATAGCAGTCTCATAGGGTGAATTTTATGCTCGCATCGCTTCAGATTGAGAAGTATCGATGAGTCTTATTCAAATTGAATTTTACATGACGTCGGTTCTGGATCATAATCCAACTGAAAACCCTATTCCATATTTTCAGCACCGGAAAAGTGTTTCGAGTAATTTATGTGCATGTATAATTTGGTGGGAGTATCGATGAACTGTGGAAAATTCAAGCTAAAACTGAATAGCATCATGTGTTATTAGGACAAAAAGTGTTGCTCCGCGCGGTGAACATATAGATTGATCCGTAGAGAACTCCAACAACTATGCGAGCCACACGAAGAATTTTTCTTCAAGTTACACATACTACTTTTTCTCCTAACGCGAAATAATGTGGAACTCTGGAATGATTCATCCAAATTGAAAACATTCTTTTTTACTGCCTAGGCGAAACACGTATCAATAATAGAATATAGTTATAATTATGAGGATTTTGATTCGATAGGAGAGAACGTCAACTTCAAAACAAGTCACGAAACGTTATATATTTTCGACGTTTGAAAAAGAGTCGTCAGTTCATTAGCACTCCAACGAGGTGTTTTCAATATCGTCACTGTTAGTACATACATTTTAGCTGTTACTTCACTACCCTCCTTTTCCATAGCGTTTCGTTAACACGAAACACTATCAACTGTATATTCGATGGTGTGAATTTCATTCAATATAACCGCAGAAGAGCTGTGTTCAAAACCCATCAGAAATACTCACCTTCTATGAAGGTCTTCGAAAAATCCGTCAAAGATCTGAGATTGACAATATCATTCTGTTATTCATGTGGGATAGCCGGGTGAGGCATATAGAATAAACTCGTAGAGATGAAAATATGCTCAGGCATCCTGATGAAATCTGATTTGAACCACCAATCTGTCCGTTCTTGATGCACAATTTGTGTTCACTCTTCTGCACTTCAAGATGTCTTGACATTTCACCGATATATTTTTAACTGTACGAACAAGGAATTCGATAAACACAATTCCTCGTGTATTCTGTTCCCAGTTGATTTACTATAAGTCAGTGTTGAACGTGTGTATTTGTTGTTTTGAATGTTATTCTAAGATTTCACCTATTCCTGATACGTTCCATTTTTCAGAGAGTCGACGGAGATTAGGTATAATGTTTATAACAGGAAGTGTAGTCTGTGTAGGTTGTATAAAGTCACTATGGAATATGAAACGATTTTAGATTTTCCTCGACCATTTTCCTATAAAATTATCTGGATATCCATTTTCTTTCAATATTGATTTTATAAAGTTACTTAACTCATTGATTTTTTTTTCAATTTCTGCACTATTATCATGAAGGATTTTTATTTACGTAAATGTGTAAACGAATAATATATCTCATCATAGTATTCATCAAAATATTTCCAAAAATATCTTCTCTGTTTTTTTTGACTGGCTTGTACATTTTTTATTCAATCATGTATCTGAGTGCAATAAAGTTTATTATTATTATTATACCTCTCTTGATACGTGTTTGATGTTTTGAGTTAGAATGTTGTCACAAAACTATTTCCATCCGCTATAGGTCTCATCAGTAGCACTCAGCAGAACTTGGGGATACAGTGAATTTCGTTTTTCCCTATGGAACGAAAATATAGATTTGAGTGATACTGTTCTTCACAAGGTGACAACATCTTCGTATGTCCGTATGTCGATTCTATTAGCATTAGGATTCAAATTTCTCAATAGAGTCGTTTCAATTTCGTCGACCCGATCAGCGTTTTTTTTTTCGGAATAAATTATTTACTTCGGCATTGTAATATACTTTGGTATACTTTTTTCTTGGCTCAAACCAGTTCAAATATTATAGTTGTTCCATGTCATTGGAAGAGGGCAAAAGTTGATTGTCATGTACAAGATATTCAAATAAACAACTTGTTTGACTACATGTCGAATTTCATATGAGTGATGATTATCTCGAACGCATATTTACATTTCACAATTTATAATTGCTCATAAAGGAAATCCAACATAATCATATCTCACACGCACATGTATAAAAAAATTTGTTGTCCATTAACCATATCTTTGGATTCAAATCTAATTTTGATGTCTTCCTTTCGAGTTTTGTGAGGAAAGAAGTTGCTCAAAGAAGAATAATGTGTTCGAGATAAATAAGAATTCCGAATCATAAATAAATCATCGATAAACAGGGATATTGATCAGTAGTCTGTTCATCACAATAGTTGCAAACTGTCCTATGGATGACTGATATGAAGTTTCATCAATTATTTATTGTATGTGGAACTATAATCCTACACAAAAGTTCTCCTGGAAAGATCAATGGAATGCAGATCTGAAACTCTTGAAATAGCATTATTTTTCTAGTTTTTTCATTTACGAAATAGCAAATGCCCTACCGAAAAATCAGTGAGACATCTCAGAGCGCTACGGCACTCGTACGTTAGCCGTCCCTTGCCCGCCCAAAGCTCTGTTTTCTGGGCGGACTCGTAGAGTATTCCAGAACAGATACAATTCAGTAGATTATTTCAGTTGATCTTGGTATTCTTGGTGAAAATGGAACTATAACAGAATTGTGAAGAATTCAGAAGTAAAAGTATATCCGTTTCTTGAATGTACGTTGAGTGTTACTGTGATTTGTAATGCATTATCCGGTATTTCATCATTTCATCCTAATTATCATTTAATTGGAGCACATTACTGTACCTTGTTGCGAACGTTTCTTGCATTTTTTGCCCCGAATGTCTGTTGCTAAATTTTACCTTGAAATCATTCAAGGTATAATGCTTTGGTTCCTAGGTATTATATACTGGTGTCAAGATTAATTTAAGTATCTCAAGATCACGGTTCAACTTCACGGTGACTCAATACGTTCAAGAGTATTTCCCTTTCACGTATTTTGTCTTATCCTCATTCATATTTCTTTTCGCTATATTTCAACTCAACCTTGAACATACTGCATTTAAATAGTGGTAACGTCCAGAATATATATATATATATATATGTATATACAAAGATAAAGTTCGACTGTCAGATAATTGATGATATTTTTAACTTTTCCAATTCAATATTTCTGAAAGGAGGAACAACAAGTATCGAATGAATAAATGAGCTTAAATACGACTATTGTATAATGTACCCATTACATGTCTGTTTGCTCGACCTCAATGATACCGATTATTCACTAGTGAATAATGAGTCATTATTCACTGCTGTCAACTACTCCCATGATTCAGCTATCATATTATATTGTTTTGCTACAAAAAATCGGGTTTTAAAATTCCATCGTGTAAACAACCAAATATCTCCAATTCAGTTATTTACCTACATTTTCAAAATAACAAGGCAAGGAGCATCTACTCTGAGTTATCAGCAACTATGAATGTGCGTGTCATATCGAAATAACTTTTAAATCCAAACAAATTTGACACCAACCTGCCATCAGTATTGTATGAAATATTCGTTAGAATAAAATATATATGTAATGTATAAAAATGTTCCAACAAAAAAACTTCAACAATTTCTTTCATTTGTCTGTTCTACTCTCGTATAATGGCTATCATTTCCTTGGCGATTTAAGCCACTAAACCAGTAAACTTTACCCCGTGAATAATAACCATCATTATACGCTCGTTGAATAATATACTATTATGCACTCTAGGGATTGAAATTTACACTTTTGATTCCTTATTCCATAGACTGAAGTGGCACATCTGATCCCTAGGGATTGAAAATTAACATTTGAATCCTCGGAGATTTCAATTGAAACATGTTGTGAATTATTTTCTGTCGGCGCAGTATCTTGTCGCTGCAAAGAACATCTGAACACAGTTGTTGCAGTCGAAATGCTTGCAAATGTGAATCAGAAATAATATTTTCATGAATTAAGGAATTTTAGACATAATCTTTCGTAACATCGCTGTGTATTATTTATTTTGTGGATTGCCGTGGTGACTCACGTGTATCGAAAGTCGAAACTGGAGGAATTGCCGAATTGTAGCCTTCTCTTTCTGCATCGGGATAGGAAGTATGACTTCATTCTCTTGATGTATAATATACTATATCATGAAGTTTGTAAGGCCAGTTTTCGAATTCTGTTTCAAAAGGAAAAAATCATGATTTTTTTTGGTGATTTTCAAAAGTACCTATATTCAACAGAATTCCGTGAGTACATCTACAAATGGAATTTGATTATTTATAGAAAATCGTCGACTGATAACTCAAAACGAAGTTCTTCTTTGAACATATGACGTTTCGGCTTCCACTTTGGAGCCATTCAAGACTTCTTCGCGACTTGGTGCTGAGGTCAATTTTGTGTCTTCAACAACATGAAGACCGTTGCCACAGCAAAAACACTCTACTCCTGAATAATTCCCCAAGCGATAGGAGTTGAAAAACGCCCTCAATGCCTTAACAAACGAGACGAATCACAAAGGCTTCCCAATTCCTGGAAATAATTACTATCCCATCGAACAATTCCCTCATTTAATCCTTTCAAACCAGATCTACATGGAGTCCAACCGCAGGTTCAACAACGTCGGACTCTCATAAAGCCATAAATACCACTCCTTCATCCACGAAACGTTGGCTTGCTTGAATCCACCTTCACACATGAGAAGTGGTGCTGGTGGCAGTTCAAGAAGGTCATAACCGTGGTGATGATAATTGAAATTTAATAGGTTTTTGTAATATTAATCGATTATAGCGATACCATGTAGATATATAGTTAATGTCATTGAAATATATGTGACCAATGATGAAATGCATCACACCTTCAGATATTATTAAATCTTGTCACCATTACCACAGTCTTCACTTGGTCAAGATGAGAGCTGGGGAGACTTAGACTCCGTCACCAAGTCGCGAAGAAGTCTTGAGAAAGAAGTACTTCACTTGGGTTATCGATAAGTCGAGTTGGCTTGCTTGAATCCACCTTTAGACATGATAAGTGGTGCTGGTGGCAGTTCAAGGTCATAACCGTGGTGATGACAATTGAAATTTGATAGGTTTTTGCAATATCAATTGATTATAGCGATACCATGTAGATATATTGTTAACGTCATTGAAATATATGTGAACAATAAGGAAATGCATCACACCTTCAGGTATATTGAGTCTTATCACCTTGATTGTTCACACTTCACAATAAACACGGAATATGTCTATGAGGGATTTTTCTGAATTCACCACAGCTGAACATACTTTCATTACCGGTATTTAGTATGCAAGGCTATCATTATCACATGAAACATTGTCATGAAATGACGATACAAATGGAGATTAGTGAAGAATATACCAAGGATTCTGACGGAATTGATAATTCCAACATTAATCGAATTATGATGAATGAATATTGGAATGATCTGGAATATGGAAGAACTGGCGGTGGTGAAATATTCTTTGGTATACATTCTAACAGTCTGCCCCTGAAAAAATGAAAACTTGGAGGTACTAAATCGCATCTCTCATAAATTTCATGAGGTCTGGATGACCAAGCTCAGCTCGATATTTAATTTTGTGTGAAATTAGGTTATTTGGGAATTATATGGAGATACGAATTACGTAGTGATGAAAGATGAATAACATTTTTTGATCTTACCAATACAATAATGACAATTTAACTCATGTATGAAATATCCCATGAGCCACCGTGATTTTGTCATTATGACAGCGGAAAAACTTTGCCCTAAGTTTTTCAGCGACAAAACGGAACCTAACTCTTGAAAGCATGGCAACCAGAATTGTAAACAAATCTTTGACGGCGTCTTTGTCAATTTCTCACTTGCGTTGATCTGTGAAAATGAATATAAGAATTGTGTGTTCAACAATTTTACTCTTCCGTTGAATTGAATGAACCAAACTGTATTCATTGAATTGTCGTACCGAATTACACTCGACCTTTTTTTTGTCGAAGAAAACTTGAAATTCATCATTCGAGTTTAGTTGCCTTCCGGCAAATTAATTCAAAAAACTACCAGGAAGAATTGCCCGTTTTAAGGACTCGTAAATTTTTCAAAGGCGGTTTTTTCGTTGAGTTGCCAGGCAACAAAATTTTCATCGAAATGTCAAGTTTACTTCGACAAAAAAAGCTCTCATGTGATTATAAGTGAAAAAACTATGCACTGGTGATTTGAGTGAAGAATCACGAGTGCGAGATTCATCCGTAACAGCATCGCTGTTCCCTTGGCCCGTTTATTGAGATCTTCGTATACTTGTATACGGAGTCTGAGTTTTTGATGAAATCCAGCAGATGGCCTTCTTCCTTGACGGACTACACCATTTGCTCCTGATTTCAGTTTGTCTTGTAAGAAGCAGTCAGTTCGGAAATAAAAAACTAACATGCCTCGGCATGCGCTGCAATGCCTTTCCGTCATGCTCCCGTTATTTCCGTTGTTGCGGTTCCCTTTCCGTTCAAGTTCCTGAAAAACCCGTACCAATTTTTTATCGACCAATATCACGGAACTCGTCCGCCATTTTTGTGAAATTTCTCGAAGTACTTGAAAAACCATATGCAAAATTTCAGCTCAATCGATTTGTCCGTTTCCGAGTCTTTAAAAAACATCCGAACAAACCGTACAATCATTTTGATAAACAGAAAGTTACAGGTTAGGCTCATATGAAACAAATAAGGTTTCATTGGCAATGTTCCTGTCAAAAATATGATTCCACCACGTTTCTCTTTTTTCTGCTTTTGTTTCAAACACTCAATGCACTCAGAATCAGTTTTTGTGAATTCGGAAAAGAATAATATTCCAATGTATCTTGTTGTAATAGCTGAGCGCATTATTACTCCATCAAAGATACACTGATGGGAGGAACTTACGAGAAAATCATTGGGACATTTAGAATTCATTATTGATTTTATGACCGTTCACATTCTGTAAAACAAAAACTACTTCTTCCACAATTATCTCATCGAAACAATGCATATTTAAGGCGGAAAATGAAAATCTCCTCAAATCATGGTTATTATAATTCTATTCGATATCTGCAAGTGAATGGTTTACGACTGAATATGCTTGTTTTCTAAAATGTAAATGTACCTACCTATTCTTCTGGAAACCTTCCCAAGATTCGATAAGAATTGACCAAATGATCATACATGATAACCACCCCCAAAAATGGAAAGTAATATATCGTTGTCACCTCACCTCTGGAATGAGATAACATAACGATTGATACTTACTCAATTTATCACAGTTGATATTTGTTACGACAAATATGAGAAAATAATACTGATAATGACCTCAAGAAGACGAGATGTGAAATCTGAGATGTCTCTGAGTAGGTCTTTGAAAGTGGCAATGACAAGTAGGTACTCAGGAAAATTTGTAGCTTTCTTCATATATTACGAAAACGAAAAAGTTTCACCTCTCTCTGCATTGTTGGATAGAAATTAAAAAACTCACACTTCACCTACGTTTTTGTTGATTCATAATAGAGTTATGAACTAATGTTCTCTTCTGTGATAGCTGGGAGATTTGAAAAAAAGAAAGGAAAAGTAATTGCCGAAAAGTAATCATATATACGATGCGTTTGACGAAAATTCAATTTTTCATAGTTTCTTCAAAGATTATTTCCCTTGATGCGAATAAACGATGAAAAAGTTGAAGGCTAGACTGCTTTTACAGAGTTTAACAGCGATAAAATGCACTTGACCTTTCAACCGATTTAATCTGATCAAAATAAACCGGGCATTTGGTTCACTTTTCAGGTACCACCTTGGGCACTATATTGTTCCTCTTTTCGATTTTGATGTTTTCTGAGTTAAAAGATTTTCTGGAAATAATCTCGACATATATATATATATATATATATATATATATATATATATATATCCCTCCTTCACCTAGCTCAATCGACCAAATAATAATCAAAGGTAATACCACGAGTCCTTCAAATTTAATCGATGAATTTTTATTTTCCACAAAAACTTTTTTATTTGGCAAAAGTATGAAAACAAACCGATTGATAAAATCACGAGTCCGTAGGACGAGTGATTTTATCTAATTCGGTTTGTTTGAATGCTTCTGCCTCAAAATAAAAAAGTTTGAGTGTTTCGAAAATGAAAATTTATCGTATTAAATTCGAAGAACGAGTTATATTTGAAGAGATTATTTCTGGAACAATTAGAGGGAAGAACAATTCATTTACATAAGAAGGAAAAGAGAATAGGTGATGTCAAACAACGATGTATGCCCTCTATGGTCCAGAAGAGACACGATGCCTACGCAGTGAATATGATAATGCTTGCCGACGATACCAAGAGATGGCGTCACACCTCTTATCGTACAAGGTTGATAATTGAAAATTTCTTATGAAATGAAAATCGCGCGAGAAGGAACATAAAATCATTCGTTATGTCGTTGTATCGGTTTCTTCTCATACAACAAAAAAATGAATTGTATTTAATAAAAACTAATTGTACGCCATCTCCATTTGAGTTAAGGAAACCTTGAATATTTGAATCGGTCGTTCGCTATATCTGTCATAAAGTTGGGGTTATGAGTTATGAGCTATTTACGTGTTTGAGTGTTCATTGAAATGTGTTATGTTATTATTATGCTGGAAAAGTGAGAAGTGAATGACTATTAATAATAAGGTAACTCTTCAATCATGATAATTCATATAAACATGGGCCAGTTCGATAAAATTGACGCGATAAACCGTATAGTTTTGACAGTTCAAAAAAAACAACGTTTTATCGAAAGGACCAGGCAGTTCTATCAGTATAGTACCCAATGATTGGCTAGAATAACCATAGAATAACCCGCTACTATTGGTTGAAATACCAAAAACGTCACATTTTGACAAGTGAAGAAAATAATCTAAGACAAAACCCCTTGACTTGCACTCTCGGGATCTCATCAAATCATCATACACTCAAGTCAGTTGGTAAGGAATATTTCGAAAAGCATGAAAGTGCACCACACATTTTAACCGATTAAACTTGGTGCACTTGGGATATAATCCCCGAAAAACTGCATACCAGAGGCAGGTATAGAATTGAAGCGGAATTTAGGAAACCGATTCTCTGGTCAATCAGAATTTGTCTTCGATACAAGGACTTCGCCAATTCACAGCTGATGAAGGTCAAAGCCAGAAACAGCAAATTGTCTTCTGGTGGGCATTTCGAATTGAATGCAAATTGTGATAAACTAGAGAATCTGAAAATCTAGTTATCAGTTAGTATCAAACCTCTGATCATCGATGCCGTAGTTTATTGGGGTATTTCAACAATCTTCAAGCTATTTTGTCAGAATTATTATCAGTATGAACATATCCGTCATAAACACATTAATATATCTCATTGAAGGCTATTCATATAGTTGATCGTTTATATGGAAAAACAAAGTTATGAAATGTCTCAGATTCATCATTTCGATTGTAAACTCTGGATGTTTCAATATTTTACTTTTCTCTAGTTATAATAAATTTTATATTTTTACGACCTGATATCACAGCGAAGAATATGCTCAGTGATTATAAAGCTCATTGACATATTTTTTCAATCAGAATATGATTGTTATGATCTGAAGTAGTTTCACAATAATTTAATTCGGAAAATTCATAGGGATGTTTGTTCGTTCCACTCCTTCATTCGAGATAGCAAATCATTGAAAATGGTATCAATCATTGGTAAATGGTCAATATGGACATTATAATATTGCTGAGAATTTTTTTTTATTTTGTTCAAATCTGAACCAACTGGTGGAACAATTCTTCCATTTAACCAGATATCAAATTAATGATTCAATTTCCGTCTAGTCCTATGACACAATATTCTCCATATTGATTAGATTCTGATATTTTTCAATGAAGAATATAATGCTCAAAGGAATGATGGCATGGACACTTGGACTTACACATATCATTATCAGCTCCTTTATTATGTCACTGCGGTGGGCAAAAATGGCCGTCGACGACAAAATGATAAAATTGAAAAAAAAAAACTCAATCTCCCCTGGTGGTTATGGGTCATTCATTCAACTGATTTGTGTGAATGAAACGGAATATTTCAAGGTATCCAGAGAATCATGTTTGTATGCAAGTGCATTTCTTTGCGAGTTTTCACATCAAACTGCCGCAACCAATGATGAGGCCTTTGGTTTTCGAAATGAGGGTGATGAGCATGTTAGTGGCAGTAACTTTGTTCTTTCCCGGTGCAGTTTCGGTCATACTTTCCACGGCGAGCTATTTTCACCGTGTTTTTCTATTAGGTTTGATACTGAGCCACAGTGGTTAGATTCTTAAGTGATGAATTTGCGCTTATAAACATTTTCAGGCAATCAAACCACTCTAAGAGCTGTACGGCTCATTTTGTAGGATTCTTTAATTCTCAACTTAACGAAAATTTTTCAGAGCCATCATTTCGTACTGGTTTTTGTTTCTTTTTTTCATGATGATCTCAATAAAATATACAACTCAATTTTTTCTTCGAAAATCTGTAGGAATCGAACCTTTTTCATACATCAATGAGGTAGCTCGAAAACTATACAAGTGATTTCCTACAATAATGCAACTTTATCGAGCCGATTCTGAAAAAACAAGTTCTGAATGCCACCTGACTATTTCAGATGATGATTACTCAAAACAAACTAGGACAGTTACCCAGCAGTTCAAACTGAACTCATCAGGTGTTTGAAAACAAATAACTGTAAATCAATGAGAGATAATGGTGGCTTCATAACGACATAACAAGTAAGCATTGAGATCATTGTGTATTTGATTATTGAGGATGATTTCACATGTTCCGGTATATAGCAGAACAGTATCATCTGCAAAGTTGAAATATCTTGCCAGACTAGCTAGCTCAAGTTTGAGTACATGAAGAAAATAAAACAGCGGTCACCGACCCCTGTGGCATCCCGTAAGCGCTGGACAACCATTCACTACTTGTATATTGGAGCTTCTTATATTGATTTCTATCAAGTAGAAATATTATAATTAAACTTTACATAATACCCCCAAATCTCATCTTGAATAATTTACTCAACAAACTTTTGATGCTCACCACGTCATAAGCTTTTTTCAGGTCGATGAAAACTACTTAACCATCCACAGCCCTTGAGATCCAATCTATGAAGCTAACGGCAGCACCAAGTGTGCTATTGTTTTTTATTAAACAATATTGATATTTATCGGTCAGTTTGTGGGTATCATTGAAAGCTATATTTTTTTATTTTTCTAGGAGTTTAGAAAATGATCGGTTCGAAGCTTTCTAAAATATATTGACCTAACTGTAAACATTTTTTCATTTAACAACATAACAAAATCGATGAGTAAAACTGACAAAAATCAGGATTTAAATTTTCTCCATACTCCCACTTTGAATCTCATCGATTCAAAACTATATGGAAATTTCACTCTGCGCCCATATCTCGTGAAAGTATCTGAAGCTGCTTCATCTGAAACGTCGACGTGAATCTCCCTCCAGTCTCAATCTGAATCGGTAATGTTTTGTCAAGATCTGGGAATCTACAGCGCTTGCATCAAGAGGACCCGATTCTTTGATTTCTTGTAAAACATTGAAGGTGTGAATGTGACTTTGTCACATTCCCTGGTGAAACCTTTGTTACAGTGGGCATCTGAATTAAAAACAAAATGTGGAACTTACATAATTCGGTTTCCTCTAGAAAAAAATCTAATTGAAATTTTTGGCGGTCATGTCTGTTTTAGGAGTTACAGGTCCATTTTGTTGTGAAACTTGACCATTTTCAAATCGAATTCCCGTCTTCAAAAATACACGGAATTTGTCTATCTTCTGACTAATCAGAATACTATACACGCCCTTATTCCCTTATTCTTTGGGATTTCATAGTTGAACAATGATTTATTTGCCATGTTGCCTCCCCCATTGTTATTGTTGACAACTGATCATACTAATACTGAGGTTTCGAAGGTTGAATCTCCGAAAATAGACGTTTACCAAAAATTTTATTAAGTTTTTTTGTGGAGAAAACCGAATTATTCTTCAAGACATTCTTTCTTTACCAAGTTGATCATAACTGTCCACCAGCTGATCCACCATTGTGCTGGTGGTGAAACAAATTCACAGTTGATTCCACTGTGCAGAACTTTATGGATTTATGGCTTCATAATTCAATTTCATTTTGGGCATCGAGAAAATTTGTTCCATTGTTACTATATCTGACAGAAGGCTAACCCAAAATAGTCGAGAAGCGCTGAAAGTGGGCATCGCTAGAAATGAATGGAAGTAATTCTGAATGCACTGCTGGAACAACGGCATAATGAACAAAAAAATCCAACATTCCAAACCGGATCTGACAAAAAAGGGAACAGCTATATCTATTTATGTGTCTTCAAAAACATGAAATTCACTTACTCGTTTCATCGGTAAAGGAATCGAGAAAACGTTCAGTCTCTTATTATCGAACTGGCAAAAAGTCACACATTTCTCCCTACAAATCGCCTCGAAGCTGCGATGAACGATTCAGTACTAAAATCACTTATTTCCTCCAAGGGCATCGCTTTGGTTACAAAACATATAAATATATGATTTTAATAATTGGGTGTTTCTGTATATATTTTCTTTAGGAAGAGAAGGTCCGCAATATACACACCTGTAAGAGTAAATGGACGAGAAGTAGTAAGTCTCTCCTGAGGCAAGTTCCCATGATATTTTTTATATTGCTCTTTTTAAATCTGTCACTTTGCATGCATTCGTGCACCACCTTAAAAGCAAGATCTCGACCACAAATGGTCCAAAAATGATCTCGTAGAAATGCCAACAGAGCTCGTGGACCTAGAGGCATTTTCATAAAGTGTTCAACGCAAATTGTACGACGCAACAATAGATCATATATCAAGATGGCGAGAGGGTTGAAACTGGTTGAAAGAAGCTCGATATATGCGACCATCTCAATATTTTATTCGTAACGAAGAAAATATCTCTGCCCAACAAAAAACAAGGACATATCATCTTCTGTATCCGCTGAGAGAGATGCGATTTGTTACTAGGCTTTTTCGTGAGTATACACTAAAATCGTATGAGTGCTAAGTTGGCTCAGAAGATTCATTTCGAACTGACGAAAAACGAATTCTTTCACAGAAAACAAGCTGAACTTGTCATGAGTGACAAACTCATTTTCAAGATTATCCAAAACATTGACATTACAACTGATGGACTAGATTTCATGGCCATTTTCCACATAGCACGATGCGAAATACATTAGACGAAGAAAGGATATGCACCATGAAGATATTGCGAAGGACAGAATGATGATCATATACATGAATTACTCTATCCTTCACAACCTTTCTTTATCTGCTACATTGAGAAAGAAATGCATTTGACTTATCCTTGGAGAATAGCTCATCCCACAGTCTCATGTCTCTTAGGATCTGTCCATCAGATTTAATGTCAGTGATCTGAAACGATTCGTTCAATGGAATCAAAGATGAAAAATTGATGAATGTTTTTTTTAAGAAGTGGCCAGAAAGAAAATGAATAAATATTGCCCCGAAGTCTTGCCTTCAAAACCACAGCGTAAGTATGATGAGTTGTCAACAATAACAAAAAGGGAGGCAACATTGAAAATAAATTAATGTTGTACTATGACATACCAACGAACTGATGACGATTTGAAAAATGGTGAATGTTTTGGAACAATAATTGTGTTTTCTATTTAAAAATATTGAAAACAAGTAAATAAGCTCGTGTGTGGTGTTTTGATCAAAAGAAGGACAAATTTCGTGTGTTTCAGAAGACAGAAATTTGATTTGAAGGTGGTGAAGTTTCACAACCAAATGGACCTGTAACTCCCAAAATAGACGTGACCGCCGAAAATTTAATTTGGATTTTTTATTGAGGAGACCGAATTATATGAGTTCCACAGGAGTTTTTTCTAATTCAGATGCCCACTGTGACCAAGGTTTTACCGAATATAGTAAAAATATGGTGATATTCACACCTTTAATGTTTTACAAGTAATCAGAGAATTGGTGGTCTCTGATGTAAAAGCCGCAGATTCTCAGACATCACCGATATAAAATAAAACTGAAGGAAGTCTCACGTCGACGTTTCACATAAAACATCTTCAGATACTTTCACGAGATACGGGCGCAGAGTTTTGATTTGTAGAGATTCAAAGTGGGAGTATGAAGGAAATTGAAGACCCTGAGTTTTTTCAGTTTCACACATGGATTTTGTTATTCAGTTATTGAAAAAATAAAAAAAGAATTGTCAATATATTTTTGAAAGCTTTGAAACGATCTTCGGATTATTTCAAGTCATGCCGCCCTATCCATTTCAGTTCTCACTGGAAGTGTTCCATTAGACATTCCAGATACTTATCAAATGACAAAATTGAGGTGGCTATATAACGAAATGAACCAATACGGTGGAATCTGCCCCCCAGAATTTTTTTTTTTCGTTTTGCTCGGAAAAGTGTGATTTCCATGGAAACACTGGTATTTGCCATCCAGATATCACGTGATCTAGAATGCCTAATACACCGGTTAGATGAGGTTAGAATTATCAATGACTGAAATATTCAAACAATATTGTTATGGATAAATCTATCATCTATATCATTCAGTATTATGCCAATATGCTACTAGAATTTATATTTCAATATTGTTATATACTCCCCTGGACAATATGAAACAGAGAAGAAATTCCAATGTTCAAAATTGAGTTAATAAGATATCTGTAAATGGAATCAAAATATCTACATTTGTGAACTCACTCAAGGTCACAAATTTGAATCAAGTTTATTTGTATATTCATGAATGCATCTCTACCTGTACAAATTTCCTGTTGTTATATTCATTCATTTTCAAAAAAAAACAGAGCCAGGAAGTTGATTAGATATATCACAATGAGTGGATTATCAACACAATTGACTAAAAAAAATATATCATCGTAAATAGAGTTGCTCTGGACCCCTTGGACTCCAACGTTTGAAATGCTTGGTGAATAATAGACTGGTCTTCTTTTCGAATTAATATTCATATGACTCGAACTACTGAGCTTTATATTCATTCAGTGATCTCATTTGAAAAATCTGTTGATTTATGAAGCAACCATTATCTCTCATTGATTTACAGTTATTTGTTCTCAAACACCTAGAGTTCCGTTTGAACTGCTGAGTAAGCATCGTAGTTTGTTTTGAGTAATTATCATCTGAAATTGTCAAGTGGAATTCAGAAATTGTTTTTGTCTTAGAATCGGCTCAATAAACTTACATTATTGAAGAAATTACTTGTATATTTTTTGACCGAGCTTATTGATGAATAAATATAATAAAAATGTTTGATTCATATACCTATATATATTTCCAAGGTGATAATTGAATTGGAAATTTCATTGAGACCATTGTGACAAAAGCAAACCAAAACCAGTATGAACGAATGAATTTAAAAAAGTTTCATCAACACGGAGAATTGGAGAAAACTACAAAATGAGCCGTGGAACTCCTAAGGCTGGTACTTCACGACATGATAAACAGACAGTTGAAACTTTGTATATGTTGAAATGATCGGTGCTGAGAATAGACACAACATACTTTCAATTGCTAGAGTAAAGGCACAGTCTAAGCACCGATTATTTTAACCGATTGTTAATCAGGTCGTGAAGTACCCGCCCTTAGTGTAGTGAGTTTGATCCGGAAAATTGTCATGAGCGCATTTCTCGTAAAAATTCATCACTAAAAAGCCTAAATAGTGTGGCTCAGTATCAAACCCAAAAAAAAGAAAAGGCTAAAATTGCTCGTATGGTCAAAACTGCATCGGGCTACAACAAAATGACTGCTGCTAAGATTCTCATCATTCCCATTTGGGAAGCCAAAGGCAGTGGTTGAGGCAACTTCATGTGGAACCTCGTGAAGCAATGTATTTGAATACAGATATGCATTCCAAATCGGCGGTTGTTTGCATGTTACAGCTGAATCCAGATAGGGCACATACATGGAGTCTTCTATTTGGAATATTGTTGGTGATTAGAGTATATCATGCAGATATTCGCATCAATGTGTGTGAACCACAACATATTCGATGAAGTTAAAACATTCGAGGCAAATACTTCCTTCCTATGATCATTAATCTCTGTTCGTACGCTATAGAACGACCTACCATGGACTTCAATGAATAGTGTCTTGGTACCTTAAAATTATTCATTTCATTATCACAAATTAGCCCAATGAATGACTCATTACCACCAGGAAATTTTTTTTCTTTCAAAAATATAATTTTATTGTCGACGGCCAGTTATGCCTATCGCCACTGAAGTAATGAATTAGTTAATAATAATATATGCAATTCCATGAGTCCGTGCCGTCATTTCATTAAACATCATATTCATCATTCAAAAATATCAGAATCTAAGAAAAGAAATATTCTCGCCCTCCTTCATGGCACCAGACAAGAATTAAATCGTTTATTTTATATCTGGTTGAACGGAATGCTTGTTTTACCAGTTGATTCAGATTTGAGCAAACAAAAAAAAATTTCAGGTACATTATAAAATGTCCATATTGAAATTGCAAAAATTTCACGCCTTCCTAAACGGATAACAGTTCAAATGTTTTTTATATAGAAAAACTATACCGTACATTTGAAGTGAAATGTCCATATTAGGATACTAGAACTTCGTTCTTCTGCGTCATGGCCATAACATCACACTCTTCTTCGTCTTTTAAATTAGATTCAATATTTTATTTTTGTGTTATAATAATAATAATAAGGTACATTTCATTACAGTTTTCACTGTACGTTTAGATAATAAGTTGATGTGATCTTGAATTGGGAAAAGTCGTGATATCAAAGTAGGTACGTGTGAACAGATATAGGAATATAGAAATCCACCACATTCAAGGATCTCCTTTTGTGGTTACTTTTTCCTTCATTTATTCCCATTCAAACTTACTGGAGTTGTAATTATGTAAGGTAAAACTTAAGAATAATACTGATATTGTTAGCACATTCTTTTGTATACATTATACCATTTTTCAATGATTTGCTATCTCGTAAGAAGAAATGGAACGAAGAACCATCCCGATGAATTTTCCAAAAATCAAATCATCCTAATTCTACTTCAGATAATATCAATCAGATTCCTATTATTGAGGACAATCTGTCAATGATCTTTATAATCACTGAGAATTTTTTCTGCTGTGATATCAGGTCGTAAAAATATAAAATTTATCACAAAAGAAAAACAGAATGCCGACTAATCCGGCTGAAAAATCAGAAATCGTTATCCTCAAATTTTCACTCCGAAATAATAGGACTTCACATAGCAATTTAGCAAATAGCAAATTCAAATAACTTATGGAATGGGTCGATACTTTATTGTGTGTTTTGTAAACTGTCCAGTGAGGATTAAATAACGAATTGTTTTTTTAACACCGCGTGAATCAAGGGACAGGAGATACGAATCAACATTTACTTTGAATTTCTGAAGTTTGTAAGCCTCAGGAAAAACCTCTCATGGCAAGGAGTTCCAAACCTTAGCTGTTCTATTGAAAAAATATCCCTGAGCAAGAGAGGTTCGACAGGTTTCCAAATTCACAACAAAGGGGTGGAAATTCTGTACTCGTCGAGTCATCCGTGTAGATATTGCCAAGCGGGGAACGATTGATAACAATTCGGAAGAGCATCGACCGTGAAAGTATCTATAGAAGAGAGACAAGTCTCCGACCTTTCTACGATGTTCCAATGAAGTGAGCGAGTCTTGAAATCATTCAACGAAGTTGATGAAATACTCCTGAATCGAACTGAAGGCTAGCATTTTCGTTTCAATTCCAAAAAAATAATCATTACCAAAATCCGCTACTATAAAGTAACTGAAGATGTGTGTAGCTTGAAACGCGATAGTCATTTATATTCCCAAAACGTAAAACTGTCAGCAACATTTTTGATTCGAATACACGGTGAGAGTCAACCCTTTGTATGCCTGAAACCATGTTATAGCCAATTCTCGCTGAATGACAAACCTACAAAAAAACTATTTATCCAGAAATTGTTTTTTGATGACACACCCATTTACTGAGAACTATAAAACATTGCTTACTCTTAAGATCTCAGACTAGTTTCAATTTATAATCCCAGACTAAATCTTTTATTACAGTATATCTGACAACAGTAAAAATATAAATGTTTACGATAATTTTTCAATTGTCTCGAGATATGAAGATATGATGAACCTGTAAGATTGACAAATATTGAGTGAATGTTTTCGTTATGCTGAAAACTTCATTCGAGTTTCATTCATGTGTAGAAAAGCCACACTCAAATAATATCTTTCATAAAGTTCTTGTAAACATTTCCGAAGATTGGGTTACTCGTTAGACCCGCTTCACAGTTCGCAATACTTATTGCAGGTCTCATTCTACTTGGACATATAAATCCTTTTTGTTTTGTCATCAATCAGGTCCACCAATTCATTAGGTAAACAGAAAATAATAATTTCAAATCATCGAATAATTTAACACCGGATTTATGCAGCAGTTTCAAGTATTGAGAAATAAGTAAGAAGCTTCGAAAAGAACTTTCACTTTTCAATGGGGACGTTTATGCATTCGTCATAAAAAGAAGGATAATTTCCATCTCTTTTCACATAAAGCTTATGATTTATTACCTGAAACTGCTGTATAAATCCGGTGCAAGTAAAATGAACTTAACTGATACTCATCAGGAAATAAGATGGTGGGTTTAACCCTGGCTAACCCAACCAAGAGGCAACATGTTACAACTTTTTTCTGAGATTGCTGATTATGTGACTATATCTAGTAACATTTATTGGAGTTGGCAATATCGAAAGTAACCAAAATTATCAATAGAATTGCACCGGCAATAAATTATAGGTTCGAACCCATTTTCTGCAATTGCAATAATTTATCGCAACAGCTGATCAAGAAGTTCCTACAGTGCATGTGTGCAAAAAAAATTCTTTCAAGACCTGCGCACTGTAAAGCGGCCCTAACTCAATGCTAGATTATTCACAAACCTCTCCCCCGAAAAAAGTAAACCTGTCGATAAGTTCTAAGAGTTAGGAGCTATTTTGCAGATATAGGGGATCCTTGGTTGAGATGGGCAAAATGCCCGCAATCACAAAATTTCGATTTGACCTTCGGATGAAGTTACCCATTAAAAAAACAATATTTTTTCCTTTCCTTTCTTTCCCACCTTCTGAAGGTGAAAAATTGACAAATATCACGTTCATTTTTGGTAAAACTATACGTATAAAAGACATTATAGTCTTCAAAATGATATTTTGAGCCTTCAAAAAAATGTTCCAAATTTGTGAAAATTGGTGGAACACCAAAGTATCCTGGGTGATATTGATCATATAAACAATGCTGATATATTATCATAACGTTTGTTATATTATCAGTGTTGGCATTCGACAAAAAAAGTATTTTTTGAGGATTTGAAACTAAAATTGTCTATAACTCTTTCATTACCGAATTCAGCGAACGTTCATGGGAAACAAACGTTAATATGCCATTTTCCTTACCAGAAAGTTATTTTGATTCGAATTTCAAAAATTACCCATTGTACAGTGAACTGATGTTTAGTTGAGGATGTTACATGTTATGCCTAGTCTTCCACTGTTTTTTCACACGAAGCATGTGATTTTGTTATTGCCCCATCTGATAATATTCACATTTTTTTTCTCGAAATCTGAGGTTCAGAAAGATAGAAAAATTCCATGTGCTTATAAGACTATCTCCTCTTCAAGATGAAATTTCAAATTACTCCCTATTGAATAAGTCCATGGAAAAAAGTTCAAAATGAAAAAATAACTGTAGAAATCCCAAATTTTCTTGGCTTCGATAACCTGTTTGCTGTCTGAAGAGAATACAGTTTTCATCTGTTATTTCTCCATATATCAATTATTTTGGCCACCATAATTCCGAAGAGAATTTACCCTTTATTCTTCCACATTCATTGAAGCTTCTTGATTCTTCTCAGAGAAAGGCAATCCGTCTTGTTTTGATTTTCAGAAGTAAAAATACGAATAAGCCTATAATGACTTTCCTATCAAAATGTGGTCCAGACTATATACAGTGCATATGAGTTGTTAAAATTTCAAATTTCCGAACGGTGTACAGGAAAGAACGGAAAATAATATTTCAAAAAGAGTACGCTACCCTGGATGTGATTCTGAATTTGAATATTGATTTCATTTCTGAACAACTCTTCTGAATGAACTTCCTGATTATGTCAAAAATGAGATGTGGTTTACACCTGAACAAAATTCCTATTCCCCTGTACACTCTTTGGAAATTTGAAATTTTGACAACTCATATACAAGTATTTTGCACTACACATATTTTTATGAAGAACGAAATTTTCTGACAAATCAATAATAAAAAAGTTATCCATATGGTGGAAATTTTTGGATCTCACTGTGTATAATCTGAACCACATTTTAATAGGCCAGCCATTATAGGCATATTCGTCAATTCATGAAATCATATAAAAAGTATATTTCATCCGGTAAACAGATGGGTGAAGGTCGACCTCTATTCCGCCTCTTGGACATTTATATTCCCAAAATCTTCAATTACTGTGGAACGCTAATGAATAGGGTATCAATGAATAAGTGATTTTATTCATTTCAGGAAAATGGCTTCGATAATCATTCTTTCGTGAAAGAACATACCGATTTGGGATGTAAAGAAGAAGCGAGCTCAGAAAAACAGGTATGTATGGGTGAGTTGGTATTAGGTATAAATTTATCTATATCTCATGGATGGGTGGAAGACTATTTCTAAAATCGGCGGGGGTGGTACTTTTGGAAGGGGGGCTGATCATTTCTGCTCCCTAAGATTCGGGATACCGAGATGATTCAATTCGAATACGGTTGTGTGAAAATTAACAATTCGAATGGCTATTGATGAATTAGTCATGACAGTGTCACATTTTCATACTACTAACCAAAAAACTCCCTTCTCGATAAAAATTCCAAAAAGGTTCTAAAAATGAGACAAACTAGGTTCCGAAATATCGCCAAGTATATTAATTTTTTATATCTCTCTTTAAATTAATCTTCAAATCCATGAGGAATTCGAAACGTAACTGACAAAATAGTCAGTAAATTTTAGTTTTTAATTATATTGTAGTTACGTCGGGATAGAAATACCAATTTGCAAAATTTGCAGAAATTATGGAAGCTTTTCCTTTTTTCATTTCCAGGAAGAGAAAAACCAAAAAATTGAATTCAGGACATTTATACCTTCCCAAAATATTCACACAATATTTAAAATAACTTGGCAACGGCTTTATCCAAATGTATAGCAGAATATGTGAAACTATTTTATGTAAGAGTTGAATATTCTTGACTTATTAGTAATTTTATTCTGTTTTGAGGCTTCGTCGAGTACGAAACGAAACTGTTAGTTACTGAAGAGGTTCATTTTCGGAAATGATAATCTGTTCTATAGAGAATATTTCCAAAAGGTGTCATAGACGTCAAGATCAGCAAACATAGATGCCATGTCATGTAAGCAGGGTCCGGTGGGTTTTTACATATATTCGGGTAACATGCTTGGGGGGGTACTTTTTTAATATCAGAACCTAACTTCTTCTTTCCAGTAACATAAAACAGGTCAATTCTATTTTATATGGAATATCTAAAAAATTGTTCTAAAATTGTTCGTTTCCGTTAACCAGCTGACGAACGCCAACCCTCAGAAGTCGAAACTTGTGCGAGCAATGAATCAACGAGGCCTTACCTTTTAACGTGCGATTACCCAGCACGGTGGCTCGGCGAAGATTCGAACCCCGGCCTTCCGCTTGATAGGCAGATATGCTAACCACTACACTACCGAGACAATTTTTTCCTTTATATATTGGTTGCATCTGAGCCCCCCAGTAAATCTACGCACATTTATCGCCGATATTTTGATGAACTTGTCGAGTTCAACCGTCAATTCTCTCCTCCATTCAGTTTTCCAAACGGATAGATGAGATAAATGCGGATTATATTCATTCTGTAATGAATATTCTTAGATTGTTGTAATAACTGCAAACAACGGTATGATTCCTCCATCAGGTATATATTTCAATCAAATCAGTGGTTGTTGCAAGTGAGGGTGGTAACGTTCATTTAGCGGGCCGTAATAGCAGCTTGAAAACATAGTATGTGAATTCATTATGAAGTATAAGGGGTGTCTCACTAGTGCGTATTCGCTCGAAATATCGATAATGCGAAAAGACCTAATGAAACGAAAATCATATGGCACCAGGCAGGCCGGATTTCAAAAGATAATTTCCGATATACAGGGCATTTTTTCGGGATATCAAATATGAATGTTTTCCCGAAGAAAAGCAGGCACTGAATGAAACAGCTGTTTCATCGAAGATCTGGTAGGATGGCTCGGAGAAAACCAAATTAGCATGCAACGGCCTGTAAAACATTTATATTCATAGAAGGTGTTTCAAATGCTACTTTGATTTCCGTCAACTTCCATTTAAAATAATGCGATTTTTCCAAACTATAAAACCGTATAAATCAGTCTAATGGCATGTTACATAAAAAAAATAAACTGCCGATTTTACTGTTCCCAATGAATTAAATTCCATTGACGTTAAGTCCGACGGCGTCGGCGATCAAGGAATAGTTTCTTCTTGCCCAATCTACTGATCGGAAAACATTACATCCAACTCCCTACGTACTCCCTTCCAGAAATGTACTGGTGCCTCATCTAACTGAAGCTACATTCCATCTTTGATGTGATCAGGTAGGTGTTCTAATATCTTGAAGAAGAGAAATATCTTCTGAGAAATCAAAGAAGTTCTTGTAAATACGATTTTCTTTCGAAAAAAATATGATCCGACAACGAATCTTTCATCATCCATTCACGTTTATATTCGTTAAATTACAGTGAATGCCTGAACCACATGTAGACATATCTAAATTCATTCAAACGTCACCTTAATATTTTCATGTTCAATTTTTGCCTCTTTTTTATTATTCAATCTCACGTTAACGTCCTGAGGAGGGCAATAAAGATTGCTGAAAGCTTGACGAATAACAAATAGTTTTCTTTGTGATATAGCCCAACACAACTGACTGCAATATACATATATATATATATATATATATATATATATATATATATATATATATATATATATATATATATATATATATATATATATATATATATATATATATATATATATATATATATATATATATATATATATATAATGTAAGAAAGCATAAAAAACTCAGTCCGCCATCTACAGACCTTCGCCATATGGGATTCAGAGTGATGTCACTTCATTTTGCAAGTTACTCTCAGCAATATAATATTCTTTTTTCCATCTTCTTGTCCTAACAGGTAGATGTCGAATCGAAAGAGAGACCTCAATGGGGAAATGGGCTCGAGTTTCTCATGTCCTGCATCGCTATGTCGGTGGGCTTGGGAAATATTTGGAGGTTTCCGTTCATTGCAAATAGAAATGGCGGAGGAGCATTTTTGATCCCGTATCTCATTGTCCTCACGTTCATCGGCAGACCGATGTACTACTTGGAGATGGCACTTGGGCAATTTTCGAGTAGGGGAAGTGTGAAAATGTACGAAAAATTATCTCCCGTTTTCAAAGGTAAGTTACATCAAGGAAAAATCACTTTAGATCAGGTATTATCACATTGCTTCAATATCGCAACCGATCAAAACCATGTATCATCTCAGTCAATCAATTACCATAATGCGCACACTCAAAGACATACGGTTCAAACTCGACCGTCTATCGAGAATTTATTATTTTCGGTCATGGATTGCTTCGAATAAGTGATGATTTGGGTTGCTTAGATACCATGATCCTCCTATAGATCGGTAGATTTCTCGGCTTCCCCATGACGAATGCCCAATATTCTCTATAAAAACAGGTTAATTTTCTACCCAATGGGCGCGAAATCTTTTCGGGACTACTGTTCGATTCATACAACCCACTGTAATGGCATGATAAAGTGAAAATCAAAAACCTACCGCATTTGAAAATTCCTAGTACTCCCAAGATTCAAAGTCAGTTCGTCTGGGTTGATAACATCCTAATAGCCAAGTTAGGCGAAATAACTTGTATGACTTTCTGTCAGAATAGTTATATTAGTCAGAACAATCGTGAAATTGAAAGCTGAATTATTTTCTATATTTGACCTCTAATCACACTGATGAATTTTAGTTACGATGAGTAGCATTTTTCTGGAAGATTCGAAAGTTGCGAAAGGGGCTACTTTGAATGATGAAGAAAAAGCACAATAGTGAATGCTCCGCATATCTTTTTCAGTACATAAATCAAAGGTGAATAGAACTCACAGTAATTCTCAATTCAACTTTCACTTCTTCATTGAAAGATGATATTTCCCTTTCGCATTCCTGAAAAAGGTATGCTTATCATATATGAGGAGTTCACCAGTTAGTATATATTAACCACATACATGGGACATATAAATGGTGCTAGCAGATGCGTCGATTCAAGTTGTCAGTGATTGGCCAGTCTTCTTCTGAAAATGTGTATTTTTTCTCCGTCCATTCAGCCTGTTCAGTGGCTACTTAGTGGTTTTTGTGCCATTTCCTCTGATAGTATACCCGTTGATAGGTATGGCTTTGTGAAGAGTGCCTTTCATAATCTCGCTGCCTGTGTAAAATCTTCTAGCTCCTCACAGTGAGCTTTTCAGGACCCCTCTTCTTTTTGCTTTTGGAGGCTTCTTTATTTTCTTTGGGGTGAGTTTCATATGAAAATAATTTTTTCAAGATTTCGCTTCTTTCGATCTATTGAAAGATTTTCTTGCATCCTCTCTCAATTTATACAGCTCGCGACACTTCCAAGGGGTGGAGCTGCCACCGAGTAGGGCCAGCCTGACTGGGCATAGCTTCTTACAGCCTTGTATTATTGTGTTTTGAATCCTACTCGTGTAAGATTCCAGATCGCTGTTGTTCTCAGGTGTCCCAGACGTTTCTCCTCCCTCCAGAGCCCATCGCAGCTAACAGAAATAGATTTCCCAGTCGCTTTTCCTGGGGTCACGGAGTAGTGAGGAGGCTGAGATGTCAAATTGCTAAATGACGGATGAGATTGAGATTATCCTTTCAACACTGAACGGCTGGTGAATCGGAATTCACGTACAAAGTACAATGAAACAATTGTTGCCATTTTTAGATGTATGTTCTTTAGAAATAAACAGGATGGTATGGAATTTGATATATAAATGAAAGACAAGAACACGTTCAGGTGCATTTCTTACGACTCAAAGAATTTTTCACAAAATGAATGACTGTACTGCAGAAAGATGATTACGAGAATAAAAAGCAAATGATTTTTCATATAGCCGAGGCGAATGGTTGTAGCCCACAAATAGTGGATGAGATAGCCAGTAAATGTAAATTGAGGGAAACGCTCCGTTGATTCTTCTACTTCCCGAATAGATGAATAGATGAGAGTAGTTGGAAGTTTATAGCTTTTCCATATCAACATCATTATCTAAGAGGACTTGGACAGATATCGATAAGGTGAAGTCTACACCCGTGCAAGAAAATTTTACACTTATATGGCCATAATCTGTTTCATAATGTGGTCCGTTATAGAACGTATTGAAAATCTGTATTGTAATGAAAAATCTGTATCAAAATGAATTCCCTCATTATGATGCAGATCTGTCATCACGATGACAGATTTTTCAATCGATTGAAAATCTAATTCAGTGGCGGAAGGCTGAAACATTGAAAATTCGGTTCAGAACAAAATCAACATTTCCAATACAATGTTGAACTCTATTGAGAATAGCAATAACGAAAGAAATGTAAATATTCCTTCCACTTCCAGATAACTGGGACCCACAATAAAAGTATGAATGTAATATTCATAGTACTTTATTAATAATCGGATGTCGAGAAATAGAGTATGCATCTCTCTGTAATGGTTATTGGTATACTCGCATAACCATACGAAACTCCACTTCGGCTCTTACGGTATCTCGGTTAATGCTCGTGTATTAAAAACCCCCATTACATCATCGTTACATAATATACTATTGAAAATACAAGAGGACCTTGGTAATCCTAAAAATAAAATAAAAAACTATCAAAACCCTCTTCAAGGAACATTATGAACGATTAAGATACGGCAAGATAGAATACTAGGGTGTCTCAAAATATGCTCTGCACAATAATAATGGAATTAGTGAAAGCAATTTGAAACTGATCAAGGATGTGCGTAATACGAGGCTGCTCGAAGCATTCGCGAGTCTAGAAATAGGAAATGTAAAAATAGTATGAATGATGACAAAGAGCCCTCCCCTCTCAGTCCGTTATTCAGCCTTATGTTGAAAGAAGTTCATGTCGGACCAAGAAAAACTTTTGCAGGTAGTTCTCATTATATATATTATTTTCAGATAAACTGATGCCATTGAAGTTTTGATGACTTCAATGAACTTTGTGATCGGTTATTTCCAGCACGTTGAACACACTGTTGAGATTCTTGGAATGTATATTTCCAAAAGTCCTCAACCTTTCAGTCAAATTAAGCAATAATTTGGGAATACAATATCCAGTAGTCTATCTTTTTTCACGGTTATCAAATACGTGTTCCCTCCGTAGATGAAGGTCATGTCTTTTTTCAATAATTCCACTTTTTTCTATAGAAATATTTACCATAATCCGAGAATATTTTTTTCACACTATAAATACATCTAACCCATTTCAGTACATTGATTTCGTTCGACAGGCATTGGATATGGACAAGTTATTGGATGTACTTCCGTTGCGACTTACTACTGCATCTTGATGGCAATAACTCTTTTCTACTTCATCAATTCCTTCACTTCCGATTTTCCTTGGGCTACTTGTCAAGATCAATGGACAGCTTATACCGAGTCGAGGAATATCACATGTATCGATAAACATAGTAACGCATCCTCTTTGACGGGAAGTGGAACAATATCTTCGTCGGAGCTATATTTCAGGTGAGAATAATATTTTTATATTACGATATTATAACACCAATGATTGGAAAGGGTATATCTTTCATTGAACATCCGTTTTTGTTTGCCAAGAACAATGGACCCAATTCGACCTTGAACTCAATATTAAATAATTTGATATTGAAAACTCTTAAATTTTCTTGAGCCATTTCGAAAGATTGCTGACTTGTTAATGAATCATTGGTATCGCTGTTGTTATTGGAGATTTGAAATCTCTCAAATCGGCATGCTCGTGAAATTCTTCACACTGGAGGTACAGATGGAAAAGACTTTCTCCTCTCTTTATTTTATGGGAGGAATACCTGTATGTAATCATTTTCTTGGAGAACCATTATTGGATTATTAGTCTATTAGTTTTTCACGTCGAGTGTAAACTTGAGACAATATTATGGACGTATTATCTTCCGATGGAATTTTCAAATCATGAATGAATAGGGACAGTTTTTGGTATGGGTCTCCGAGAGCTCTTGGACTTCATCTGATTTCTTTCTGTGAGATTTTTTGGAAAATGCAATTCATCTTCATACTGATGAAAGTGTTTTGCGACGAAAAGCAGGTTACAGAGAAGATGCAAGCTATCGATCACAAAACCTGGAAAAAGTGAATCTATGAAAACGATGGTATGTTCAAATATAAATATGTTTGTGTATGCAATTATAACAGCATATGATCATTTTATGTGAAATGAAGATTGAGATAATAACTTTAATTTCACAAAATATATCGTATGATGATACTCGACGAAAAAAACTCTTACGTTTTTTTCAAATTTACATAAAATGAAAAAGCGTGATGCTCAAAGAACAAAGCTTGAATCGCGGCAATGAGATATCAATTAGCATTGGGAATTTTCTACTACTGAGAAAGGTTCGACAGGTGGTCATGCTCCGATCAGGAAGGTGGGAGGGCTGCCTTCGACAGGTCAACCGTGATGGAACTCATAAAGATTAAACGATCGATGATATTTCGGGCTCTTGTGAATTCATAATTCAAAACAAAAAAGAGATGAAATTAAAAGAGAAAAACTATATTTTCCATCTGTAATGACTTCGAGATCGAATTTCGAATGTTATTGTGATGAAATGGAACACATGTTTGTGAAAACTATTCCGTAAACAAATAGTTTTGATTCTCCACCATCAATTTGGGGTTCATTGCATTTGACGACCGAGTACCTTATACACTTCGACTTCATTCTAATTCACTGCCAACACTCAGATATCGAATAATTGTGTCTAACGGATCAAATGAACTATCAATTCATCCCCATTCTTGTTGGTTGAGTACATCCTTTTTTCTTCTGCTGCTTATGTATTTGTGGAAAATCTAGCTTAATAATTTCCCGTTTGAACTATCGAATACTTGAGATCACTCTGAATATAAAGAACTCAACACAGCTTCAATTGATTTTCTGACTGAAGCCCAGTTAGAATTGTTGAATTGAAAAAAATCGAATGAAGGCCTGAATAGATCTATGAGGACCCTCAGTAGAAAGGCTTGGAATTCAACTGAAGAAGAATATCCGAAAATTATGCCTTGTTGTGTATACTTCAACAACACGAGCACATCTCAGGTACGACCAGTTACATCGGCTGAACCGCCAGTACTGACTTGGATTATCCAATGGAAGTTTGACAAAAGAATATCCCTGTCCTGATGCATCCATACTTTTACCTATACAAATAATAAAATGTTCGATTTACATTAAAAAAAAAAACATTGAAAAAGAAATAAAAAAGTTTTCCGAAACTTCTAGAATTTTCAATCTGCTTCGGTAGCTGAGATTCTATCCCAATAAATATAACTTTGATAATATAAAGTATCTGGTGCAATTTCTGTCAGAACACATCATCATCGACGAGCTACTGACGGAATTTCCATACTTTAATCGTACGATACAAACCAACCAATAATAAAAATTCATCTCGCTACCAATCACAAGAAATCTCCTGTGCAAGAAACAGTTTTCTTTAGAATACATGGCATACAAATACCCTGAGACGACTTACATTATATGACGCAGTTCAAAAGAATACATTATCATCTGTAACTCAACTGTAATTTTAAGAGAAATGAGAGCATTAGGTCAATGTTCTTTCAATAGTGGTAGCGTGAATTCCGAATGAAACTGTTCTTTGAATACAAAATATGGGTTGGAAATTTTATTTCGATTTCCAAAGATTTTCAAAGTTTGTACAGAATAACCGCCATGATCGCTGTTATAAACCAACCTTCCATATATTGCTTCGAGAATAGCAATTTTTATTCATCATTAGTTATCTTATTTTAGTGGCTTGCAAGGTTTTATTATTTCTTGTTTTTCTCAGTAGTCATATAGAACTTCTTTTTCATCAATTACGAACTTTGTATAGCTCACATAACTTTATTTGATACTTAGGATTCACCTCAGCAAATTTCTTGTTCTTTGTTCGTAATAGGAAGCAAGTATAGAGTATTCGATTATATTACCCATATGTAATGCAGAATGGTTAAGGTTTTCGCGGCCGAGGTTTTCAGTTTCACTACTTTGGTTAGGGTTTGAAGGCCGTCGTTTTTTGGAATTTCTTCCTGACGTTTCGCTGGCGCTAGTGGCTATCTTCTTCAGAGACTCATACATCTTGGGTTAAACTCCGATGACTGGGTACTCGACTCCAAAAAGCTTATTTATGTGGATTAAGTAGCCTGGAGTGATAATTACTTTTTCCGGATTCGGAGATATATGAGCCTCTGAGGAAGCTAGCCACTTACGCCAGCTAAACGTCAGGAAGAAATTTCAAAATGCAATGACCTTCAAACCCAAACCAAAGTAGTGATACATATGTAATGTACTCTCTCGTTTTATTCTCATGTTAGTTTTGTACCAAACCTCATTTCAATAATTTGTGTTATTTTGGCACAAACACATTTCAGTCAGTTAGTAAGTAACCTCTGTTCTATATCAAAGTATGTTTGGTATAATTACAACCTGTCTGAAGATTTTAAGGAAGTGATTGAACGTCTACGGGGAAAATCATTTCCATCTGTTATTTTTGATAACTCACTATAAACAATGAACATTCTGAGTAACATTCTGTGACCCCTCACAGATCTTCTCATTCTCGAAAATAAAGGAGAAGGTTACAACAGCGCCTTCGGTGGTTGTTGACCCTAAGCTTCTAAATTTTACGCGGGAAGGTGGCTGTTACATTTTCAAATGTATTTTTGTGTTCTGTTCCTATGGTATTCATAGTTTTTACTGATTTCCACCATCCCAGGAATATTCCTTAATTTTCTCAAGGGTATCTCAGGGTCGTACAGAGGATATGAATGTGGTGTCAGGTACACAGATGACGTAAGCCACACCAAACTAGTGAAACCAATCGAAAATAAGAGTAGAGAACCATGAGAAATATTTTTGTGTTCAATTATGTCGAATCTCTCATTTCCTGACAAATCCTTTACTGCATCCGAATGCCCTCAGAACATTTGATATCACTTTTTTATTATCCATGAAATTCTTGGAATACATGAATGAATGAGTAGTGCATATCATAGGAGTTCATGAACAGGATATTTCTCCGGTTTCTTCATCGAAAAGATCCATTCTATAATGTTTTCAATGATTTCTATGTATCTAAGAAATCATGAGAAAAACATTCAAACCTACTTCAATATCAATGGAGTTTTCGGTTATAATTGCACGAGTGCATAAAAATTACCGATAATTTTGCAAGAAAGCGTGATATCTAAAAATTGCAAGTTTATTTTCATATTTTGGCGAAAGTGCCCGAGTCCGAAGGACGAGAGGGCTCTTTTACAAAATATGAAAATAACCGAATGCAATTTGTATAAGATATCACGCTTGAATGCAAAATTATCTGGTAATTTTCATGCACGAATGTAATTCATTGGAATATTTCACGAATGAAGAAATTCTCAAAATGTTATTTTTTTTTCATTTATACTTTCCTCTATACATTGTATGGATCACCTAAACGCGAAATGTTTTTCTATTTTTGAAGTCTATTTGACATTCATTTGTGTTGTTTACTGACGTCTAGCGAAACGGTTTCGAATGTGTTTTTATGGTGACTTGATACAATGCAATTACCGCTGTAAGTTTTCGATAATTGCATTGCTCTTATGGGACATTTTATATATGAGGGAAATATTCAAAACTAGGTACGTATTATCGTTTTGTTTGAACCAACCTGAAGTGAGAGAAGAGAAATGGTCTGAAATGACTGTGAATTGAATGATATAATACCCAGGTATAATAATATAGTTTCAATTGAAGTCATAATGAATATAATATTTGATACATCATGAGCGGAATATTAAAGCACTCGTTTTGAACGATCGCTTCTTGTTATTGCATTTCGATGAAATCATATATGAAATAAGTGTAACAAAAGCATGACACATATAATTTTCATTCAATGATATCATAAAGATTTCATGGCAATATAATTGTCATTTTAGTGACCAAAATTCTATGACCTGCAATTTACGGTGTATCTTACTGAACTCCACCATCCTTGTATCTGTTTCGATTACATTTGTAAAACAAAAATTTTTCTTTCAATATGCTCAGTTTTAGAAAATGAGTTAGCAAACAAAACGAATCCAGCTGCTTTGAGGAAATCATCGCTTGTTATTCATACCAACTTTTTTGTCATTGCATAGAGTTTCCAAAGATGATGTTGAGACAGATTTCTTTTCCCGGTTACTGATTCGAATTTCGAACAAAAAAAATAATTCTGAGAAGTTCCCATACCGTTGTTTGTCTTGATCAAGTGTTGATAGTTTGTGATTGACGGTAGAGAGCTCGGTATGTATGAGTTCTGAGATTCCTTGTGATTTTAACTGTTTGTTGTGCTGGAGTCATTAACAAGAACTCGAAGAAATATTCCTATGAATACTGCAATCCAACCAGTCAAGAAGTAACCATATATATATTGTTGATGGATGAGTATGCGAAGTTGTTATTCTGGGAGTTTATCCGTTGGGTTGTGAGAACGTATTAAAAACAGTGACAATTTCAAAGACTACTTATTATCGTGAGTTTGAGATAAGCTTCTTCATAACAGTCAAAGCTTATCGGTCATCTTATGCAGACAAAATCAGTGAAAAATCATTTGAATTTTGGGTAATATGCATGGTCGAATTATGAGAATTAATTGTAGATCAGTCACGTGAAGCGTGGTGTAATGTATGACGGGTGACAATTGACAATTTGTTAAGGATTTATATTGATCCATTAAACCAGTATATCTATTGCTCACTTACTCTGCCATAGAATGCATGTAACATAATGAGTTATTTGACAGAACAGTATCGAACGCCTTCGAAAGGTCGAGGAACAAGGCAACCGCAAGTTTCATTCATCATGATTATCATACATATGGCAACCTCTTTTCAATTTTCAATTTCATTTATTTTTTCGACAATTCAGGAAGAATGAATTTGGGTTGTACTGTACAGTGGGTGGCAGTGAAAGAGGCCTCTTATTTTTGCTGCGAGGTTTTGCCCGATTTCAACGAAATATTCATTGAAACTAATAGATATATCGTGTTTTTCTTCCATTAATATGTCCAGACCCATCGAGATTCTGTTTTATATTGGTTTACTCATTTTGTGATTTATTGTCAGCCACAAGTTTTCGTTGTAATTTTTTTTCATTGAAATTTGACGTTTATTATTTTCAAATTGTATTTCTGTTGTAACGAACAGTTGAGTTATTATAATTGTTGTGTTTCGATTTTCTTACTCTGCTAGGTACCTACAAGAACCCCACAATATTTCCTTTCAAACACTGTACCTCTATTTCAACCTATTTGTATCATTTTATGTTTAGAGAATAGACAACTTTGCAATTCACAATCCCACCGCTCTGTTACCAGTATGGTAATTACTGAAAGGGTATTATTTTTGTATTATTTGGACATTATCATTTGCTTATCAACATTTCTCAACTAGTTCACACTCTAGCAAAAATAA
The DNA here is from genome assembly GCA_032362365.1 of Zygogramma bicolorata. Lineage (NCBI taxonomy): Eukaryota > Metazoa > Arthropoda > Insecta > Coleoptera > Chrysomelidae > Zygogramma > Zygogramma bicolorata. The sequence continues at coordinate 437,915 of JAVJAQ010005880.1, forward strand.
TCCCAACGCTAGATCACTAGATGTAACGACTGCGAGAGCTACTGTTATTATGTATGAACTTCCTAAGATATTCCCCTGCTTCACATGGACCTCGTCTCCACAAAAACGAATCAAAACTCTGAACTCTGAAATGAGGCGGCTTGTTGAAAATGAAATCCTCTTATAATTGTGAGCAATATATTAGCAAAAAATAAAAATGGGAACTGAACAAAAAATAGAATAGAAAATATTGCAAACAAAAAAAAGTGCATGGAAACAATTTGGAACTCTGAAATCAATCATTAATTTGATTAAATCAATAAACAAAAGTCATATGCCCAAAATCAATGCGAGTCCAGCAAGGTCTTCTCGGTAAGAAATGAATTGTGTTGAAAAGCTACACAATCGAACAAAAAGATATGCTCAAAACACAATAGTCCAATGTATCTCTATCTATTATGCCCCTACATCGTCCTGCCGGCTGAATATATTTTATCGGCCGCCCTAAGGTCCATCTCGATAGCTTTTTGATATACCAGGAACAGTCAGGAAAGTCCCTCGATATGTAATCAATATTTCTATATTCAACAGAAATGAAAAATATTGGATCCTCTACCCAGAAGTGAATAAAATGGTTATTTACGTTAACTCACTTTGTTCTTCTGTTTGGATTTTTCAGTATGTTTGTCAAGTAGACTCGAAATCATATTTTTGAAGTATCCTGTAGCAATACACATGACGGCGATTTCGTACAGTGTGTGCCAGTCAGTTTCGCGCAGATCCTTTTTTAAATGTTTCATGTCCGTTTTCTATGCAGGATTTCACGTTTAGGATAGTTGAGAGATAGTCACCAATATGATTTTCAAGTACATAGACGGAGCAAGATTCGTTTTTTTCTTTATCTCCATTTTTCACTGAAATATGGTCTATGCAAGTGGATGAATTGCCGTGAATCCGAGTGTTTACATCAATTGTGGAAATGAAGTCGAATTTACTCATAACATTCAAATTTCCATTTGTTATCCTGTCATCTTTGTTGAGATTGATATCACCAGAAAAAAATGTCTTCTCAAATATTTTTTGTCTGTTGAAATAGTTGTGAAGCTCCCATAATAAATTATCTACACAAGAAGACGGAGGTCTATAGATACCTGTTATTTTGGTGATTTTTCAAAAGGATTTCAATGAAAGTGCAATCGCTCATCTGAGTGATTTGATAAGTGAAATAATTTTTTTTCAAATATATTACTATACTATCATTTTTATCTAAACCACCGAAAGGGGCGAAGCAAAGTCCAACCAAATGATAAAGTTGTTTTTCAAGGGGATATCCTTAGCTTTCTTCTGTTCTGCATCTCACTAATGCCATTGTTCGTTGCTCTCAGGGAAACTCGAGGATATAACTGCGGCACTCCCAGAGACCGAATGCACAAGGTCACCTATCTTTTTTATGCTTATGACCCCGAAGCCTATTCCTTTGGAGAAAGGAAGCAATCCTTTAGTATGGTACGGGAGTTCACGCATGCTGTTGTTATGGACTTTGGAAGTGAAAAATGTTCACTGATTCATCTCAATAGGGAAAGATGCGAGAATGCCCTACTCTTAGATAGATAGAGACATATTTCGGTGTGAAATAACGCCATACTCGAGATGTAGATTCGGTAAATATGCTTCTCGTGGCAAGTATAGACTAAAACTGTGGCAGATCTGTTCCTCAGAGCTGTCGGGCAAAAACTAAGTTTCTGTCACTAAGTATTAGCAGTAAACCTAAGTATATGGATACTTCACTCTTCTGTCTCCTTCCGATTGTTCAGTGTTTTAATTGTTCAAATAGTGAATGACTGGTATATCATATATGAATATGACCTATACTGAGTTTTCACGAAGCGAAATTATGTTTTGTTCAACAGCTATTTAACTCTTCTACATATTAGTATAGACTCGAAAAGATTTGCTGATTCACTACCTAATTGCACGCAACAAACTGCTCAGCAAGTGGTGCGAGGATCATTATTCTCAACATCATATAAAAATTGTTGAAATGTTATTATACTTCCTATAGTTAGTGCAACTATGGTGTGGTACTTCACAAAGTTCTACTATTCTGTAATACTACGCCTGAATAAGCGTGAAACACTTCTAGCGGTTTGTGAACTATCCAATGGCAATCACTCAACAAGGTATTTTTTCATTTTTTGATTTGTTGATACCTTTTCAATGTGTTAGTGATGGATGTAACTTTTTTTGAATTTCTGTAGGCTACATTTTGATTCATCGAGCCCCAGCTCATGCATATTTTTAGAGCCCATATGAACGGTCATTCTACTTTCGAACATGTGAAGCAAGCAGACTCGGATAAGTCTAACTGAAGATAATTTGACCAGATATACTCAGTTGATCTATTTGGACTTTTTTCTGTTGGACTCACCACACGATAATGAAAATATGGAAGAGATCAAAAAAATATGCAACAGTGGGGGTACTGGATGGTTGTTGTGGGGGTGTTGACCAAAAAAGAAGGATGTATCAGAGTGATTTCCAGGGAGACTTTCAATAACCATGCCCATTCTATAATTAAGCACATTTTTGATTTTTTCATTTGGGGCATGGCCCAGCTCTTCAGGTTGACTGACAGTCATTCGATATCTGAAGTTAAGCAACGCCGAGGGCGGTTAGTACTTGGATGGGTGACCATTCAGGGAAATACCGTGTCGAAAGCCCGCACAGCTGCGGCGCAATAGCATATCATAGCTCGCAGACAATATATCAATGAGCACAAGATATATTGAGGATATGCCGTCCTTCGGAGGGGACGTAAAGCCGTCGGTCCCGAGTCCATGGATGTTGGGCTCGTTGAAGATCCCAACCTCTGGTTGGAATACCAGAGGGTTCGGCAAAATTTCCGGTTGGGGGAAGTGTGCTCACCGGCGGCGGTGATTGGCCTTGGTAGCGGAAATAGGCCGACGTTAAATAAAGAAATGAAAAAAAAAATTTTTTTCATTCATCACATTCATATGGGTCATGCAATTTTCATGAAACCTAGTGGAAGATTACCTTTTTATGTCTCAAGAAATTAATGATTTTGGGTATGAACAAATCAATAACTATTGAAAATAGTCCTTTCGGGTATTAATCCGTGTGCGAGTTGTTGAACTGTTCGACGATTCGACTCTCATGTCTTTATCATGAATTTGAATACATACCTCCATCAATACAGTAATTTAGCTAACCTACCCCCTCACGAATAGATCAGGAAAACCACAGTATCAACTTCGACAGTAAGCCCTGCGTTTGAGTAACTGGTATTTCAACATACTCCTCTCAAAATTTGGTTCGACTATTGGTGAATCAATTACGATTCAGTCGGTCGAACAGAAATCTATGATTTTTCGAAATGTTACTGAGCAAATGACTTGAGTGTATGATAATTTGACAAAATCCCGAGACCACAGTTTGAGAGATTTTATCTTAAATTATTATTCACGAAAGCGTTTACTTGAAAGCAAAATTTTTGAAATCATGGAAATGCACGCATTTTGGCCAATTGAGCTTGGGGAAGGAGGAATAAATGTTGAGATTATTTCCAGAAAACATGTAAACTCAAGTAACATCATAATCGAACACAGGAACAATATAGTACCCGAAATGGTACCTGAAAAGTGATCCATACGCTTGGTTTATTTTGATCAGTATAATCGGTTAAAAGGTCTAGTGCATTTAATCGCTGTAAAACTCTGTAAAAGCAGTCTAGCCTTCAACTTTTTCATCGTATATTCGAATGGAGGAAGATAATCTCCAAAAGAATTACGTGCTGCGAGGTAGTTCCTGTGAAGCCTAAAATTTGCATTTGTTAATTCCATCAATAATTTCGGAGTTCGGACTTTCTGAACAGTGCCATGCATCTGTGACCCAGGAAAGCGTCACTCATATCACAAAATTCATAAAGATGTATTGTTCAAGATGATACAAGGTGATTTACAACTTCCACGAATGTGTTGCAAAAAAAACATTATGTAAAGAAAATGTAAATAATATGCTTGATACAGATTGAAATAGTTCAACCTTCGCAGGAAAAGCATATGTCTGTATCCGCACATTGTACAGTTGTGATTTCAGAATGTGACTATACATGTTAATGTCCCCTGTTGCGATGGTAAATAATACACTCCAGGAGTTTCTTCTCTTGTGCTTACACGTATTTCAATTTCGAATTTCTATAATATTTTTTCTGCATGCTTATTGAAGAAAAATAGAAACATTTTCGTTTCTGTCCTCGTGCGAGTCAAGGCAGTTGGGATGAATATACTCAGTGATATCCGTTATTTTAATTGATTTGATTTTCTCGATGTTTTTTACATGCATGCCATTTGATTTCAACAGGAGAGAAGTACTGAAAGAAATGGATGACATCACTGACAGCATGGGGCAACCAGAATGGAGACTGGTGCTTCTGTTGTTATTTTCATGGCTGGTGACATTCTTGGTATCGATAAGAGGGGTGAAAAGTTCTGGAAAAGCCTCTTATTTCTTAGCGCTGTTTCCGTATGTTGTTATGATTACTTTGCTAATAAGAGCTGCTACACTGGAAGGAGCTGCAGATGGTATGCTGTACTTCATCGAAACAGACTTCAACAGGCTGCTCGATGCTGAGGTATGTTTCTCCCAATTGTCTTGACAAAAATGTCAACTCTGAAATATTTACTATTACAAAAAAATTGAATGAAAAAAATACTCAATGACAGTCACCAAGTATCGAATATTATTTCCGACTATCCATTTTCAATTGAAAAAGATTCTCTGGAAATGAAAAAATATTTCTTCAAATGATTCAACCACAAGGTTTCTCGATCTCTTTGTTTCTCCACTCATTAGAATAAATGAGTGATGTAGAGCGGAAAATGGTCTCACCCTCCAAAAAATTGTTGGGGAAATGTATTATCACTCTGTTTTTCATCTACGAGTATACATTGAGGTTCCTCTAACTATTCGTTCCAGATCAGCAATAACAACAAAGACCCCATTATCATATTTTCCATATGTATTGAACTTCGGATTATGTTATTCGAAAAATTGAAAAAAAAAACTCATTGTAATAAATATGCTTGCTATACATTTCAACAAATCATCAGGAGTTTTTCACCAATCACAAATAATTTTCTATATGCAATACTTCAAATTATCATTACGAATTATCTCAGTTCAAGAGGCAGAATTATTTACCATTGAGTTCGAGTAACCCTGCAAATGAGATGATTGAGCGAACTGAAAACTTGTTGAATTTTTAATAATAATTTAATGAAAGTTATTTTCGGAAAATTTATATTTTATGCCTGCCTTGAAATCTGATTGAATTCAGTTTGCTATTATTACAAATGAACTTCTAAGAAATTACCCACTACTAATCAGCAGTGTCCCTTTTCAGGTCTGGTATGCCGCTGTTACTCAGTGTTTCTTCTCTTTGAATGTGGGATTTGGATCGATCATCATGTTTTCCTCATATAATAGAATAGACCACAATATCAACAGGTGAGACATCATGAATATATATGTTGCCATCATCGCCACTATAAATAAGTATTGATGGAAATTGAACGGTAATTTTTACAGTAATTTTTACAGCTGTCGTGGTCGAAATATTCGAAGAGACGATGACTAAATGCATTTGCTAGGCCAATAGGGGATGTTCGAATTATCATGCACTTGAAATAAATTTTGTTAATAATTTGAAGGAGGGGCTAAAATATGCGCTATGGAATGAATCGAATGGTTTGTTTGAATCTGATCTCGAGTTTGAGTGGATAAACGTATTTTGAACTATTTCAGCATTTCGAGTTATAGTTATTTTTATTGTAACATGATGTATTTTATGTCCTACTAGTATTTTGTACTGCTGACTCTTGGAGGTTTATCCTTTGATATGTGACCTGCTACAAGGAATTATTTTGTTACGGTGTAAAATAAAGTCTGTCTGTCTGTCTGGTTTCATTGTTTCAATAAAATTTTGCATATTATCTATTGTCAAGACCTCTTCCGCAAGTGAGCCAATAATTTTCATATCCCGTTCAAAAAATGGACATATTTGGAAAGAAAATATTTCTATATGTACGTACATATAAAAAAATATTACTCACATTTTAAACGTGTTGTTGCCGATGGACGGAAAACATTTTTCATCTCAACTTCTTTTACATTTGTGAAAAAGCTTTCTCTCCACTGTAGTAGGTTAGGCTCTTCCAAATGAAATGACAGTATATTCATATCGAGTGAGTGACCTATTGCATGGTAGGTGCACCGTAGCAAACTATCCAACGTTCGAAAGTAATTTATGAAAGAAAAATGCGAGTTATTGATTTTTAAACATCAGTAATGCCTGAGAGGCATCAGCAGTGAATAAGCTGACAACATAATTGGAATGGTTTGGACCATAGAAAATTTTCAATATTACTGGTTATGGAGGGAAACTCGATTATTAAAGTTGGTGTTTTCAAAATATCTTTCCACTCACTTTCCTCCACTGGGACATGTAGACTTATTGATATTGTCAAGCGAAAAAAACTGAATACTAGTGGTCTAGTGGCACTGATATTCGCTTATTGAATTCATGCCGTCCAATACCAGTTCTCACAAGATTTATGCGATAGGTGATGATTGATTGCCTGAATACCAATCCTGGTAGATGTGGTCTGTTGATGAAGTACAACAACCAATCCGGTATCTCTATAGGTTTTTTTGGGTGTTCCTATGTTTGAAACAGTCAATGCGCCATTGAAACAGTTGTAAGAAACCCAAGAGCGCTACAGGCTCTGGGAAATGTTGTTAGGGGTGGGGATATAATATATAATGCGATATACAGCGGTCCATAGGTATGGAGTAAATTCGTTGTTAAAGTAATTATGTATTTCATCAGAAATCCTGAAACAGGTCAGTTTTATTGTCGATCTGACACCCCCTCTAAGAAATTTAATGAGAAGGGGGTAGTGTGGCATCGTGTTCGAAAGGGATTTTCATTATCTGTTCAGCAATACTGAGTTTTTTATATTAGGTCCAACCATAACAGAGAAAATGTGTTATTAAAATTGAAAAATATTGAAAAATATTGGTACTGTAATTCATATATCCGAAAATTTAACATTTTCAAAATAATTGCACCAAATTTCAGAAAACTCCGTTTTTCTGATTGCAATCCCTTTTGAGCTAGGTACCACACGACCCCCCTTTTCATATTAAATTTTTGAGGGGATGCTCATAATTCAGAGAAGGTGCAAAAAAGGAGTGATATTTTCATAATGTGAATGGTCGAATTGACAATAGCAATCGACCTGATTTTTTCAATGGACAGATACTACATAATTTAGTCTCAAAATTTTCAAATTTTTAAAAACATATTTCCTCCTTTATGGTTGCACCAAATATGAAAAACTATATATAAATATATATATATATATATATATATATATATATATATATATATATATATATATATATATATATATATATATATATATGTATGTGTTCGGATAGGTTTCCGCGGTCAGTTGTGTGTTGTTGTTGAGTTCGGGTTGAACCGCGCCTGGAGTTTTGTTCTTGACGTTTCGGCTCCAAAATCGGAAATGTATATATATATATATATATATATATATATATATATATATATATATATATATATATATATATACGTGCTTATTAATCATCACTGTGGCAAACCTTTTATTGATTCGAAGGATTTGATTGGAATTTCAGAGATGCACTTGTGGTTACAACGTTGGATACTTTCACATCATTACTCTCTGGCCTGACCATCTTTGGAGTCCTTGGTAATCTTGCCTTCGAAATGAAGGTACCTCCTAGTCAAGTCTTATCCGCAGGAGGGGGAACCGGCATCGCGTTCATATCTTATCCAGATGCAATATCAAAGTTTACCGTAGTACCATGGGTGAGTATGAATATATTTCGAATGATGTTACATCAACAAGTAGACCATGTGACATTGACAGAGGGTTTGACCAAGTTTCTACAGTTTGCCTTCGAAATGGGAAATACTTGGAGCTGAAAAAATTCATGAACTCAAAAAAAAAATTACGCGCTGAGTAGTACTTCACGTAAAACCGAGAATTTTTTTCTGTTGTAACACACTCTTTACTTTCAAACAGTATGCCCCTCTCAAGTTGTAATCTGCATATTGTAAAGAGATAGTTTTCATTTAATTCATTCGCAATTTTTTCAGGCAAGTCGTGAATCATCCAGCATCATTTGAAGCAGTTTACGTTTATGATTTTTCCACTTTGATTCATGTGAAAAGGCTTCCATACGAATTATTTTTCAACTTGACGAACGCCAATTCTGGATTGAGTACAACATAGCATGTAATCATTTTTGCAGATTACGATTTATTTTACTTTCAATTACATCCCGTTTCAAGCGCAGACTGTGGAAAATTGGTCCGAAAACTCTGTCAGTGCTGACGGTCCATAACTGAATTAGAATATCAGGAAAATGATTGAAGTTTTGTCGAATAGCTGAATAACAGTTTCTGGATTCTGATTTTTCATTTTTCCAGGACATATTCCATTTATCTGTGGAAAATATTATTCTATCTAATATAGATCTAATCTAATATAGACTAATCGCCGATAACTGATAACTTAGCGCGTAGTTATTTTTCCATACAGTATCTTTATGAACATAATATATAGTATCATGTAATGATGGTTATTGATGGACGAGCATAAACCGGGATACGAAACGAGCTGAAGGCGTGAGTGTATCAATAACTATTCCATGAGAGTCGAATACGCTATTTCTTTCACACTAGATAAACGAAGAAGAACTATAAATATTATATTTATATCTGTGATGAACACAATAACAGTAATTACTGGTATTTCTTCAAAAAATTCAAGAAAACTGTGATTGATAGCTGTTACCATGGATTTAGGAGAATTATAAACAGTCCATTATTATTAATATTGTACATGATAATTGTAATCAAACCAATTTCTTGAAAATATCTAGATTACATTTTGTTCAGTTTGTATAGATTATTCCAGGTCCCATTGATCTGTAAGTGGAAGAAATATTTACATTTTTTACATTATTGCTAGTCCCATTAGAGTTCTGTATTTTATTGGAAATGCTGATTTTATTCTGAACCGAATTTTCAGTGTAGCATTCCATCACTGAATTTGATTTCCAATTGATTGAAAATCTGTATCATGATCCTCAACTAGTGGATCTGATGAAGAATGGAAATCATGGAAACGAATCAATAGTATGTTCCAGAATGGGAATCGGGGGAACAGAATAAATGGCAGTTTGAGAAAGTAACGAGAAAAAACTAATCATCGTTACTACCGCTTCCTCTAGATTCTGCGCCCCCTTTCAGTAGTTACCGTACATTATTCAGAATGAGTATTTCCAAATCGTAATAACTCCGGGGTCTGAAATGAATGGTGTATAAGCATCGGCTTCCGAGCACCAATCAAAGCCGTTCTACTGGGAAGGGATATAAGCATGTTTTCCCGGTGGAACATAAGGATAAGTATCATCTGAAATGGAACTGCCACCAACCCCTGTTCATTCAAGAAAATAATGAATAAGTTACAAAATAGCAGGTGATTTTTTTTAATATCAAGGAGTCCGAGGATATACAACTTCAGAATAAAATATAATATTCACTCTAAGCAAGGTATCTCTGGGGAGATTTCAATAACACATCGGTCTGACCAAAACATGATATCAGAAGTAACATCGTTCTCCACTGACCCATAATAATGCTGCTGGTCATCTACGTGGGAGTATTTCTGAAGAATTCCACGAACGGAAAAAATTGCTCTCAACCGTTTGAGCCAATTTATGTACTTGTATTCATTTTTTTCTTATACCTCTTTCTGTCTAGTATTACCTTTCCTAAAATTTGTTTCCGACTTGAACTTCATGTATTGATTAATTGTTGCGCACATCTACTGATCCTACACAGACAATTGAATGGAATGGTGAATGTGGATGTCTAGCACTAAGCTCCCGCTTGCTATGGCGTATGTGAGGGCCTCGCACGAGTGTGGATCGACCTCTCTAAAGTTTTCGAGACTCTCCATAATATTAAACGGACCGCAGACTCAAAGTTCTGACATGGTCTTAATTTCGGTGAACTGAAAAGGAATTATCCATGACCACTAATATCGCTGTTTTGAAGTCCTCAATGAGGATGACGGCTGCAAAACTCTACCACTAGGAGCGCCACCACTGCATATACCTTTGACAGCCTCTCAAGTCAAATGACAACAATTCAAAACATTAAACGTCCCTTCTTTGCAATAATTAAGAATATAAAGATTTGAAATCGACATAAAATGATCTTATGTAGTGCATTCGGATGTAAAGATGTAGGTACGCATTTATTTCCAAAAGAAACAAAACTGAAAAAGCAGTGGGAAGTAGCTCTGAAAAGGAAGAGCTTTCAGGCTTCTGAACATTCTAGATTATGCTCCAGTCACTTACAAAAGGACGTAGCAGGGCTAGCAGATGGTTATTATGATGATTTTTAACGAAACACCTCTGTCATCAGTTTGAATTTTTTACCTTTCACTCAGATCTTTTTTTTTCCTTTGAGGGATCCAGCACGTTCCATCAACAAACTTTCAGTTCTGGTACAGACAAACATCCATATCTATCGGTTGGAGAAAACATCCTTATGAATCTTAAGTATCTTTTGAAAATATTCATTAAATTAAAAATAAAACATAACCTGCAAAATCACTCGTTAGGCACATGCAGTCATGCTGCCACCTACTAAAAGCTTTGGGTCATCTTCCCCATTGATGAATACTTTATCGTATCTATATTATTTTCCGCAGCACACTAAGATGCTGGAGGAACACTTCTTGAATAATTACACAATTTTCCGAAAAAACGAAGAATGGTTCAATATACAACAGAAAATTAGAAAGTTCCTTTTGATACTAACTAACAATGTGTCAGGAAACCACGACAATTTTTTCGCTATACAATAGCTTCCTAGAACAGGACTTTCTTTGCTCCCGCTTGAGGATATTGTATAGTACAGGGAACTGTAATATTTCCGTTAAAAATGGATTTCCATATTGGTTAGTTCATTTCAATTTCGGGTTCATCATAATCGTAGTATTACTGAATAATGTACAATTTCTATCCATTACAAGGCATACACAACAGCCACATATGATATATTCCTGATGATAGGACCTAAGAAATTTCGAATTTCAACCCCATGCTCACCCAGGTTTTCCGAGTTATACAAAATGCCTGGGACTAAAATAGATCATGATCTGCAAAAAATATCACCCGCTGCGTGTTACTTCATGTCAAACCCAGAATTTGCAGTTTTTGTAACGCACTGAGAATATTTCATACATAACAACAAACGTGTGGGAATTCTGTACTCGTCGAATCATCCGTGTAGATATTGCCAAGGGGGGAACGATTGATAACAATTCGGAAGAAAGTATCTATAAAAGAGAGACAAGTCTCCGACCCTTCTACGATGTTCCAATGAGTGAGCGAGTCTATGAGCGAAGAATCACCAACAAAACGAATTGCCTTCCTCTGAGTAGAGTCGAGAAGCCTCAATGAATGTTTTGGTGCCGAACTCCAAACATGAGAACCGTATTCTATGACAGGTCGTATCTGAGCCTTGTAAATCATTAGAAGCTGACGAGAAGTGAAGTACTTCTTTCCACGAAATAGAAATCCAAGTTTCTGGGAAGCACTTTTAGCGATCGATCTCACTTGGTTTTCCTATGAGAGATTATTACTAACTGTAATTTTTAGCATCGAGATACTTTATTTTGTAGGAATAGTTACTCCTGACATCCGAATATTTGATGATGAGAGATCGGCTTTTCTTGAGAAGAGACATGCCTGGGTTTTCGTAACATTAGATTCCCCATCAAGTTCGTGTTACCCAATCTATTATTTTTACCAAGTCGTCGTTAATTTCATCAACGTGAATGTTTCTTCGAGTTTTTGTTTCTCGAGCTGGTATGGGGACTCTGGAAGAGAAACTGGTATGAAGAGTACTGCCGTCCGCAAAACTATGAATTGAACAAGATGTTTTCTCGAGCAAATCATTGATATGAAGCAGAAACAAAGTGGGCGCTAGAACTGAACCTTGTGGAACACCTGCATTTATTGGGACGATATCAGATTATACTCCATCAACAACCACATACATAGACCTATCAGACAGGAAACTCTTCAACAAAGCACACAACTGATCAGGCAAACCATAAGGCGGCAGCTCAGAAAGGAGACCCCGATGCCAAAATCGATCGAACGCTTTTGAAATATCAGGTGCAACAGCTATCGTTCCTCTGAATTTATCGATTGAATGCTGCCAAATATGAGAAACATAAGCCAATAATTCACTGGTTATCCTTTGATGGCGAAATCCGTATTGACGATCATGAATTAATCCTGATTTCTCTAGATATTTGATGAGCTTCATATTGATTGCTTTCTCCATGACTTTGGAAATGATAGAGCGCATTGCAATTGGTCTATAATTATAAGGTAAAGATTTCTGCCCTTTTGTTGGAACTGGCTGAACTCTTGCTGTCCTCCAGGTCTTAGGAAGAATCCCCAGAATATATGAAAGGTTGAATGATTCGCAAAGTACTGGTGTCAATTCGGGGGCACATACTTTCAGAACAATTGCTGGGATTCCATCAGATCCGCAAGCCTCATTCGTCTTCAGGTCCATTAAAATATTTCTCATGGTTTGGTGATGAAAAATTATCTCTGGCATATGACTGTCGACAGGCGTGATATTCGGGGGATCTTTTCCCGACGAGTCCAGGGTAGAATTTCCAGCAAACATATTTGCGAAAATGTTTGCTATTTGTTGGGCAGTGGTGACTTGTGATCCATCTTTGGTTTAAGGGGGAAATTATGGATGTGACAGCTTCAGAGCAGCTTTCATTGAACCATGGTTTCTCAGACTGTGGTCTCTTTGTACTACTTGGAATAAATATTTCCATTCCCAGAATAATGGTATCAGAGATTTCTTGGGCACATAGAGTGGGATCACTAGATGAAAATCAGACCCTTCTCCAAGAGAAATCAGGGAAAAACATTCGAAGACCGTCACAGTCTGCTGATTTGTAATGCCAGACACGACGTGTGGGTAACTTACCACTCATTGGAGCCACATACGAACAAGTTGTTGAAATCTAAGTGTGATCAGAATTACCCAAAGGAAAGTAAATTTTGATAAATATCAGGATAAGAAGTAAAGAGCTAGTCCAGTGTATTGGCAAAATCGTTATTCGTATCAGGAATACGAGTGGGTTGATCGATGAGTTGTTCCAGATCATTAGTAATAGCAGATGCCTCTGCCTGTCGTCCTCTTTCATCTGTTCTATTCGAAAATTTAAGCCTTGAAGAATTATGTACATTGAAATCACCCAATATGGTGACCGCAGCTGTTGGACGGTTTTCTTTGATGAAGACGATTTTTTCCGAAAGAAATTTGAATAGTCTGTCAAAAGAGTCATTGTTAGGTGATAAATAAAGACATCAGACAAATTTAGTTTGTTGATGATTGACAAGCTTAAACCACATCACGTCAAAATCTTTCGGTTCCAGCCCTTCTTCGCGTTGGCACGATAAATCATTCCTAGAGTATAGACAAACACCACCTCTGAAACGAAAGCGAGAATAGAATTCATAACCTAGACAGAGCATGTGAACATTATTCGTATATGAATTGACCTGAGTTTCAGTTAGAATTAGAATGTCAGGTTTTTCGGTTTGCAGATGGTGAAGTACATCATTGATATTTTTATTCATACCATGGATATTACAATAAACAATTCTCAATACTCTCGATGAAGTTTCCCCCGACTACCTCCCACCCGGAAATCCGATTGGGGGCGTATTTTACTTCCGGAGTTTTTTACTCTGGGAGACATTATCATTATTTCACGAATTCAATAGTTGGGGAAAACCGGAAATGTCAACCACATACTGAAACGTGAATTAACAATCACAGCACATATAGTTGGTATGATCCAAAAATCTGTCAGTGCTGCCAAGTCTAGAAGTAACCCGAGAATGTGAACATCACGGTCATGAGATTCTGAAAAATATTGACACAACATTATTTTATGAAAATAAATACCCAATGATCAGATCACTAACTTCAAGGAATGACCCCAAATATTAGATCCAGCTACGACCTTAGTTTCAACCATACCTGAATGATTCAATTTTGTTTCCAAGAGTATACCATTTTCAACACCAAGCAATAACTCCTGTCCGAAATCAAACAGAGATATTGGGAGAGACTGAAAATAAATGAAATGGTGAATAGCCAATAAGATATCGAACGGAATGATAACATCATCCCCGACTGGATTTTCATCTCCACGATAATGGAATGTCAATATCGGGCTTGCATATTCGAACGACCGACAATAAAATTCACACCGACAGGAATCAGTGAAGGGGGTCCTTATCGAATGCATTTTGTTTTCTGTTTGAGCACAGAAGAATGAAATCATAATGAAAAAACTGAAAATGGATGAGTATACCGTGAAAAAATAAGATGATGTATACAGTTTGAACGTTATTATTTTGTGGTGGATCGATATTTGTTCCGTAGTTTTCTGGGTATTGTGACCTACCACAATCTGAAAAAATCAGATTTAATATTTGAATCTATACAAGTGTAGGAGGGCAGGAAACGAAAATTAGGAAAAATAAGGAATCTGCATTCATCATGCTGTCTGGTGAAGAATGCATATCTATGAGTTCGCTTGATATGGATCGCGGATGGCTACCTCTCCTGAAGGACAAAGCGTCATGTTAAATTGAAAATATTTGACAAATGTCAATTACCAAGATTGCCTATAAGATATATTGGGATTTGTACAGGAATTTGGGTATCAGTTTTGAAAACGGAAGCGGATTCAGATTCCGAAACGTTAACGATAAGTATTTTCATATTAATATATATATATATATATATATATATATATATATATATATATATATATATATATACATATATATATACATATATATATGTCATATAAAATGTAAAATTCAAAAAATATACTTACATCTTCGTTGAGAATGTTTACTTATATGTTGTATTTGAGAAATAAATTTCTTAATTATCGTTTCGATTGAAACAGGGAGTATAATTTCAGTTTCAAAGAACCACAACTGATCGAAAAAACAGATTGTGTACATAGATTCATGGAAACATAATTCATTTTTTTATTTCAAAATTTGAAATTTCAATTTGGCAAGTTTTGATGTTTAGAAAGACACTATTCATATGACATTTGACATTATTACTATGTGGTAAAATTCTAATCAACGAATCGAACGGAAACCGCTGAGTCGGTATCATCCATTCCTTAGGATTCTCAAGGAATAAGATGCCCCGACTCAAAAGTCCCACCCGAAACGTGAAAGAATTTCGGTTAGTTTCATAACTGTGTATGGTTATTCTGTTCATTTGATTTTATGTCAAGTGAAAGTAAAAAGGAATATATTTCGCTCAAATGATTAATATCCGTTTTTTTTCATTTATGGAATCAGTTTCTTGTGATATGAAAGACATTTCTAAGAAATTTTTTTTTGAGAGATGTGGTTCTATTGCCATTATTTTTGTTGAATGATAGTCCATTCGATGATCCAGATTATTCACGTGGTGAGCTGAAGCACGTCTTCCAGGATGTAGTCTACTATCACTTTTATGAGAAATAATTCTATCTTTCATCAATAATTTTTTTTGACCGATATATATCTTATTGCAATCCTGACAACGGATACTATAAACCACATTAGAAAGTGAGGAAATAGGAATTTTGTCTTTCACTTTTGAATAGATACGTTTCATTGGATTCACTGTTTTATTAGGAAAAGATTTCACAACGCTGCAGACCCTGCTATACTTATACTTTTAACTAGTAGCGACTATTCTTATATATATATATTTATATATATATATATATATATATATATATATATATATATATATATATATATATATGCAACAAAAAGCGAGATTCACGAAGAACGTCTGATAACCGAAGTTTTCCGCAATTACACTCGTGTGATGTTGTCACGTTGGGTCCATATATATTAGCAGAAACGCAAAATATCAAATCAATACCACCTAATAATATACACAGCCAAACACGTAAAGAAGCAGAATCGGAAAATGCAATACCGTATTTTGGCGACCAGTAAATCATCAGACATGAAATTAGCGACCGCATTCCGTCATAAAGCACCCTTCCGTACCAACAAAATATAGACTGCAGTCCACAATATCAATAAAATTTCATATCATTAAAATGACATATCAATTTCATGAAGAGTCTTGAATTCAATGAAATCCCAATCAATCCGAATTGAAATTTAACAAAGTACTAACAGAACAGACCGTCATTTGACCTATTCCGTTTTTTAGTATACCGTATTTCATCAGAATGGAATCTGTATTCTGTCTATTGACGAATAGCATTTAATCATACCACATTCTGTCAAATATTACCACAGCCTTCTATATTGGCTTGGTCAAGGACAGTATTATCCGTTGCGGCGTTGCCAATGTGTTGAAAATTTAGTAGGATGTGAACAATGAATCAGTCGTAAGTGAAGTAAGGGTATTGATTGATTCACAGACGTCTCACTGGTGCTTGATGATTGACGTAGTTCGAATCATTTAGTTGTGTGCCTTGTGAGTTGATCGAATGAATGATTTGATATAAGTTAGGACATTGTATTTAAATTACATAGTAGGATCACCTTATGGACTTATATTTGGAGGACGATGGAGGCGGAATGGGGATGGCAGCCGTACTTTTGTGATATTGGATGTAAATCAAAATATCTTCGAAAAATTAAGAAAATTGATTTCACCGAGAATGTTCGAAGGATGTGAGGAATCAATTAATATGAATTTATGGTATCGTAGATTTTATGTAAATGATAGTAGCATCGTAGTGGCTGTTAAAATATATTTTCAGCCATAAGTGTATAAACTCATCATTATAATGAATGAATAATGAAAGATAATCACTTTATGTTCCCTTAGAAGCTTTTATAAATATTCCCAAAATACATCATTTACCAATATATACTTCAGGAAGTAACTTGTTTTTGTTCACACCGTCATTATCAATAATGCATCTTCCTAATAAAATTAGGTGCGTGGATTGGTCCCTAGCGCGAAATTACTGTGGATTGATCACGAGATTGCCTATACTTCAGGCGACATTAGCATGTATTTATCACAGAGGTAATGATTCACATGAAATTGTCATAAATTGATCACAAAGGAATGTTCAACGCAAAATTAGCGTGGATTAATCAAGAGCGAAACGGTAATGTCACGCATTTCGCGTGGAGGAATTTTGGAACCAATATCCACGTTAGCGTGGTTCTAGACAAGGCCATGAATCAAACGTCTTTGAAAATTATACAAGTTCTTCTTTCATAGAAGTTGTAATTTCCTCGAATTTGAATTTTACGAGAAGTTGCTGACTAATAGAATTTGTTCCTTTCGGGAGGAAATGTATTTTAATTAGCACAGCAACTTCTCGGTGTAGATCAAAGATTTGCGAATCTACACTTGTACAGATTCCAATATACCTAAGTTCTTATTTTTTCGATTTGTGGTAGGTTGAAAACCCAAAAAAAGTACGAAGAAACAATCATTTTGTGATTGTGCTCAGGAAAAAACGCCAACAGCTTAATTCCAATGATACCTATTGAACTTGCTTCTGGAGTCATTCGACCTAGCCAAGGTCATCTCATCTCAAATTATTTACCAGTTCCTTCAGTCGCAGTATGGTTCCTTATAGTCCTTTCATGCATTTTTTTTGGTAAGGGTTGTATTATACTTTTATATCATATCTCTATTGTATGAATTAAATGAATATTTGACAAAGTTATAGTTACTTTCAGAAGAAAAACCCGACTCCTAATATCTGATTTGAGTATATTATTACAGTCATATTTAAGTACCTAACTTGGATTGATTGCATCAATCTACTTCGACATTTTATTTGAAAACGGGCCTGACTTGACTTCACTCCTTCTAATGAAATGTACAGTGGGAGTATCCGTGCGGGTCAGAAAGATCTTTGTAGTGCTTTTATTTCTGTTATTTCATCCAATGGTTGAGGCTTGATTCAGACAGATCCGAAATCTACGATCCGACAGCTTTCTGATTGATCTAAGTTTTAATTCATATATATATATATATATATATATATATATATATATATATATATATATATATATATATATATATATATATATATATATATATATATATATATATATGTGAAAATTCTTTCACTAACAGAGAGAACAGAGAGCTACACTATTAATTGTATTCATGAGTGCTATATTTATTTTATTATGATTGCATGAAAAATTCAGTGAAAAATGGTAGTATATGTAAATTAAGTCGGAGAAAACTGGGGAGATATGATGCTTCAACGATGTGCGCTGACTAAACGGTTCGGTGTTCACAAAAGAGGTAAAGAGGTTTGTCACCAAATAGTTCTACAAAAAAGTCCGTGGTACTAATAGCTATCTTTTGTATTTGAATCAGTACAAAAGTGTTGTTAATCTAAATACATAATAAAAGGCTTCGTCCTGAATAACCGCTGATTGTAGATACCTGAAACTTGAAGGGTGTGTTCTTTATATGACGTAAGCAACTGATAGGAATGACTTATCCGAAACTCTTCCAGTAAGGGGGTGAATATCTGGGGCAGAGTTTGTATGGGACAACGTGATTCCTAGGTCCAATCTATTTCAAATTTTGCATAAACATCATTCAACAGAATAGTTCGTATTTTATTGGAAGTCATCTCCAAACGAGGTGAAAAAAAGTGGTTTATAACATTTTTCACTTGTATCAAACACTTTTTGAGTGCGTCCAGAAGACAGAGCCTTGTGATGAACCTGATAAAACTTAGTACCTTCTGATAACTACACAATATAATTGCATCACAAACATAATTAACGCCCAACGAAGGGGGCACTGGTCGGCTTGTTGAGTATAAAACCACATTAAAGCTAGTGATGGGGTACTCGAGTACTAAAGAATCGGTATGTACTCGATTCTCAGTAGTACTCGTTAGCACCCGAATACTCTCAGTGAAGTATTTGAATACACTCAGTACTCGCTACTGTCTGTAATGTTGTGGAAATACCATCAACAACTCTTATTTTCATGGAAGGCAGAGTATGACTCTGACTGTACGGGATAGAGCACGCCCTTGAAGGGCTCTCTATACCACATAATATATTTGGTAACTGTATCTTATATACTTATACTGAAGTTATAAATCAAAAATATATTGAAATATTTATGTTTTTCATTTTCAAGACTTTCCATTCCAGATAATTCTTTAATTGACATAATGGTTGATTTTGCTCAGACACTGTTCAGAAAAATTTCCAAATTTATAAGAAATTAATATGTTGATAATCGTAAACTTATTAACTTTGCTTGAATATAATTGACAATGTTCCTTGCTGAATGGTAATGATTCGGACTTCCATTGTCTTTATTATTAACTCTATTGAAAGCTGTTGCTAAGAACGAGAGGATAAACGAGAGGATCAAATGAGATATTCAAACCCAAACAAAAGGTTGAAATGGATTTTTGGATCTTAAATGAAATTGAAGGTTTCATTGATCGAAGAAAATAATGTTGTGACAAAAAAATTGAATGTGAAATATTTGAAACATGAGATTTCGAATGTGAAATATTAGTCGAAAATTTAAATAAAAAATGAATGAAATTGTATAAATAAACGTTGAAACCAATTTTAAAGTTATATTATTCATTTATTATTATATTTATATTATTTTCTTTGATCAATCAAACCTTTTCACTCTTAGTATAACTTCTTCTCTTCGGGCTTGAAGGCCGTCGTTCTTCGGAATTTCTTCCTGACGTTTCGCTAGCGCGAGTGGCCAGCTTCTTCAGAGGCTTATTCATCTCCGATGACTAAACAGTTGAATAAGCCTCTGAAGAAGCTGGCCACTCGCGCTAGCGAAACGTCAGGAAGAAATTCCGAAGAACGACGGCCTTCAAGCCCGAAGAGAAGAAGTTATACTAATAACCTCGGCCGCGAAAGCCTTAACCATTTTGTCTTTTCACCCTTCTTAGCAATATGTTTCAATAATGCAAATAATAAAGACAGTGGAAGTCGGATCCATTACCATTCAAATTATTTACTGCTTATACATGAATTTACTTACAGATTTGAATTCAATGAACAGGAAAAGAGTATCTTCACGGCTGGAGAAATGTATACTTATATGATAGCGTTTCGCTAACAAGGTAAGCATCTTCAGAAGAAAAAAATTAATCAATCAATCTTGTTTGCCTGAAAATGCTCAAAAGAGCAAAACGCGCGTCGAGTGGTACTGATTTTGGGGTTGAGGTATGAAAGTCTTCAATTGCTAACTACAGCGAAGCCAATTTCAAGAAGTGTGATATAGAGCTTCAAATCTTTAATTTCAACATTGATCATTATACCATGACCACCAAATCATGATTTGTTTGTTTACTGTCAATGATTAAAATCACAGAATTCAGCTTTGTATGAAAGAATATAATACTTGAACAAAATCTGTTGTTGAACTTGAAACAGGAAATACGATAATTTTTCAACATCCCCCTTTTATCCAATCATATATTAAAGCGTCAAAATTGTAGTTCGATTAATGCGCGTAAGTAATCTCTATAGAAAAATGCTACATC
Source organism: Zygogramma bicolorata (assembly GCA_032362365.1). NCBI lineage: Eukaryota > Metazoa > Arthropoda > Insecta > Coleoptera > Chrysomelidae > Zygogramma > Zygogramma bicolorata. Next base: position 458,680 of record JAVJAQ010005880.1, read on the forward strand.
AAAGTTTTCGTAGTGAAATTTAAAAAGTTGAAGTTAAAGTGAAAATTTCCATTGAGTGAGTCGACCTCTATGCAATAAAATATAGTAAAACAACAGAAGAAGAGTTAGTCAGTAGAGCTGAGAGTTGAGGTTGGGATGTAGATGTTAAGATGTTTTCTTAGTACATGTGTGAAATAAAATGAAGATGAGAGGATAAATGAAACGTATTTTTAATTTTAATTTTAGAACAACAATTCAGTACAAGAATTCTATACGAAAACCCTTATTGGTGCCAATGTTATAAGGGTCCTACACTGCGGACAGGTTTCAATTAATTGGTTTCCTTCATTATTTGAACTTCTCGTTCGATGGCGAGCAGTGCCAAATCTCTTAATACACACTCCACATACCGCAAAGTGGTTGCAATTCCTAAACAGGAATTCTCTGCGACGTGTTAGGCACACCACACATCTAGCATTCCTTGCCATATCTCTGTCATCTGAAATTGATGGAAACAATTGGGTTAATATATATACACTTTATATACTTTATTCGAGATCACAATTGACAGAAAATTCAATTTTGTTGAGTTACAGACTGCATTTCCCCAGCTATCACTTGAATAGAAAAAAAATATCTTCACAGATATATTTTTTATTTCTCAACGGTTATAGCCTTGTTTATAGCATATTGATGATGATGATGATGAAAATGAGATATATTGCAGGACAATACATATTCCGAATAATGTGGTAACACATAATTCAATGTCGAGTATTGGGATTCCAAGAGAAGCGATACCCCCTCTGGTTTCGATGTCAGAGAGGTGCTAATTTGTTGAGGTCTTTGCCAAAAAGCGCAGCAATCTTCATTTGAATAATTTATATTTGTCTATACAATTACTAAAACATTTATAAAAGACATTCCATTATATACATTCACAAAAAATTCAGAAACCAATAAAAAATTAGTAGAGGTTTCAGAGGAAGTGGCGCTACATTCTCAATTTGAAATCCCAATAGCAATCAAATAGATTTTGGAAAGTGATGTAGGACAATAAAACATACCAGAGTAGATACCTGATGATTTGTGAACTGTTTCTGGTTAATAAAAAGTTGAAATATATTTTGCATGTAGATGATAAAAAATGGTACTAATGAACAACATACCTATACTGCCGCCAGAAGAATCTAAATTTTCTTCTGGAATAACTTCATTTCCATTACCTATTGTGGAAAAACAAATGATTACTAAGAAATCATCAGAGTACCAATTTAATCAAACCTAAATCCTCGCTATCTGAACCGATGTGATCAGGTAATATTTCATGTTCAGTCACCCTGATTAAAGCTGAAAGCATAATAATTATCAGTAGTTTTCGAATTTTATAAAAAAATTTATTAACGAATTCAAGATTGACGAATTCATATCAACATCATCTGAAATAACGAATAATAAAAATAATAACGTTTAGTGCTCCCAAGAAATAACAATTATTTATGATAGGGAACAGTTTCCTGGTATAGACAAAATGAGGAAAATGACTAAGATAGCTGCCTATCGGAATCATCTTCTGAAGATGCTAACTTCGTTATCAAAAAGTACAGTTTGGTGTTAGGGTAAAAAAAAGTGTTTACCAATATGCATGTATATTTATTTCGAAGCTGGATTTTTCCACAAGTTGTGAATACTTTTTCCTTCATTTGTGGATGTTTCTAACTTCAAAATAGACATGACACATCGAGTCACTTTAATTCACCCGTGTAATTTTTTGAGTTTATGAAAAAACTGCATTTTTGAAATGCTGGAATCAAATATAATGGAACAAATAGTAAATGTTATTTATGTTATTTTCATAACAAACGCCATCGACTCCGATCGAAGTCCTTCAGCAAATCAAACTCTCGACCTCTCGATCATGAGACGGGCACAAGACCAAATAAAATCAACCGAAATCGCTCTGTATATACTACGTCAATTATTTCATACCTACGTCTATATTTCCTGCCAATGGTCCGTTATCATTTCCTCCTATGGTCATGAATTCAAGACTCTTAACTACAGACTATTCATTATGAAAATTCGATAGGCACACCTGTATGTTCAGCTTTGGTAATTTTTTCATCAAATACAAGTATTACTATATCAATATTGAACAGAGCTTGAAAAGGTACCTACCTCTGTCCACTATTTCCTGAATATTTTGTTCTTCATCCATCTCTATAAAAAAGTATATGATTGAAAGTTCTATTTTATTTCGCACAAATATATATTATACCTCTGTAAACCATTTGTACATTCGGTTCGGACATATCTGAAAAAAAAAAAAAACACTGGTTATATTTCAATACCCAATGGCCATTTTTATCTATATATATATATATATATATATATATATATATATATATAGTAGAATACAAAATTATGTATATCATTATATATTATTATATTCATATCATATTATATAATATATTGTCAAAACAAATATCCCACCTTCAACACCTTCCTCAAGCACAGGTGGTGCGTTGAAATCTAAAAAAAAACAAAAATAATGTCGTGATGATGTTATATATATATATATATATATATATATATATATATATATATATATATATATATATATATATACATATATTATATTTCTATAAAAAAGTATATACTTGAAAGTTTTATTTCATTGCGCACAAATATATATTATACCTCCGTAAACCATTTCTACAGTCGGTTCGTACATATCTGAAAAAAAACAAAACACTGGTTATATTTCAATATCACATGGCCATTTTGTATCTATCTATATATATATATATATATATATATATATATATATATATATATATATATATATATATATATAAATATATATGTATTATTTTTATCATATTATATAATATATTGTCTGAACCAAATATCTCACCTCCAACGCCTTCCTCTACTTCCCCAAGCACAAGTGGTGCGTTGGAATCTGAAAAAAATTATATGACGTTATTGAAACCAGATTCCATACCTCATGCATAAATGAAGTTTGTTCCTGTAGTTAACTGTTATTAATGAAACGTTTTAAAAAATGCCTGAAGGACTAAAAAAAATAGCGGCCACTATAATTGAATTTGAACTTTTATTATCAGCTGGTAAAAAATATTAGTTTGAAGGACGGCATCAAGTTATGAAAAGAAATATTACAAAACCTATACTTTTTCTTGCGATTTCATCTTTTGATAGTTTATTCTTATTTGGTCTAATTTATTCGATGCATTGATAATAATGATGAATTAATGATGTATTGATTAATACATTGTAAAATATACCTGGTGTGGGAATCTCGTCGTTTTCGAGATTGTTGTCTTCTTCACTATCTGAAATGAATTAGGAATTAATCAGTATACGTGAAATTAAAATATTTCCATGGAGATGGTACTTCACCAACATAACTCATTTACAAGAATATAAATAAAGCTCAAATCTCATGAGAAAAAAGTTTTCTATAATAGGCAGATCACTGAATTTTAAATATTATCGGCTGGAGTAAAAAAAAAAGCTTTCTAATATCTGAATTTTCGCGGGCAATGAAGCTTCAAATGATGGTTTCAGAGAAGTAGATAGTAATGCTGATCATTATGGACATACCATCAGAGAGATTGGCATTGATATTATTTGCCCAATTTCGAAGCCCCTCTTCCAAACTATCAGTGTAGTGGGATACCCTCAGACAGTACTCTGAAATGGTAATGACACCTCCTTCTAAATCCCTTCTTGCTCTATCAAGGAGCTGATTTCGGCGGAGATAACACTGCCGTTGCCTCCTCGCTTCTCTACCTTCCAGCAACTGGCTGAGCAATATATGGTCGTCCTTCAAGAACTTGCATATCTCTCCTATAAAATATAATAGATATATGTTGCTTAGACGGTTGAAACTCATATTAGTGGCGATTCTATACCACATATGTTAAATTTCAAAGCATGTTAAAATTTATTTCCATAACATTTTACGTATGTTTAAAATTTTGACGTGCTTTTAATTTTAACATGGCCATACAGAATTACCCCTATTATAATGTTTGGAAATCATCCATGAGCGCACTTACCAATAAAGAACCAAATCCCTGGATGGATGACCTTGAATTTAATTTTGATTTTATTGTGAAAGGATTCCAAATGATTGTTTGTTCTTCTTGGAAGACCATATACGCTCAACCTCTCCGAGCCAATGGAATCTAGCCAGAACCTCCAAATAAAAAGAAGTTTTCAGATCATTCGACATAGTTCGAAAATAATTAGCCCATATTTAGCCTTCATTTTCGTTAATGACAGAACTATGATAATAGAAACATGATTTTTTGATGAATATTTTTTTTATTTTCTCCTCCGAATAAAAAAAATGAAATTTCATATCCTATGTATGAAAGCGTAGAGCAGAAAAACATTAATTTTTTCCTTAATTTCGAGTTGCAACTCAAAATTAAGAAAGAATATTGCATGCCCGCTCTACGCTTCCGTACCTGAGAGAAGTAAAAAAAAAACATTACAAATGATTATGTTCAGTTTGGGGAATTAAAAGACAAGAAGTAGATAATTTTTTTCTCGTAAAGATGCTAACATTGTTTTCGAAACGCATGTTAGTTCAAATAATACCAGTTTGGTGTTTTGTAATTGATCTCTGGCAAAAGTCTTGAAAAATGATTCCCAAGAACTATAATACTGATACTAATATGAAATAAATTGGTTTTGTAATTTGAAAAATTCGCTGTCATGGAAGCATTCATTTTGTTGGAGGTGAAAGTGTTCAAAAATACTTATATATTCGATGGATATATCGGTACTTTGTATTTGTAAATGAAAATCACCAACCTGGATATATACGAAGTTAACCTTCTTAAATCAACTCCGGAAGTGTTATTCACTATAACGTTGTATCCCTCTCGCATTCTGTCAGGAGGCAGCAAAGGCAAAATCATCATCTGCTTCACCAATCTTAAGGCAGACGTGTTCTCGTTGACGAGTGGAAGATACCCAAATTTCCTCATTTTCCTCCACACTGCCTGTAATGAAGAAAGTAAGTGACGAAATTGAACATCACTGATATTGCGGCTATTTTTACTTGAGCGTAATGGAAAAAACATCCATGAAGCTCTGATTCCGGATAAGTGATGACTAGGGCGTTGTGTAGAGCTCCTTCAAAATCGGTTATTATCACCTCTGGAAGTAAGGTTGGCACCGTACTTTTTAGATGGCAGAGTACATCCAAATAGGCACCGGTGCTCTTACTCTCCATAAGAGCATACAATAAAACAACCGACTGAAACAAAACAATCTGATGATTTGGATACGTTCATGGACAATAAATGATTGAATTTTGCTGAATGGAGGGAAATTGGCATAACTTTTTTCAACTTTAAACAAAAATTTTTGAGAATATTCACAATATTTCTCCACAAAAAATATAGGTTGAATTGAACTGGCCGATACTTGATGAAAATCCATATTAACTAAAATATATGACAGTTTCCTGTATGATTTTCGAAACCGTGACACGTATTTCGCTATACAATAGCTTCCTCAAGCAGGATAATTATTCCTGCTTGAGGAGCTTAAGATAACGGCAATTACTTGATTATGGTAAAACACAATTCTTTGGTTGTTTCGAATTATTGTCGTGAGAGGAAACTTTTCGGAAAAAACCTGTTGTGTGTTATACCGTTATAGCTAGTTTTTGAAAAAGTGAATCGAAGGAAAAAGATACAGTACCGTATTTTGTATTATCCCATGAACCGTGAATAATTGGGTTGCCCTCGGTCTATTGGGTACAACTTTAAAAGTGGCATCGCAGTGAATTTCGGTCATGCCACCGATTGCTCGATCCAATAGATTCTGGCAATAAAAAAGCACAGACGAACCATTCACCGTGTTAATATTGTGAATGATTCGTCCGTGGCAGCCAAACCGCTCGCCCAAGTCGCCAATTAGAATGTTCCCTAATTCAGTCAGCGTTTCCGGGATAGGTGGCAGCGATCTGCGCCTAGCTGCCCTCATAGTTGATTCTGCTCTTGGGAACGTATACTGTGCTGCAGCTTCCGGAAATCTGTCAATGAATTCAATTTACAGAACATTCTATAAGTTTGGCCACATTGAGAGAGCTCTGGACACCTGAACCATGAGGTAACAGAAAATCAAATCAACTATGGAATCATTAAAATGACTTGAAGTAGTATGTTGTAAAAATGTCAGTTTATTTATTTTCTTGAAGTGGAAAAGTGGTATATTTCGATAGATGTGGTAAAACTTCAAAAAGTAGATGATAAGGTGTATTTTAGAGTTCAAAAATATTTATGGTATCCTTCGAATCAACTGGATTTTGTAAATGACAGTGGAGCCACTCAAATATTTATATCGGAGTAACGTGAAGTTCTGAAAGTACAAACGAGGAAATTGAAATAGGTAATACTTCGGTCGCAATGAGCATCTTTTTTTTGAATTTTTTTTGTGGTACGTAATTCGATCTCCTCTACAAAAAAATTCGTACTTCTAATCAAAAACCACTCACTCTCTTATTTACATTTTTGAACAGAAAAAAACATTATTTTTTCAAAAAATGCATTTACTTCAATGAGAGAATTAATGGTGTTTGATCACAAGAAGGACGAATTTTGTGTGTGTTAAAACAACAGAAATTTGATGAGAAAAATTATGAAGTTTTGAAACAAAATGGACCTGTATCTCCGAAAATAGACGTGACCACCGAAAATTTTATTGGTATTTTTGGTAGAGGAGACCGAATACCGTAAGTTCCTCAAAAAAAAATCAAAAAAAGGTGCTCATAGCAATCGAAGTATTACCTTGAAATAATCAAAACTGTGAAAATAGTAAGGAAAAGTTTATGAAAATAAAATAATTTTTTTGTGATGTACTCATAATTTTCATGTTCAGGGTTTCATTTTCAATTGGTTCAGAGGAGAAAAAAATAAAAATATTATTGTGAATGGTCTGTGCAGTATTATTGTATAAAATGTACCAGCCGAATCGAGTTTCATTTTTTCAAACGTGAACACTTTATAAGGATTATTAGTAACTTGAGTATTTTTGTGGAGAGGATGAAGTTTGATGAATTAATTTTTGGCAATCTTTTTCTCCGATTCAAAAAAATTCAAATTATAACTTCCATGAAAAAAGTAAAATTAAAAAAGAACAAAAATAACTCCTCAAACTGTAAAAGAAACCTACCTTTGCGCAACACCATCATAAATTGTCCTCAGCCCAGTATTCTCACTATTACGGCGAGATTTATCAATTCCATTCGCATGACACCAATAACATCCTGAATAGGTTCATGGCAATGAGGATGAAGGGCTATGAATTCTCCATCGGATGCAACTTTTCCAGTGCCTTTACAAAATTGGTTCCTAGCAAACTTGCATTTCAGAAATCTAGAAATCAAAAGTAGTTGTAAATCTAAATAATTTCGAATCAACTATCATGAACTCAAAAATCCAGCATGAATCTAAAATACAGTTCGTTCCAACAAAAATTTGACCCCCCTTCACTTCAGAAACAGACGTGGGAAATGTCAAAGAACACGCCAATTTGATTATTGATGTTCTAACAAAAGTCTGTGGCAAATGGAAATATTCCCATGCCAAACCAACATGCACACGCCAATTTCTGTTGATATGATATGTATGCTCGTATGCATGTTGGTCTGAAGGTAGGTAAACTGTTCTCTGTGTAATATTCCAATTCAACGGCTTGTCTCGATATTGACGATTTTTTTATTTATTTATGTATACTCCTCTCTGCCAAACAATCTTTTGAGTTCGCCCAGAAGACGCAGAGCCTTGTGCGGGCAAGGGTCGGCTAATTGTCTCGAGTACGGAAGCGCTCTGGGGCAACTTAGGGGCCGTTCATAAAATACGTCACACTAAAATCAGCTTTTTTGACCCCCCTTCCCCCCCCCCCATTGTCACGCTGTGTTACACTCTTTGTGACCCCCCCTAGAAATATTTCGTCACAAAAACTAAGACCCCCCCTCTGAGTATGATAAATTCTAAATGATAGTACACAAATTCTGAAAATTAAAAATATTTATTTATGGATGGCCACAAATAATATACATATTTCACATAATCAGAAGATTCAATGCTCAATAACACAATGAAACAGTAATAAATCGCTTTATTTTGTTTCATTTGTATAGTGAAATACAGTGTACTGTAACAAGATTAATTCGCATTCTCAATTGAAAATTCATTCGCAAAGATGGAGTCACTATAGATTTGATAAAAAAATCTGACGAGTTTAAGAATTCGTTAGATGTCGCACATGTAGATTTCTACCAAAATTTACTGAAGATTTCTTTCATACCAAAATTTTCAATTTCCGTCAAAAATCCACTCAAAAAGTAGATTTCTACCAAAAGTGGTCACGCTGGCTTCTGGCGCTCATGTCAAAAAATAATAAACGGCGAACGTCACGTTGCCGTAGACCCCCGTCCCCTCTTGTCACATCTTGTCACACTCAGCCAGACACCCCCCCCTTGTATGCAAACGTATTTTATGAACGGCCCCTTACTGTTATTCATGATAGCGCATTGCTCTTTCAACCGTATGTAAACCCATAAAAACCCACAGTCCTACCGGGTAGGTTGGTGTATCCAATCCAGATATCCCACCTACCAGGAATGGTATCTATACAGCCCAAAATTCTGCCCCGACCGCAGATTGAACCAGCAGTGAAAAAGCCGAATTGGATAGATACCAGCGCGCAGTAGACTGCTCGGTCAGCACCGACCATTAAACGAATTGAATATTCGATAGCGAATAAACTTTTCAGGTCGGTTGGAATTCTTGCAAGTTGGGCCATACAGAGGTGAAACTCGACCTGTTATATACATGTTTGACAAAAAAAGTCCACCCCCACCCCCATGTTCTCAAAAATGACAATCTGAATTTTTAATGGAACATAAACATTTCAGGTCGGCAAAAATTTAGGTAGGTACAATTCCTTTACCCCATATCCCATTTTTCATATCTATAACGACTTTGCCACCACCTCAGTCATTTTATAGTTCCAGACCGGTCAGCTCCAAGCGGAGGCCGCTATAGGTATTCCACCTTTTTTAACAATATTTGGTAGATACAATATCGGTCGAATTAGATATAAGGTTGACATGTTGCTAAAGGACCAGAAGTTTTATTAGTTTTATTGCATAACAAAATGTGCAATATGGCGACCTCCGCTTGGACCTGTCCATCGGGGAACTATTATGACGGAGGTTTTATCAACGACTCATTACCTCATCATCAGAATGAAAAGAAAAAAGTAAGTACTTACTTGGTCCCATCCCTTTTTCGAGATTGTATGACATATGCATAATTGTTAAACTCCATATTTAGATTGAAGAAAATCACAGGATCACAATTCACTTCAACTCGAAAGCACTGATCACTTCTGCGTTGAAATATCACGAAACAACCAATCAGGAGCGAAAACGGTTCAAAAAGGCGGGAAAATAAGATCGATCACTTCTGCATTGAAATATCACGAAACAACCAATCAGGAGCGAAAACGGTTCAAAAAGGCGGGAAAATAAGATAACCTTTTCAATCTGCACATATGATAATGCGTACAATTTAAAAACCATATCTATCACACACATATACGCTTACAACTCGCAATACAAATCTCCACATTTTATAATATAATAATATTCTGGTATACCCACATAGTGCTGAAACATTTGAGAAGGGATTGGTCTAGTTGAAATGTTGGTCTATAACGCCCCATTCAAATCGGCGCATATAAGACGTACGTGCGCATTTTCTGTTCTGTGGTTGTAGCATAAATGTATGCTTACGAGCAATTTGTATCTGTGCATATTATCTGGTTTAGCTTGATATGTTAGAAAGGGTCAATTCGCAATCGACTTGATCAAGCTTGTTGTGGCTCTCAACGTCTTTCAAGACATTAAGGAATGATTGAAGAACGTGAAAAATAACTCAGGGAAAACGTATCAAGATGCATTCTTATTAAATATAATTATGTATTATCACCATGAGTGGCTGAAAAAATGTATCTTAAAACTGTAAGCCATATTCCAAAAACAAAGGCGGAATTTTCGAGATATTATTATTGTAGGAGGGCGGTGGAGGCGAAATGTAGATGGCAGCACCGTCAATGAATGCAAAAGTTCAATAAGGTTGAGAATCGCTCGTTTTCGCTAGACTTGACTTTATGGCTTCTAACAGGACCGGAATCGGATATTTCATCATTTTATTGTATCTCTCACTTGAATTATATTTATAGGTACGTGTCCGTTAGTGGATCGAAAAATTTGGGAGTTTGCTATTGATTGCTGTGTGGTGTTTAATATAATCTCTATTCAAAATTCACGACCAGTTGATAGATGATATTTACTTGTGTGAAACGATGTCAGTATTCATCAGAAAGATTGTAGAGTGAAATACCCATATTGTTTGACAAATTTTTGCAGCAACTTGTCGGGGTATAGAGAAATATACCCTTCTACACTTGTATAGATTCCAATATCAATACTCATTTTTCAGATCGTGGTAAGTTAGAAATGATATATTATACTCTACTTGCTTTTGGGTTCATTTAACCGTGCCAAGGTCATCTCATCCAGAATTGTTTACTAGTTTCTCGAGTCGCATTGGGGTTCTTGTGATGTAAATATTATTTTCAAGTGTTTTAGATGTATTATAGGTGTTTTTTATATGCATATTCACATGAAAGAGAAGCCATGTAAATTGCATATCATATCTATTAAATGAATTAAAAGAATATTTGACAAGGCTATTATTACTCACCGACATATTTTTACTACCTTCAACACTCACCGTCGAAGTTAGTATTTATCTTGTTCAGTCTAGTGACGGCTGGCTCTCAGAAAAAGGTCATATTCCTATTTTCTAATTTGAGTTTATTACAGTCGTAGGTATACAAACCTAACTCAGATTGTACCTATTATTTTGCATGAATCGTATTCCAGATTTTATTTCAATACGGGCCTGTGTCGACTCCATTACTACCTATGAAATTTATAGTGGGCGTAACGGGTAACGGTACCGGTCACCCCTGACCGCTGGTCTGGGTCTGGGTATGATCTCTGTTGTTCTTAACATTTGCATCCAATGGTGACCACTAAAAATTTCATTAGTAGGTAGTAGGTAGGTAGGGGAGTCGAGGCAGGCCCGTATTGAAATAGAATCTAGAGTAAAATTCATGCAATATAATACAATCCAAGATGGGTTTATATACCTAGGTACGAATGTAAACTTTAGATAATAGGAATCGAATATTTTTTACCGAAAGACACCTGTTACTAGACTGTACAAGATAAATACTCAGTTTTACTATAGGTGCTGAAGGAACCCACCTAGCAAGTAAATATATGTCGGTCAGTAATGAGAGCCTTGACAAATATTCATTTAATCCATTTTGGACGGTAATTATATCAAATACCACACACAGCCTTGTCAATATAGCTTGTCGAATTCTTCGATCCACTAACGAAAACGTGTAAACAGGTATAATCCTAGTGAGAGATGCAGTAAAACCAGCGATTCTCACGTCTGCATCCATCGGCGATCGGCGGTGTTGCTAACAACATTTCACCTCCATCGACCCTCAATGATATGCCTATTGGGTTATACTATATGATGTAGCTATACAATGCTGGTAGGATAACCAATTAGGTTGAGAATCGCTCATTTCCGTTATAACTGCCAATTCAAGAACAGGACCGGCATCAGTTATTTTATCGTTCTACTGCATCTCTCACTTGATTATATAATTTCCGTTGTTAATTAATATAATTTTTGGACGATCCAGCTCTCTTGATTAGTTACGGTACCTGTTGTCAAGTCGGTGAATCTTGTTTAGTGGTTGCTGGGCCAAACTTTCTTACCGACGTCTTCAATATAATACCATAGATAGGGAATACATATATTGAAATCATTAATAAATTTAACTTAACTTTTTTTCCAAAGGGAACAAATCGCATTATTCGCTTACTAATCTTACGATTTATTTGTGACAGTCCATGTTTGAATATTGTTTCTAAAAAAAATTATGAATTCACCATTAATTATTTCAAGCTTCCCTCGCAAAAAAGCTGTTTTTTTTATGCAGATTCACACGAAAGGGAATGTGATGTTCGAAGAACACCGCGTGAATCAAGGGACAGGAGATACGAATTAACATTAACTTTGAATTTCTGATGTTTGTAAGGCCGTTAAATCTGATATGAATTATTAGCTCAGTTGGTAGAGTATCCGGTAAGATAACCGCAAGGTGGTGTGTTCGTTAGTCAGTTTTTTTTCGAGGATAATATCAATAAGGAAATGCAATTAATAATTACATCCGTGAATCTTGCAGCATTTACGGGTTCGACGGCTTATTGACAGTCGAGCGAAAAGTACTTTCCACACGAGAGAGAATAAAGGTCACTTTCCATGATATAGAGAGTGCGGTATGTGTTACTCTCCTATGTGGTCGTAGGAAAAGTATATTTTATAGTAGTAGTATATGTTGGGTTGTTTCGTTAACCTACCACAGTCTGAAAAAAACAAAAAAATCAAAAATGAATATATATATACATATATATAACAACAGTTGCTAGCTCCCACTTTGGAGCCATTCTCAAGACTTCTCAAGAATGGCTCCAAAGTAGGAGCCGAAACGTCGAAATAAGAAAAATTCCAAACGCGGTTCTCACCCGGAAGTTCCAGACAGCACATATCCGACCGCGGAAACCTATCCGAGCACACACACACACACACACACATATATATATATATATATATATATATGAATAAATTGCTCGTTTTATAATAAGAATAAATATACTGTAATGTCGTTAAGAGTAAATCTTGTGGACAGAGCAGTATGAATGGAGATTAAAAGATATATAAAAAAAACATATCTAAAATAAGAGTTGTAAATGAGGTAATAGAAACGACACCGCATAACGCAGTTAAAACAGTCTGTTTCATTAAAAATATATACCATAAACACACGCCCATACATACACTCATAGACCCCTTTCAGAATTTTTCTGGTTCCGGTGACCGCCCTTGCACCTATATTTCCCCATTTTTTGGTCACACCAAAGAGGACCCCTGTCAAGTCTCCCGTAGAACCCTGGGGGTCCACCTGGACCACTTTGGGAATCAGTGGTCTAGTTTCATCTTTATACACCACAACCTCTAATAATTTTTGCCGATGAAAAAGTTCATTTTCTCACCTCTGAGAGAGGGGCTAGAGGTTGATTTTTTTTTTGTCAAAAATGCATTGATTATACATGTGTATACCCTAACCTGCAAAAATGTTTGCGACATACAGGTAGAGGAGACGTTAAAAATTAAAAGCTCTAACTGCACTCCTCTGATAATGAACTATAGAATAGAACTGCCCTAGAAGCCCTAGTGAATGCACAGGAGACTATCAACAACAGAGCCTCATCACTCTTTGTATGGAGATAATCAAGAAGAAAAATTTCAATTTTCAATTCAATTCTCCAAAGAATTTGAAACGATAATTCGCTTAATTTGGTCGAATGTTACATATCTCATATTTTAAAAAAAATTCCGGAAGCGGCCGCCATTATAATTTAGAATACAAGTGTATTCTGAATGAGCCATCGCACCTAATAGCTATCAAATACCTAATGAAAGGTTTAAAATAGTGAGAGTAAAAAAATATTATTTTTGAAGTATAAAAACAATTGTTCAAAACCAGTTGTTGTCATTATTTCGGAAATTAATTCACGACAATCAGGGTAGGTATCAAAAAAGACATAAAAGAATTGGCCACAACACAAAAATGAGCAAATCTTTTGATGACAACTAGATAATGAAACAACTGAAAACATGGAAATGTTTTATTACCAAATTCAAAAGTTTTTGCATTTATTCCACAGTTGATTTCAGATAATAAAAAAGTAATGAAAAGTTTGAATAGTAGCATAACAATGATGCAAGTTGTTAAAAATAAACCACTGGTGTAGTTCATACTCAATACTTATTCTAGTAAAACAAACATTGTTCACATGATTTGCTATGTCTGTTATGAAGAATTATATAATGATCTTATTAATAAAAAAAAAAGAATTTTCGGAAGGATATTGAAAAGAAGATGAAAAGGAGGATTCCTTGTCAAATGCTTCATTTCTAAATTACGTGTTCATGAACAATTGCAACATGCAAGCAGTATCAGAATTTCGAGTTGATTTCGCAAAATTGTAATCGATTAAAATAGTACTAAAACCGCTCAAAAATTGTAAACTAGGAATGCCACCCAAAAATATTCACAGTGCCATATTCATATCAATGGTGATATTCATGCAGTGCGGTTTCTTCCTCTTCTTGACAGAACCTGCATTGGGTTTCTTCTGTCAGACCAATGTTGCTCATATGTATCCTGAGCCGACTATGCCCCGTCAGTAGACCCACCACTCACCACTGCCCTTACAACCTTGCGGTTGTATTTCAGCAGGTCTTCCGTGAATCTGGGAGCTGGTTTCTTTATGAACTCTTTTGCTTGCCTCATTCCTGGAAGCTTTTTCGACCAATCTATCGATTCGGCTTGCATCCATGAATTCATATGGATGTCTTTATAATATATATGCTTTCGCTACCCCGCAGAAAGGTTCTAGGCCAATCTGATGCAGATAGTAACAGAGTTCTTTTTTAGCATCCGTCTCAAACCTACCCATGTACTTGTTTTCGTGTACCTACGTACTCATGAGAAATTTACACTCAGAATCCCCAGAATAATAACGATCTAAAGAATACAAACAAAACACAATTTCTTGTAAGAAATCGAAATACGATTCTAAATGCTAAATTTGCTGCTTGTGCAACAAATTATTGATTTAGATTGGTAGTAGACATCACCAAAAAAATTCAATATTTTTTTGCATAGCCGGCATTGAATTGAATAACGGTAAAATCAAAAAGTAACAAAATGACCAACAACAGTATTTCAATTGCAAAATGCGAAATAACATTACACAATAAATATAAAGGAAAGAAAAAAAATGTTCATGGATAATGTTTTGACATTTTTGAATACTATTTGGAATTCGGACTGACTGACCGCCGCGACAAGGCGAATTTGTGATTTTCATTCGATTCATTCATGGGTTACATGAAGATTTAGCCTTATAGGTATCTTCTATATTCAGTATACTCCAGTTCGGAAAGTTATCCTTAGATGTCAGTAGTATCCGAGTGATGAATCACTCGAATGATCATTCGATTATTGTTATAACTCGAAAAGTCATCACTCGTTTATGACAATCATTCGATTATGCCCATCACTAAACAGAAGGGCCTGTGTGAAGGAGAGTTTAAACAGCAAATAAAATAATATAGGAAACTTATTAGAATACATTAAGAATAAGGGCAGAAAACATGTGTTTATACAGATGACTGAAATAAAATAAGAACAAACCAATCAAGTTGCAGCTTTTTTTATGACTTTTGTGTTCTGTGAATATCACATTTTCGTTTTGATAGTGGCTACAGTAACTAACCTCCTAATTGTTGATATTTTGAATTTTGTTTCCATTACATATAGCAAAGATTATCAGTAAATGATATTTTAAGGTTGTTGAAACTCGGAACTTCAAGAACAGATATTATTTTGGTCATGCGCATTATCAGTTTCTAAACATAATAAAAAGAAATAGTGAAAGATGGCATTTTTTGTTGTTATTCTTATTTCTCATTTTTTATTATTTCTCGTATGAACGCTTTCATGAAGATCTATATGTTTAACGGTGAGTTTAAACAGCAAATAAATTGAAATAAGGAACACAATAAAACAAAATAAGAAAGATGAACATATAGATCTTTATGAAAGCGTTCATACAAGAAATAATATAAAATAAGATATAAGAATAACAACAAAAGATACCATCTTTCACTATTTTATTTGGAAACTGATAATGCGTATGACCGAAATAATTTCTGTACTTAACGTTCCATGTTTGAAATTATTTTAACTTCTTCCCTTACAATAACAACCTCAGAATATTATTTACTGGTAATCTTTGCTATATGTAATAGAATCAAAATTCAAAATATCAACAATTAGGAGGTTATTCACAGTAGCCACTGTCGAAACGAAATTTTGATATTCACAGATCACAAAAGTCATTGTCAAAAAAGCTGCAACTTGATTGGTTCTTTCTTATTTCTTATTTTATTTCAGTCATCTGTATAAACACACGTTTTCTGTCCTTATTCTTAATTAGTTTCTTATTTTATTCTTATCTTATTGTATTTGCTGTTTAAACTCTCCTATAGTGAAAGATGGCATCTTTTGTTGTTATTCTTATTTCTCATTTTATATAATTTCTTGTATGAACGCTTTCATAAAGATCTATATGTTTAACTTTCTTATTTTGTTCCTCATTTTATTTTATTTGCTGTTTAAACTCACCTTATTTTAATTTCTTATTTTATTATTTCTTGTATGAACGCTTTCATGAAGATCTATATGTTTGAAGGAGAGTTTAAACAGCAAATAAAATGAGATAAGAATATAAATATGAAACTAATCAAGAATAAGGACAGAAAACGTGTGTTTATACAGATGACTGAAATAAAATAAGAATGAACCAATCAAGTTGCAGCTTTTTTGACAATGACTTTTGTGTTCTTTGAATATCACAATTTTGTTTTGACAGTGGCTACAGTAACTTACCTCCTAATTGTTGATATTTTGAATTTTGATTCTATTACATATAGCAAAGATAAACAGTAAATGATATTTTGAGGTTGTTGTTGTAAGGAAAGAAGTTCAAATAATTTCAAACATGGAACGTTAACTACAGAAAATATTTCGGTCATGCGCATTATCAGTTTCCAGATAAAATAGTGGAAGATGGTATCTTTCGTTGTTATTCTTATTTTTTATTTTATATTATTTCTTGTATGAACGCTTTCATAAAGATCTATGTGTTTAACTTTCTTATTTTGTTTTATTTTGTTCCATGTTTTATTTTATTTGCTGTTCAAACTCTCCTTTATTCTCAATGTATTTTAATTAGTTTCTTATTTTATTCTCATCTTATTTTATTTGTTGTTCAAACTTTCTTTTAAACATATAGATCTTTATGAAAGCGTTCATATAAGAAATAATATTAAATAAGAATAAGAACAGAAGATGCCATCTTTCATTTCGTTTTATTTGTAGCCATGTAAGGGCCAGTTGTGCATACTCCAGTGAACTGATGTGGTTCAAGTGAACCGAATTCAGTTGTCAAGCTACAACTGATTCTATTGGCTAATGCTTAGCAATTGAACTCTGTTCACTTGAACCACAGTTGACTGAAGTGTGTACAACTCACGGATAATCTATTATCCGTGTGTACAACTGGCCCTCAAAGTCAAAACGAAAATGTAATATTCACAGAACACAAAATTCAATGTCAAAAAAGCTGCGACTTGATTGGTTCATTCTTATTTCGATAATTTCGATTAACACATGTTTTCTGCCCTTGTTCTTGATGTATTTCAACTAGGTTCCTATTTTATTCTCATCTTATTTTATTTGGTGTTTAAATTCTCCTTCAGGTAATTGCAATAGACGAGTTCCTCACAAGTTGCCAACTTACAAAATTCGTCGAAAAGGTCTGCCTCTCCAATTTTCATTATTTTAAGATAGTTGTGTAGAGAATCAAAAATTATATACGGTGGATTGTTTACTTTGAGTCAGAAAGCCTTTATTAAGTTTTTATATCACTTATGTCAATCATAGATTTTTTGTCTAAAAATAGGAACTGTTGGTAACGCAATTCCATGACAAAACATTTTCATTTTCCGTAACTGGCGATTGATTCAAAATAAATTCGAGATTGAACTAGAAAGTGAGGTTATTTATTATTGTTATGGGGTAGAAATTTTTTCCACGTGAAATTCATACTGACGATCAAGACTAGTCAATAATGTCAATCACAATCATCTTGGTGTAAAAACCGAATGAAACCACAATAAAACCTAAGTAGATGGAGGCTTAAAGATCAATCATAATAATGAGTCGTCTTATTTCAGGAATTATGAACTATAAAATGGGGGTTCAGACCTCAAGAGTGTTAGATATGTATCGATGAAAATAGAGATTGGAAATAAGCTATTTTTCATGTTTGTGTCTCAACAAAGTTCTTCTCGGAAGACATTGTTGAAAATATAAGCTATGGCTATTGATCTTTAGGATGCTGAATAAGAGTGATCTACTGAATTACAAATTTTTCCAATTATGTTATCGGATATCTTCAAATGCCTGGACCACACAAAAAATTATATATACTATATACCTACCTATACTCAGTGACAAAAAATTTGACAAAGGTTTTGGAAACAGACAATAAAAAATCAGATATCAGAAGATGAGCCATTTACATCATCAGCACTTTTACCTAATTTGAAATGAATTTATCAAAAAACAATTATTATCTTGTAACGTGTAGACAAAAAATACCCTTAACAAGACTTTTGAAATGAAGGAGGTGAAAAATCTTCAAAGTGAAAAGTTGCCAGATATATAAAAATTCATAACATATGTAATATACTCGATAAAGCTCTACAAACCCAGGGTTAGCCAAGCCTCAAGTATACTTCTGTTTGTCTTCAATAACCCTTACGATAGCAAGAAAATTTGATAACTGCAGTTTATAAATATTGACGATTATTAATAGTCACTACATTATCATTTTGGATTGTATGCTATTAGTACATTGAACAGAATAGGTACCTCATTTGGCTGAGCTTTTTTTGTATTCTGAATGAAGAATGTTACCTTTTTTTTTTTCAAATTATCATGCTTACTATTGCTTTTTGATTGATATCTGCCCAGAAGTTTGCTAATTATTTTATGTTTAGTATACTTAAGACATCATCTTGGAAAAGAAAAAAAATCACTCATATTAAATCCAAAAGTGTCCTGTACATGAATTTTTTATTTCTGTATTCAGATATTTATTCTTGCTAATTCATGTCCTTTGACAGAAAACAATCATATATAAATGAATATAAATTAAATAATATTTTTCTATTAATTTTTGCCAATGAACCTGCTAGTATAAAAACATGTTTTTTTATATATTATATTTAGAACCCTGCTTTTTCTCTCTAACGCAGACCCTTGGTGTGCAGTACGCAGATCTCCCAGTGGTCATGGTTATTTCTGTGTACTGTAGTCTTATAATACAAATCTCACACATCTTAATTATTAAGATGAATGTGAATACACTTTGTCTTAATTAAATAGTTGGCATAGTAACTTCATAATCTTCTTTCGCCTATATCTTGAGGTGAAATTTTCTTTCTGCCTTTCTAAGAGTATGTACCACTCCAACAATCTTTGCATCATAAAAATTTTGAATTGTTGCAGATAAACTTCCCCTGCTTGTCATTTCGAACACCTTAATTTAAGGCCATTAAAAATTGGTATTAGGTAGGGATATGTTTACTGTCTGCAGTCCCAGTCGACTTCCATGCTGAACACTGAATGGTGATACATTAATGGTGAAAATCTCTGCTTCATTTTCCCTTTTCAAAAAGACAAGCATATCTCATTCTCTCATTTCACCTTTTCCACAACCATTAATCATACATTTTTGATCGCTCCAAGAATAAAATGTAGAGCCTGTTCAATCATCTTTTCTGTAGCATTGTATAAACCCGGATTCCTTTCGAACAGTTTCATAGTTTTTCTTCTCGTCCCACAGGAATCACGTTCATTATACAAAAGGATTTTTTTCAAGTGGTTATTACATGAACAGCATCCATCAAACTTTCTCTAGCTCTTGCACAAGTAGGTACAACAAACAATGCAGTGTATTAATTCCAAAGATTTAGCAATGTTGATATGTTCTTTATTGGTGAAAGGAATGCCTTGTCGTGTCTGAATGTTAAAATACTCATATCTTAAAACAACCTCGTCTCATACCTAAAAACACATTAGGTATTGTAAAGAAAACAATAATTCAATCTACCTACCTACATTCTCATTCAACAAGAGCATCATATAAACAATATGCATGACGAATGTGGATAATCAGGGAAAATTCATAAACATTCAAGCACAAATTACTTAATATTGCAAAAAATATAAACACAAAAATATCAGGTTGTTACAAGTTACAAGAAGCACCATCACCATCAATGTTTTTGTCATGGAATTGCGTTACCAACAGTTCCTATTTTTAGACAAAAATCTATGATTGACATAAGTGATATAAAAACTTTATAAAGGCTTTCTGACTCAAAGTAAATGAACCAGCGTATATAATTTTTGATCCTCTACACAACTATCTTAAAATAATCAAAATTGGAGAGGCAGACCTTTTCGACGAATTTTATAAGTTGGCAACTTGTGAGGAACTCGTCTATTGCACTGAAAGCAGAATCAATGCGTCAATTGGGAAGAATTTCTACCAATGAGGGCGCTGATGTCTGTTCCAAAATGACGGCTCCATTTGCCTATGTAATATAACTAATATATTAGTTTTTCGAGTTTTGGTAAAATACCTGTGTGAAATAATTGTGTAGACTTATTACTGTGTGGATTTTTTCGTTCAATAATTATTAATATAGACGTAAGAAATACGTATTTTTTTAAATTGTATATTTTAATCACATTCATTATTGCAGGTTTTTTCCTATTTTCAGGGTAGAGAAGTATTAAAAAAACAATTTTTATACGGTTTTCATTGAATTCGGGTAATACCAATTTTTACTAGGTATCAGTTGGGTAACATTCAAGATATATAGCTGGTTTATGCATAGTACCTAATACTGAGAACCTCAGTAATGCATTGCATAAACTTGTTTGTTGATTTGCTTGTATTGAACCTCAGTTATTAGTTTTGGGTTTAGGCTCAGTTATTACAATGTACTTAATGGATGATGATTATAGATGAACATTTCACTGTATTTCTTTCAGTATCTGAAAAATGGATTATTACCTGGGAATTGATAAACATTTTGAATATCTGAAAGCTAACCCAAATTTTTGCTGCATAAACGAAGGCCAGGCTGTCCTAAATGCTGGCTACATAGTTACATGTGGTGTAAAGGAGAAATGTCAACAAAGAGTGGAACTCATTGCTTTTTGCCTGAGATGCAGTGGGCTCAATGACTCCTTGCATGAAATAATAGGGACCTTCAGATGGAATAGTAGCTGCATTGTTTCAGTGGAAGAAGTTTCCTGTAGCTGCAAAGCAGGGCAGTCTAATGCATGCGAACATGTAGCTGCATTACTGTTTTTATGTTTGAGTTGATATTTAATACAGTGGTAAAAAAGGCACATCGGCCATTATCGATTGATATATCCAAACTTCTGTCTTATTCTTTTTTCTGTGCTTTGTGTTTTGTTTTCAGGCAGGGTATTTTGGATTTCCAAGAGTATTCTTTTACCGACCTTGAGGCTTATTGGAAAAAGTCAGTGCTTTGGAAAATTACATCTATACATTCCATCTGTCAGAAATTGTCTTGAACTAGAAAAGGTCCCTATTTCTGAAGAGAAAAGTAATAATATCTTCGAAAGATTATGTATAGCTTCTCCAGATTGTACTTTGACAAAAAATAGGTACTATTATTGACTTTTCAAGTTATATTTATAATTGTTCTATTTGCACCATAGGAAAAAGAACTCTTAAGCCCATTCTTTTGACAGAGGCTGCTGCACACAACACATTTGATGTAGAATTGGAGGAGATATTCCGCAAGGCTAGGCAATCTCAATTGATAAAAAAAAGCCTTGCAAAAATATCACCATCTCGAGAATGCTGTAAGAAAGTATACGAGAGCATCGAGAGACAGGATTATGTAGAAGTAGCTAGTGAAACTCTAAGAGATAAATTACTCTCGGTGCTACGGTGTGATTTCTTACCAAGGGAATGATTGGCACTCGAAATCATTTAAATATTTTTGGCCCAAGGGAGTCACTAACAAGTAGGTCAATATTGACCATATAAATGAAAAAATTATTTCATCCATAATATTTCCTAGATACACACAGTGTGGTTTAACAACTGAAGCTGAAGCCACATACATCCAGAGGAATGATTATGAAGTGAAACAAACCGGACTTATTATATTACTATTACATTGCTTGGGATATTCTCCAGATGGTGTGGTTTTCAAGGATGGAAGTCCTTCAAAGCCTCTAGAGATCAAGTGCGCATACATAAATTCGTTAAAAATGATTTTCTCACATCATCTGACTTTTTTTTCAGGTAAAACAGTTCCTGCCATAGAATTTATTAATAAAAGTTATTTCATTATTATAGACAATGATACAGTTACGATAAAGAAAAAACATGCTTATTATGCTCAGGTCCAGCTGGGAATGCCAATTTTGAATTAGGAAGACTGTGACTTGATTGTTTATTCGTTTTTCAAAAGATTCTTTGAATTTGATCATGAGGTTAGACAAAGATTATGTAAAAGATATGTTGAACAAACTTCAAATGATATATTTCAATGAAATGCTTCATGTAATTTGTTTAGACAAAAAGTGATTGAATTCCATATCAAGTCACTAGTGGTTCAAAGCTCCAGGTTATGAACCTAAATGATTTTGGTAGAAGTAATTGTTTATTTGAATTGTGAAAGTTATAGCTCCTGTGATATTATCCTATCGTATAATACATTGACATTGTTTTTTCTCAAAGGTTTAACTGACTTCTCTGTTTGTTAGCAAATATTAGTTATAGAAAAAATAGAAATATTTGATGTGTAACCAAGGGAGTTTTAACTCAATTTTTGTTTTGAAGAAGCGTGCTATTCGCTATCTTTGTAAAGTAGAGCTAGTCATTTCATCGGTAATGAGTGTTAATTTCCAAAGCCAAAGTTGAAAATTGTGTTGTTATTTCGTTTACTTATATGAACTTCAGTTTATTTTACCATCAGACTGATGAATACATTTATATAATTAGATTTTTGTTTTATTCCATTTATTTATTATAACAGTTTCTAGGTAGAAATAAAACTCAAATGGTGTTATTTTATGTATTTTAGATCTCTAGGTAACAACTTATCAACAAGAGACTTCACAAAACCTAGATCTTTCATAGTCACTGTAAACTTTAGAAACATTCATAATTGAAATGTAACATGTGATATATCATCTACAAAAAACAGAACTCTACATTTTCACTACACTATTTTCCATTCATTATTTTGTAAATGTTACGTCTGAGTGATAATTTTCTGAAGTAATAAAAAAGTTTGGCAAACGAAAAATGTAGACTTAACTGAAAAATACAAATGACAATTATTTATAAAAACCATCCTATTCAAAAATACTCCAATTACACCAGGTAGCAGAAAAATGAAATTTATTATAGATCAAACAGAAAGAAAAAAATACTTATTCACAAAAACCATCCTAGTCTACAAATTAAAATATTCCACATTATGAGAATAAGGGCCTTCCCTTACAAAGATCACATCATCTCTCACTTGTTTGGACTCCCTCCATAAGCTTCAACAGGTGCTCGATGTACATGAAAATATGCAGGTATAAGTATTAGTGACAGAATAAAATAATATTATAAAGCATTCAAAAATTATTCATCTATTGGGTAAACAATATAACGCACAAGTAATCAACACAATGAAGAAATTGAAGGTTTTTCCAAAATAACTGTTTCAATAATATTCCTACAGACATTAGAATGAATAGAGGTTACTCAAGTATCTAAGTTCTTACATCAAGTACACGTGAATTAAAACTGATTATCATGCACAAACAAACAAAGAGTTGAGAATTTCATTATATTTGTGAAGAGAAGGAAGTTTTGAGGAAGTGATTTTTTTTCTATGCAAAAAGAATATTAAACTTATATGAAGAAGTTGACAAAATATTTAGGAAACACTGCGGATGATGTGTATATCATTCATAGACGATTGAATCGTTCACAAAAAGGAAGAAAGAGTCTAAAATAGCTACTCCTCCTGTACGGCGCGACGGGCGCTGAATCATATGGAAGTTACTTTTTCTTGCTCGATTTGTGCACCATTCACTCGAAATTTGAATCAAACAAATACCATTTACATAATATTTCTACACAAATAGAAAGTAGTTTGCAGAAAAAATTCAAGAGATAAAATTTCATTATCTCTCAACTCCAAACAATCTTGATTTGCTCAAAGAAAAATATACCTCGATGTAATCAATCGATCAAAAACTTTATTGTCTTTTGAAAAATACATGTTATAGACAAAGATTCATAATTAATGTTAATAATAATAATTTTACAGGTGAAAATCCTTTAAAAGTATGCAAGTAGATTAAATATACACAATATAAATAGAAATGATGACGGGAAATAGATAATTTCGATAGGGGAATTATATCTTTATTTCAGTTGCCACATGGATACATTATATATTCAATTTATCCGTATGCCTATACTGATGAGCGAAACAAGCTTATGTAGGTTTGAGAAGGAAATGTGATCATGATGAATGGAAAACATATCTCTATACTTGAAGAAATATCCAATAAATATATAATTATGATTAATTAAGAAAAAATTGATTTCTATGTGCTCCAGCGCCCGTCGCGACACATAGGCAGGAGAATGGCTATTTAAGATGAAATTTCTTCAAAAATCAGATCATTATAAAAAAAATGTTTTGAAACAATGACTACTAACAAATGTCTTGACAGGCATGCACCGAGTTAAAAGTTATTTTCAGTTTGTATACCACACTATCGTAAAATGTTCTATTCCTATTCTATCCTATTCCTTTCAATGTAAACTCTTGATTTGCTATTTTGGCATTCAATGAAGCTGCTTCCTTCGAAAATTGACTTTTATTTTTCAAAAAAGGTGGTTGAATAACTTTAATTCCATATTCATCTGTAATATCTGTTATTTTAAAACCTGTTTCCAACATTATATCATCTTTGAATGAATCAAGCTTTTCAATTACTCTACTCCTAAATTTCCTTAACAGATCGTCCACCATATGCTTTACTTAAAAAGGTAATCAGACCACTAGGTGAGACTCCTAGCATTACCCTTATAAGTAGTATGTCTTTTCTTATACTGGGAATACGTTTTTATTCCAAAACAAAGACATTTACTATGCTGAACTGGTATTTCAATTCAGTCAATTATAACCCTAACATTCTGAAAAGAAGCGAAGCAAGTTGGCATATTGTTCAATATTTCTTCGTTAGATGACCAAGTCAAAACATTTTTCAAAATCTTTGCCAGAATAACTAGTGTTTCATGAAAAACAATTCTACATATATTTTCACTTATTTTGAAAAGCACTGACAAAACAACATACCTCATACCTGTTTTCAATTTTATGAAAGTAAAAATGAAAGATTCTCTCAGTGAGTGAAAGTTTATGCTTACCCGATGTCATAGTTGACAGCTCATCAGTACTATAAATACTCACAAATGATGCCAGTAAGTCACCACTCTTCACTTGGGTACCCTTCTCACTTGTGTTTTCAATATACCTATTGTGCAGCTCTATCAAAGCTTCGGCAGCTGTTAGTTCATCTGAAAAATTTTCAGTTCAGTATTTCTGAGAAACATATAACTTACAATGGGTAGACTTTTTTCGGTAGAAAAACTTGATGAAATTGCATTCAACTATCTAATGCTCAATGTCAAGTTTTGTCACTGAATGAAAAAACTTAATTTCAGGTTGAATATTTACCTTCTCTTCGAGCTGAACATGATGGTCTAGGTATGCCATCTGTACTCATATTTGAGGTACAATGCACTTCGGTCTTCTTTGGTCTAGACTTTTCAGCTACACCATCTAAAAATTCGATTGAAATTATTGATTTAACTAGAAAAGTAGACAATATGTTGACTCACTATTTATGAATACTTACATATTCTCCTTGGGCTGCAACTGATGGTACACTTGTGTCATCTCTAACTCTATCCAAATTTTCATAAGCATTGCCCAAACTAGGCACAGAAGTTTTTTTCAAATGAGGTTTTTTGGTTAGACATTCTGAAATCAAATTCACACTTTCAAATAAGAGTACTGCTTAATTCGGATGAAAATCCATAGCAATCAGACAAAGTTGTATTGTTTGAAATTTCCTAACAGGCAGTATGAAATCGTCTCTCTTGAAATGTAAGGAACATACCTACTCTTGATGATTTGGAGACACGTTTTGGATTATTCAATGGTTCAATCCAAGCCCTATTTCTTTCCAGTTTCCCTTCACCAGCCAAATACAAGGGGAAGTAGTGAAAGGAAAGTTTGGGATTTTTCTACTAAAACATCCATCCTCAGATTACTTATTTTCGACACTAAGTTATAAGTAAATTAGAAATCAATCAAATCGCAGAGCGAAAGTAATGCAAAAGAACATAACCAAAAATGCACCACTACCACTGACAGAACTTTGTTATTGTTTATACTAAATGAAATAGTTCAAATATTTTTCGATAGAGACGTATCTGGATGATGGACTTCCCAATACATCACATGAAACAAAAACACTACAGTTTTGTTACAAAAGAAAACACCGGCAACACCGCATTCTGATGAAATCCGATTCTGACGATTTCATATTCGATGCTGTGCAGGCTGATGATTTGACAGACGCTGTGTTGTCAGTTGGGTGAATTGTTGTATTGTTTGTTACAGTTTTACCTTTTTCGCATTTTATAGAATAATTGTTTTATCTGAAACGATTCGGATAATATACGAATATGATGATTTATATTTACTTCTGTGTCACGCTTGTATCAAACGCATTTCTGATCAACTGGCAGTTTAGGAATATACAGTCGCCATATTCCGGTCTGTAGTTGTACGGTCTGATGAATTCCAGTTCGGTGAGATGTTGTTTGTCGTTATACATTTGGAAAAAATACTCTTACGTTAATTTCAATTTCTGATGAGGAAGCGGTTTGTTGAGATACGGTTTGATATATAATTGATTTGATGCATCTCAATCGGATAGTTTGGCTATCACCGTCACGTTCGTTGGCAACAAGCCCAGTGGATGCTTTCGGAATTTTCATCCGAAAGCCTCCGTGCAGGAGGTTCCATTTGGAACCACAAATCTGCAATCCAATGCATGTCGCCAAAGGCTGATAATTACCAGCAGACGTCATGGTATGGTCTCTATCTGTGGACTGCAGTTTCGTCTTTTGGGACTCATCAGCACAGCGATGACCGCATTCGAACAACGACCACTGCTCGAATGCACCATGACGAATACTGGGAACGCCACTTGGCTCATCCCTCCACGATCTTACGATGAGTGTGAACTCAGCGCCATCTCGTGGTGGATTACATATATTTATATGTTCTGATTATTTTTTTGATCGAAAGAAATTTGAGTTATACGAGGAGTTGCCGACTAATTGGACTTGTTCTATCCAGAAAGAACTGTTTTTCAATAGACGCAGTAACTTTTCGGTGTATATTGAAAATCTGCCCTTCTACACTTGTATAGATTCAAATATTAATACTTATTTTTCCAGATTGTGGTAGGTAACAATACCCAGAAAACTATGGAACTAATAATGTATACCTTTTCGAAAACAATCTTTCATTTCCAAACCATTCATAAAAATAGAATAGGATGCGGGAGAGGAAGTTAGTGCTATGGTTCCGCATCCGACTGACCATTCGAGGCTCGTGGTTTCGGACAAAAATTTTTCTTTGAGAATTTCTCTTTATCGTGTTGAAAAATGACTCTGCCACGTTTCACGGTGGACGGGTTTGCAAATAATCAATTTGCTTCTGAGGTATGGCGTAGGGAGTTAGTAACACGCCTACTTGTTGAAGAACTTCGAAAGAAGTCGATGGCATTTGGTATTCAATACCATAAATCGCGTTTACTACTACTTCTATAGTATGCGTATTCATTTAATTTTTTTTAAACAGAATCCATTGGCAAAAGTACTAGAGTGATAACTTAAATTGCTCCTTCTTCTCATTCTGATGATATTTTCAAGTTATATCAATCTAATTATGATTCAGTTCAAGAAATTGAAAAACTGATTGTTCAGAATTTCGAATGTGAAAAAGGTAGCATTCACAAATCCAATGTCAGACAGATGTTTCAACCCATCGTAGTTGTTCCAGTAAAGACTTGTGAACCAAAAATATTTCAAACTACCTGTTTCCTACAGAACGAAAAAAATTGGTGCGTTGGATTTGTGAATGACAATATTTCGAACATCAAAATTCTCATTTATGTCGAGGACTGCTGCTTGGCGGGTCATTTGCTAGGACTTTGCAATAATATGTGACCACTTTCAGATGTCTCCTTCATTTTGTGTAGCAGGAGTGTGAGTCTTCAGTCATCCAGCAGTTCCAGAAAATTGTTTTTCAGCTTTTCCGAAAATAAAAAACACTATTGTACATTGTACTACTGTAACACGCCTGAAAAAGCTATCATATAGTGAAACATGTCAGTCGGTTTGGCCAAGCGGCCTAAGGCACGGTCCAATATCCAATATGGCTATTTCACTGCTGGTTCGAACGGTGGTCGAGCCATAATTTTTCTGAGCGGCTCGGTGCGATAGGCATGTCTGTGTTAGTTGCCTAGATACCAATCCTGGTAGGTAGGATATCTGGAATGGATACACCAACCAACCAGGTAGCACTGTTTGTTTTTCTGGGTTTCCCTACAGTTGAAATAGCAAATGCGCTACTGTGAAAATCGGTAAGATGCCTCAGAGCGCTTCGACACCCACATTGAATTGCCAATTTTTGCCGCACAAGGCTCTACCTACTGGGCGCACTCGTCAGAGTATTCAGTAAAAGGAAATGTGAAAATGTAAGCGGTTTCGTCTAGTGGAAATCGCACTATATGAAAAATTGTCTGAAATCATTCGTCCAAGGTGGTCACAATTTTATGTTTCTGGTGGAGAAACAAATTTATAGATTTTCAAACATTTTCAACGATGAAACACACGTGATATGAACGTTCCGTTATAGTTTCAAAGTCATTATCTGAAAAGTCTCCATATCTAGTAGACTGTTGATTCTTATGTTTCACTGAAACCAACAAAAATATCCCCATGATCAATATACTTATCAGTAAAACTTATAGCCGGTGCATTGTTGTCATTCGTAACTTCCATATTTGTTAATGAAGATAAGAAATAGTTAGCCAACGAAAATAAAATATCATTTCAAGGGATGGATACTACAGATAAATGGCTTTAGTGACTTCATTTATGCGTTATGTATTTTCATATCATTACATTCATATAACCGTCTATTCCTTGTGTTCAAAGATTAATACACTTCCGTTTCGATTGTCCAACACAGAATTTGTTATCTCGAACATTTTTGTTCGAAATTATATAAGTAATAACAAATGAATCATTGATAATTGAAACTTCATTCCTCTTGACAACTGAAAAACTGATTCGCTAAAATACGTTCATTTGTTTCAGTTATTCGCTATTCTGTTCTTCTTCATGTTATTCGTTCTTGGCTTAGGCAGTCTGGTGGCCCTACATGCAACTCTGAATACTTCTATCAAAGATGCCTTTCCTTCTGCACCGACCTGGATCATATCTTCTTCTACAGCGATATGTCTCTTTCTGATCGGACTGATTTATGCAACACCGGTGAGTTGATAATTTTTTTCGATCCTCTCTGAAATTATGCCTGTTCCTTTTTTTCTCTTATTCATTTGAAATGATGATGGAAGAATGTACCACTCGCCAAGAGAATCAACTAACTTATAATGTTAGGAAAAATATTTTTTGTCTTTGTTTATCCAAATCGATATAAATAAGTTTTTTACTGTATTATAAACATTTATGGTTGATTGAGGCGTTAAAAAGATGATGAACGAATATAGTTGTCTCTAGTAGCAAAAATTCCAGAAAAATATTTGATTCAACAAATATGGTGTATCTCATTATCTTCTGCATGTTCTCATATGAAGAAATATCTTTTTCAACGGATGATTTTTATACAAAATAAAATATTTTATTGGTATTTTAATCTAATGTATTTTCCTATTTCAAGTGATTGTGAACAAACCCCCAAAACAATATCATTTCTTTCTGGAGAAATTTTTCAACTCGGGGCTTGGTGAACAATATTTTTCTCTCGGAAGAAATGATCTATGCTGATTGAGGTTACTTCATTACTCATTTCCATTCAATCACTATAAGTAATAAGTATTATGTTTCATTCGTAGGGAGGACAATACACACTGGATCTGATTGATCACTTCGGAGGCACTTTTGTTATATTTGTATGTGCCCTTTTGGAGGTTATCGTCGTTATTTGGATTTACGGTGAGTATTCCACAATATCAGTTCGTTATGAGGAATTGAGAAAACCACAATTTTTTCAGTAAATATTCAGAGAAAAACTGAACGAAATCAGTAGCTGATAGAGAAATAGGCAGGGGTAGAAAGAAATATACCCTGTCATTTATGAAAAGTTGCTGCACCAATCTCATGTTTCATTCCGAACAATAAAATCAACAAAATATCTGGAGGAGTCAGGAATAATCAATGATCGATAATACGGATTTTGCCATCAAGAATAGACCACTGACTTATTGATGCATATTTCACATATTTGTCAGGAACAATTCGGAGAAACGTTAGCTGTTGCATTTCAATAGCGTTTGATCGGGTTTGACATCGGGGTCTCCTTTCTAAACCTGCCGCCTTTTGGTTCACCTCCTCAATTGTATGCTTCGATGAAGAGTTTGTGTCTGATAGGTCTCTAAACGAGGTTGTTGATGGGGTATCTGATATTTTTCAGTAAATGCAGGTGTTCCACAGGGTTCAGTTCTGGCGCCCACTTTGTTTCTGCTTCATATCAATGATTTGCTGGATAAAACAACTTGTCCAGTGCATAGTTTCGCAGACGACAGTAGTCTTCATACTAGTTTCTCTTCCAGAGTCCCCATATCAGCACGAGAGACAAGAATACAGAGAGGCATTACCGTCGATAGAGATAACGATGATTTGGCGAAAATAAAAGAAAGAGGTATTACTAACTTGGTGAAATTTGATGATGGAAAAACACAGGCATGTCTCCTCGAAGAAAACTGATCCATCTTCATCCAATACTCAGGTTAACTATTCCTAAAAGTAAGGAATTTCGATGCTAAGAATTACGATCAGTGATAGTCTCTCATGGAAAAACCATGTAGGATCGATCGCTGAAGGTGCTACCTAGAAGCTTGGATTTTTATCTCGTGCGAAGAAAATTAAGGCAAGGAATATAGTTCACATGTGTGGGTCTCGGTACCAAAATATTCATTGAAACTTCATTCTATTCAGAAGGAAGCATACCGTCTTGTTGGTGATTCTTCGCTCGCGGACTTGCTCACTTCGTTGAAACATTGCTTGCTGTATCTCTATTTATCCACTGTTCCCCAGCCTCTCTTTCTTCTCTGCGTCGTCGTTCTCCTGTTTCCTTCTCTTTCCTACGATGTTGTTCTCTAGCCTCTCTTTCTCTCCGGAGTCGTTGTTCTTCAGTCTCTCCTTCTTTCCGGCTTCCTTTTGTTCTTCAGCTTTTCTTTCCTGACGTTGTTGTTCTTCGCTTCGGCGTCGTTGTTCTTCTGCCACATTTTCTTCCCGGCACAGTTGTTCTAGCAGCAACTCCTGGCGTCGTTCCATAGGCGAAGAGGAAGTCATGGGCGTAGAGAAAGGGATTCATTGTTTCACAGACATATTCTTGATCGTCGAATTCGTAACAACAATTCATAAACACATCCATACCGACCTTCAAATAGTAAGCTCTCGTTTGACAAATCACGGATACAAGACGTGAAGCAGCTAATTCCAGTCGTGAGAAATGATAGTGGACGCCATATTATATTGACATACGTAGGCGATTATTAATTTAGCTTAATTTTTAAAGAATAGGTACAGTTGATCCTGAAAAACAATAAGACTGAAATTTCAGTATCGAAAAGATAATGAGTATACGAGTTAACGTGTTTACTGACCCAAAATATTCATTGGTCGAATAGAGAACTTTTTCACCCGATATATGCTATATGTCCACAGTGCTTTGGATAATTCCTTCTTTCTCAACTTTTTCCCCAGGACAAAAAATTATTAATGAGGATCAGTTAAGCAGTGGAACCCAGGTAATTGGATTGATATTTTTTTCAGAAGAGTCAGAAAAAAGTAATCAAAATTGTATTTATATATAGAAGTACAGGATGGGATACCATTAGTACCATAACACGCCTGAAGAAGCTATAGTAAAACAATTGAAGTGCACTTGTGAACTCAGTCAAACTCATACAATAAAGTGCTACTCCATTAATAACTTGCTATTTTTTTCGATTGATGTGCCAAGGAGAATAGAATATTAGGAAAACGAGAATGAAAATTCAGTGTCAAAAAGATCAAGAGTATACGAGTTAACTTGTGGTTCCTGCCCCAAACTATTCATCGGTCAAACGGGAAAATATTTCACCCGAAGAACAAAGAAGCATAGGACTGGCTCCGTGAGAGAAAAGACGAATTCAACATTTGCAAATCACCTGACAGAGAGACATGAGTTCAATCATGACTATGATATATTGAATATGAAGAAGAGATATCTGAAACTTAACCTGTAGCTAGTCTCAGGAATAGTGGAGAGCAGAAGTCAGGAGATTTCCTATATGTCCACATAGATTTGAATGATTCCTCCTTTCTCAACTTTCTCCAAGAACGAAATAAGAGTAATAAGGATCAGTTTAGAAATCGAACTCAGGCAATTGAGGTGATTCTCTCAGACGAGATAGAAGATAGTGGTGAGATTCCATTAGTACCATGAGACGTCTGAAGAAGCTATTGAATACTGAAAATTTGAAGTGGTATTGTAAACGTAGTCAAAATCATACAATGAAGTGCTACTGTATTTACAACTTGCTATTTTTTTCGACTGTTGTGCCAAGGAAAAGCGAATATAAAAAAATTTCTTTTCGATTATATTTTCTACATGAAGAAATACTGTTTTCGATTGGAGAAAATGTTAGGGTCTTTTATATAGATCGGTAAATAGTTGGTCGGGTCGGGTATCCAAGTACTGAAGCCTGATCAATGGACTTTTTCTTATTTTGCTACTACTCCAATGTGCAGCCCATCATCAGATAAACATGGCAATTTCACTATAATTCTTTATTGATCTTGTTGTATGACCTTTTCCAAAGAAATCACTTGACATTCTCCTGAATCTGGCCCACTTCTCTATATCCTCGGCATTTTCCTTCTGATTTCCTGGCATGCATGATTATTCATCTTTCTCACTTGATAGCAGTACTTGAAAAGCTACGGGTGGACTGACCCTTGACAACGTCCAGTCGATGAAATGATAATGATTCAATTTTCATTTTAGTGGTCTTCCGAAAAAAATGGTCAATAAAATCCTTGAGACAATATTGATCATGGCATATTCATGATTAGTAATGTCGCATATCGAATAATTTTCCAGCGAATCGTTTATTTTTTCAAACGAATATTAGATCTCTTCGGTTCGGATGTGTACTCATGATATTTCTGTGAAATTCATACCAGAGACAAATTGAAAGCCAGAAACCCATATATTGAATATTCAGAAAGTTGCAAGTATTATAGTTTTCATTCACCAGAATATACATCCCAGTTAGCGAACCATCAAATTTCTCTGGAGTATCTCAATATGCATTTGGAATTCATTGTCCCATTTTATATATACACTTTCACGGAAAACCCGTATAGGTTCTCGGAAGAAAAATATTTTTTTTCATCAACACAGAATAATTGGATGGTCGTTGCGGGAAAGTCTCATAAAATACTTAGGGATCCCAGTAGGGAATTCGACTCCGTTAACTACACATTCTGTGAGAAAAAATGAACCAGCGGCTGTGGAATACAATCGCAAACATTCGATCACCTCTTCTGTAGAAATCAATTTGTGGCGAGTGATGGAAAATTATCGAAGTGATATATTTCTGTGGATTTGAATTTCAGATCGAATAAATGAATTGAAGAGAATAAATGAATGATCCAAGTGCTCCAACGCTATACTTTTATGATATACTATAAAAACCATTTCGTATATACGAAAAAAACCATCAAGTGAAGATTGATAGCCAAATTTCACCATCATGGATGGTAATTACATGAAATGTGATCTCAATGGTGAAAGTGCAATATTAATTATGAATTGTTGCCAGGGTGTGAGCATACATTAGGAATGGAAATATTTATATATAGGCTACAGGGCCATAAATTCATTTTGGAGGTTTAATTGACCCATCATGATTCATTTTCGTAACAATGATGCTTCATGAAACATAACTTCCAGTACTATGCCGTCAGTTTTGAGCGATACATTGGACTATGTACAGGAGAAAAAATAAAATGTACTCAAAATGGAAACTCACGGTCAAATATTATTATACGTTTTTATTCAAGACGAAAAACTAATCTTCAGGAGCCCATTACCCTAAAAAATTATTGGCTTGGAATCCATTGTGATTTTTTTTGTGATTTGTTTTTCAGGACGTATCATCTTGACGAAAACTGTATGGGCATATTTGGCCGTGATTTTCCATTTTTGGGTGGAGAGTTCATTTCTGTCTTGTTTATAGTCTATGATATCGCTTAAGACTGATAGCTTCGTGCTTGGAGATATTGTTTACTGTTTCATATAGTTGTATCCCTCTGAACATGCTAGCATACTGTGTCATTCGGCCCCCTAGAAAGTGTTATTATAGGCTTCCAGTCAATTACAAAGTCAATTGTTGTTGTTGTTTAGTGTTTCATATAGTTGTTTCCTTCTGAACATGCTAGCATACTGTGTCATTCGGCCCCCTAGAAAGTGTTATTATAGGCTTCCAGTCGATTACAAAGTCAATTGTTGTTGTTGTTTATTGTTTCATATAGTTTTATCCTTCTGAACATGCTAGCATACCGGGTCATTCGACCCCCAGAAAGTGTTATTATAGGCTCTCAGTCAATTACAATGAATACCAATGTCAGAAAGTTATTTTGGTCAGCGATTATTTTATTCAAATCCGCCCTCTCAAACACTGTCATCATGCAGAATCTTCAAATTTAATTTTTATGCTTCCAACAAGTCATTTTCATATATGAAGTATACAAAAAAAAACAATTTTCCATAATACAACGATCTGTTGCTTCATTGAACATAATCGAAATCACCGAACCTATATGCTACATATAGCTCAATCGATTGTTTCTCCTGGACTCATGGATATAATCGTAGATTGTGGAATTGTAGATAGTAAGTTCAACCTCCACATCAGCTAGTCTTTTTTATGTAATTATTCGGCTAGTACATGTGACGGAAGGTTGAGTTACTGCGATTTAGTGTAGAATTACCTGATGATGATATATCACAATCATTCTCTCAATTCACGTACTGCTGATATATTTCATATCTGATAGATATTACTTTTTGTGTTCCCCTCGTAATGAAATATCTTCATAGTATGCTATTGAAAATTGAAAAGTATCGAGGGGTAATAATAATTCATTGCCAAACTTTTCACACAATATTTTTTATGCGGTCAGGTATTTTTAAAATTTGATTTTTCTTCATTTTCCAACATGAAGTCTGAAATTTTTTGAATACTAACAAAGGAATTTTTGAATTTGGTAAGAAACTCCGATACATATTGAAATACAAAACATAGATTGTATTGGAGTATATAACCAATTTTGAAAATCCCATGTTAGCATTTGAGACAGATAGATTCGATGTTGGATTATGAAGAAAAATTCTATTTTGAAAATAAAACGAAACATCTCCATTGAAAATTGTATAATATCATGTGAGTAACAATAATTCGTTGCCAAACTTTCAACACAATATTTTTTGTGATGATTAGATATTTTTGAAACTTATAATCTCTTATTTGATATCGAAGAATTTTTGAATTTGGTGAGAAACTCCGATGCATATTGAAATACAAATCACGGATTGAATTGGAGTGTATAAGCAACTTTGAAAATTCCTATATTAATATTTGAGAAATGATAGACTTGATGTTGGAATATGAAGAAAAATTCAATTTCAAAAGTAGCTAATCTGCATAAAAATATTGTGTGAAAAGTTTAACCATCAACTCTTGTTACTTACATGAAATAGTTCAATATTCCATAACAAACTTTCATGGAAATGTTCCGTTACAAGAGAAAACAAAGAGTAATTTTTCAAAGATCCGAACTGTACCAGCAGATTGTGAATTGGAAGTATGATTATTATATATCATTGGAAAGTTAATTCTATACCGAATGAAAATTCAAAAAAAAAATTGAAGATTTCATTCGAAAAATGAAAATTGGATGCGCTTCCAATCAAACCGGAAATGTCATATATGGTATGATAGTTGCTCAATTGTACACCGAGGCTTAAAATATATAGCTCAGCTTATAGTATTTGTTTGAAATATATGGATATTCAATCTTTGTCTCAAGTTCGTCTCCAAAAATACATAATACAAAGATAACATAATATGTTCATTGAATTAAAATTGTTATTTTTGTTTATTTTTGTTGTTAAAAAAATATCACAGTTTTCTGTACGATCCTTACTCATAATGTGTTAACAAAACCACGAGACGTATTACGCCATAAAATAGCTTCCTCAAGCAGGATGAATTATCTATACTGCCTAAAAGTACGCGTCCATAGGTATGCATCGTACGTATCGTACGGATCTTATAAAACGGATCGATTTGTGGTAGTGCGTCCACTGTATTCGTAGCGATCGGATTGCCGATGCGACGGTCGGTTTTTAAGTAACATTCGCATTTTCGTTGTGAGTGAACGATCGGAAACATTACAGTGTGTAATGTTTCCGATCATAGAAAGTGATGAAGAACTTATCATTATTGCTTTGTTATTAGATGAAGAAGAAAGGAGGGGAAATAAGAGAAGACATAGAATGTGGATACATGACATATTCAAAAAAAGATCACAATTTGGACAATATCATACACTATTCACTGATTTGCTCCATGATATGCGTAATAACAATTATAATTAAAGCACGTGTGTGTACTTAGTGTCGAAATGTAACAAAATTCAAATGATCTGTGAGGCGATCAGTGACTACCTATTGTGACATGCGTCTACTTATCGGCAATCCGCATGACGTCATTCGCACCAGTCGGAAAAGTTGCCCCTTCGATCAATTTCATCGGCATTACGGACGGACCGATACGTGCGATCCGTCCGATGTCGGTCAGTGGACGCATATGTATAACTTACTATACTAATAATTCTAAAATCCGTTTCATACGATCGTGCGGATCGTATGAAACGGATTTTAGAATTATTAGTATAGTAAGTTATACATATGCGTCCACTGACCGACATCGGACGGATCGCACGTATCGGTTCGTCGGTAATGCCGATGAAATTGATCGAAGGGGCAACTTTTCCGACTGGTGCGAATGACGTCATGCGGATTGCCGATAAGTAGACGCATGTCACAATAGGTAGTCACTGATCGCCTCACAGATCATTTGAATTTTGTTACATTTCGACACTAAGTACACACACGTGCTTTTATTATAATTGTTATTACGCATATCATGGAGCAAATCAGTGAATAGTGTATGATATTGTCCAAATTGTGATCTTTTTTTGAATATGTCATGTATCCACATTCTATGTCTTCTCTTATTTCCCCTCCTTTCTTCTTCATCTAATAACAAAGCAATAATGATAAGTTCTTCATCACTTTCTATGATCGGAAACATTACACACTGTAATGTTTCCGATCGTTCACTCACAACGAAAATGCGAATGTTACTTAAAAACCGACCGTCGCATCGGCAATCCGATCGCTACGAATACAGTGGACGCACTACCACAAATCGATCCGTTTTATAAGATCCGTACGATACGTACGATGCATACCTATGGACGCGTACCTTAAGAAAGCTATATTGTTGTATCATTTATTCCGCTTTGGAAAGCTAGTTTATAGTCATTGAGAATCGAACAGGTAACTGTAATATTTTTTGTTAAGTACGCATTTTCATCAGGTATCGGCAAGTTCAATTCAATTTCAAAAAAAATATTCCCACAGGTCTCGATAACTTCTGCACAGATTTGGAATTCATGACCAAGAAGAAGGTGGGGATTTACTGGAGAATTTCATGGGGAATTATTACACCTGTTCTTCTCCTCGTAATATTCGTATATTTTTTGGTATCGTTGAAACCGCTGACATATGGAATATATAGCTTACAGTATCCAATTGGATTATCAGGTTAGTGAACGATCAACCTACTTCTATACTGATTTAACGATCGCTATTAAATTTTCAGTATTAGGATGGGGATTATTGACAGTGTGTGTGCTGCAGATATTGATGTGGATATTGTATACCATGTATACGAACAGGGAGTATCCGGTGAAAGAGGTGAGTGCTACTGAAATATTTTTGAAATCGTTTGCATTTTAGTCCAGATACAGAATGATGACGATATTATTACCAATTGGGAATATATCTTCCTTGTAGTGCTACTTCTGAAAGTCATCGTATCGAAAAAGCTGTTACCCATTTTCCTCTAGCCCCATTCAACAAATTTCAGGACTGTTGTTTTTTTTTCGTATTCAGAGTGCAGAATAAGCATGACACTCTCAAAGCCACCTTTATAATTTTCAATGCAACTACCCGTTTGTGCAGTTTTTCTCACCATCTTACCACATAGGTATTTGAAATAAATTGGAATATTCTAAAAATGAACAATTTGTTCAGGCCAGCCTCAACTCACCTACACTGTAGGTTGACGGACTAACACCTATTAGAAAACAACTACTCCCCTGGCTAATACCACGGAGGGCATTGGATTACATCCAACAAGTGTTAGTGTGGGATTCTTCACAGAAGAAATTCCACATATGCTCTTGGCGATACAACACCAGAATTGATTTTCAATTATTGGGACGGGACACACTTGCAGACCGGTTTCGGGCTATTTGGCCTCTCGTCAGTGCAAGGCAGTGCCATCATCAACATAAGTCGATGACTTCCCATAATTAAAAATTATATTCGAGTATCCACAAGCGCGTGTATTTTGAAAAATATTATAATTGTCCGCCGAAGCGAACTCAGTATCGCTCGGTGCGGAGTGAAACATTTTTAATGTATAAATCCGGCTAGCTTGTGGGTTCTACGCACACGAACGAACAAAACGAAGCCTGGGTAGATCGACCAGAGCCACCGATCGCCTCCCGAAGGGAAATCGATAAAGGATCGCTTCTTCGGGTTGAAAAACGCGAAGGAATGAGAAAAAGTAGGCCTAAGACTCGCCGCGTCCTCGGACATGCCAGAAACAAATGAATCGCAATTTCACGAGTTACTATTAGCCCTGAGAGATAGCTAGTTCTAATCGCGGTTACGACTGGCCACCACGATGGCTCTAGGCCGGACCAGAAGTTCCCTACGCTCCCTAAAGCCCTGCTACGACACACTTCGCGCCTGGACCTGCCTGCCCTGCAACGCGTGAACCCGTGTCCAGCTCTCCGCTGCTGGAGGTGGCGTTTTTAGCCGCGAACCCTCAGTGCAGTGAACACTGTCACGTAACAGCGTTCGTAGAGAGTTACGGTAGGCGTCTGTATCCAGGAAACCCTGTTTGATGAGGGTGGCCTGTCAACAGCTTCCGACGTACTCTGTAGGCGCTACCCGGACTCAGGTAGCCGTGCAGTCCGATAATTCCTGGGACCTACAGAGCAAATGGCCTCTTCTTCTTGCTTCAGGCGTACTGAAAAGTACACCACAGTACGAATTCAATATCAGGTAAAAAGGAAGATTCTCGACCGGCCGAAGGCTCGGGAGACTGGAACAATTTATTTAGCAGCAATTCAGGAACAATGCAAGCCGAAGCTGCACTCAGGAACGTGTACAGTTATACTCTGCACTCGAGTTGAACGAATTCATAAATGGAAGCAGTTTGTGCTTCCAAATTCCGCAGTGGGAGTTTTGTGAGAAAACTTTCACAATAATTCCTAAATCTCCAGCCAGAGAATTATTATTTATACAATTCTTTCTTCCTACTTTCGGATTTAAATCCTATTCAACGCTTTCTTCAATTATTCTTCACTCTGAAACACCTGAAAGAGAATAGGAGTACTTCCTCCTAGATTCATTCGCTTCCTAATATATTATAACGCTTTCCAATACTCTTCTGAGACGCTTTGATAAGGTATACGCTTAGATTCAACTCTTTGAATAATACGCGGTAAGAACTCTTTCGAAGCGAATGCTTACGCTAGGTATGAACTCTATCGAAGCGAATGCTGCTCGTGCAGAAAATCCGTATTGTCTAGTGCGTGTGTTCGTTTAATTTTTAAACCTCGAAAACAAATCGTCAGTACGATCCATTTTGTTGAGGTTTCTTAGAGTTGCTCCGGCTACTCGTGGGTTCAACACACCTAGCAATAGAAGAGTAGAGCTACCCATGTCCCCGCCGATAGATACTCGTTGTTAAAGCCTAATTGTGAGATTCCTAGATGGGTGACACTAGATGACCATTCGCGACAACCAGCGTTCCGGACAGGATCCCGTGAATTTACTTGCTCGGAATTTAGTATGAGTTCCCTATCCAGATAAATACTCTGACCGTTAATTTCCACCTCTGTCCACCACGTTAGCCTATTGGCACGGAACAGAGGGGTCACTACGCTCCCTAGCCTAGAAGAAACAGTGCACTGGCTCGCCCTCGTGAACGAGCCGTAAGAAGAACTGGTAGGCGTCTCCGAAGCGAGCAACCCCGTGTTATAGGGGTGGAGGGCTTGGAGCTTCCGACGTCTCTCACGGCCGATGCTCGGACTCAAGCACCGTGTTGTCCAAATAATTCTTGGGGACCGTGAGAGAATGGCTTCTTCTTGATGTCATAAACAGTATATAAAGGGGGTAGAGGCGGTACTCAGTACTTTATTAAAATGCCTCGGGGGATATCGACGACTAGTGCACTTCCAAGTGCACTTGCTGGAACTGTTGGTTTCGATGATTAGTTCCGAAAGGAACTGATTTTTGATGCAGCTTCAATCAGGATCGAACGAATTCATATATTGAACGATTTGGCCTTGCAATCGTCCACTATTCCCTTGCGTCAGTATTCGCTCCTAACTCGTATATTTTTCCGCCTTAATCTCCTAGTTCTAAACAGCAGCCAAATATCGACTTATTCCTTATCAAGATCGATTCTTCCGCTTCCGAATATCCGCTTCTAACAGTTTATTCAACAATATGAATATTTATTTCCAATGCTATCTCGTACAAATTGTTATATCAGCAAATCTCTTCAATATCTAGTAATATGCTCAGTTCAAACGCTCTACTTGGCGAATGCTAAAATACTCAAAGTGCTCTCAACTGAACGGTGAATGCTACTCTCTGCGGTTTTCCACCTATCTTTGTACTCTCGCGTCTACCTCTGTCAGGCCACGCCCCTAGCTTATGTGAGTCTCCTCGCGCTCTGATTGGTTAATCCGTCCGACCTAGTCGGTTCGCTCGCGGCGCATGTTAACCGGCGGGAGCTCATCGACTCAGAATTATTTCTAGCAAATACTCGAAAATCTTTTATTTATTTATATTTTTGGTATATTTGGCTGTTGTTAACACCCCCCTACCTAATAAGAATACTGATCGCAGGAAGAATAAATGGCTCGATTGGCAAGGCTTGCCCTGAAAAGGGCCATTGGGGTGGTACTATGTTCCTTTATTTTTCTTCTATACACTCCTTAAAACTAATACAACTTTTCCCAGGCACGAGCCTTTTCCTAACAATAATTTTTCTTAATTCTATGACATTACTTATAATCGTCCTTGCGATTCGACATATTTACACGCGGTTCACTAGCACTTCACGAGTGTCTATTTCGAAGAAGCCGGCGCCGGGAGCATCGAGCCCCACCCGCTCAGCTTCATCGACCCTACCTCTTCGCACGGCCCTATCACGTCGAGCCGCAGGCGAGCAAGAAACTGCGGCTACGCTACGGTCGAGGTGCCGGCCGGGGATCTAGGTGATCCTGCCCAGCACGCGGCGGTGGCGCAGAACGTAGATGGTCAACGTGTATCACCCCATCTAATCCTCCCCTGTTTACTAGGTATGTTGTGTCCCCGAGTCTCCGAACCACGCGTGAAGGCTTTGACCACGTCGGCCCGAAATTCCGACGCATTTGATCAGCGTTTCGACACAATACCCACTCCCCAGGTTCGAAAACAGTTTTAATTACATCTTTGTTCGGGTAATGTTTATTCCTATAAACTTCCATTGCGTTGTTTGCCTGTTCGATTCTTTCCTCACGGTTACTATTCGCATTTCCTCGACGACGCCGTTGAGAGGGCATCCGCCACTCTCCTGGTCGAGGGATTTCATACCCAAGTAGCAGTTGGCTTGGCGTCATTTTCGTAGATGCATTTACTCTAGTCCGCAGATTAAAGATAATTTCAGGGATACAGGACTCCCACTCAGTTTCATGTTTTGTAAGAAGAGCTGCTCTCAGCATCTTCTACTACTACTAAAGCAATCTGTGGCGATGATTACATACTTGTTGCCGGAAGGGCTTTGCGGGTACGGCCCTAACACATCCACCGAAACCATCTGCCACGGTCTAGTAGGGACGTCAGGTCGTAAATTCGCGGGGGGTTGGCGCCTCGCCGCCTTCGTGGTGGCACACGTGAGACACGACCCCACGAATTCCGCGACCTGCTTTCGCATATTAGACCAGTAGAAATTCCGCTGGATTTGTGTCATGGTTTCGTCACTTCCCGGATGTCCGGTTTCGTTATGGAATTCTTTTATTATTAGTTCCCAGCTTCTTCGCGGTACTAATAGCCGCTTAAGCTCTCGCTGGGGACCGCAATAATACAAAATTCCGCCCTCCATTACGAAATCGTTAACGATCCGTCTCTCATAATCGGATGGGTCTTCGTTTACCCGGGCTCTCTCTATTCTCGCCAGAAAGCGTCGTATGCTATCGCTCTCTCTCTGGGCTTGTACAATATCATCGTAAAACGTCTGTACTTGACATAGTACATCTCTATTTGGATGACATTGTACGAAGTCATAATCCGAGAAGAGCCCCACCAGATGCTCGACAGCACGGTTGAGGGCCTCCTGGGCATCGTCTTCATCGAGGGTACACTCTTGGTGTGGAAAAAACATTTTCTCCACGTCCTCCGAGATATTAACTTCCGTGGGCACGTCCTGCGGGTTTCGTGACAGGAAGTCAGGAAGCTCATTGAACCTTCCCGGGACATGCACCACGTCAAAGTCATATTCTTGGAGGAGAAGCGACCATCGTGTTAACTTTGCCTGGTCGTCTCTCATCCGGTCGAGCCAGGTGAGCGCCAAGCTATCTGTTAGGAGGGTGAACTTCCCATCCTGCAGGAGATGTCTGTATTTACGTATTGACCACACTATCGCGAGACACTCAATCTCGTTATTGTGATATCGTCTTTCGGTTGAATTTAACTTTGCACTACTATATGCGATTATACTCCGACCACCATCAGGCCGCCGTTGGAACAGGACGGCCCCAAGACCGGTATAGCTCGCATCTGTTTGCAAACAGTACGGTAATTTGTTATCGGGTCGTGAGAGTTCTAATGGCTGAGCGACCAGGCGCTTTATTTCCTCAAAGCTCGCTTCAGCTTCAGGAGTCCATTTGAACTTCTTTTTCTTATCGATTAAATCGGAAAGGGGGGCGGTTATCTCGGCAAAACGTGGGATAAACTCACGCAGCCAGCCAGCAGTACCGAGGAACGCGCGTACTTGCTTGACATTTTTCGGGGTAGCAAATTCCTTTACATTTAGGATATGCGTTTCTTGGGGGCGATTTCCAGTAGCTGAGATTATTCTACCAAGATATGCCAATTCGGAGGTTCCAAATTTACATTTACGAGGAGACAACCATAGTTTATGAGTACGAAGACGCTCTAATATGAGCCTCAAATGTCTACGGTGTTCCTCAATATTTTACGAGTAAACGATTATATCATCAAGATGAATTTTACAGAAAACATCAACGTAACCCTCCAAAACACTCGACATGAGTTTTTGGAATACAGCAGGTCCGTTTTTCAATCCAAAACTAAGCACTTTAAATTCGTACACCGAACCATCGGGTGCGCCGAAGGCGGTGTATTTACGACTCTCCCTACTCAAAGGTGCCTGCCAAAAACCATTCCGGAGGTCAAGCGTCGAGAAAACTTTTGAGTCGCCCATCTCCCGCACAGTTTCCTGTATCGGCGGTAAGTTAGGCGCCTCTGAAACAATCAACTTATTGATTTCCCGATAATCCACGCAGAAGCGGAGCTGACCCGACTTCTTGGGCACGAGGACCACCGGGGAACAATAAGGTGAGGTGCTTCGAGTGATCACCCCGGCCTCGAGTAGTTTGGCAATCTCTTCGTAAACAATTCTCTTCCTCTCCTCTGACATTTTATTATACCTAAACTGCCGAAACGGCCGCTCTTCTTTAACTTTTATTGTATGCACAATTGCATTTGTTTGAGGTTGCCTTACTGATT
Organism: Zygogramma bicolorata; assembly: GCA_032362365.1. NCBI lineage: Eukaryota > Metazoa > Arthropoda > Insecta > Coleoptera > Chrysomelidae > Zygogramma > Zygogramma bicolorata. The sequence goes on from JAVJAQ010005880.1 coordinate 503,178, forward strand.
CTTCAAGAACATCGCTGAATTCCAAAATGATTTCTTCTATTTCTTTCTTAGTGTCGGGAGAGAATTGTTCCTCAGAGAACTCGGGCACAGGGCACGACTTTGCCTCCTTTGTAGTAATTGAGGACGGTTTGTCCAAGTAAACGGTCAGGCGAGGTGCCTTCCCAAAATATATACAACTTCGAACAAAATCTAGACTGGCCTCCTGTTCACGTAACCACGGCATCCCTAAAATTACCTGTTCGTGCAAGTCACTCAGGATAGTGACCTTAAAGCACATCGGCCTATCATCAACTAACGCCTCGACCATCAGGTGCCCCAAGCTATCACGCGTCTGATTCTGGCACCCGAAGAAAACGGTGCTTGGATTAGGTAGATTTGACAAGTCTTTGTCAGGTACCACATCAGGACGCACGAAGTTGCTCGAGGCCCCGGTGTCCACGAGAGCGTGGATCACTCGGCCACCAACCACTATCCGCAACCGCGGCAAAGAACGGCTTCCAGAACTATATCCTTCGCCTAGAGACATATAACACTCACTATTAATATCTACAACAGAACCTTCTTCATTACTTCCTAAATAACCAACTTCATTATTTACAGCGCCTGCCGGGGCACAGTTCTTCTCGGAGGACTCCCGAGAAAGCCCCTCTAATAGTTTCCCACTTGCAAGTCTGCACCGCCTGCCGGTACATCATTGGTGGGGGTCTCCACGATATTATTATTTACATTTGCCGTCCTCACCTGAGGCGGACGATACGATGGCCCACTATTCCTACTAGGGGGTTGATTCTTATCAAGATCACGCCCTTGAGGCCTTTGTTCTTGATTTCTACTGAAATTATTCTCCCTATCCCTATCTACATTCCTATCAAATTTCCTATCTCGATTCCTATCCAGATTTCTATTAAAATTGCCATTATAATTTCCCCGAGGTAGATAATTATTATTATTATTCCCATTCCCTAAAAATCGATTCTGAGCTTGATTATTCGATGTCGCATTCACATTCGAAGCGAACGTCGACTTAGTAGCAATTCTCCTACTTAACTTCAAATCATCCTCGATCATGGTGCAGTCTTGGATGAATTTCTCGAGAGAATAAAATTCTCTCCCTCTGCAATGACAGCGAATTTCAGGATTCAGCAACTGAACTATCATCCCTATTAAACCTGTATCTGACACCACTTGGAATAATCTTTTAGCGAGACTAACTTTATGTAAGATGAACACATCTACTTTCACATCTTTTCCTTGCTCTTCACCATAAAATTTCGCGATTAATTTCGCTTTTAATTCCCCATTATCAAACTTTTGTAAAAACCTATCCACGAAAAGTTCGTATGCCACCTGGCACTGGGAGTAAGCAGCAGCCCATTTTGCCGCCTCGCCTCGCAGTTGCCCCGATAACAATGATACCCGATCCTCCATCGGAATATTATTGTCGGCGAAACTTTTGTGCATTTTTTCAAGAAATACTTTCGGGCTTTCCACGTCTAGCCCTGAAAAAGTCGGCAATCGTGATTTATCTAACGAACGGGAGTTTGACTTATTCCCTAATGCTAGCCTAGAAGAAACACTTATCCGCGAAACAATTCCCCGGCCTAACACCACGACCGCGTGTTCAGCACTCCGTCGCTGAATTTGGCGTTTTTAGCCGCAGTTTTCTAGTGCACTGGCTCGCCCTCGTGAACGAGCCGTAAGAAGAACTGGTAGGCGTCTCCGAAGCGAGCAACCCCGTGTTATAGGGGTGGAGGGCTTGGAGCTTCCGACGTCTCTCACGGCCGATGCTCGGACTCAAGCACCGTGTTGTCCAAATAATTCCTGGGGACCGTGAGAGAATGGCTTCTTCTTGATGTCATAAACAGTATATGAAGGGGGTAGAGGCGGTACTCAGTACTTTATTAAAATGCCTCGGGGGATATCGACGACTAGTGCACTTCCAAGTGCACTTGCTGGAACTGTTGGTTCCGATGATTAGTTCCGAAAGGAACTGATTTTTGATGCAGCTTCAATCAGGATCGAACGAATTCATATATTGAACGATTTGGGCCTTGCAATCGTCCACTATTCCCTTGCGTCAGTATTCGCTCCTAACTCGTATATTTTTCCGCCTAAATCTCCTAGTTCTAAACAGCAGCCAAATATCGACTTATTCCTTATCAAGATCGATTCTTCCGCTTCCGAATATCCGCTTCTAACAGTTTATTCAACAATATGAATATTTATTTCCAATGCTATCTCGTACAAATTGTTATATCAGCAAATCTCTTCAATATCTAGTAATATGCTCAGTTCAAACGCTCTACTTGGCGAATGCTAAAATACTCAAAGTGCTCTCAACTGAACGGTGAATGCTTTCGACTGAAACGAATGCTAAAATAAATACTCGAATTCCGCTAACTGAACGGTGAATGCTACTCTCTGCGGTTTTCCACCTATCTTTGTACTCTCGCGTCGACCTCTGTCAGGCCACGCCCCTAGCTTATGTGAGTCTCCTCGCGCTCTGATTGGTTAATCCGTCCGACCTAGTCGGTTCGCTCGTGGCGCATGTTAACCGGCGGGAGCTCATCGACTTAGAATTATTTCTAGCAAATACTCGAAAATCTTTTATTTATTTTTATTTTTGGTATATTTGGCTGTTGCCACCATGCCCCCCCCCGGGGTTGAGCGCCCAGGATGACGTGATGCCATATCCAGTTGCCTGGATACGAGACCTCGCCGTCCTCCATTTTCCTTTCCACCCCCGCCCTCTCAGGAGCGGTCCTCAAACCTGCTGATGGGCACTTCAGCAAGATTGATATCTAACCCGCTTCGGTTGGAAATCAGCCTTTAGGTGCTATTGCTTCCTCTCTATCTCTTACTTTGGTTTCTACCTGACTCTGCTGCGTTGCAGTTTTTGCATGGTGGTCCCCCCGACCTCTCCGGGACAGTTCTCGCCTGTCGCGGATCGGTTTATGTGTTCGCGCGCGATGTCTGTGTGTGTGTGTGGAGTGTACTTACCCGAGTCGCTGATGCGACTCTTATACTCACCTAAGCCGCCTGCGGGCGACTCTTGGATGTGGTCTCAGGTTTTGCTTGGAAGGCCTCGGGTGTTTGTCCCTCTCGCGGAATCTGGGATCGTCCATGTTCAGTGCGTTGTGGAGGTCACGTGTACAGTTATACTCTGCACTCGAGTTGAACGAATTCATAAATGGAAGCAGTTTGTGCTTCCAAATTCCGCAGTGGGAGTTTTGTGAGAAAACTTTCACAATAATTCCTAAATCTCCAGCCAGAGAATTATTATTTATACAATTCTTTCTTCCTACATTCGGATTTGAATCCTATTCAACGCTTTCTTCAATTATTCTTCACTCTGAAACACCTAAAAGAGAATAGGAGTACTTTCTCCTAGATTCATTCGCTTCCTAATATATTATAACGCTTTCCAATACTCTTCTGAGACGCTTTGGTAAGGTATACGCTTAGATTCAACTCTTTGAATAATACGCAGTAAGAACTCTTTCGAAGCGAATGCTTACGCTAGGTATGAACTCTATCGAAGCGAATGCTGCTCGTGCCACCATGCCCCCCCCGGGGTGATGCCATATCCAGTTGCCTGGATACGAGACCTCGCCGTCCTCCATTTTCCTTTCCACCCCCGCCCTCTCAGGAGCGGTCCTCAACCTGCTGCTGGGCACTTCAGCAAGATTGATATCTAACCCGCTTCGGTTGGAAATCAGCCTTTAGGTGCTATTGCTTCCTCTCTATCTCTTACTTTGGTTTCTACCTGACTCTGCTGCGTTGCAGTTTTTGCATGGTGGTCCCCCCGACCTCTCCGGGACAGTTCTCGCCTGTCGCGGATCGGTTTATGCGCTGATGCGACTCTTATACTCACCTAAGCCGCCTGCGGGCGACTCTTGGATGTGGTCTCAGGTTTTGCTTGGAAGGCCTCGGGTGTTTGTCCCTCTCGCGGAATCTGGGATCGTCTGCTGTGTACACTGAGAAGAGGTGCGGGGAAAGTACTGCTCCTTGTGGGACTCCTGCTTCCAGGACTCTCCATTCGGAAAGCACACTGCCCACTCTGCATTGACATCGTCGGTCCCTCAGGAATGAGTCGATTAGTCTGACCATTGGCCCCGTGTATCCAAAATCAGACATTTTGGCCACGAGTCCGTCGTGCCAGACCCTATCGAACGCCTTGGAAACGTCTAGGAATATCGCTCCTGTGTGGTGTCCTTTCGCTAGGTTGAAGCCTTCTGTCGCAAATTCGACCACTCTAAGAACTTGGAGTTCTGTCGAGTGTTCCGACCTGAATCCGAACTGTTCGTCTGGCAGGACGTTCAGTACTTCTGTCTGTTCCTCGAGTCTTTTCAGAATGACGCGTTCCGCCACCTTACTCATCGAGGATGTCAGACTTATCGGCCTGTGGTTCTCTGGGAAGGTATGGTTCTTGTTTGGCTTCGGGATCATGATGACCGTGGCCTCCTTGAACTGGGATGGGAAGTGTTGGAACCGGAGAATAGCATTTATGACGTTAGTCAATGCTACTATTCCTTTCCTGGGTAGGGCTTTGAGTGCCCGGTTCGGTATTTGATCCGGGCCTGGGGCTTTCCGAGTAGCGAGACTTCTTACGATGCCTCTGACTTCCTCGGGGGTTGTCGGGTCTATGGGATGGGCGTTGTCCCTGCGCTGGCGTCTAATTCTCATCTGCTGCCGATTCGATCTGCCGCTCGGCGTTCTCTTCCTCTTCGGTAACGAAAGCATTATTATTCTCTCTACACTGTTTCTGAAAGCTGTCCGCGAATGCTTCTGCTTTTTCAGGATCTGTGTATACTATGCCTTGTTCTCCATGTATGGGAGGGCATGGTTTTCGACGGCCGTGCCTTAGAACTTTCTGCATTTTCCATGCAGATTGATCCTCGGTGTTGAGTTCTGCCAAACGGTCTTTCCATTTCTGGTCTCGGAGTGTTTGCAGCGCTAGCCGCAGCGTTCTGCTGGCCCTGTGCATACAACTCTTGTCCATCGGGGCAAGTGTCCGTTGGTATCTTCTCTTTAGGCGTCTTCGAATTCTAATGAGTTCCGTTACCTCCGGTGTTAGTTCGTCCTGTAGATTGAAGCGTGGGGATTGGACGTTCCGGGCGCTTCGTTCCATGGATTTGAGAATCGCCTTTTGAAGGTTACTGGTGGTTACCTCCAATTGGCCTATCGAATTGATGAGTGGAATTGGTCCTATCTCGTCGTGGACAGTGCGTTGGAATTTGCTCCAGTCTACTATCCTCTTTTCCTGTGCCACCTGGCTAGCTCTCGGCCTTTCCGGTTCTCATTCCTGCAGTTCCATTCGCGTGACTTCGCGTTGAAATCACCTATGGCGACTGTTGGATGGTGATCCGGAAATATCTCGGCTATGTCGGTCCTCGCTATGTGTTCCCGCGGAGGCAGGTACACAGATACGATTCTCAACTGTCCGTGCCGTCTCAACTTCACTATGACTGCGATTGCCTCGCCGCCCTGAAGTTCCGGCTTCCGATCTTCGCTTTGCACTAGGTCGTTCTTCACTAGTATGGCCACGCCTCCCGCTGCCCGCTGGCCTGGCCTGTCTGCTCTGTACGTGTTGTACCCTGGAATATGATAGTTCTGCGTGGTTCGAAGTCTGGTTTCTTGGACCGCCATGACGTCGATGGATAGACGCGACGACAGTTCCATTAACTCATTCTTGCGTCCTGCAGCGCCGTTCGCATTCCAGGATCCTATCACGAGGTTTTCCGGTATTCGTTGTACTGCCATTAACGTTTTCCGGCTCCCTCTATTAGCGCAGACAGTAGGGCGTGGGCCATCTTCTTCTGCTCGTCTGACAGCTTACTCAGGATTGCGCTCAGGTCCGCTCCGTCGGTACCATGCGTTTCCTGTGGTTTTGTTTTTGGGGTCGTGTTGCTTCCGGGTTTTGGAGCTGGTCTCCTTTCTGGCTGCTTCGGCTTTGGGGTCGGTTTCGCCTGGAGTAGTTTGTGTGGTGCTTGCCAGGCTTTAGGGAACATCTTGCATCCCCTGTAGCTGGCTGGGTGCGCCTCCTTACAGTTAGCGCACTTTGCCGGTTCCTCCCTTGGTTTTTCGCAGGTTCTGCTTTCGTGGCTTTCGCCACACTTCACGCAACGTGCCGTTGCGTGGCAGCAGCGCTGCGAGTGCCCAAAGAGTTGGCATCGGTGACATTGGGATATTATTCCCCGCCGTTGACGCTGTGGTTCCACCCTCACTACTAGGTGAACGCACCTGTTCACCTTGAAGATCCGCTCCTCCGTCCGCGGTACTTTAACGAGAAAGAGCGGCAGCTCTTTCCTCGTCCGTCTCGATGTCATCCTGTGGCACTCGATGACGGTGAAGCCTTGCCCCTCTAGGCTGATCTTTACGTCACTGGGGGTGACGTTTTCTGGTATCCCCCTTATCACGGCATGCAGCGGGATGTCCTTTTTCAGGTTGAATGTGTGAAATTCAAGCCTGTTATCTTCAAGGAATTTGGTCAGCTTTCTCCAACTGACCGACATTTCACTCTCCGTCTCACTATACTCGTCCGTGCTTAGGTTTTTGACCTCGTTTGTATCCTGTACTACGGGTCTGGGGTCTCTCACTGTTTTTGATTCCGCCAATTGTTTTTTCAACTCAGTATTTTTCTCTCGGAATTTCTTGAATTGGCTCAATAATTCGCGGGTCTGCTTCTTGTTTTCCTCCCGGATTCGCTGGTTTTCGGCTCTCAAGTCGATGATGACTTGTTCAAGTCGGGCCATCTCCTCCTGGATTCCCATTTTTCCCGGGCCTTTATTCAAGGCGCCTCAAGAAAATGTTGGACCTAAAAAGAAGAAAAATAAGAACGGCACATTTGCCTTATAAGCAGGTAGTCCTGTAAAGGACTGATTCTGGTCCGCTCTCGGCCAATTTAATGTCAGGTAGTCCTGTAAAGGACTGGTTGGTTGAGTTCTGGGAACTATATCGCCTTGATGAATAGTATTAGTCTGGGTCCGTAATTAAATCACTTTGCCTTCCTAACTAGCTTCGTCTCGACTATCCTCTTCGATTGCTCGATGATCACTCTTGCTAATGAAACAGACAACTGAATACTGCTACTCTCTCACCATGCCCCCTCCCGGGGTTGAGCGCCCAGGATGACGTGATGCCATATCCAGTTGCCTGGATACGAGACCTCGCCATCCTCCATTTTCCTTTCCACCCCCGCCCTCTCAGGAGCGGTCCTCAACCTGCTGATGGGCACTTCAGCAAGATTGATATCTAACCCTCTTCGGTTGGAAATCAGCCTTTAGGTGCTATTGCTTCCTCTCTATCTCTTACTTTGGTTGCTACCTGACTCTGCTTCGTTGCAGTTTTTGCATGGTGGTCCCCCCGACCTCTCCGGGACAGTTCTCGCCTGTCGCGGATCGGTTTATGTGTTCGCGCGCGATGTCTGTGTGTGTGTGTGGAGTGTACTTACCCGAGTCGCTGATGCGACTCTTATACTCACCTGAGCCGCCTGCGGGCGACTCTTGGATGTGGTCTCAGGTTTTGCTTGGAAGGCCTCGGGTGTTTGTCCCTCTCGCGGAATCTGGGATCGTCCATGTTCAGTGCGTTGTGGAGGTCACGCAGCGCTGGGTTTGGATTGCTCCTGATACGCTCGAAGATGCTTTCGGCGTGGTCTCGCAGGTATTCGTCGACGTGCCAAATACTTAGGTTCAGGTCCCGGTAGATGTATCGGTTGGGGCAGTAATAAGGAGCGTTTACGGCGGCCCGCAAGCAGACGTTCATAAACGTTTGGAACATTGATCTGTATGACTGCGCGCAATGGCCCCATGCCGCCGAGGCATACAGTGCAATGGGGAGCAGGATCGTTTTGATAAGAAGCAGTTTCACTTGGAGATCCATGTTACTTCTGCGACCTATTATGGGATTGAGGTTGTGCCGTGCGGCTTTCGCCAGGTTCAACCTCTGTCGGGTGTGGGACCTGAAAGTCAGCTTGTTGTCCAAGTAGACTCCTAGATATTTGGCTTCGTTCGTCCATGGGATTTCTCGTCCGTCGTGGATGACGTGTCCTGCAGGTTCTACTCTCCTCCGTGAAAATAGTATCGCCTGGCTCTTATCAGGGTTGATCGCTATTTTCCATAGACTGGCCCATTGCCCGAGTCTATTTACCTGCCGTTGCAGGTACCTCGTAACCAACGTGTGGCTGGGGGATCTCGCCAGCAGAGCTGTATCATCAGCGTAGAGTGCCAACTTGTTATGGTTGTTCTCCGGCCTTGGTACGTCTGCTGTGTACACTGAGAAGAGGTGCGGGGAAAGTACTGCTCCTTGTGGGACTCCTGCTTCCAGGACTCTCCATTTGGAAAGCACACTCCCCACTCTGCATTGACATCGTCGGTCCCTCAGGAATGAGTCGATTAGTCTGACCATTGGCCCCGTGTATCCAAAATCAGACATTTTGGCCACGAGTCCGTCGTGCCAGACCCTATCGAACGCCTTGGAAACGTCTAGGAATATCGCTCCTGTGTGGTGTCCTTTCGCTAGGTTGAAGCCTTCTGTCGCAAATTCGACCACTCTAAGAACTTGGAGTTCTGTCGAGTGTTCCGACCTGAATCCGAACTGTTCGTCTGGCAGGACGTTCAGTTCTTCTGTCTGTTCCTCGAGTCTTTTCAGAATGACGCGTTCCGCCACCTTACTCATCGAGGATGTCAGACTTATAGGCCTGTGGTTCTCTGGGAAGGTATGGTTCTTGTTTGGCTTCGGGATCATGATGACCGTGGCCTCCTTGAACTGGGATGGGAAGTGTTGGAACCGGAGAATAGCATTTATGACGTTAGTCAATGCTACTATTCCTTTCCTGGGTAGGGCTTTGAGTGCCCGGTTCGGTATTTGATCCGGGCCTGGGGCTTTCCGAGTAGCGAGACTTCTTACGATGCCTCTGACTTCCTCGGGGGTTGTCGGGTCTAGGGGATGGGCGTTGTCCCTGCGCTGGCTTCTAATTCTCTTCACTGCCGCTTCGGTCTGCCGCTCGGCGTTCTCTTCCTCTTCGGTAACGAAAGCATTATTATTCTCTCTGCACTGTCTCTGAAAGCTGTCCGCGAATGCTTCTGCTTTTTCAGGATCTGTGTATACTATGCCTTGTTCTCCATGTATGGGAGGGCATGGTTTTCGACGGCCGTGCCTTAGAACTTTCTGCATTTTCCATGCAGATTGATCCTCGGTGTTGAGTTCTGCCAAACGGTCTTTCCATTTCTGGTCTCGGAGTGTTTGCAGCGCTAGCCGCAGCGTTCTGCTGGCCCTGTGCATACAACTCTTGTCCATCGGGGCAAGTGTCCGTTGGTATCTTCTCTTTAGGCGTCTTCGAATTCTAATGAGTTCCGTTACCTCCGGTGTTAGTTCGTCCTGTAGATTGAAGCGTGGGGATTGGACGTTCCGGGCGCTTCGTTCCATGGATTTGAGAATCGCCTTTTGAAGGTTACTGGTGGTTACCTCCAATTGGCCTATCGAATCGATGAGTGGAATTGGTCCTATCTCGTCGTGGACAGTGCGTTGGAATTTGCTCCAGTCTACTATCCTCTTTTCCTGTGCCACCGGTTCCATTTCTCCGTCTCCTACGGTCAGTAGGATGGGATTGTGGTCCGATGACCCCTCGTCCAGAACTTCCATCCCGGAGGTGGTGATGTTCTGGACTATGGCAAAGTCTAGTACGTCTGGTTGTGCGCCAGCATGGGGGTAATGGGTCGGTTCTGCTGGGGAGACGATTGCTAGTTCGTCGAACTCGTTCATCCACCTGGCTAGCTCTCGGCCTTTCCGGTTCTCGTTCCTGCAGTTCCATTCGTGTGACTTCGCGTTGAAATCACCTATGGCGACTGTTGGATGGTGATCCGGAAATATCTCGGCTATGTCGGTCCTCGCTATGTGTTCCCGCGGAGGCAGGTACACAGATACGATTCTCAACTGTCCGTGCCGTCTCAGCTTCACTATGACTGCGATTGCCTCGCCGCCCTGAAGTTCCGGCTTCCGATCTTCGCTTTGCACTAGGTCGTTCTTCACTAGTATGGCCACGCCTCCCGCTGCCCGCTGGCCTGGCCTGTCTGCTCTGTACGTGTTGTACCCTGGAATGTGATAGTTCTGCGTGGTTCGAAGTCTGGTTTCTTGGACCGCCATGACGTCTATGGATAGACGCGACGACAGTTCCATTAACTCATTCTTGCGTCCTGCAGCGCCGTTCGCGTTCCAGGATCCTATCACGAGGTTTTCCGGTATTCGTTGTACTGCCATTAACGTTTTCCGGCTCCCTCTATTAGTGCAGATAATAAGGCGTGGGCCATGTTCTTCTGCTCGTCTGACAGCTTACTCAGGATTGCGCTCAGGTCCGCTCCGACGGTACCCTGCGTTTCCTGTGTTTTTGTTTTTGGGGTCGTGTTGCTTCCGGGTTTTGGAGCTGGTCTCCTTTCTGGCTGCTTCGGCTTTGGGGCCGGTTTCGCCTGAAGTAGTTTGTGTGGTGCTTGCCAGGCTTTAGGGAACATCTTGCATCCCCTGTAGCTGGCTGGGTGCGCCTCCTTACAGTTAGCGCACTTTGCCGGTTCCTCCCTTGGTTTTTCGCAGGTTCTGCTTTCGTGGCTTTCGCCACACTTTACGCAACGTGCCGTTGCGTGGCAGCAGCGCTGCGAGTGCCCAAAGAGTTGGCATCGGTGACATTGGGATATTATTCCCCGCCGTTGACGCTGTGGTTCCACCCTCACTACTAGGTGAACGCACCTGTTCACCTTGAAGATCCGCTCCTCCGTCCGCGGTACTTTAACGAGAAATAGCGGCAGCTCTTTCCTCGTCCGTCTCGATGTCATCCTGTGGCACTCGATGACGGTGAAGCCTTGCCCCTCTAGGCTGATCTTTACGTCACTGGGGGTGACGTTTTCCGGTATCCCCCTTATCACGGCATGCAGCGGGATGTCCTTTTTCAGGTTGAAAGTGTGGAATTCAAGCCTGTTATCATCAAGGAATTTGGTCAGCTTCCTCCAACTGACCTCGTCTGCGGTACTGATGTGGATACCGTCCGACAGTAATTTGGCTTTGGTGAACTGGATCTGACGATTCGACAGTTCTGTGGAAATCGCATTCCACTTTTCAGTCGCTCTTACCACGACTGATGGCGGCTTTGCCGGTTCCTGGGGCTTAGCTTTCTCGGGCTCTTGTGACGTCGAGGTAGACGCCACTGCAGGGGGAATATCGACTGCTGGGGCCACAACCTGGGACGTTGGTGGGCCGCTCTCGCTGTCGGTTTTTTTCTCTGCTTCCTCTGCTACTCTCTGCGGTTTTCCACCTATCTTTGTACTCTCGCGTCGACCTCTGTCAGGCCACGTCTCTAGCTTATGTGAGTCTCCTCGCGCTCTGATTGGTTAATCCGTCCGACCTAGTCGGTTCGCTCGCGGCGCATGTTAACCGGCGGGAGCTCATCGACTTAGAATTATTTCTAGCAAATACTCGAAAATCTTTTATTTATTTATATTTTTGGTATATTTGGCTGTTGTTAACACACGAGTAGAGTATCTTCCCTAGACCTGGGCTGATACAAACAACTAGCAAAATAGCCGTAGCTGCGCCATCTGCCCGTAGACTAGGTACTAACCAAAAGCATATCCGCATGGCCCCAATTCCTGGTACAAGGAAAATACGAATAAAACAAATATTCATGGGGATGCTTGAAGACTGGCTTCAAATCAAATATTCTAAAAATTAACAATTTGTTCAGGCCAGCCTCAACTCACCTACACTGTAGGTTGACGGACTAACACCTATTAGCAAACAACTACGAAGGGCTAATACTACGGAGGGGATTGGATTACATCCAACAGGTGTTAGTGTGGGATTCTTCACAGAACACCTGTTGGATGTAATCCGATGCCCTTCGTGGTATTAGCCAGGGGAGTAGTTGTTTCCTAACAGGTGTTAGTCCGTCAACCTACAGTGTAGGTGAGTTGAGGCTGGCCTGAACAAATTGTTCATTTTTAGAATATTTGATTTAAAGCCAGTCTTCAAGCATCCCCATGAATATTTGTTTAATGAAATAAATTGGTTAGAATTTTCGCAAATCGAACGATCAGTCCATGTGAAAGTTCTACTACAAATGAGAAAATCAATGTAAATGTAATAGGTGTCTCATAGTTGCCGTGATAATGGACGGGTGTGCTGATAACTACCGTCTACAAAGAAGGTTCGCGGAATATTATGTGTAATTGCGAGCTCAGTTTCGAATTGACCTAGTTGTGGAAAGAGCTTCTAGCTGGGAGTTGACCAGATAATATTCAGGATATGAATGTCTTGAATTCGTAATTGAACGAAGAAAGTTACGGTTATGTGTAAATATGATGAATTGAATGTTAAGTATGATTATTGGAAATCGATCATAACATTCATTAAAGTGTTCAGTTGCCACAGCGATCCCAATTCTCTCAGAGCTTTCGAGAGTTTGTCAGAGCACACTCTCAAAATGGTTTTCGGGATAAACTCCCAAGCTACGTCTTGCTGGACTCCTTAATTTAGAGACAACCGTGAAAAAGACGGTAATTTGTTCCTGTTCAATAGATATTCCCGTAGTCGTTTCTCTTCTGACGGATCGTCAATCGTTTCACTTTTACCAGTTACACTGCGGTGTTTTCTCTTTCTATTTTGACCAGGAAATATATTAATCTTTGTTATCTCAGAGTTTGTTGAATAATTGTTCCCAGAGACAAGGTAGCTTTTCTTAGTTCACACGATGTTGAAAAAACTTATGTAACTATTTTGAAACCGAAGACCCTGCTATTGTTCTTTCGAATGGCTTTCCTTCATATATACACAGTCGCTTCAGAATTTTCCCATAGGCGTTTTTCTTTTGAATCTAATGTTAGATGTAGTATAGTTGTATATATATATATATATATATATATATATATATATATATATATATATTTATTATATATATATTCGATCAAACACCTATTAGCCTTTCTTTCACAACGTGACTATTTAACATAATCAAAATTCAATAATCACACCAAATATTTCGATTCTGAGCGAATTTAGTCTAGTTGACAGTGTTTTCCGTTGGTTTAAATTTCCAGAATCAAAATCCGATCACTTGCATCCGCATTCATTAAAAACTATCGCAGGACATTGCGGATGCAGGCGATAGTCGTGATTGAATTACTTTCATCAGAGTTGAACAGTTGAGACAATGGAAGTTTCAGCCAATACCACTCATTCAAATTAACTTGTGCAGACTCTTATGAATCGTTATACCTATGAGGAGTTTTGTGAGCTCGCCATATTTAACACCGCAAGTTTTAAAGAACTTCAGAATCCAAGAAATATGAATATACGGAATTTTCAGTTTGATACTCCAGAGTTCTTCTGTGAAAATTGAAGTTCAACAAAAACTAATTTTCAATGAACAGACGTGATAAAAACAGGAGTCATAACTGGGTAGTTCTTACACCAGAATATTTATTAAGCGTAACCGGGTATTAAGTTCACCACATTCACGGTAATCATAAAATGCAATTTCGGAGATATAGAGCGGGCGCTGCGAAACATTTCGTTTGAAAAAATCGATGACCTCATTCTGATTGATGATTTGAGTTAAGAAAGACTTAATTAATGATAATGTGGAGGTTGCCGGACGGAATTATGGTCCATTTTTTTTTCGGCCCTATAATAGGAGTTTTCGATTCCATCGCTGTAGTTGTTGAAAAAAAATGTTGTATAGAATGCAAAAACCATTGACCGCTATTTCTCGACTGGAATGGTTTTGCAAGATCTTTCCAAACCTGGAACTGGAAGTTGCCAGAAAAGCCTTTTGTCAGTTTCATTACAAATCTCCTTCCCAGCGTCACATACCTTCTCTCGAGTTTTGGAGCGCGCCGCGCTTTTCTCAACAGTTTTTGTGACTTCAGTTATAGCTGAACTTCATCCATTATTATAACAGATACATTTTCCAATATTTAAAATAGCAGTGCTTCGAATTTTGGGATAACTTTTTTTAAAGTGAATAAATATCGCTACAGTTATTAGATTAAAAAAAAAGGCGAACGAAAAATCATGCTGAACTGGTGAATGAACCGAAAGAAACTATTCAAATGCAGCAAGATGACGCAAAGACGAAATTTCAGACAAATTTGAGAAGTTGTTTGATCCGAATGCTGATGAAGAACACTTCTCGTGGTATATAAGTTGCATGGCCAGCTATATCAGCGAAGAAAAAATTCGTCGTCGTCACTACATAGGAAGCTGGAAGAAAGAGCTTCATCAACAACACAGGGCGTAGCTGGATCATCAACTGACCTGCAAATCAAAAAGAAGCAACAGCGATTCGTCGAGTGACTCATGATGTTCCATTTGTGGTATACGACGAAAACCAAAATAAAAAAGTCATCTTTTAACTGAAATTTCAGCAGTTTTGCTGTTTTTCAATGCGTTGATAATACTATGAAATTTGGTGACAAGGTTTTATTCTCATATCTTACTGAGAGGAAGCAATCTTCTTTGGTTTTCATGGCAGGAAGTTCATTAAGGAAATATCTGAACGTGTGTACGTCGGCTATCCACTACTGAACTTATACCAGAGAAAAAGTTGTGTGATGAAATTCTTATAGAAGATGCCGCGAAAAAAAGCACATTCACGCCGAAATGGAAGACTTTCATACAAGCCTCATTAAGCAGTCAAATCTAAAATTGTCAGGCAATACACTCCATGAAGCATTAGCGGTGTTTGGTGATTCATATCAGTGTAACGAACAGAAAGACACCGCAACATACAGCTCTAGCCGAATTCATTCACCACCTACCTAACTAAATGGAAACATATGTTTGTTGGAAAATCTTAGACACTGTGACAATGACTTTCAAGGGGACATTAAGTGGCGAAGATTCTATGACTGTTACAATCATGATAGTTAATCAACAAAAGAATGATGGAAAGAATACCTCACGGGCATGGCCTAGCTCTCCATGTTGATTAGTCATTCCGATATCTGAAGCTAAGCAGCAGGGAAAGACCGCGTCGAAAGCTCATAAAACTGCAGCAAAGTATTATATCATAGCTCGCAGGCAATATATCAATGAACACAAGATATATTGAGGAATTGCTGTCCTTCGGAGGAGACGTAAAGCCGGTGGTCCTGAGTCCATGGTTGTTGGACTCGTAAAGGATCCCTACCTCTAGTTGGAATACCAGAGTGTTCGGCAAAATTTCCGGTTGGAGGAAATGTGGTCACTGGAGTCGATGATTGGCCTTGGTAGGGAAAACAGGCCGACGTTGAATAAATCATTTAAAAAAAAGAACACGTCAGACACTGCTAAACCGAAACTAACTGAAACTGACTACAAATATTTATATCAAGTCCTTCAACCAAAATCCCAGCTGGCCATTACAGGTGGATATGAAGACTCCAAAAAATCTTCAAGCTTCAAGGTAATAGGTCTACTGAATTGTTAGATTCATATTATTCTGCGTTTACGAGCGACAAGGCCGGCGCTAGAAAATTTCGTCACATTATTAATGAACTATTACATTAATAATTAAAAAGAATTTTCGTCGAAAAATGTTCATTCATCTCTCCAGAAGCAGATTGAAGGATTTTCAGCCATATTTTTGTTGCTGTTCTTGAAGGAATTGAACAAGTTTTTATAAATTGTGCAGATTCCGATGTTTTCGTTCTCAACATCCACTTTTAGCATAAGCTATCAAATAGTAGTTTTTGAGGGATTTGGTTTGAAGGATCAGCCAAAAAATATCTTTTAAGCTGGGATTCAATTCAAATGTATCTGAAATTATTAGAATTTTTGATGTTTTGTATTTACATTGCTTAAGGGCTGCAATACATGGGCCCCCGAACTTACTCCAATTCGGTTATGAAAGACGAGAGGGAAAGTTGTACCCGGTGCAAATGGCAAAACCACCTATGACAAATTCCTTGATCAGGCTTTGCAAATATAATGCTGAATGCCCGACAATGTTTTGCACTTGTAGAAAAAGCGAAATCAATTGTATTTTCCTTTGCAAATGCATCGGCAATAATTGTCAAAACTTACCTGAATGAATTTTTCACTACTTATTGATAGGTAAACCACTTTTTTTTATTGAATTTGTATTGAATTAGATCATGCCGTTTTTCTCCATACCTTACCTAAACCAGGTGTTAATAGTCAATAACAATTTCTTTTTCGCAGCTACAGCGATGGAAGCGAAAACTATTATAGGACCGGAAAAAAAAAACTGGACCATAATTCCGTCCGGCAACCTCCACAATATCATTAATTGAGTCTTTCTTAACTCAAATCATCAATCAGAATGAGGTCATCGGTTTTTTCAAACGGAATGTTTCGCAGTGCTTGCACTAATATTAAAAATTTTGTGAGCTTATGAGAGCTGGAACGAACAAAAAAGTACCTCCTTAAATTCATGCAGGATGAGATAAATGCCGCATTTCACCAACCGATCTACTACCTAATTTGTTTTCATTTTACTGAACAATAACTCATTAATTTCTTCATTTGATTTTTGCAGATGATGAAAAAATCTTTTTCAACTGACAACTGGTCACCGAATGGTCAAGAACTCACGGAACAATGGAAAAAATTCAGAGAAAACAAAATCACGGAAAGAGGGCCTAAACGTGGAAGCTGGTTTTCTCAAAAACTCCGAGAAGTTATTGGTCGGTAATCCGAAATGGGACATATCGAGACGATCTGTGATAAATGATTTATTTTGAAATATTACAAAACGTAATCGAATTGCACATCTATCAATAAATTATGATACACATTAACCATCTTTCATTTTCTCGAACGGGATGATGAAAATAACAACCCAAAATGAAAATAGAGGTTGCTGTAAGATTCCACCAAATAGAATTAGAAATCCTCAACACGTATCTCACTATAGAACACTTTGTTCCAAATAAGAATTACTGATTATTTTTATTTATAATCATTCAAAAATGTACTTGTTTTTGACCTACTTTCAGTAATGAAAGTGACCAATTGTTTACCCAGAAGCAAAAAAGGTAGGAAATAACTTTCTCGTGCTCTCTAGAAACTGTCAAACCTCTTAATTTTTTCAACAAAAATGTCATTCTACTCATCGGAATTCAAGAATTGTTTGTATCTCTGCTAACGTTCACATATCAACGTTGCTTTACAGAAGCTAACCATACCTGATAAAATATTATAGCTACCACACACTACAATACAATACAATACAATAATGTATTCATCCTGTAAGATCACATGTGATATAGGACAAGTCAATACAAGTAGTAAAAGGTCTTACTCTTGAAAATATTATCAGTCATAAAAAAATACAAACATATAATTAAAACTCTACATGATAATATATTAAACACTGTATAACTAAATCAAAGCTAAATTGCTACTGAATTCTCTTGTTGTATAAGGACAGAGATCGACAAGAACACTTTTTAGTCTTCGTTTAAAAATATGTGTTGGCAAACTCCTCAGCTCCTGTGGAAGTGAATTGTACAAGTATAAACCAAAAGTATTTGGAGATTTTTCACCTAGTTCCAGGTGCCTGAAGGGCACCTGAAAGTTCTCTTTTTTCCTAGTATTGTGAGTGTGCTTGTTACAGTTCATTTTGAAGGTATGTTGATTACAATGTACATATGTCAACAGTTCAAGAATTAATATGCCACTGACTGTTAATATTTTATATTCTTTAAAAATGTTTCGACATGAATGGTCAGGTGGACAACCCATGAGACATCTTAGGATACGCTTCTGACATATGAAGACACTATGTGCAGCTGGAGTATTTCCCCATACAATAATTTCATAAGAAATTCTGGAATGAATTTCAGCATGGTAAAATTTTAGGAGATGGTCCAAGCTCATTGCACTTTTCAGGTTTCTCAATTGATAACATTTAGAATTCAGAATTTTACATAACTCACTACAGTGAGTTCTGAAAGACAGTGTGGAATCAAAGAATACTCCTAGGAATTTAACATCTGTAATCGTGTCAATGGTACTATTAATTAAATTTACGTTTAGTGTCGGTATGTTTGAGTTCTGATAAGTATGAAATGTTGTATAGTTTGTTTTACAAGAGTTCAGTAACAATGATCTGTCAGAGGACCAAGCAGATAATTTGTTGACTGAGCTCGTAATTTTTCTTTGTAATGAGTCAAAATGCTTATCTTTAATCAGTAACGTGGAGTCATCTGCATATAATGTGGAAAAAGTATCTGATAAAATCAAGGGCAAATCATTTATGTAAAAGATATACAATACAGGGCCCAATCCAGATCCTTGTGGAACTCCTAGTGCATTAATGTCCATTGATGAGAAAACAGTTTCACCAGATTTGCATATTTTTACTCGTTGTCCTCTATCTTTCAAGTACGAGTTAAACCAGTCATAAATATTGCCTCTGATTCCGTATTTGCATAAGATGTTTAGTAGTGTGCCATGGTGAACGCAGTCAAAAGCACGACTGAAGTCACAAAAGATTCCCGTCGGGCTCTCACCGTTTTCAATGGCTCCAATAATTTCTTCATAGAACGATGTCATCGCAGACATTGTAGAGTGTTTCTTGCGAAAACCATGTTGATTATCACTGATTATTTGGTATTTGTTTAAAAAGTTTGTGAGCTGATCAATCATAGCATATTCGATTATTTTCGATAAAACAGAGGGTAGTGATAGAGGCCTATAGTTTTCGATGTTTTCTGGGCATCATTTCTTCAAAATTGGGGTAATTACGGTAGTTTTCAACCTAGACGGAAATTTCCCTTCTGTAAAAGATGAGTTTATAATATGCATTAATGGCGAAAGTATGTAAGGTCCTATCTTCTTGATGAGAGTTCCAGAGATTCCATCAAAGCCATAGGATGGTTTATTTTTTATCTTATTTTTAATTATTTCAAGAACATCATTTTCCGTTACATGGGCAATAAACATGCTGTTGGTTTGAAAATCATCATTAGGATATTGAATAGCAATACCTGGGTTATAAATGTTGTTTATGGTGTCCTTTGGAATTTTTATAAAAAAGTCATTGAACCTATTTGCTATTTTTGAGGGTTCATCCAGTAATTCATTACCGTCTTTTATTTTGATGTGTGTCATAGCTTTCATTTTACCTTTCAATTCATTTATAACCTGCCAAGTAGCTTCATTTCGGTTTGTGGAGTTATTTATTTTGTTGTAATAAACTTGAACTTTTAACAAGTGATCTATGTTGTATTCTAGCTTCTCTATAAAGATTTTCTGACTGAGGATAAGATTTTTTAGCACATATAATTTTTTTAGATTTTCTGATGATTCTTTCACCTCATTAGTAACCCATAGTTTATTAGATTTGTTTCGAACTTTTTCGTTTTTGATCGGACAATTTACGTTAATATAGTGGATCAATGTATCGTGAAATTTGTTAAATTTGGATTCTGTTCCTACAGCTGAGAATACATCATGCCATTGCTCTTTCGTTAAGCTCGAAATAAGATTTTCAATTTGGTTGTTACTAGTGTTTCTTCTAGTAATTGTATTACCACTATTATTCATTACAGTTGCCACATTCATCTTCAACAGAAGTGTGTCATGGTCTGAATCAGTATTAATATCTACGTTACAGAGACAATCTTCAAAGTTAGAATATATTTGGTCCAGTACAGTGGGACCATGTGTAGGTATATGGTTCATAGGATGTAATCCAAACGACTCAAGTAGCATATCAAAATTATTAGCCTGGTAATCAGTCATAGAGTTGACATTGAAGTCACCAGTTAGAAAGACATATATTTTGTGTCTGAAGAGATTTTCCAGAATCTGATTTATGTTATCATAAAATACATCAAAATTACCTGATGGAGATCTGTAGCATACCAAAATAATTGACTGAAATGAATTATTATTCCATTTCAGCCCACATATTTCTATGTCCTTCTCAACACATGTACATAGTGATAAAGGTTCTGTGTTCAGCTCTTGATGAGCATAGATAGCAACACCCCCTCTAGTAAATTGA
Organism: Zygogramma bicolorata; assembly: GCA_032362365.1. Classification (NCBI taxonomy): domain Eukaryota; kingdom Metazoa; phylum Arthropoda; class Insecta; order Coleoptera; family Chrysomelidae; genus Zygogramma; species Zygogramma bicolorata. Next base: position 523,177 of record JAVJAQ010005880.1, read on the forward strand.
GATCTACCAAAGAAACTGATGAGTTTGTATCCTGGAATACCAGAATTTGTGACATTGTCGTTGGGGATCCATGTTTCTGTGAAACACATGAATTTTGAATTAGAATAGTTCACAGTGAGATTATCAATTTTGTGTTGATTCAGTCCACTAATATTGGATAGTAAAATATCATAATTATCAACTGAAATTTCTTCGCGTTCTCCAAAATCATTCATGCGTTTATTTCCGTTTGAGGATGAGGACCCATCTCTTTTGTTGGTGTCCTCCCTTCTGCCAAAAAATGATACCAAAGCTCCACTGGGCCAGGATTCACTGCGCCAGGCTTGTTTAAGAAATTGTTTCTTCAGAGTTACCGTCATTGATGCATGAATTTCTCGTTTTTTAGAATTATGTGGCTCACATTCGACATCTGGAATATGAGGAGCTAAAAATTCTTAAGATCAGTTGGTTTTGTTTTAGGATGTAGGCGTGTTACATGCAAAGATACGACTTTAGGTATAGTTTCCACATCGCAGGTTTCCTCTGTCCGTCCTACCAAGAACTTGCGACTTTTTCTCTTGTTCTGAACATGGCTCCATTCGTCTGAGGAATTGTTTGTATTTTGGTTTTGAAGTACTCCTTTACGTTGAATGTTCGTATTTTGATTTTGATGTATTTCTTCATGTTGAAGGTTCTGCATATTTCTAATTACAGAAAGCGTTTTCGCTTCTTCAACAGCAGCGCCGACTTCTTTTCTCGTTATATATTGTTTACTCTTTGTTTCAGTTTCTGTTTCAGTTTCTGTTTGTTTATTGTTTGTCTGTCTATTTGTTTCTGTTGTCGGAACTCCAGACACTGCCGAAGATCCTACTTTGTCCTTGACTTCCGGATGGGTATTTATGTTTATTTTCTGATTTGTGTTTTTTGTGACTTCACACTTGTTACAGTGTTTTTTGTCTTGCAGCCACCGAGTTTTTTCTTGGAGTTCTCTAATGATCAAGTCTTGATGTTTGATTATTGTCTTCAAATAGATCACCTCCTTTTTAAATGCACTGTCATCGTCACACATGTTATTTAGCAAATACATGATATCATCACTAGCGTTTATCAAGTTATTGCTCGGAGTTAGGTTAGGATCAAGATCCCTATGGTCGGCGGAGTTTTCGCAACAAACCATACCTTCTTCACAGAATTTAACGTTTTTTATTCTTTTGGCACAACTTGGGTGAGCCAATGTAGCACAAGCAACACATTTTATTCCGTTTTTCACACTTGTATTGCACTATTTGCAGACGAACGATAATGACACGTCTTCCTATTTCGCCGCCATCACAGGTATTATCCTACTATCTCAGTTGCGAACGTTTACGAAAGATATAGGAACTCTCGAAATCCCAATCCTCTGGGAAAACTCAAGCCTCACTCAGTTTCCAAAAATAAAATTCTATCACTTCATCATCCATTTTCCTAAATACAGCATCTGTCGCTCTTTCGTTCCTCAGATCAGTCTATGTCTATTATTCAAAATGCTGCCAATATTTCAGTGGAGTTATCCGAACATTGCCCATATTCAGCAATCCTCGTGTTAGAACTGCGATTCATGGAATATTACTGGTATGTCGAACGCATTCATCAGGAAAAAAACAAAATTTTTAGAAGGAAACTTAACTCCTCAATCCCCATGTTACAATGTTGTCCAGGTTGGATTATCAAAAATAACCGGAGGATGCCTTTTTCTCAGTATCCCACTGCGATTCTTTTCTGAGCTCGGAGGTGTCCACCATGATGTTTGAATCCATAACAAACCACAACTGTGACTGATTTTATGCGGTGTTCAAGAAAAGAAGTGAATTATCATAAATAATTTTTGTAATTATCTCTTTTTTTGAACTGTTTTTGTATATCCAAGACCAATGTTTCCATCGAGGAATTGGTGAAAATACAAGAACTAGTATTTATAAAATAATTATTTTTGTTGCCGTTTCGAAAACCATATCCGTTTTAAAAATTCATTTCAGAATTAGTTCCTTCTATGTTCGATTTTGACAATCTGTCAGGGATCTGGGATTTGATTTTGTCTCTCAAGAGGAATAGCTAGGTGCGACTACTATCAGGTAAACTCATGGAGGTACAATTTTCCTCAGATACCAGGAATTCTGCTTCTTGAGGCCACGCGTGACGTCACACGCAGTGGATTACAAATGAGCGAATTCAGCAGTCAGAGAAGTTAAGGTGAGTTAACTGTCCTTGAAACTTACTTACATATTTTCAACCAATGAGGAAAATAATCGAAGATTGAATAACTTACCTGCAAGGAGATTAAATCTTTATTATAAAAAAAGTAACGTTCGATAAAAACAAAATTATAATCACGCCTTTTTTTGTGCTACTAGTCACTCCTTATTGCCACAGAGAAACCTACAAAACAGTGATATCATATCGCTCACTCACCGTGCCCTGGAAAATCCATTACGTTTTTTCTAATGAAGCAAAAAAAATTGGTACGGGAAAAAATATATTCTTGTCTTGTGAAAGGTTGGTCTTTTCGAACTTGGCTACTCGTATAATAAAGATTGAATTTCCTTACGGTTGAACCCTACTCAATTTGAAAGAACTATGAACCGTCTTCATTTGGTGTTCATTCATGGACACGTCTTATCCAGTAGTTGAGGTAAACTCAGTCCAGTTGGAACCCATAATACTTGCCCTAAGAAGGATATTGCAACTTGCACTGATATCATTTGTCGAAGATTTGAGAACATAAAGAATCGCTGAATACGAAAAGAGTTTCATATCCAATTTCATTTTAGATTTCTTCTATATGAGGCTATTCATTAAAAAGTCAAATCGAAAGATCGCTCTGCTGAAGAAGTCAATGATCTTTCAATATTCTGTAAATCAACAATTCATCTCGCTTGTTACGATTTCGTATAAGGTCCTTGTCATTCATTGTTCGAATACCATCAATGTTTCATCACCCTGAACTGCTTTCTGTGAGCTCAATCATATTTTGATAGAAAATAGATCGAAAAGATATTGATGATAGGCTTATGACAAATATATAATATATGTATACATATATACAATTATATACATACATCATAAATGCACATATACATAGATTGAATTGTACTGACTGATACTTGATGAAAATCCATATTAACAAAAAATATGCCAGTTTTTGTGATTATCACTGACATTGGGTTCAAAAAAACTGCAACACGTGTTTCGCCATACGATAGCTTCCAGAAACAGAATGAAAATGAATGTGTATACTCACATATCCTCTTCTGTTTATTTTATATCGAAATTGATATCGATCTTAAATAGTTCTGTTCTATAAAAAACATCAGAACCAAAATACATTTTCGAGATATACAGGTTTCGAATGTAGTTCGTCTCCATTCATTATGCTACAATGACGATTATAATGTTTTATCTGATGCATTCCGAGAGTAGTGTCTTACTGATCATGATAAATCCCGGAGTGTTTTTCAGACAAAAGTTATACTGAAATGCCACAAAAAATCACAATTTTTTCATCGAAATCAATCTGACATATTCGTTATCACATCTAGAAAACGGATTAACAAAGCAGGCATTTTTCAGATCTATTTGAAAGGCGAACTTTTTTCCCGTTCTTCAATATAAAGGCTATATCTTGACGAGATTACGCCATCTATATATAGAAAAATGAAAGTAGGGCAATTCTGAAAATTGGTAGGATGGGTGAAGAATTCAACTGATATATTTTCGTTGATGTAACGTTTCCAGTTTTCCGGAAGTGACGTCATCTTTGTTATTTTTAATGGCCCACCCTATATGTCCTCTCATTTTCTGAATCCTTTCCATGATTCGAATTTAAACTCATGTTGTACCAAAAATGAACCGTCTTTGACTTCTTCGGGTATTTTTGAAAAAGTCGCAGATGCAGCCTCTCGAATAAACGTTATTTTTATATAAATTAGCATTGAAAAAATATGCAGTTAGTGAATCGTAAATCTTGAAGGTTGAACAGTTTCACATCCACTGATAATCCACAGGGTTAGCCAAATTGTGGGTCCAATATAAAGACAAACCACACCATGATCAAGTATATGCCCGTCATCCTTTCGATATTTCAGAACATCTCAGAAACGGGGAATCAACAAGTTTTGAGAAGTTTTTGGCGCGCAATTTGAGCACTGTTATAGGCCGTAATACGATAATGTACTGTACGTGGAGTTGGGCAACAGAGCTTTTAAAGGTGCGGTTTCGTACGCAAACGCTACCGAGCAATGTTTTCTATTTTCACGGGGGTTCTCTTTATTGTTGCACTTACTGCCCACTTGGAGACATTTTTTCTTTCGAGGAGAATGGGTGTTTTTCGCCTCTGTGCAGGGTGACTATAATTGAGATTGGTGGTAGAGATTTGGTTCGCGTTAAGTATGTATTCAACAAAATACGATATATCTCAGTGATCTCAGATCGTGAGAATATGGTGGAGAATTTAATCAATCACATCATCAGCAGGTATTTTTTTTTTAAATTCATAGTCAAGCCGTTTCAAGCCAAGTTTCCAATTCAGGTTTCAATTGACAAATATAAAACATTGAATTACAGATATCAGCATTTGAATTTTGATTTGTACTTCTATAGAGTCACTCAATCGACTTCTGTCTTTGTAATGACATGATTTTTCAACTAAAATTGAAGTTTGGGTAATATTAATATATACATACAACCATTTGTGGACAGTATCACTACTTTTATTCGGGTTTGAAGGCCGTCGTTTTTTGGAATTTCTTCCTGACGTTTCGCTGGCTCGAGTGGCTAGCTTCTTCAGAGGTTCATTCATCTTGGAATTCACTCCGATGACTGGAGATTGTTTCTTCGCAAGTTGTATTTATGCCGATCCAGGTATTTTGCGGTGCTAATTATTCCATTCGGATTCGGGGAATTGTCATTAATATTGATTACCTTGTTTACTTCCTGTGGGTTCGGAGAATAATCATCATTAATATCTGAAGAACTACCTGCAGTTATTATCGATTTTCTTAAAATGGGATTCCATATTCGGTTGAGGTTGACAGCTTCTTTTTTTCTGTTGAAATTATCCGTGTGTTTGTGGATTTCTATTGCCTCCCCTACCAGTCGGCTATGGTATCCCTGGTTGGGTGCAATCAGTTTTGCATTTTCAAACAGAATCCTGTGGTTTCCCTCACTAAGTGAAAAACCTCAACATTTTCAAATGGGAGCCCCTTCTTTTTATTCAAGGTTCAATTCTCTCATGGAAATAGGTCCTAGTTATAATACAGCTACTTATACTCAAAACTTATAATTTTTGAAATATTCCGCAATAGGAGTTATTTTCACGCAAGGAATTACGTTTACACCCCACCCCCCCAATTTTATTCGATAATGTTATATTTTTGCCTAGTTTTCATTGAATATCTCATGGAAAACTGATCTCACATTCAAGAAAAAAATCAAGATTAGAATAAACAACGATTTCAAATTTAGTTTCAATGCTAAACAAGAACGTGTGACTCTTTAGTAAACAGCTTTTTTCTAAGCATTTTCCACTTCCCCTACAGCTCGTCTCATCATTTCCGGTGGAATAGAATTGAAAGCAGTACGAACTATCAGCTGAAAACCTTCTTTTGTTGTTAGCGTGTAAGAAAACACCTCTTTCTTATATAACTCCAAATGAAAGTCCATTAAGGGATCCCATTTCAAAAAGTTAAGATTTTTCATTTTTCTTTCTCACTCATTGAACCCATGTTTTTGCGCACCCTGTGGATTATTAAGTGTATGTGAAAATGGTGCGTGATCCGTTCAACCATCAATATTTTCAATTCATTGACAGCATATTTTTTTGAATGATAATTGAGATAAAAATGACGTATGTTCGAGAGGCTGCATCTGTCAAGAGAGTTAACGCCAAAGAAACTGTAGATACACCTGCCATTAGAAAAGCCTTCATGCCATATATAAGAGGTGTGAGAGATCGGACAGGACGAGCGTTAAAGAAACACCATCTAAAAGCAATACTGAGGCCGACACGTACCGTCAGAGACAGTATAAGGTCAGCTAAAGATCCAAGAGAGCCGTGAGTAACACCAGGTGTGTACCGGATTCCGTGTAGTTGTGGATTGGTCTACAGTGGAACCACCAAACGAAGCATTCAGACACGGCTCTCAGAACATAAAAAAAATTATCGCCTGAGACAGATAAGTCGACAGAGGCAAAATACGCACTCGGAGAAGGCATTCACGTAATTGCTTTTGACGAAACCGAAGTGCTCGACAGGCCTCTTAGCTACTATCCGAGATTACACAGAGGGGCAATAGAGATACACAAACATAAAGAAGAAGGCATGAACATCAATAAAGTCTGGTTACCTGCATTGAAGAATACACGACGAAAACCAGTTAATATAAAACAGGCCACGCCCATCCCTGAAACACAAAACGTCCGACATGAAAGCAGATATGAAGCGGATCGAAACATGAGCGAAGTAGTATGTTCTACGAGAACGAGAACATTGCGTCCGTTACTTCACAGACTTCGATAATGCCTACCACAGCTGTAGGCGAAACATCAGGAGTGAAAACCTGTGGACCACGGCAAACAAACCCGAGAAATACCCCAGAATTAGTTACTTCCGGCCGTGAAAGTTCACGTTCTTCATTCCCAATCAGTTGAAAAGGGGAAATAATTGCTTGAGGAAGAATACATTCCAGTAGTAGCAAGGTGAAGCATCAAGATGAGCATTTTTTTATCTGGACTGTTCGTGCAGTATTTCTAAAAAGCAACCAAAGTTTGTACCATTCTTTCTGAATTGTGCCCGACGAAAAACCGCGTTTCCGTCATTCTCTTCTCAATATTTACTGGCTCGAAAAATTGCCCCATATACTGGTTGCGCTTGCTCTGAAGATTTTTTGAAGAATATTATTCACGACGAATATGTACTCTTCTCAGTGCGAAAAATGTTAGTTCATTTTTTGTGATGCACTTAGTAACCAAAATCGTTAGTTCGCAAAATGATTATTTGCCTCTTACTATATATGACAATTCATGACAGCAGTGGGCACAGTATTTTTTCATATTCTCAGCTCAATTTGGTTTATTGATATACTATTGATGATATTCAGAAATCGTTAAGATTTCATAACATGGAAAGTTTCATTACTCTCTTCAACCCATTTGTTAGATCCCGGTCAGAATATCTTCGTCTTCATCTTACATTTCCTTACGTGTTCTATCGATCTGAAATGTTTTCAGCATTGCGATGATGCCACTTCCATCAAAAAGTCACAGCAACTTAATTTTTTTTAAATAGAACACCACGTATATTGACACATTTTTGGTATGGCTCTTTTATTGTGATACTTCCTTTTCGATAATGTCCTATCCCTATTTCCATTAGTTTTCGAGACAAAAAAAACAATATGTGCTAAATATGGTCCAAACCATAGCCTTAATTGAACTCAAGTACATCAGTTCTCTCAATTCATGAAAAGTTGATATTTTAATGATGGTTTGGACGATCTCGATATATTTAATTTACATCGAGAAATCGACTCCATATCATACAGGGCTTGAATTACTATTATTTCCATTATGCATAAAAGTGAACAAAAGTTCATCTTTCCAAATGGAATATCCTGTATATTATTCGATGAATTGAAAAATGATGAAAAATGATTCAAGAAGATATATTATGTCCCTATACCTGAATCATCCAGTTTTCTTAATGAAGTAGCTTCTTCTGGAAAAATATCTTTTGAAGAATTTAGTTTTAGGTAGCAGTGGTATTATCAAGCTTATAACAGTTTGGTTACTCTTATAAGCAATTTATAAATAGTTATCGACGGTGTTTCAAAACATCTTCAAACATAAATGCGAATATCGATTATTCTTATGAAATAATTTTTTATACAAATGAAATTATTTATTATATATGGACACTGTAATCAATTTTTATCCATATCGGGAAGATTCCGTTCGCTGTGCAGAAAAAGATTTGGGTGTGTCACATGCTTCAACACAATGAATTTTGAAAAATCATGTAATGCATCCGTTTGGATTTTGGAGTTGAAGCTCTCAAAGCAGAAGACTTTGAACGTAGAGGGCATTTTTAGGTCAGGAATTTCTGTCAAACGTAATGTCGAACGACGAATAAAAAAAAAATCCCTGAATGTTTTCTGTATCTTGAAGAGATATTAAATTATTTTTTTTTATTTATGAAGACTCACTAAATGCAGAAAGATATCTTCAAAATATCAAGGATGACTGTAACTAATTTTTTCGAAAGTTTGCCTGATGAGGAATATAGGACTTCGTGGTTTCAAGTGGATATGGCGCCAGTTCATTCCACTCAGGAATTTTCCAGGAAACTTGACGAAATGTTTGACAATCGTTAGTTTAGGCTTTTAGGACCGAGGAATTGGCCACCGAGATCACCGATCCCACGCCACTTGAATTTTTTTCATGAGGTGTTTCGAAAGAAAGGATTTACATTACTCCAGTGCATACCAAAGATTTTTTTTATATGCAGATTCACACGAAAAGAAAGCCCTTTAATGTTTAAAGAACACCGCGTGAATCAAGGGACAGGAAATACGAATTAACATTTACTTTGAATTTCTGAAGTTTGTGAGCCTCAGGAAAAACATCTTTTGGCAAGGAGTTCCAAAGCTCAGCTGTTCTATTGAAAAAAGATCCCTGAGTAAGAGAAGTTTGACAGGTTTCTAAATTCACAACAAAGGGGTGGGAATTCTGTACTCGTCGAGTCATTCGTGTAGATATTGCCAAGGGGGGAACGATTGATATCAATTCGGAAGGGCATCGACCGTGAAAGTATCTATAGAAGAGAGACAAGTCTCCGACCCTCCTACGATGTTCCAATGAAGTGAGTGAGTCTGTGAGCGAAGAATCACCAACAAGACGAATTGCCTTTCTCTGAATAGAATCGAGAAGCCTCAATGAATGTTTTGGTGCCGAACTCCACACATGAGAACTGTATTCCATGACAGGTCGTATCTGAGCCTTGTAGATCACCAGAAGCTGACGAGAAGTGAAGTATTTCTTCGCACGAAATAGAAATCCAATTTTCTGGGAAGCACGTTTAGCGATCGATCTCACACGGTTTTCCCATGAGAGATCGTAATTCCTAGCATCGAGATACTTGATTTTGTAGGAATAGTTACTCCTGATATCTGAATATTTGATGATGAACTGAGACGGCGAATAGAGCGGTGCATTGAAGATCTGGATACCATGAAACTGAAAAAGCAACCACAAGTCGCGTACAAAAGAATATTTTGGAATGTTTAGAATGTAATGGACAACATTTCCATCATTTACTGCAAAAATGTGATATTTTGTTCACGATTTTCTTATTTTTGATCATCCCAATTCTGCTATTTTCTGCACTTTCACATGTTACAGCCCAGAAAATTTCACTTATCACCTAGAAATGCCTGATTTTTAGTACAGTTGTTCCCTGGAAACTTTGAGCCATAGTTAAGGAAATTATTTTGTAACCTTACCAACTTCCTCCCGTTCAGTGGTGGTAATTCAAGATACATTTTGTTGAATTCTCTGCGAATTCTGTCAATGATTTGATCATTTTGTTCATGTGTAATAAATAATTTCCTAAGAACTCCGTTTGAATAATCGATATTTGCATTCATTTCGGAAGATGTTTTGAATAACTATTTGTAAATTATTTTCAAGAGTAACCAAACTGTTATAAGCTTGATGATACCACTGCTAACTGAAACTAAATTCTTAAAAAAATTATGTTTCCAGAAGAAGCATCTTCATTAATATACGGGGTGTTCTATTAAAAAAAAAAAGGTTGCTAGGAATTTTTAATGAAAGTGGCAACGCCGCGATGATGAAAATATTTTAGATCGATAGAACAGGTAAGGAAATGTAAGATGTGAAATTTTCAGAAAAATCCTGAGCTGCGTTTTCCAGAAATGTCTAACCTACCATCGATCGTGAGTCACGCTGTATACTACACACATTCAATCGCTTGAATCTTGGTTTATGAAATATTTCATCTACAAACTAGATAATGTCTACCCCAGACAGGGGAGGGATGATATACAGAAGAACTCCTTATTTTGCGTATTCATATACAAACTGGTGAACAATCTCTCAACTCACCAAAACTGAAGTTTCATGTGCCAAGAATCCAATATGTTTTTCAAATATTCCTTACTTGCAATGTGCCCTAAATTTATTCAAAATTTTTCAAAAAAGTGGTAAAAAACATTATGTTTGAAAAGCAAGAAATTCCTACTCAAAATTTGTTTTTTGTTCAATGAAGGTATTATAGTTGCGATATATGTATATTTTCTTCATTCAACACTTTTTGCAAAATTGTATATGTATGCTCATCATCAAACACTTACTTGAAACTTGTTATTTTTTCTCTTGAATGTTCCACGAATGTATTCCTGTTGCGCTATGTATATATTTCTTTTATTCAACATAATTCCCAAAATAGGTGTTAGTGCCTGCTTGTACAGTGAAAGTCTTTTTCATACCGATAGTATGTATATACCTATCCCTTCTTCTCAAGATGCTGAGTTGATGAACGAAACAAGTATGAATTGTGTGTTTTGATTCGATTCTGCATTGAGATATGTTGTTCACCAATGATTTCTGATCCGAATACAATTAAATAGATTCAATTGCAATTTTTTTCAGGTTGCGTGAGCATATTCTCCAATTCACCTGGATATCTCTCTGACGTGCTTGCCAGTGATACCTTTTTCAAGAAAGTGAATTGGAAAAGTTCAAGTGAAAAGAATCACGAATGTAGATGTCAATCCCTATATCAATCAAATCAATTCAGTGAATGCAGCTCATACCAAATCCCAACTCAGTAGATACGAGTTCCGCAGGAGTTGTCACACTCGAGTGCTTTTCCATGTAGGGATATCCTGCAGTGTCCACTGGAGCAGAAACGTTATTTCCGGATTTTGTTAATTATTCCTTATGCCCTATATTCGAAAATAGCACGATGCTATGATCGGGGAAATCGATTTGTCGCATGAACCATTATTCCAGAGTTCATTACACTCTCTCGTGGCAGACGTCTTGAATGTGATGATATAAGTTTGATTCCCACGAACCGATGTCTGAAGTAAATGAGGATGGTCGAATGAACAGATCGCAATGTTATTGGCAACGTTCACTTATTAGGAGAACGATTGTTTTGTGCTATGAAGTACATTATACAGGGTAACCTCTGTGCTAATTAAATTGAAACATCACCAAATATTTCCAGAGAGGAATTTTCAAACGAGGTGAAAATATTCGAACTTTTGTAGTTCATGCTTCTTGGTTTCGCTTTGTGTCAGTAATGTTTCTGATCACCTCGGGATCCGACACACATGGCATTGTTGGTTGTATGGAAAGCGCCTGTAGTAAGTTGTTCCTGTGTATCAAATACACCAACTGACCTGGAAGTTGTGTATACTGTATTACGAGAAAAATCAGTATGTTGCAACGGAGCGCAATGGCATTCAACACCACTAGCCCTCCCTTTCTCACACATGGCTCAATCTTCCCAAGGCGATAATAAAGTTCAAAAAAATTACTTTTGCTATGTCAAGTAAGTTTCAGCTTTAGTTTCTAACTGTAGATGTGTTCTTCGATACTAGTCTGGTGAATACCTTAATGATACATTCACCAATAAGAACCCAGAAGAGACTCACTATCACTAACTACTTGGCAGCCAGGTGTGAACAAGTAATACTTTATTGAAAAACGAAACACGAAGTAATACTTTGCTGTACGTCTACGTTCATGACGTATATTCACGTTTCCCAATCAAATTGAAGCTGAAAATTGATAATGACAATCATTCCTCATTAGTTTGGTTCAGTTAGTTTTTTCACTGAAAATTTGATCGAATTCATCGATTTGTCACCGGTACTAATCCACGACACAGTTGATGGGTTCTAATTCTTTTGAACGATTGTGATTGAAGTTATAATATTCTCTTGTTTCGATTGAAAAAAGTTCAAATGTAGCCAACCTGAATAAGCTGGTCGAATGAAGATTATCCATTAACTTTCTTTACTCATCAGAATGAAACAAGATAAGGCACAAATAAGAGCTAAGAAATAAAATGTGCTCCTTGCATTACTCGAGGAAATCACGAGATAATCTCTTTTTTCGTGCTTATTTCAGTAATTACCGTGAATTTAATGGAAATGTTCTCTTCCACGAAAAAGCTCCTTCAACAACGGAATAAATAATTCAAGTAATGAAGAGGAATCAGTTGGGTTTCTCAAGACTTATTTGTGTTGCAGCTCCAAGAATAGAGGTCTATTTGTGCGTAAATTTTTATGAGTGTCTGAGTGGGTATATTATTACGTATTATTTGGTTCTCCCACTGATAAACAGTGTGACGATTGTACCTAGGACCCAAAAACGTGTTCGGGTAATGGACAGCTAATGTTGTAATTTGCCATGCCACTTCGGAATGGTTTTTTGATTTTTGATTTCTGAGAATATTGGAATCCTAATCATTATCTCATGTATACATAATGCACTAATGGGACTGGTTTCTAAACGCTACTCATCTCCACCCATTCAGAAATATTTTTCCTGGTTATGACAAAAGCAATGTCAGGCACATACACTGCCTTATAGAGCAAGGGCTCTGGATTGCTTGGCTGACGACCAAATCAAACATGAGATGAAAATACAGAATGATTCATCCATTTTCAGATTCATACCTCATTTGGTTTCGAAGAAAAGATTGAAGAACTTCCCAGTATAATAGGATAATGCATCAGAGCCAAAGTATCAATAAATGAAGTCGATGAACAAAATGTCACAACTAAAATCTGTTCTAAAATTGTAGTCAATCATTACTTGCAGTAATGATTGAAGATCTTTGTATAACAGAATAATTCACCAACTTCTGGCGTAAATTCTCTAAATAATGAACGTCAAATCGAATCGTTCCTTGCAAGGACAGTGAGAATAAAATCAATAAAGAATAGTATTCCATCCACACAATTTTTGAAATGAATATATGTCTTTTTATGGGATTTCCACGAAACTCTGTCTACTGCACTGATAGATTGTTTTTGAAAGGGGGGAATATAAAATATCTTTGGCGTTCTTTCAGTTCACACTGTCAAAGTATGAATCATTCTCTCACAGTATGTTTTTCAACTCATTCTCTGTGAAGGAACAGTAGTTCAGTTATTTCAGTTGAATTCTCACCACATTTTATGAACTCAACGAGAACACACCGTATTAATTTTATCGTGGAATATTTCCGAAATTATATTTAGATATATTTGGTTGACATTTGCCTGGTACATACTATGAAACCGGCAGACACATTGCCACTATATCGCTACGATTTCATGTCTTGATGTGATATGTCACATTTCGAGTCGTTGAGGATGTGGCAGTTACATCACCTTGAACGTTTTTTTGGCATTCAAAAGTGACATGTTTTTGGATGTTTTTTCGAAATGTTTTTTTGTGATATATCTGTGGTAGTTTTTTTATGCCACCTATGATGTGTATCTTGTGATGAAATATATTCTTCTATAACATTCCTCTCGATATAATGACCAAACGATATTAACGTTTATGCAGTTGTATAATCAAAAAATTATGCTTTTAAAGTTTCGAGGAATGGCATATTCCATGTAGAAAGTTAATGATGTTAATGAAGAAAAAGTGTGTTCTTGAAAAGTTACACTTTTTCTGACAAGAATGTAACTGAAACACACATTGCCTTAGGCTATTTTTGAACTCGAATCATTTGAAAGATGGAATCAAATATTCATTTCTCTACAGTCAGTTTTGTACCAGTTCTATCAGATTCCTAATTGTTTCAATGTTCCGTCCTGATTTTCACATGTAAGCCATGGCAGAAAACCTGCTTCAGTAAAGAATTCTTTGATTTTTTGTGCCCTTTCAAAAATATAGGGGTTGATGACGTGCAGGGCTGATGGGTGCCAGGTAATGGTTATCATACTTATCATACTCATCACTGTAATAATTCCTAGCCTTACCGACAAACCGTTAGTAGAAAGGTCCACTAGCTCTTGGATATAGTCATGGTTAAATGTAACATATCCCAGCATTTTACCAAAAAACTTCCCGAAGCGGCTGCCATTGATTTACAATACACGTTTATTCTAAATGTGCCATCACCTAACGGCTGTCAAATAAGTAATTAACGGTTTAAACTAGTGTGAGAGGAAAAACGATATTTTCATAGGTAAATAAGGACTGCGAGGACGTATCATATATACTACGGAAATCCAGATGTTTTCGCGAATAATGTAGTAACGAATATGCTTTTATTCTTGTACATGAATGCAATCTGCAGATGAATTTTAGAAATAGGTCTCGATTATTTTCACTTGTTTGTTTGGTATTGGATATGAACATGAACCGAATACTGAATATAAAAAGTGGAACCCTAGCTGATTTGGCAGAAAAATGTACAAGCTGCCCGGTACTCAGTCAGAATCTTGAATTTGAGTTCAACAATTATTTGGATGGGAGCCTTCTAACAGGCTCCTTACATACATATCATACAAAAACATTGCTCAAAGTTCAAATATCATGAAGGTACAGTTTCAAATGGTACAAACCGACTTACAAACTCACATGAATGTTCTTCAAAGAATGTGATGAATACCTTCCTTTCATAGTATGCCCGTCACGAGATGAACCAGTATCATCGCGAGATCGACGAAAAATGGGACATACTCTTTGAAAGTATACAGTGTGTTTCAACAAACGCACATAATGGAGTTTTACGTAACGCGTAATGTTTTTTGAAGCTATTGGTTTGTTTCAGCTTCAAGAATTTTCTCTTTTGAAAGCAGATTGAAAAAAGTTGCTCTAAAAAATCACGGTCGCCCAGTGATATTTACATGAGATCCACTGATTATATGACGATATTCAATTATTTTTGACTAGGTTCTCGGACATAGTCGAGGTGTCACGTGTATTATGTCCATAAGAAATCTTGAATGCTATCTCTACTGAAAATCGCAATTGTTACACGTATGACCACCATTATATCCAGCCGTTATCGTGTGGATGTAACAAAACAATGTTATGAAAACTATCATAGTTTCCTTTACGATACTCACTAACGATAGGTTAACAAAACTGCCACTGATGTCAATGTCACAGATGTGTTTGCTGAGATGTTCATAGTTGATTCGAGATGGATAGTTCACAAACAGTTCCATAACGCGAGATGATAATTATTCGCATGTTATTTTAATAATTATAGAATTCACATTCGTAACAATACAATTATATTAATAATTTTCCATCGTATTTATCCCTCCATCCATCAAAAATTCAGTAGTAGCCCAGGGACGGTGAAGATTACGAAATAATTCCGCTACAATTTTCGAAAGCTTGCTGCTGTCACAAGATAACTGATAAGAGGCCCGAATGGAAGGATGTGACGTTCAAGCGCAATTCTCATAGATAATTTTGCGCGTGAAGCTTGTGAAAAATATTTGGTAGAAGTGGAGATTTGATTTTTTGATTATGGAAAAGTTTGGTCGCAACAGGCAGACAGCTGCGTTCTTAGAAAGGATCAAAAATTATAACGTGCTTTATTCTTTCTGCTTAACAAATTATTCTCGTTATGTTACTTGCCTTTGCTTCAATTTTACGATATTTTATTAATGGAAAATCAACGACCATTCAAATAAGAAAGTGTTATTTAGGCTTATCGTAGAAAGTGATGGTGAAAATCGACTTCAGTGGGTTTTTGACAGGCGCTTCTTTTCATTTGGTGAATTTCTATTTTTATACGTCTTCTTTGCAGTAGACCACTGGCCTGGGATTCTTGAGGGAATTGCAATGAAATCAGTATTTTTCGTTGTTCAAGGCAATTCTTTCGGGACATTTTTGCAATACACACTCATATTGAGACATCATATAAGATTTTTTATTCTGCTTCAGTAGATGAAATATTTGAATCTAAACCTTATTATTGATTGAAAAGTTATGATTTAATTTTCCCCCGTTACTATCAATGGTACAGAACGTGTTTTTCGTTTAGAGACATGGAATGTTCATAGAATATCCTCCGAGAATATTTTAATATTCTCGGAACATTATCACAAAATGATTCAGATGTTCTAGTCATGTTTTATGCATAATCGAAATGGACGATTTCAAATATTCTGAGAATATCTCTCGAAGACTTTTCCATAGTGATTCTACAAATGTTCATAGAATATTCTCAAATAACATATAAAACTTCTAAAAAAAATTGTCAGTGACATATTCATTAGGCTGATGCGGTCTCCAATCCAAACCCTAACTGCACCTTTACCTCTCTGATCGAACTTTCCTTTGTGATGTACGATGGCTGTTGTCTTCCTATTGATTAATGTTGATAATTCGGAAAAAAACAATGACTCCCGAAAACAATTTATATTATTTGGACAAGAATTCCTGGCTCTCAATTTGGCATATTTTTCATCCTACAAATTTAAATATTCTTGTCTGATGATGGAGTATAGGACAGTGTTTTTTATATCACTACTCCGGAATCGAAAACTCCCATTGTTCTGGGAAAAGAACTAGCAGCTAATATGGAATACAAAAAAAATATTTTGATACGCCTCCGTATATTCCCCGAATATTTGAAAAAAATATAGTAGGAATATGTCGAAATGTATGTTCTTGAAATATTTGTTATAGGATGAGAATATTCTGTTATCAATCTCATAACATTCTATTGGGATATTCAAAACTAAGTATTTATTAAAAATTGTCATAATATTTTGGGATGATTCTGAACTGAATATTATAGGGATATAACAAATGAATGTTCATACTATATTTGTTATAGGATAAAAATATTCTGGGACTATTCTCTGTACATGTCATCGGAATACTCTGAAAAAGTATATTTGAACGTTGTGAGAATATTTATGGAATATTATGTGCTGTCTGGGTGAAAGCTTTCATTCTGCATTACAAGCACGTCGCGCTTGCTTGAATATCACACTTTTACACAGATCTACCAGTATTTCATAATCATTATTGTAGATTTCCTGGACCTACTTATATTCCAGATTGTTTCAACCGTTCGTTCTTTGTAACCATTTCCTTCTATTTCGCGCATATTCACAGGTCATTCTCTCTGGATCGAAACGAGTTGCTCAGTACTTTGATTCTCATCTGAGAAATTTCTCACGAAATTTCACGTCAAATTATAAGTGCATTTTTTATGGCTGGTTAGTCCATCAATTAATTCTTCATTTAAATTACCGAAACGTGAACCTAATATTACGAAATTTGCAACTATAAACATACCTATGAAACAAGGCAGCTGATAACATGCCTAGGGACATTCAGTCGCTCCATGATTGGATACCCGTTGCTACCCCAGCAAAAAATCCTTTTAATTATCGTTCATTTTTCTTGGAATATTACCGAAGATGCATCTACGTGTATGCCCGTAAAAAATCCACATTGCCTCCTTGCATCCCTGATGACAGTACACCCACCGTACGTTCCTAGTGAACTCCCGGAGATAGCGGGCGTACATGCGCGAGTCCTTTGACGCCCGGCCCGTCGTCTAGGCCAGTGCTCTCCGGTTCTTCGCACTTTCCGGGACTTCTGGCCTGCCCTACGGTCCGCCACGCGATCACCGAAACAACCTGTCGAGTCTGGGTTGGAAAAGTGGGTGCACGTTGGTTTGTTGTGCTAATGAGGCGTTGGTGATCAGCCTGGGATTGGAGTAATGTGAGTTTGATGTTGGGTTGAGTTAGATGTTTTTCATGCAGATTCTTTCCAATGGAGAAACAACTGATACTTCGAAGGCGATTATATATTTTGGCAACGAATTATAGTGTGAGAAAACACGATTGAAATCGTCTATAAGAGAAACACAAAATAATTTAATTTTTGTGAATTATTTTAGGTTATCATAATGAAATCGACCGCAAGGTCCGATGATTGGACAACTGCTATTTTCAATATAAGATAATGGTTTAACTTCATCTGAAAACATAACTGGTTTTGAGATGGATGGCAACACGATGTAAATTTTCATAAAGTTTATTTTGAAATATCTGTAGATACAAAGAAAAATATGAGGTAGAGAAACGCAGACCTTCCATTCTTCAATACAGGGTGTATCAACGTTGCGTGGGTGGACCAAATCTGATTCCCACTCAAGATTGGGGAACTGTCTCAGAATAAAGTTGTTGAGAGCAATGGAAGCTTCGTTCGAAAAATAGCTATCCAATTGGAGGTCGTTTGATAAGTATTTGACCACTCTTTTCAACTGAATCACCCTTCATATGTTCTCCAGATTTGAAGTCCTTCTTTGGAAGAGTCCTTTTTTCGAAAATTGTTTTAAAATTGTTCGTTTCTGTTAACCAGCTGACGAACGTCAACCCTCAGAAGTCGAAACCTGTGCGAGCGATGGATTAACGAGGTCTCACCTCTTAACGTGCCATAACTCAGCACGGTGGCCCGGCGAGGAGTCGAACCCCGGTCTTCCGCTTGAACGGCTAATGTGCTGACCTCTGCAATACTGAGAACCACTAAAAATGAAGCATTATTTGGGTTTATTCATTGAATATAAAGACCCTATGATTAATAAAATTCTCCCATCCAATACCACAATGTACCAAGGAGTATCACACTTCTTCAACCGACACTCACTGTCAGGGCTGCAGTCCAACCTGTTTTTTCTAGTTTTTTCAGTGCTTCTGAGTAGGACTGAGTTCTGCCAGGTATTTTCAGGTATTGCAGACACTTTTGAGTATGTTTGAGTAGGCACCTGTGAATATCTTGTAGGCACCGGTGACAATCTTCGTTTTGAGATAGCTATGAGTTATCATTTCCCAAATCGTTTTGTCTAATACTGCATTGAGGGGGGTACTTTGCGATCTGATTAAGAGTCCGTTGAAATAATCGGTGCTGAGAATTGACCCCACATCCTGTCATTTGCTAGAGTGAAAGCACAGCCTAAGCATCGATTATTTTAACGAAGTTAATCAGGTCGTCAGGTACCCACCCTGAATATAAATAATCGTCTGTCGTGCCATTCTACTTCTGCAGAATCGTTATCAACTGATGGTGACTGGGAAAATTTTCAAATTTATATTCATCAAACTTGGATTTTGATGGATGCGGGTAGACGAAGATTTCATCAGAAATTGGAAAAATGCTGCAAGAAGGAATGCTTCGTTTGCTCAAAAATGGTGACTTCTACGTTGTCTTGGTCCCGAGCAATGTGCGAGATTGCTTCACTCAGATATCTTCCAAAAAATGAAATTAAGCAAAAAATCGAGAAATCAAATTATCACTTTTGAATTGGAAAGCATCAATCAATTCAACATTGGTTTTAGATTTTGATGATTTTTTGTTATCTCATCCAGCAAAAATATCGTGAATAAATCAATCGAAACACAAAAATTGGTCGGAGATACCTTGACTTTCCTCATTACCAGAGATGTACTTTGGTGGGTCAATCAAATTGAGTTGATTTTGAACATATGTAGAAAAATCTTGAATGTAAGTAGCTCTTCACATATTATATTCCACCTGAAAAAGTAACAACGTATTTGAAATGGAACTCAACCTCGAGAAATTTTTCACGTCAACCTATGATCCATAATTGCAATAGTTACTGGTAGGTGCCCTGCAATCATCCATACACTGGGAATCGTAGGTGAGTTCAAATTTATGTGCAAAGTTAGTTGAGAGCAGTTTGATGAGTATTCTCATGACTTTACAAATGTCTTGTAATTGCCATCAGTCTGATACCTTCAATTAAAATTTCATTATATTTTATAACAGAGCTATGCGGCATCTTCGCTAAGGGGTTGAGCCATTACTATGCAGAGACCTTCATTTCTGAATTCCGTTTCAATGTTTCAGACAAAACTCACGATGAACTGTCTTGTGTCTGTCAATCCTTTCATTTCCATCTAGATGAAAAGCACAACTGACCATTGTATTTCGTCTAAATTTGTATTGTATACTATTCATGAGAAAAGTTTGTTTTCCACTCAAAACTATTTCTAGTGGAAGATTGTGTTCCACCGAAATTGATGTCAATCCACGAGGGGTGTTTCACTTCGTAGATCCGGTGACCAAAATTCACTGGAAATCTTGATGTGTCGTGTTGGAATACATAAATTTCACCTGAAATCCTCAATGAAATCTTTGTATCCAATAGATCTCTTGAGTGAAATCACTCCTTTGACAATTTGGTGTAGTAATTTCACGGAATAGAAAGACCTCTCGTCAATTCACCAAATATAGGTGTTTTCAGATTCATAGCGGAATATTCATCTGATTGTCTATAAGGATTGCCAGATGAGACCATGTATCCGCCCTATTCGCACAGAATATTGCGTAAAGAAATGTAAGTCCTATAAGGAAAATATGGCAGATTTTATTTTTTAGAAATACGACCCAATTTCTTCCGTAGTTGTAACTTTTGTTGTATTCAGTAGATTCTTGCAACATCACCTGTATTGATATCTTTGCCATGTATCGGAATCCATTATTACTGCTGCAATAGACATAAAAATACTCTATGTATAGATCATGCCTCATCACACTCAAATTTCATCATAGCAATGTCACGTAATGTGATATTGGTATTTTTTCATGAGAGATGAACACAAGCGTGTCTGATTTAGGGACAGTGTCGAGATAATGGAGATTTATAACTGCATTCATCTTATATTTGAGCTAACGTTCGATATCCGATCGAAATATAGATCTGTTAAATGATCGATTTCACAATCGGGTTATTTTCAAGTAGGTACTTTTTTGAATGGATTCATTCCTAATGTGACATCGATTTCAAGATACCATTTTTTTCATAGCTGTGCCTCTAAGCAGCTCATATTGTTACAGGGGTTCGTTATAAACAAGGAGATGAAAGCATGAAATTTCCAGTGTGGTAGGATGTCAAATTTTGCATTTCTTCTTTGAATCTCAATTATCATAACCCTTGAACTATACTAGTTGCCAATCTGAATGGATTTTTTTTATTCAGATTCAAAAAGCCTGAAAATCGCCTTTTGATCAAATTCCATTGACAAATCTACAAAATGAATATATATTTTTGAAATAAAATCTCCTGAACTGTATATTTTTGTCTTCTATTCAGTTTTTGAACTGTCAGTTCTGAAAAAAATAAAATGTTTTTCTCAAAACAAATATGACGGATGAACTTCTAATAAAGAATACTCAGTTTATTCCTAAAAAAGGTAAGCTTCGATCCCTCAACCTGAACTAAGAGAATGACGATTCAGTGCTCTACTACGGTAATGGATTCATCCTAGGTGTGTACCTCATGTTCTATTTTCCATGCCACTTCCTCGGTCTGTCTGTCAATAATTGAAGATGAATTCCCATTTTTTGACGATTTCCGAAATAGGAGATGAAACGTGAGTACTCATGGTAGCTAATCTTTTTTCATAACCGTTTTCACTCAAATCTGTGGATAATAATATTCAAATCTTTCGGAATGATTTCCCATCCAATGTTGCACTATTTCATTTATGTTTATCCAAAACTCAGGCCTTTTGTAATAATGTTTGCCAGTCCCAACCGTTGTTTCGGAATCCAGACGTCGCGACGCTGAACTTAGCGTCTCCACTCTTTCTGTTTCAGTCGAAGGTTAAGCCTACGACAACTCGGATTAGAAATAGTTGGATGGAGAATTCTTGTAACTCTCATTCAACCCATTAACTAAACAAACTTCAGGAAAGAAATGGGGCAAGTTGGAAAGATCATTCTCTCATGAGGTTGAAAATTATAATGATGATACATATTATATCGGAATGTTTGCAGAAAACATTCATGATTTCCGAAACGATTAATCACTTACAATAAAGCAAAATGATCCTTTCATTTCTTGAGACGAATTTCTCTATTTTATATATTATTTTTCAATGAAGGAGGAGGAGGCAACTTGTTCTCAGCAGTACACGTGTTTTGAAACATTGGTAACACCTATTCACGTATTTTTCGTCAATAAACTTTCATTGAACGAATCACAACGAGAATCTATCTCATGGAGGCAAAATCAGTGCTAACGAAAACAGTTGCATCAGAAATTATATATCTGCAGTGATGAATGGACTTGATTACACTATCAAGCAATTGAAGAAAAAGCTCATGACTGAACACTTTTTTTATTCTCGTTGGATTACGAGCCATTTCGATTATGATACCTAAATAGCTTTCCGAGTGATTCTCATATGCTCAAAATATTACTGAAAAAAATAATTGGACATTTCATTCGCCGAATTTCGAACAAGAGCCTATCGTTTTACTCCACATTGTCATTATCAATAAATTTCTACTCTATCTTTCAGAATCATACCTCACCGACTACAAAACAAGGCAGACAGATTCGATAAGAGTTCTATACGATATATTTCCTTCTTTTTTCGACAACATGTATGAGAACATAATTCTCCAGAACGTTTAACGTGCTCCCAACGAGTATAATGGAAGCATCGGATTGGTATAATCTAAACAGATAAATCGTTCAGGCTGAACGCTTTTTGAATACGTTCTTGTACGAAATTAAGTAGTCCAAATAGATAACTATTGTTAGAATCTGATTGGCAATGTTCTCTTTTCAGTGTGAGTGGTTCAATTTCAAAACTGTTCTTTGGAACTTATTATGAGAAAATTGAGTTGTTCGGAAATACATGATTGAGCTTGACGATACGAAATTGAGCCAGCTGAATTATTGATTATTTGAGAAGCTTTGTAAAACAAAAATGAGGAAACAGAAATTTCAAAATTATTCTGAAGTTTTTTGTATAATTATTGGTTTTTCAAATATTCGTTGTTGATTTTTTCTACTCATTCTCTATCTAATTTTCCTGCTCCTTTTTGATATTTGTCACACTTATTGAGTTTCACCAGATTCTTTATAAACACTACTTGTCCTTTATTCCCACGTACTTCAAATCCATCTGATTATTAGCTGGTCTTATAATATATTCTGGTTTTCACTGCTACCCAAAGTGAAATATTTACCATTTCTACAACTACTAACGAATACATGCACGACTTTTTTCAACTAATTCAATAAAAATATCTTTCAACATTATTAATGAAAGTATTTCCAACTTTCCTCAATTTGTTCCTTGCAGAATAATTCTGCACCTCTCAACTCACCAAACAAAAATATCAGCCCCCTATCAACTCTACTGAATGTACATTCATTAAAATAGACAGAGGGATCTCAGGATGATTCAAAGATGTATATTGAAATCATAGACTTCAACTAGACCTAAACATGACAGCAACTAGCTGCAGAGTAATGAAGCAAGATGGCTTTGCTTTGGTTGGCAATATTTTATTCTATTCTGGCTTCAGAAATGAACTTTACGTATTGTTGATGATGTTGAAGATTTTTTTCAAATGAAAGAAGTGTAACCATTTCATTGCGGTTCGTTCAGGTCTGAATATTGAATACTTCAGACGTTAGCGGAGGTCTGAATACTTCTCATAACCCGGTGTATATGGAATTGAGCATAATACAAGACATTTGTCAAATTTGAAATAATTTGATAAATGTCGAAGACGAAAATTGTTTATACGAAGTATTTGCATTTGAGAGAGAATTTGCCTAGAAGTTTTGAGAACGGAAGCAGATTTAGTTTCCGAAAGGTTAACAGATAAGTATTTTCATATATATAGGCAAAATTTGAGTTATACGAGAAGTTGCTGACTAATTGGACTTGTTCTATCCAGAAAGAACTGTTTTTCAATAGACGCGCAATTTTTTGGGGTAGATTGAAAATCTGCCCTTCTACACTTGTATAGATTCCAAAATTAATTCTTATTTTTTCAGATTGTGGTAGGTTACAAACCCAAAAAACTACAAACAAATATTGATCCACCACAAAAAAATGACGTTCAAACAATAAATAATGACGTCATTCGACAACCAATATTTCATCCTTCATAGTACATATATAACAACCGAAAAAAAGTTTTTCAAAAATAATAAACTTTTTCTATAAATCAACATATAACTTCGTTACACAATATGATATGAAGAATTTTCGCGAGATTTGAGTATTATTTGTTTCGCTCAAAACTTTATTGTTGAATTGCATTTATAATAGAATTCCAACATATCGAATTCAAAGTGACGTTACTTTATTGTTCGAGCTATTCTCAGCAAACCTTTTCCTTTGATACCCATATTGTAGGGGTACATTAAAAGTAATTAGTCCGCCTTCTGGGATGTTTCGCCATGTTGTATTGAGAATGATGACAGAGAGTTAATCATGTATTGTTATCCAACTCGTTGGCAACGAAATGAAAGTGGTTTCAGTTATTTGACCTGACCCAACCACCCCCAGCTGAATAATTCGACTCTTATTTGATATGTCACTGTCCTGTCAGAAAAATAATACCTCATAATTTCATCACAACTTCCTCTTACACGTAGTTTAGACAACCCTTCTCCTTCGGCATCGAGCTGTTGCCGAATAACGTGCTTTCGAAAACTGTAATGAAAATATTTCGCTACTTTCCGAAGTCTTTGGGATATCACAGCTAGAATTGATTCTTGTTTTCATATGCCCAGTATGCGCGCTCAATCGTCACGACAATTATCGTATGTATAGATATCCCAAACCATTTTGTGACAAGCAACCAATTGAAACCCATTGGAGTTTCACTGCCCAACCGGAAGTAGTTCCGATTTCACTGCCAAGTTGAATTGGATAGGCTGTACCCAAGTGCGATACGGGTTCTCATCGAGAGTGCGCTCAATCTTCATTTGAGAAGACCTATTAAATTTATATTCTTTCCTTCCTCAACAAAAACTATAAATTCCATTACTGAAATCAACGACAATATGTTCCACAAGTTCTACAAAAAGTGAGTTAGAAGGCCTGGTATAATTTTGAATGGGATTATTCCTTCTGACGCCAATAAATTCTGATTCCGTAATTCTGGAAATCTCCTAGATGTGTATCATGATAGTCAGACCCGACGGGAGAGTAGGGCTTCCCTTCTGGCTTGATGGTATCTAAAAAAGCTAGCCAGCGTAGTTGAACATGCACTTAGATTTGAAATAGGGCGTAAACTCGTCCAACCCTTCCCTGGGCAACTACACTAGATTCTGTCAATTGGTATATTAAATTTTTTTATTGCACAACGAAAAAAATTCCAGTTTTTCAAGATTGTTTTTCTCTTGTAGTGTCTCTTCTCCGATTTGTAGAGCTTTAGAAAAGGTTCAATTAATACAAGTTTTCTTTCTCATTTCAAATACTGAACTGTTCGAATTTGGATATAATTGCTGATATTGAATATGTATGAAATCATGTTGGAATTCTTAAGCCTTCTTCTTAGGAATTTTTTTTTTATTTCAGACGGCATATAATATGCACCCAATCTAGTCATAGAAAAAGCAAAGTATTTTGATCCCAGGGAATTAATTGCTAAAACTTAGGACGCTCGTTTTCAGCTCATTCCAACACACTCATTATTTCTGATAAGGGCAGCATTTTTGATAGTTCAAAAATATGCTATTCCCTATTTAATATTGTGTGATCAAAAAAACGTAGAGGACTCTGCGGCTCCTGCGCTCCACACAACACACCATTTCTTAGAATTACACTTCCTTCAGATACGAACAAATACAATCCATGGAATATTCTAGTCACTTTAACTGAAGAAGAAGGTAGTAGAACTCATCATTATATTTTCTGTTGACAGTAATGGAAATAGAATCATATCAATGGTGATGATAATTTGAGTTTGATAGTAGGAAAAACTTCTATACAGAAATGTGAGTTTATACATTTTTAAGATTGAAAAAAAAATTATCACCTATACCATGGTTCTGCACCTGAATTTACTTAAGTGGAGTAGGAGTAATTATCAATACTCCGCTCAGTTGAATCATTGAAAATTTGTATACGCATCTTTCTACAGCACTCTCAAGTTATTATATGTTGAGCTTCATGAAATTCCATTGTCCTTAACACTCGAAACTATTCAAATGAACTGGCCGATATCTGATGAGAATCCATATAAACAAATATATCAGTTTTATGTAAGATTCGCACTGAAAATGGACTTACAATACCGCGTTAGGTGTTTCGCTATAAGAAGATCTTCCTCAATTATTTATCCTGCCATTAGAATACTATTACCAAATGAATCAAGTCATTTTGAACATTGAAAGTATGAATATTCAATAGTTACATACCTTATATTTTGATTAAAGTATTTGTAGATTCATACCTACTATCGATATTTTATTCGCAGCATCTTGTTCAAATTAATATTCTTTCTATGAGTCATTGATGGTTTCAGTTTCTGAACTCCAGACGTCTCTGGTGTCCGATACTCGACAGTAAAACGTACACGCGCGTGATGTTCCATCGCAGTTCAGCCACACACATTCCACATGACTCTATGCCATCCTCAACGATACATTTGTCGAACGCATACTTTTGAAAATTTAGTGCTGTTTTGTTGTTCGGTTTGTAAATACCTCAAGGACCTCTGAATTGATTAGGAATCGAATTCATAATGCTGCTTTCAAAATTTCGATATTACAAATATTATTACAAAAACCTGATGCAATCGTTCATATTGAGGAAAATAACAACATGTCTCTGACTTAACATTTATCGAAATCAAAAGTTTAGGCTATTGATGATGTCTTAAAAAACAGGGCAATACGGAACTATGACGTTTACAGGTTTTTATTGCAGGAATCGTTCAATGGGTTATGAAAGAAGAAAAAACCGAGGAGTGCTATTAAATTGGAGGGTGGAAATTGAAAAACCTGTATCGTGACCCTCTCAAAATATCAGCTCCAAAATAGGATGGAAAGAGAATACACACAGGAGCGACAAAGAAACCATGAGTCTTTCCAAGCACTCTCGGATTTCAGCGTTTTCTTGCCAGTATATATTTCGTGTTCGTTGAGCTCAGTTGTAAAATAGTGTATTATGCAACGATCATACTTGAGGGTTGCTTACGCTATTTTATCTACACTCGACGAATAATGAAGAGCTATGAATATAATAGTTATTTTTGTATTGAACACAATGATAGTAACTAAACGTATTTCTTTGAAAAATTCTACAAAAGTGTAATTAATGGTTTTACGTTGGAAAATACAACAATGAGAAATGAAGAAAGGAATAAATTAAGAAAAAAGAAATTGAATGCCTGAGACTGGTTTTGAACTCACTTCTAATACTACGAAATATTACGAAATTAGAAAATTCGAATTCAAAAGAAGTCCATTGCCTATCTTCGTATGATCTTCGTGTGGTCTCGGTAGTGTAGTGGTTAGCATATCTGCCTATCAAGCGGAAGGCCGGGGTTCGAATCCTCGCCGGGCCACCGTGCTGGGTAATCGCACGTTAAAAGGTAAGGCCTCGTTGATCCATTGCTCGCACAAGTTTCGACTTTTGAGGGTTGATGTTCGTCAGCTGGTTAACGAAAACGAACAATATCAACTCATCAATTAATTACAACAATTGTATATATACATCACACGAATGAATATAAATAAACATACAAGGTATACTACAATCACAAATATATAATCCTTGAAAAAGGAAGGACACCCGGAGCGGGAAGCAAGCTGCATCTTTTCGGGAAAGGGTTGCCCCTTACCCTCACAAACCGCTCTCCCTAGGAAGTTCGTCAGGCTTGACTCAGTCGACATGCGAGACTTGCCGCGCTATCATTTGAGAGATAACTGGATTTCTGCCCCCATGGCTTACATCCAGATTGGGAGAAAATTACCATTCAGTGTGAAATAATTCTTTTTCAATATTTTTGTCTAGTTAGAATGCTTGTTGTAGTGGTTCGACAGAAAATATACCAAAAACTGCCTTTGAACAATTCAAGTGCGAACTTAGCGACTCAGCATGGTCCGCCACAAGACCTCACTAAGCTTTTTAGAAATAGTTTCAATTATTCTTAATTACATTAGTATCTAGGATTTAGTGGTTGCGACACTACGTAAGCATTTTTCAACATTGGCAAAAGAAATTATGCGATTTATAACCAAAAATGGTACCCTGCTTCAAACGTACACATTTTCACTTGATGACGCAACTGAACAAGACAACTTCTGCATCGGTATATATTGCAGCTTGTTTGTATGGGGCAAAGACGAACATGAGTCTGAGCAACTGTCGCTCCGAAAATGTTTGTAAGCTCTCCAATAATGCAAACTTTTCTCTGGCGCAATTACCACCAACACGTGATTCCGTCAAACAAAATGGCTTGAGGACTCAATTCCAAATACAGCAGTGGAGAGAAAACTTTTTGAGCCGTCTGATTGGGTTTGGAAAAGGTCGAAGTACGGATTAATTGCGATTCGCACAACGGAACCTCCAGCGCAAGAGATTTTGCTTAAAACAGTTGCTTGTGATTGCACAACAGGTTGCAACGGTAACTGTGTTTGTAGAAAATTGCAAATTGCCTGTTGTATTCTTTCTAAAGCATGCATGGGAATTATTTGTGACTATGTCCAAAAAGCTGATATTGCAGAAGACGACTTCATTGAATATATAGATGATGGTATCGATATCCAGTTAAATAATATTATTGTTGAAATGTAGTAGAATCATCGCTCCAAACATTTCTTGTAAATGTTATCTGTTTCTACATAATAAACGTAAAAAACGTTTTTAGTTGAGTAAAACACTAGTTTTTTTCAATGAAATGAGTACGAAAACAATATTCGTAAAAGAGTGATGGAATGCGAAAAAAAAAGCCAGGTTCAAATGGCCATATCTTGGTCAATTTTCAACCAAAAAAATATTTCAGCACAGCATTTTGAAGGAAATTTAATTTTCTTTTTTTTATTTCCAGCAATGCCTATATCTATCTCAGCCCAGGAAAGAGATAAAAACAAAAAAGCAAGGAAACTGAAAAATCGAAATTTTGGCTTGTTTTTTTCAAGAGTGTTTCAACTGTTTTGGCATGTTTTTTTTTTTGAAAATACCATTCCGATGGAAAATTGAATTCTCTACAGAAAAATTTATACACCATGTACTGAAATTTTGCTTTGTTTACGAGATATATTGAAAAAACCAGAAGGGGTGCCTTTTCACCCCTATCTTCAATTTCCACCTTCTAATTCAATAGCACTTCTCGGTTTTTTCTTCTTATATAACTCATTGAACGATTCCTGCAATGAAAACCCTTGAACGTCTCAGTTCCTTTTTATATGACATAATCAATAGCCTACTTAACATTATTGGGAAAGCATGTTTTTTATTTTTCGTTTATAGGAAATTTCGAAATGCATGATTGGCTCATTGTTCAAATAATGAAGATTCCTATCATTTGGCATCATATGAATTGTTAGATGTAGAAATATATATGAATACATTACTTATTCTGTCGAACTATATATCTTCCAACACTTCAGTTTGCAGGGCACGTTTTCTTCTCCCTTCGTAAACACAACGCTTGAGCTATTAGTGAATTTTAATGGATCATCAATACTCATGAAATTGCAAATAACCCGAAAGAGTTCACATGGTATTCGCCTAATTATTTTCTATTTTGCATATATATTAGATTCAGACAAAAATATTTCATCCTTTCATGATACGGAATCATATAATATATCCTATGAAAACGTACATCTTAAGAATATCCCAAAATACTATCTGATTCTCGGTAGGTGTTGATAATGCCAATTTTTCATGAAGTGATAGAAATTACAACTTCGATAAAAGAAGTTCAATCAAAAATATTTTCAACACTCTCCGTTGGTAGGACGAGTATATCATTCAAATAAGTTTGATTCATTCACTAAAAGTAAGAAAGAGTCCATCAAAAACAGCTACTCCCCTGCCTATATGGCATTGGGTTACATAGAACTCACTCTATCTTGCCCAATTTGTATACCAAGCATATGAAAATTGAATCAAATAGGTAGCATAATACCTCTCTATTTGTGTTTTGTACATATTTTCCACGTATGCTATCTATGCGATTCAATTTTCATAAGCTTTATATACAAATGGAGCATAAAAAATTGATCTGTATGTTTTAAATAGACTCTTTCACCCTTTTGTGAATGATATGAACTTCTTTAAATAATATACGCGTACCTATCAACAGAGAGTGTTCATGAAATTTTTTGATTTTACTTCTTTCATAGAAGTTGTAATTTCTATTTCTTGATTCGGAGAAGAAACCAAACCGCAAATTTCATTTTCTCCGCATAATTACCCAAGTTCCTTATGTATTTTGATATTTTGACGATTTTATCTCTCATTTTGTGAGGATTGTTTACAAAGTAATATTCATATGTATTTCTCGTATTTGCTGAAGGAGTTACATGTGTAAATAATGTAGACAGTGTTTGGCGGACTCGCATGTTTGGCGAGTCTGCCACGAATCATCCACCAATATTCACGTTCAACGCACAAGTGATTCACTCTTTCCTTAGACACAACAGAGTACCATTTTGGTGAAGAAAAGTTAGTTCAATAAAATTTGACATTTAGAGAACAATTACACAAGTTTTCGCAATTTCCATGAATGTCGATGCATTTGTATTCAGTACTCTTTAATTTTAATCGAAATAAAATAAATCTTCCCTTTGCACATCGTCAAGTTATAACAATCGACTTCAAGGCCGTTCGGCTCCACGTTCGTTTCAAATAAACTCTCAATATTCAGATACTTCGTCTGTAGCTGAAAGCGGTGACCGCTCTTGAGGATTCGTCCTTTCATCTTTCTAACAAAGCCGTGAAGCACTCCACTAAAAGCCGAGAAGTTCTAAAACTTTCCAGAATGGTGAATGTCTGGGAAAACATGCTTTTCGGTATAATCGAATTTTCTTCGGTGTGTATTTTAGTTTTCAGTAGAATACTGGATAAATTGAAAACGACGACATTTATCGTCAGATATTGCCATTCATTGATCAAAACAGGCAATTTCATGTTGCGGACTACATACTATTTTAAGTTATGGTTCACCTTTGTGTGGTAATTACGAAATGAATGAATTCGATGGTCGAAGGATCGGGTTTCGCGATCTGTAGCTGAGAATTCTGAAGTCTGAGAAAAAAACCGTTTGTATTGTCACACATGTTAGTATGTTATATTTGTACGGATTCCAATCCCCATGAATTGTTTCGTTTACCACATCACCAGTACGATGGGCAACATTCAAAATTTTAAATTTATTCAAACGTGGAATGACGTGAGACTTTGAGCGAGGGGAGCCGATAAACCCACACACATGCGTTCCACAGCATAATAATACCAATAGTAAGAATGATATTCATCACATCGTCCAGTTCAAAGAATCATTCATGAAAAGAAATCCATTTTTCACAGGGAACTGATTATATTCTGCGTGAGAACTTTTTCCATCTTGAACCACGTAACTTCAAATAATTCTGATTGAATAAATCGTCGTTGTCGACTGAACATCCATATACACGCGTTGTATCCAATTGCAATCAATACCCATGATACCCCAGGAAATAGTTTTTATTGAATCAGGTTGGATACTCAGTAATCATCCCATTTCTGATTACATCCTAAACTTAGTTCGGTTTCAAAGGTTCACTCTAGAGGCAAGGAATACGACGTTTTTAGACTGAAACTCAAACATTCAGCCAATGACGCTGCCTGCAGACGTTTGTATATTTAGAAAGTTTCTTTGGCAAAATATATCCGAAGGCTTTCTTTGTGATTTGTACTGTAATTGAAATTCTGAATTCAGACATATGGTTCTGCTAGTTGATGTTTCATGAACATACAATACTGATATCGGGTAGGTGGGTAGCCATCATTCTATATTCTCAAGATATATTTTTTTTGATATCGGCAATTGCTGAATGATATGCTTTTCTGTTCAATACTTTGTTATTCCATCAGAAACATCCGAGACTTTCAAAGGCAGCAGATCATTAACTCAATCAAATGTAAACAGAACTCACAGAAACACATCATTTTGGTTACTCCGCTTTCTATTTACAATAGCAACCATATAACTCATTGTACACTTCGAATTTCAAAGAGGTGATGTTGAAATATAGGAATTTTATCTTACACTACATATTCGGGACACCAATTCATTAGGATGCTCTGTACAACATACCCGATGTTGCTGCGCTTCATTGTAATTCATCAATTTTAAATTGAATGCCAAAACAATACACCAGGCGTTGCCGAGAGTCGTTATTTGCATGACAATCTGACTTTAGTTTTCCTGAAACTTCAACCACGCCCCTTATAACATACAAAAATTTTGATTCCGTACAAACTGTATATTTTGGGAGAAACCCCAAAAAAGTGATTTCAAGACACTTATATCTCTTCAAGAAAGATTCAAACAATATATTAGACTATCTAGCTTTTTTATAGTTTTCTATTGTTTTTGAGAAGGTTCGAAAATGAATGAGCTTTGAATTATTTTATAGCTATTTGGAAAATTGGTATGATTATAATCTCTCAATTCATTGAAAATACCATAAATAACTGACAAAATAGCCAGTCAAGTTTGCCTTTTTATAATATTGCAGTATCGGGAAAAATCTATCAATTTGCCTAACATATGAAATAAAATGATCTGAAGCTACTTCATTTCAAGGGGGTAGAAAACCCAGATAATCGGTTCCATGTCTACTACTTATTAACCTTCAGGTGTATCCACATTTTCTGATACATTTTTCTTCTTTGCTTGAAACAACCCCAGTCATTTGTAATGTAATACATATAAAAAAACATATGTGCAGATGAAGTCAAGAAGTTCTTCAGATTGAGAACAAGTTTACAACTGTTACGTCTGCTCATATTTGCCAATTCCAATCTTTATTAGAGAAGGCTGGTTTGCATTCTCAGCGAAAGACGCTCTCGAAGTGGTCGCCTACATAACTAAAGAGGGAGTCCAAAGGGAGTCGCGTGAAACTTGGCACAACTGCTTTGAACCTATCCTGAACCAGGTTTTATGAGAAGAAACCTTTTGTTACACAATTCAGACAAAGTTCTACTTGCTGGCTGTGAGACAATACATGTTTAAATGGCTACTATTGTTGAAGTGATGTAACATCAGTATTCCGATGAAATAAATTTTGTAAGATGTTCACTGTATTTTTCTGTAGTGACAAATTAAAATAAAATTTGATAGAAATCGCAAGTGTTGGATTGGTTGATTGTTATGAAAATGTATATGTTCATAGTAATTATATTTTGGCAACTTATGAAATGTCGACAGTTCTTCTGTGATAAATATAGATATATCTATATAATGTACAGTGATAGTGACTTAAAAGTACTCAATCCTCCAGACACATATCAATCAGCAAACTATTACTTTTGCTGGCTAGGCAGGCAAGTCCTTACTTTGCAGGGAAACTAATATTGTTCTGATATTTGTCTGCAAAATATCGTTTTGCTGTCAATCGGAGAAAAAACATATTTCTATTATACAGTGGATGGCCTAACAAAAACACTTCAAATTTGTTTTACACAGGCATTGACTAACTACAATATTTCTTTAGACAATTTGAAGAAACTTTTAATTGTTAATGAATAACTCAGGGGGTTGGGTCATAGAGATTTATTGAAAATACCTAATTTGAAACATCAGCCGTCAAAAAATTTTCATGTTAGAAATTGCGATGTAATAAGTCAGAAAAGTTCAAAGTAGACTCACGCACCAAGTCTTTCAGAAATCACGATGTACTGAGTTAGGATAGTTCAGAGTGGACTCACGCACCAAATCTTCCTTGCAGTTCGCAAAACAGTCTGTCCTCTTCGGGTACCCTAGTATTGAGGCCTGATCAATGGACGTCTTCTTATTGAGCTATTACTGCAATTTGCAGACCATCATCAGCGAAACATGGCAATTTCACCATAATTCTTGATTGCTTTCTTTGAAAATTGACTTTTACAAAACCAATCATCCTTGACAATCCTTGAGTTCCGCCAAATTTTCTATCTCCTCAACTTTTTCTCCTGAATTTCCTGGCATTCATGATTATTCATGTTCCGTACTTGATAGCTGTACTTTCATAAAAAAGCTCAGGGTTGGACTGACCCTTTACATCACCCGCCTTTTAAATCTAATGTGACAAAATTGGATTTGAAACTAACAACTACCCACACAAAAGCGGTATTGAATTATCGCTAATACAAATACTTTTTCAAATTATAAATATTTTGAATTCCTAAAGACAACCCTGTAACGTCATCCATCACTTCATATGAGTTTGTACCTTTGATGGCTACCACAGTGGCGGGGCCCTTGAATAATAAAAATAGTTTCTTGATTTCTTTGTCTTCGCTTGAAGATTGGGGATGTGCTCGAACAAGCACTATATCTCCCATTTTGAACTCGGTTGTTCTATGCACCTTATTATGCCTAGCTTGTCGCTTCTGAGCGCGGATTAGAAGCCTATGATGAGTGAGTTCAATTATTGCTTTCCGATCCAAATGTGATAGTCGTGAGTCTGGAAATTCTATATTCTTTAAAAACTTGTTCGAACTTTCTTTTCCAAAGTGAAGATACTCGGGTGAATACTTCGTACCACTATGGATGACACGGTTCAGCCACCTTTGTACATCATCGAGAACACAAGCCCATTTCGTATGCCTTGCATAGCATAGAGTTCTCAGTAATCGCCCTATTTCACGATTTACACGTTCTGTCGGGTTCCCTTGTGGAAAGTACACAGAAGTATGTCTAACTATGATCCCATGGCTTTGTAGGGAGGTGCACCACAATTTACTACTGAATCGGGAACCATTATCCGATAATAATATTTTTGGTTTTCCCACCTCTACAAAATATTTTTGCGTCAGCTGTCTCAGAATCGACTGAGTGCTTGCTTTTTTTTAAAGGATATAGAGAAACTAGTTTACTAAAAGCGTCGACTACAACTAAAAGTTGAGTTACACCAAGCCGAGATCTAGGGAAAGGACCCATCAGGTCCAAACACACTATTTGGTTGATTCCCTCTGGTATAATACTGTGCATCGAACCATATAAATGTGGAGACACTTTAGCTTTTTGGCATATGTCACACGTGGAGATAAGTTGTCGACAAATTTTCTTCATCTTTGGCCAGTAGTAGACCAAAGACATTTTTTGAAAAGTGACCCTGCGTATTGTGCTCGTGCATCACAAGTGGTGGTACTTGGGATAATGGAATACATAGTTTGAAGCCTCTGTTATCTAGAGTTCCGCGTCTAAAAAGTAAACCCTTATGAATTACAAACCATTTTCCTACTCGGCTATTTTTGTTGTCGGATTGCAATCGTTCCAAAATTTTAGCGCAAAATTTATCTGATTTCTGATCGGAAACCAATTGATCCATGTTGGCTAAAATAGCTGTATCTCTTAATGAAAAAATTGAGATAATTGTTTCTTCAGGTACTACCATACAGTTCCTAGTTTCGTCTTTGACGGGAAAACGAGACAATGTATCTGCTAGAATATTATCAAAACCTTTACAATGAATGATGTCGAAATCATACTCCTGCAAGTACATTATCCATCGTGAAAGACGAGAAGTTAATAATCGACAAGATTTTATGAAAGACAAAGCTTTATGATCACTAATTATCCTTAACTCACGACCTAAAACAAATGTCCGCCATTTTTTTAGAGCAAAGATTACAGCAGCTGCTTCTTTTTCTGTGACCGAATATCTAATTTCGGGACCATGAAACATTCTGCTTGCGAAAGCTATAATATTTTTTTGATTAGAAGCTCCGTCGATTTGGTATAAAGAAGCTCCTATCGCATATTCAGATGCATCCGTTTGAATGAAAAATCTTTTTTTAAGATTGGGGTGTTTCAACAACACCACTTTCAAAAATGCCTCCTTCACCTTTTCAAAGGCGCTCGCCTGCTCAACTCCCCATATCCATGTACAATTCTTTTTCAACAGTGCGATCAACGGCACTAACAGTTCAGAATAGCCCTGACAGAATCTGGAATCGTAATTTACTAACCCAAGAAATTATTTCAATTGTTTTACATTACGTGGTACCGGGAAATTCTGTATACATTTAATTCTTTCAGGGTCCATACGTATACCGTCGGAAGACAAAATATGACCAATAAAATTAACCTCCATCCGAGCAAAATGTGATTTTTTCAATTTAACAGTTAGCCCTGCAGATTTAAATTTCTCAAAAATAATTTGCAAATGTTTCAAATGCAATTCTTGGGTTTCAGAATATATTAATAAATCATCTACGTAAGCAGTTACCCAATGATTCGTTTCAGGTCCTGAAATAGTATTCAAGCCCCAACAGACGTAGATAGTCCACAGGGTAGAACCTGGAAAACATATGTACATCCTTCGTAAAGACAACTGGTATACTGCTGATGTTCCTTCCGAATCTTAACCTGCCAGTAAGAAGCCGTGAGGTCAAGTGTACTAAGAACTTGTCCTCTAGTAAAATTATAAACCAATTCTGAAGGATTTGGCGGCATAACATGATCGCGAGCCATTCGTTTGTTCAAGTACCTCGCATCTAAGCATACCCGAATTGAGGAGTCTTTTTTTCTAACAATCACTAGGGGACTAACGTATTCAGTCCGACAAGGACAAATGACCCCCCAGTCCATCATTTCCTTCAATTGTCTATAATCTTTTTCTTTATATATATGCGGCACCGGATAAGGTTTAATGAAGAAAGGTGAATAATCTTGAAGAATTATTTCATGTTCATAACCATTATTTATCAAACCCGGTTGATCAGAAAATATCATTCTGTACCTGTGTAGAAGGTCGAATAATTTATTTCTATTCTTATCTTCTAGTGATTCTGCTCGAAATGCAGCATCTTTGATATATTGTTCGGAATAATAGACAAAGCTCAAATAAACTTGCTCCATTATTTTCGATGATTTACTACCTAAAGCACACATAACCGTTGCACCTTTTGCCGGTAGCCTCAAAATTTTCGGATTAAACCTCAATAACTCATTAAGAAATGCTTCGCTGATTCCCGTCACTTGACTTCCCGAATCGATCAAGGTACGGGTAACATAACCCCCAATATTCATTTCTACAGTCGGCAACACCGCTATATTTTTCAAATCAGGCTCATTTTCTTCCAACACGTCATCGAAGCTTTTATTAAACAGTGTAGACATTTCATCCTGCCTCGTGTTTGTTCGCGAATTTTCGTTTTGCACGCCCTGTTCAATCGGTCTATTGTCGCCTCGTCGCCAATTTTGTGGACCCTGACGCCCGACCCGATTCGGTACATTCTGCCTGTCTCGATCGCGTACTACTGGCTGTTCATCTATTTTATCTAAGCGCCGCAAATGCCCCTCAATATCTTCCACCGTTTTGAAACCTGAGTTGATGATCCCTTTACGAATATCACAAGGAAAATGATCGATACACATTGATATAACTTCACTCAAAGGACTACTCAAATATTTAGATTCTTTTATAACCTTCAAAAAATAGTCAGCTCTTGGCCCTCGCTCATCATAGAACCCAAACTTTATTTTCGACAAAACCTTTCTTTCTTTTTCAGTATCCCAATGCCGAGAAAGAAATTGAGTTTTGGATTCAATGAATCTCGTAACTTCTTTAATTTCGGCCCAGTCTTGCGCAGAACCTCTGAGAGCATTTACCGAATAAAATACTTTTTTTTCTTCTGGGACTCCCGCCTCTTCAAGCAAAGATGTCAATTTTTTCATAAACAAAACCGGATGCATTGGCCCACTTGGAGAAAAATAAAGATTAGGACACCCCAAATCTTCCCATAAGGAAATATCATTTGCATTATGATGAAGCGGAACGCCTTGCGATTGAAAATCAACATTAACATTCATTTTATTGTCAGGCTCTACTTCAATTCCCTTATTTTGTGTCTCTGGAGGATTCGTCATATTATTCAAATTCAGTATCACTTTACTTGACAAATCGTGTAGATTTTCATCGATTACTTTCAAGTTCTTTTCGATTGATGACGAAACATGAATTGCCTAATGGGTAATGTTATCTTTCAATATAATGTTCGAAGCTAAACTAAATTCTGAAAGAGATTTTGTAATACAATCAGTCATCATAAAATTTTCGTCAAAACTAGTGTTCATCACTGTCTGTCCTTTCGATTTTCGCGGCATTTTCAAAGAAAATTCTGATAATTATACTCAATCAAAAACAACGGTGTATTATGCAAATACAGTATTTCCTCACAAATCTCTGCCCCAAGTTGGGCGCCGAATGAAGAAACTCTTAATTGTTGATGAATAACTCAGGGAGTTGGGTCACAGAGATTCATTGAAAATACCTAATTTGAAACATCAGCCGTCAAAAAATTTTCATGTTAGAAATCGCGATGTAATAAGTCAGAAAAGTTCAAAGTAGACTCACGCACCAAGTCTTTCAGAAATCACGATGTTATGAGTTAGGAAAGTTCAGAGTGGACTCACGCACCAAATCTTCCTTGCAGTTCGCAAAACAGTCTGTCCTCTTCAGGTACCCAAGTATTGAGGCCTGATCAATGGACGTATTCTTATTGAGCTATTACTGCAATTTGCAGACCATCATTAGCGAAACATGGCAATTTCACCATAATTCTTGATTGTTTTCTTTGAAAATTGACTTTTACAAAACCAATCATCTTTGACAATCCTTGAGTTCCGCCAACTTTTCTATCTCCTCGACTTTTTCTCCTGATTTCCTGGCATTCATGATTATTCATGTTCCGCATTTGACAGCTGTACTTTCATCGAAAAGCTCAGGGTTGGACTGACCCTTTACAAATTTGACACTTGTTCGATTTTTAAAAATTCGTCGAGTACAAGAATGTTGTATGTGGAGAATTTAAAATCATCCTCCATTGAGGGATTATATTTCCCGGTACAATAAGTTTCCGTTCCTATGGCGAACTTAGACAATTGATTATTTTTGTTATTTTTGAAATCGAAAACAAGTTCGGGGCCTAAAACCATGTCATAACCCTTCCTCCTTCAGGTATGCAACAACTGTTCGATTATAAATTCAATAAATACTTTTTGAATGATATTGTGGAACGTTGTGGATATTCTACGCTGGAAATCATGATAACATTTGACCAATCCTCAGAAGCCAGGTCATGCAGGTACCCCTAAAGTGCTTCCGTCGTGTCTGAAAATATACTTTTGCTATTTCTTGGTGAAAACCATGCTTCAATCTCCTCTCTTTTCTTCGAGGTTTCTTCCTTGGGAGTATAACGACTATTTATTGTTACTATTAAGGGTTAGTTTGTAGACGATACTGTACATTCCCTATCTGAATATGAATCCAGATCATTACTTGTTTCGATAGATCCCAGACCATGAGCTTCAAACAAAAAACTTTCCTGTGGAACTGGTGAACCTGAAAGATACACACAAGTCGTGATTAATGAGTAGTATTGAGTATGAAAGCCCTGTGTTCAACAGGCATTTAAGAATTGGGTTATTTTAGGAAAATTCAAAGAACCACTGAGTTTTGTTAAGGGGGTTATGCTCAGTTGTGTGAGTAAATCAGACGTATTATGTATTTAGGCTATTCTTGGCTGAATAAGAAACGTGAGTGAACTAGAGGTAGGATTAGATGATATAACCGGAGCCCCCGAGTCACCATTTAGTTTTTTTTATAAAACCCATCCCGTGATTAGCCACAAGTGTACCTGTCATTCGGACAGATTGTATACCGCCCGTTCTTTTCTATTTAAGTCCAATGAAGAGGTACCTAATTATAATATATTTTGTATTATATCTTTTCTTTCCTTCCTTTTGGACTGGTGTCTGTTATATCGGAAATGCAGGCAACAGTGTCACGCCTTTGGTGTATAAATAACAATTCCGTATCAGTTCACAAGCATTATTTACGCGCGCGAGTGAGAGATGTTTAATGCGCACATTTCTTTCTTTTGTCTAAAATACATGGATAATTATGTGTCGATGGTGAATTTCCAGATGCTGATCGTACAGCTATTACAATATTTGAAATAACTGAAATGAAAATAATTCAAATATATGTAGTGTTTGGAAATTCATTATGGTGAAATTATTACGAATAACTAATGTTGTTTACTTATGAGAACACGAGGTGTTCACAAATTTCTAACTGAGGAAGAATA
This sequence comes from Zygogramma bicolorata, assembly GCA_032362365.1. Classification (NCBI taxonomy): domain Eukaryota; kingdom Metazoa; phylum Arthropoda; class Insecta; order Coleoptera; family Chrysomelidae; genus Zygogramma; species Zygogramma bicolorata. The sequence goes on from JAVJAQ010005880.1 coordinate 563,289, forward strand.
AAAAAATTCTGCTCGTTCTTTGCCGTTCGCTAGACATCAATTGAAAAATCATTTCCCCAAACTTTTGGTTTGAAATCATTCCGAGAATTATTGCTCTCATTTTCACTGGGAATACATTCGCCAAACTTTCATAAATCGAAATAACAGAGATCGCTTTCGAAATTAGAAAATAATCATCCGAGAAGTATCTATTTGAAATATGTTGAAGTAGGTGTATACTATAGTCGGGCTGTTCAAAAGATAGAATTCAAGGGCGCGTGAACAGTAAATGCCTGCATAGCCACGCCTTCTAAACTGAAATAAATGAAGAACTGTTTACACTGTACTGTACTCATTTGTGCTTTGTATTTACGTGTGTTACGTCAATTAAATAATATGGATGGGAACACTCTTTCACCTCCAAGAAAATGATAAAAAAAAGACATTCAACTGTAGAGGAAAAAGGTGTAATAATGAACACTTATGAAAAAGCATCCCAAGAGTTGATGGGAGGACGACGTGGCGACGTTTTTGTTGAGTGGTGTAAATCGGACTTGTAACATTGGGGAGAGGAACATTCGTGATCATTCTATCTTTTCACCGGTTACACTATATTCACAAGAAGTCCAAACATCCAATTATCTGTTGGTTTCGCAGAGACAAGTTTCCTGATTACATTTCATTACTGCTAAATCTGGCAACACTGATATATACCTACAACTCTTGAGAATAGGATCGGAAGTAGGCTTTCTTTTGGCTGAATGAAGTAGCATGAGAGATTTGAGAATTTCTGTTTGTTGTATCGGAAAACAACTCTACCACTTCTCACGGTTGACGGGCCCGCGATCACCCATGGTGCTCCTGAGGTATAGCATAGGAAGTTAGTAACAAAGCCTACTTGCTGAAGGATTCGATGACGTTTGGTATATGATACCATAAATCATGTTCATTAGTACTACTAGATGTGGTGATATTTATTTGGGAGTGATGAATACTGTATGTTGAAAAGTATTTTGCTGTGGTTAAATCAAAAGCTGTACCTATCTTAAAAAAATAATTTCAAGCTGTTCGAATTCGTGAGGAAATTCATAAGAGTGATGATGCTCGTGTATTCACATATTATACTCAATGAAGCATAATTTCATCAGAACGACAAGAAAGAAAACACATTTTTGAAAATGAACCACCCATATAAAAACACCAATAAAAAATTAACGCAAGGGAATAGAGGACTAGACGATATTTCCGTCGATGTTTCAACATCTACAACATGGATCTCAGACAGATATTCAAAAAGTTGCGTCTGAAAAAAAACGAAGTCGATCATATCAATACTGAAATGACGCAGATACGGCATTATGGCTTAGCGAATGAGCAAATATTCATAACATAAATGAAAGCCGTATCTGACCTTCAGTATGAAAAATTGATTTTTTTAAAGAATTTTGAAGTCATCTTTCCTAAATCAAATATTACGTACTACACAATGAACTATCAGGAATACTTTGATGCTGGATTTCTCCTTATCATGTCACCAGTGAATACCTCATTTGATTTTAGCACGGCAGTATTTATGCTAATTACGCATACGTTCGCACTTAATAATGTTAGACTTTAAATTCCGAAATGTGATGTGTAAGTATAATTTTTTTCTCATTTCGTCAAATTGTGAAGAATATGCAAAGATGAATAACTAAAACAATCCACTTCGAATAACACTCTATTTGTAATTCGAATGTGTGAAGAGAATGTTTCCCACCGGATATATCAAATTGGTAGAACTGTTCGATTTATATATCTTCCCCATATAAATAAGATTCGCTCGTCGTAAAATTCACCGAAATCAAGTTATACCTTAACCTACCCCCTCAGATAACAACGTCAAAGAGGGGGATGAAAGGAAAAACAGTTAACCTTCATTCTGCCTCATGTCGTGAAATGCCACCGTGGAATCATTGTTTGATGAGGTCGATAAAAATTCACGGTTGGAAACCTTATCGCAACCGAGCAACATTCCGAGCATTCCAACATTATCGGGAAACTTAATGAAGCGATTCTATTTGAGATTCTCTCCGCGAATGAAGTGACGGTATAAAAGTCACTAGAAAGCAGGCGGCACGGCGCAATGAATTCAAGAATATTGTGCAGATTTGGAGAGAGGAGATTGGGAAGAGAAGTAATTTGTAGTAGTGGAATAATCTATTTCAGATTTATTTGGAACACAACAGAAATTATTGAATGTGTACTCTCACATACAGTGTCTTTATATTCATTGTCGGGTGGAGACCGAGTTATCTAGGAAGTCTACTTACATTTGAATAAGAATTCACACTGATACGGTGCGATAGGCAATGGTTGATTGGCTGGATATTTTTCCTCCAAGGTCGGATATACTTATCGAATACACCGACAGACCCGGTATCACTAAAGTTTTTATGGGTGAACCTATAGTTGAAATAGCAAATGCACTATTGTGAATTCCATGAAACACCTCAGAGCGCTTCGCAGCTATCTCTTCCCGCACAAGTCTCTGCCTTCTTGTCGCACTCGTAGGAGTTTTTGATGCTTGGGAAAATAATGATGAGGTCCATATTTGTGATGTTGAGAAATCTGAGTTCTCCCTCTTACTTCTGATATTCAATGAATGAAGCGAGGAATTCGGTTTTGATGTTTCATTCATATCTGAATTGTCAAAGCTCTTTAGCACTTCTCATTGCAAAGCGAACCCGAGAAACAAATTCGTGAATACAAACTCTCATTATTGAAATCCTCTGGGTCGTATGAAATATCTGTCGAAATTTTCATTTGTTTCTGAAACAATGAAGTCATCGGTACAGGGAGATTGTATATTGTTACGTTCTTTTCTTGGGTTCGTTTATCAGAACTCCAAACAATACTTCACTACTTTCATCAGAGCTCTTTATTACAATACAGTACAATCACTAAAACTGCTCCGCTAACTATCCAACGCTCTGTACTAGAAATTCTCTACTTCGACTTCTGCACTCAGCAATACCAAAGCTCTCTCCGATAAAACTATGTGAAACTCTCCACCTCTCCACTAAGCTAGAAACTCTAATAAGTATCTGTCGTAGCGATGAATCGTTTTCCGTATATATACTTGCTTACGCCTATGGAGAATCTTGCAGTCAAATCTCGATGATCGATTTCTCCACACGAATCGACAGTTCCTGGAAAAATGACGTTCTCTCTTCGACCCCTCATATTATTTTGCGTTTACAAGCGAAATGGCCGGCGCTAGGAGATTTCCTAACATTATGCCCCTCTCAATTTTGATCGTCCTGATCAAACAATATCTCGTTATCCCCATTGTAACATTCGAGTCTCGTTGGGTGTACAACTTTCATTTTTCGTCTAGGCCTGTGGACCCTGTACACCACATGATTATGCCTACGACGAAGGTTGTACAGCCACACTCGATCTCCTTCCTGGGGATATGTTTCGTGATAATATGCATTGAGATATGTCTACTTCTCAATGATATAAAAAAGTATTATCATGAGAAAGGCCCCGAAATCAACTTCCGTGTTTTTTATAATCCAGTTCACCAATGGCTTCCGCAATAAATGCCTTTTCTGATTTTCATTTGTTAATATTCTCTTTTTTTCCGAATAACTGAATGTGTTATACCGCTAGTTCATATCAATCAAGTATCACTCACATATAGTTACAGTGAACAATTGAAATTTCCATTGTGAATGTGTAATCACAGCAAAATGATATCTGTTGTTTACTTTGAGAGTATGTTTTTTCATGTGAAGTTGAAACGTTAAAACCAGGACTAGAGAGCACCATATCACTCATATTACCAGAACCAATTATTTCTAGACTCAATCATGCTTTATATTCATTATTATGTATAAGAAATTCCCACCAGCTAGAAAATCACTACTTTTCTTTCTACATCACAAAGCTCCTGGCTCCTGGATATCTCATATCGGACAGCTGAGCACGAGTCTTCAAAATTAGATTCACCCGAGCATTTACCACATTTGCTTTTTTTGGTCCAACAGTCAGACACGATCAAACCTCATCGAAGTTGATCATTGTTCAGATATCTATAGAATATAGAACATGGACGAATCGTCACCTACAAACGGTATGATTTCAATCATTTTGGATACCGAAAATTATTCCAGCATTTAATTGGTCCAGCAACTTTTTATTCTAATGAAATCGAGACAAAAAACACTATAGTCGGGCCGTTCAAAAGATAGAATTCCAGGACGCGTGAACAGTGAATACCTGCATCTATATATAGCCTGCGCGACGTACGATGCCACGCCTTCTATACTGAAATAAATGAAGAACTGTTTACACTGTACTGTACTCTTAGATTATCCATTTCCTCAAGATATATAACGTAGAATGAGAAAACGTCCGCATTAAGGTGGCTATATACTGGTGTTTTCACTCCATATAAGAGGTTGTCAGCAAATCAGACGACCGATATGGCCAACTTGATGAAAAATTTGATGATGTAGGCGTTCTAGTACTGCAAAAAATCCGCCAGGTACCAGCACTCTTGCAGTGGAGATGACAGTCCTGTGTTGCCAAGTGTGTGCTGAAAAAATCAGTTGATTGTTGACATTTTCCTTCAAGCAACTTCTATGCATAATCTGAGAGATCTCAACTCAAAATCTCGGTTAAGAAGTAGTAACACTATTATTCAGCCCAATATTCACGTTAGTGCGTGTGGTGTTTTCAATAACCTCACATATCCAGTCCCGATAAATTCTCTATCCTTTAACAAAAACATCAGAATTGGCAACAGCGTGTTCCATGGATCGAGTGATCACGAAAATAAATAGAAATTTTTGATTACCAGCGCCCCTCATGGCCACTGTTGAACTAGAACGCCTTGTCCACAGGTTTGTCTGAAACAATATCGCAACATTAGAAACACCAGTATATAGACATCTTAGTCCGCATAATGAGATGGAGAATGTTTATATTTCTTATTTTGTATACCACGAGAGATGATTGGTTGAATTCAAATTGACGAACATCGAATCGGAGCGGAAACTTGCGAAGCGGTCCGAATATTAATTGCCAGTCAGCATCCATGTTGTTTACGTTTGTGTGTGGTTGCAGTTATTGAGAGTGATGGTGTGTGTTTCTTCACTGTTCCAATTAGGTTTTGAAGATATTTTACATTTTCGTGTGCGAGAAGACGTTAAAATGACTAATAAATGCGTGTTGTGAAAAAAAAAGGGTCAAAAAGAGTGGTGGTATATCATATCATCGGTAAGTAAACACAAAACATAGGCGTCTCATACACAATATTTCTGGGTAAAATTTCGTTATCAAGGCATTGGCAGTTTTTAACTAAATTTAGGACTTACCACAGTAAACCATAGTATACTTTGGTCCTAACTACATATTTCAAGCAGCAGAACGCAAATGTGAAGTCAAAGCTTGGGGCTTTTCCTTCGTTTGGAAGTTATAGCCTTTCGGAGATAAGACATGGAGCATAATGTGCCTTATTTTTACCACAATATTACCAAACTTTCTTATCGGAATACACGTTTTAGTCGTCGATTCTACTCTACTTTTCATTTTACCCCCTTCGATCATTTCTCGGTAAAAATCTGGTTCACCGAGCATTTTGTTTTCAATAACCTAACGTATTCTGAGCTGCTGACCACGAATCTGAAGTGGAAACGCTGCGTTCTCCCTTCGTTACGCAGTTATGGCCCTTCAAAGGTCGGAAGAAAGGCATTTTTCACCTTTTTTGAACCAGAGAACGATCGGAAAGCTCATGATTTTAGCCACCACTCCACTTTTATAACCAATTTCAACTTCATCACATTTCAATCGAATTAGGTTCTTATGAGCATTTTCACTACAATACTCTAAAAATAAGCAAATCCAGTTTTTGGTGAAGGATTCTAATATTTGCGGAAGAAATGATTGACGGGGTGGTAAAGTGGAACTGGTATCTAAAAATATTTGTTATGATCCTATTAACAGACAAAAAAGAGGGTTGAATAAGCATCTTTTCGTACATATGACGCTATTACTTTCGAACCAAGGAAGAGTGTCAAGTTTTTACTTTAGATTGGTGTTCAGCAGCTCCTAATACGTGAATTCCACCAATTTCTTTTAAATATAAGTAGATGTGTTTTGAACAACAGTTGAAATAAACAAGTTCCACATCACATGTAGATTGGCCAAAATTCAGGGTGGGCATTTTTTCCAATAACTAATTTATATATTCAATTGAAATGGTTCACCTGTGCTGTTTTCTTCCCCAAATGTCTAGTTTGCTATTTCAGTTATGTTCTTAGTATTGATTAAAGTTTATTGTCGTTCCTCTGAAGGTGTATTTTAGTTCATGTTGTTACCAGTTCTAACGGTTTTTATTCATAATTTGTTCAATAAAATTTACTGCTCTGATTCATATGAAAAAAAAACTACTTTCTCACACTTTTGAACACATTCGCCTAAATGTTTTTACCTGACAATAATTGAAATTATAAAATATTTGCACCCAACTCCATCAAAGTATCCGCCGCCCATGGCTCTTGTTTACAAACAAATACAACACCGCGCCCCTCTACCGCAAATTTCTGTTTATTCTATGGACACACATTGTCCATGTTGTGGGTATTGCCGTTATCTATCTTGAGGGGATGATTAATCTAAGACTGTACTCGTTTGTGCTTTGTATTTACGTGTGTTACGTTAATTCAATAACGTGATCATTCTATCTTTTCAGCGGCCACACTATAGATGAGTCAACCTACTGATAGACGACCACTTCTCATTTGATAGGAAATAAGATTTTCTGCTTGAGTATACATTATTGCCATCATTATCCATTCATGTCCTTTTTTCAATTCAGTTTGCTGTAGAAAGTGTAAAGGAAAAAAAAATCGAAAAAATGCCTGGCCACGCGACAGATAGTGCGGTAGATCACCTGAAAAATTGTCGATGAATGAAAAAACTAACGTACCCATTCCATAAATTGGATCTTTTTGCTACTCCCGAATACAAACGTCAGATTTTCATATGCTCAATCCATCACTACTGTTGGAAATGGTTGAATTGTTCTTCTCATTCTCTTCCTGTATAGAGTTTTTGCCGAGGTTGTTATGCATCCGATTTACTGTGCCAAAAATATCTTTTTGGGATCGTAATAATAAATATTAATAATTCATCGAAAGCATTCGTATTAGGCCCTGGTTCTCCCATTTCCTACAACTACCTACCCGTAATCAATTGATAATGTGGGAGAAGATGAGTGTTTATTCCCAAAGGTATCGGATAATATTCAACCATGAAAGCGATCAGGATAGGTACTTACGTTAATCGCAGTCTTTCAATCAGAAAATATAGTGCTTAAGGCCTGGTTTCACCAACGACTTTATTCTGGATTATCTTGCTAACTGGAGTTTCTGAATGCATAAATGCGTGCAAATATTCCAGTTAGGAAGATAATCCAGATCGAAATCGTTGGTGAAACTGGGCCTTAGATGAGTGGAAATCCTCAACAAGGGGCGTTAGTAATGACTAAATCAGAGTAACTCCTAAGTCATGCTTTCTCCAACAGATACCCTAGAATATATCATCGAAGTGATGATGTATATAAAAAGCAGTATATTTCTCATAAAACAATTTTTCCATTATTTCTACTGGTTTCAGCATCCCGATTAATATTGAAATGAAGACGTTTGTATACTTGCAACTCATCTGCCCACTTTGTGACGGTGAGAAATATTCATCACAGATGATTTTATATTCACTCGCCAACAATAATTCTCAATGACGACAAAGTAACGGTGTTCTGTGAAAAATTTGAATGCTACATGAAATTCTTGCAAAATGATTTGCAATGTCCTTTGAAATATATTTCGAGAAATATTTGTGAATATTGAATGAATTATTGGTTTTCCATCTAAAAGTGAAACAATTGACGAAATACCGAAATATCGGTTAATATTGACAAATTCGGTCTTCCGCTTGACCCAACTCTTTTTCTAATATAATCATCGCTCCAGAGTTTTGCTTTATAATGCAATGAAGAATCTAAACCGAACAACTTCGAAATTGACGCTTCCTTCTGAAATTTACATTTATAATGTTCCACTCGTTCGGTTTTCGCCTGTTCGATGTTCAATTCAGTGTGAATATTGATTCGCCGCTTCAGATAATATTGGAAGAGAATAGTTCAGTTTCATTACTTTTCATTTCGAAAAACATTACGTACTTTTATGGATAAATTTTGATGTTCTCAGTATTTTCACCCATCGATGAAAATAAAATTTTTTCCGGGATATAACAGAAATATCAAAAATTCATTACCATTATTTTAATTTTCGTTATAATTTTCATTTCAATTCTCTACCAAATACTGTTTTATTCCATAGAATTCAACTGGCCAATCCTGAGTCAATACCAGTAATTTTGAAATTATCGAAATTTAAATGGAAACTCACTTCAATTTGTTTAAATGATCAGCTCCTGGAGTGTCCATGTCATGCAAAAGAGGATGAATATAATATTATATATATATATATATATATATATATATATATATATGTATATATATATATATATATATATATATATTTATCAAAAAAATATTTGAATGCTCCAATGTTTCCCAATTGGAATAGGATGCAAAGTGTCAACCAACGGACAGCTGTTTCGGCCTTTGGGCCTCATCAGCGTTGGGCAATCCATGATCATAAACAATTTGGGAAATCTCAGAGCATTCAAAGAGTGAGCGAAATGTATGTGAAGCCACCTAACGGTTTAGGTGCGACACTCAAGAGAAGTTATTCAAAATTTTACATCGGCGACGATAATTTACCATACTTCAAAAACCGAAAACTGCGCTCGCAGAAAGATGAAAACCTATCTGGAGAATCTCCGAAAAATAATTTCCGAGTCCACATACACCTCTAATGGGGTATGAATAGTGAAAGAGTTCAGTTACCAATAGGTAAAGTAAAGATACAAGTATCATATGTTTTGAATTTTTCAAATTTCGATAAATTATCTCAAATATGTATTCCATTGTGAAGAAGTGATTTTTTTCACCTTCAGCGTATCAAACGGTTGTAGTTGTCTAGTGCTACGATCATGAATATCATAATTTTGAATGATATTCAATACAGCGCCTATTGTTCGTAGTGGCAAAATGTAAAAATTTGGAAACTTTTTATTGATGAACGACATCCAAATTCAATAAGTTTCGCGACTTGTATAAAATAGTGAGTTCCGAAGCCTCTTGCTCGAAAATACATTTTATTAATCTGTTTTGTGATGTTTTCAGGTGTAAGTGAAGACATTTCCTTTGCTGAGTATTAGTTGGGTTTGAAAGAAACCTCATTGTTTGATATAAAATTATCCAGTGGTTTTGGAAATATTGCAGTCCATCCTAGTTATCACAACTTGTTTCATTGAATGTCACATGTCAATTACAGAAATTGCATGAATGTGGATAAAATGACTTCTGAGGTTACTAGGATTTGTCAAACGGCTGCGGCGGTATGGACAAAGAACTCATATAATTTGTGGGTGTGGCTGAAATTCGATTCGAGTAGGAAGGTCAAGAGTTTCTACTTCAATCAGCAGGCAAATGAAAGTTTATGCACATATCTTCGTCTCTGTTCCATTATCCTATCAAACCTGTAGTCTCTGGATCCTTAGAACTCTCATTGTCTGGAGCTCCGACAGTTCCATATATTTGAATAGTTCATTTCGTAAGTCATTATCTTCACGTTGAAATTGTTATCGGGTAACTAGCCACGTCGTTCTTCATTGAGACATTGTTTTGACTCGTATTTCTTGACGTATTTCATATGCTCAAGATTGATGACACGTGTGTGGAGTTGAAATAATCGAACTTAATGTGAAGAAGAGACCACACTTTCCTGGGCCAAGGCCACTTGGTGAGTACCGCTTCGTGCGGATTGTTCTTGTTCAACAAACAATTCTCACATATTTTGCAGAGGTCTTCGATTTGTTTGTCTGAACCTAGCCACCAGAAAAACGATAGCGCGAGACTTTTCATCTTCACCACTCCCATGTGGGAAGAATGAAGAATATTAAAAATCGTTGATTTGAGTTTTGAAGGAATAATCATTCGGTTGTTCCAAAGTAAACAACCCTCTTCAAATCGAGCTCATTTCGATTTCTATGAAATGTATTCAGATCATTTGTGAAATGCTTATCTCAACTCATCTTTTTGTGTTTCACACTTCACACACATTTTTTTTCAGAACACGTTCAAAATTATTTGGGAAATAATCATTGTTTGTCAAAAAAAATTATGAAATTGATTTCATCATTTCCAATAGAATTTTCGATTCTTCCACATCTTTGGGGTAATCGTGACAAACTATCAGCTGAATTATTTCCAGATCGAACAAAACCATTTTATAATTATAACTTGACAATATAACCACCCAGCGTCGTAACCTATTCGCAGAAAATTGCGTAATACCTTTTTGAGGGTGCAAAATAGCCAAAAGTGGCTTATGATCTACTCTATTCTCTACCGTATAAATATTGGTTGAATTTTTCTAACCCGAAAATAATAGGTGAAGACTCTTTTTCGATTTCAGAATGATTTGCCTCTGCGTCTGATAGAGTGTGTGAAGCGTAAGAAATAGGTTTGTCGGTTCCGTCAGGCGAATTATGAGTTATTATGGCCCCCACTCCATAACTTAATGGACGTTTTTGGTAAACTGTATAACGGATGTTATCGCGTTGACAAATTTGGCAGAAACTTTACATAATATTTTTTGAAACCTAACCAAGATTTCAACTGGGTCACCGTTTCTGGCCTAGAAGCATTTGTGGTAGCAGATCTCTTTTCTGCAGCAATATGCAACCCATCTCTATCAATAAAGGACTCTAGATGAGAAATTTGATTTTTGAAAAAATCACACTCTATCAATGATTTTTTCATACCTGCTTTTGCAATTTTGTTGAAAATTCGTTTAGTCTCAACAGATGTTCTTTTCTACTCCCATTAAATAAAATGTCGACTAAAAAGAAACAATTACTCCCGGTACTCCTTCTGATAGAAATTCCATCAATATTTGGAAATTTGACGGGAATATTCCGAAGGTTTTGGATTTTTTATCGAGACATACTTGAGTATAAGCATTTTCCAAATCTAATTTCGGGAAATGGAATACCCCTTGTATCTCAACGTATAACTCGATTCGCGGTAAAAGGTATTTGTCCACTTCAATTACAGAATTTGAAGAAACTTTGAAGTCCCTACATATCTTTACCGAACCATCCCCTTTCAAACGTTTTCTAAAAACTATATTCAATTTATTCAATCACTCCTAATTTCTGTAACCTATCCAACTATTCAACCTTCTCCCTTATCGCGAATGGAAGCGGTCGAGCTCGGAAAAATGTTGGTGTGATATTTTCGTTTTTCAAATTTATTGTGATTACACCTCTGTTGAAAGTTCCCAAACCCGGTTCAAACACGGAACTGAAATTTTTCAATAGCCCTTTCAAATCATCTGGCCTATCCATAAAAAAAAATTGTAATACCTTGCTGGAAAAGATTGAAAGAATCACGTCCCAAGTGGGATGGACCGAACCCCTCGTTTATAACATAAATATTCATATAAAATAACTTGTTCATAATAGAACTATAGATATATGAAGCTAGATAACCACCATCACGCCATATGCCATCAAGAATTTTTATGCCAATAACACCTGTGAATTCATATCGGTCCTAATCTGATGATAGCAAACTAGAGATGAATGTTCCACACTACAAATGAAACAAACGAAAACTATATAAAAAAGTATGTCTTATAAATCGTCGCGACATCAAATGTTTGACAGTTTGTTAGTTCCTTTGTTTCTAGTGGTCAAAGTTGCAGTTCATTCTCGTATAAGACATGCATTTCTAAGTATCTTCCCATTAGATCTGAACGCATTTTCGAATAATATTCGTGGAAAACTATCTTCTATCATAAGATAGATTATTCCATGCTTCTTCAGAATCGGCTGAATATATTATCAAATCGTCGTAAATTTCCATATTCTTCATCGAGCCTGGGGCCCTCGACCTTGTGGATTCTTATTCTCGAATTCGAAAATCCCCATTATATCCTTGATACTTCAATATAACTATCAAATTTGAAAAAAACACCCGACAGTTCAGAGTGCATAAAGGCCAATTATTATACAGAATTTGAATCCAACAGCAATTAGCTCTGTCAACCACATCGAAATATAAATTGCCAGATTCAATTACCACGTAATACCATGCATGAGTTAGAAATAAAGCTGATATCGGATTTATAATTTGGCTTGTAGCCAAATTAGCTATCATTTTCACGAAGGTTTAATTATCGAAGCAAAGTGCTGAGAAATCGATTGACTCGGTAATCATATTTCTATAGAGAAATTTCGCCGCATTTTCATATTCATCCGTGAAAACTCCATTGAAATACAAGAAATAGTGGTATCAACTAGGAAACACGTGGTATACACCGGATTCGATAAATCTATCAGCCAATCACATAAGAATCATCTTAATGTTTCAGCAGTTCAATTGAATCAGAATAGTACATTTCTTGATTGTTTTGTTGAAGTTGACAATCAATGCAATTCGAAGAACATACTTGGAAAGTTTTTGGAGTAGATTTCACCATTTTGAAATAATAAAAGTATCACTTTTCCAAAGTTCAAAAAAATCAAACGTAACACGATAGAAAATTTACATTGTGTGACTGACGGTACTTTGCGGGTTCTCGTTTCGCTACTTTTGCAGATATTGAGCTGATTATACAAAATAATTATTTTTCCAACTCATCACAAAGCTATTCCATCCCTTATTTAGTTGCTGCATAAAGCATTTTTTGAATAAAAATATCAATAATATTCCAGTTATCATTAGTTTTGGAAGCGACTGAATTTCAGTTTTTGCGTTCTCATGGAACTGAGAACAGATTTTGATCTGCCTTCGTTAATCAAAATTGTTTCCTGCTGTATCGATCTCACAAAATTGAGGATTACTGAACAACCAGCCGCGATGGCGATCCTGCTAGGAAAAAGCCGAAACATTCTGATAGGCGTTCACCCTTCTTATCCTGGTCAAACATGTGGATCACAAGACAGCTATAACGGTTATTTGCAGGAAAAGGGATCGATTGTGATGGATAAAATGGGACAAGTAAGGTTTAATTTTTATCTGCAGGATTTGCCTGTACTTTCATTCAGAAGTATCAAACCAGTATTCTGATTGTTATTCCATTTGAGCTAACCAATTTTAGTGGTAGAGTTGAGCGATATATTTGGTAACAGTTGCAACGTATTTTTCTTGCAATTCAGTTTCGGACGGAATACGGTTTTGCACGTTTAGCTACAAAAATATTTATAATTTCAATAAACGAATAATTCCGTGTAAATGGGCGCCACCAGCTCGCTGCCGCAGATTCAGGCTGGAAAAATCCCCAGATATTGTGGAATCCGCCCGGTATACCTGAATGGCCTGATCAATATTTCAAACTGAAAAAAAAAACAAAGAAAACTCCCCGTTGGTACGATGAAAGGAGAAAGAGAGAGATAGCGAGGAACACTTTATTCAGCTGGTCGTAGTAATAAAAAAACACTTGGGAAAAAAAATGTGAAAGATAAACTACTGTTTGCTCAATATAAATGCAGTGAAATATATATATATATCATATGTTTATATGCGAGTTGAAAATTCCTATATTTTCGCATGTACCTCTTTATACAAAAGAATGTATATTCATATATTCCACTGCTGGGAACTAGGTTATGTAATGGGACCAAACGTGCGCACGTAAAGTTTACATTTGGTTCAAACTCACTATCTATATATACATATATATCAGTAGTGAAGGATACTCAATTCTTCATATGATATTATGAAAACAACCCCAATACATATATCAGAAAACAAATGAATTCAGCAAATATATCGATTATCATATATATCACAGGCATAACATGTAGCTTATCTGATATTCCTGAAGGCTTCTGTGTAGCTCAAGTTGATGTTACGTGATTTCTCTGCTATCCTCTCAAAATGACTCCAATTTCCTGCCAAAGAGTCCTTCAATATTACTCAATACGCTTTTTACCTTGCTGCTTGAACCAGAAAATAGACTATGAACCAGCGGGGAGGGGGGTGAAATCGTGAGTAGGAATCCCAATAGAACTAACAGAAGATTCCCTATATGAGCTCAAGTGAAGTTTGAACCCCCTAAGTAGAACCCTGAAATAGTATTTCCCTTCAAATATCATACCAGAACGTAAAAACTGAGGGTCTTACACTGATGCTAACGTAATAGATGACACAATCCCGTTGAAAGTCGATTGTAGATATATATAGGAATGAAGCTTGCGAATGAAAATCCCCTAAGGTACCAGTATTTCCACTCAAATACCACAATAGTCAAGAACGTAATGTTTTCACCAAAAAGGAAAACTAGTATATCAATAGTTTCAATGGAAAAATCCCACAATATGGAAGAGAAAACACTCAAAATTCCTTGAAACACTTCGCTTCGTTCATTCGAATTCGAATCTATCTAAAATTTCGATTTCGCGAATGTGAAATTCCATCCCAAAAAAGCAGCGGTCAAACATAGATATTGCTAGAGTATGCTTCAGTCTGATCAGTGTTAGTTTTTCATTTCGAAAAAAAAAAATATTTTCATCCCACGAGTGAAATTTTTTTGAGGAAATATGCCACCACCACTTCTCTAGCATTTTTCTACATGGTTTTTGCAGAGTTTTGTAATATGCGGTAAAATGAATTCAATTACTGACTTTCAAAAAAATCTGAAGCAGTTATTGAACTATCACGGGCCTGAAGTGAGCAGAGACATTTCTGATCACTAGTGGCATGCATCTTTGGCAGACGAGTTCGGTTCATTCTGTATTCAGTCAGCCAATACTGTGCCACTACGTGAGTATGAAGCAATATCCATCCCATGATCCCGCTTCAGATCATAATAACACAACTCACTCAAGATAATGTTCAATGGAACATATATGTCAACCAAAAAAATTAATTACTTTTTTTGTTTTCTTCTCCAAGTTTGATGCCAAGTTCGATGCCTTTAACACACACAGTAAAATGGAATGACATTCCAGTGATGGCAAGAGGGTATTGCCAGGAAACGGAAACTGATGAAAGCTGCTTTCATCACGTTTTTTTGGGATAGCTGCATCTTAACGAATCCATCTGGTATCAATCGCATCTGGCTACCTCTCTTGAAGACGTAATGTTACGTCGAATTTCAGATATTTGAGAGATTTTCGAAAACGAACCTAGAAGAGAAATAGTTGTGGAGAAGTTTGGTGAACAGAAGCGGAATTGGTTTCTAAAACAATAACAACAATGAAAACAGTTTTTGACTGATCATTTAGTCTTTATTCATTTTTCTGATTGAAGAACATAGTTTAAAATACGATTTTTCAAAAATATCACGTTCATCTGAGTTCAATTCATCGGGATTCAACTCCTCTAACTGATCTTGAATATTATTGAACTGATCAAGAATTGTTTCAAATTTCTTCAACCTATGACCTTATTCAATTATATTTGTTTCATCTAGAGGCTGATTCTTAGGTTGGCTAAGAGTATCGAGAACTTTACGAAGTCTTGTAACATTAGCTTTAAACTGTGCCCGCTTTGCTTTCAACGATTCCGATGAATCAAACCTGACAGGTACCCGACTCCCGACTAAATATGTCCAAAGCTGAGTCCTGCTGATATCTGCACTACTTCTGCTGGAGATCTATCTTCCGTGCGGCTCATGGGATCAATGTCGCTTCTCAATACGAAGTGAACTGTTTTTTCTTGGATCGTTTTTATAATGAAACGATTTTTACTTGATTTTTCATTCTTGGCAAATTATACCATCAATAACTTATATCCTTGCAACATCACATTGTGAAAATATACAAGCTCCATAGGGAACATGATCAAGAAAAAGTTATTCAACAAATAATATCCGAATTGTTCCAAAAATGATTTGAAATAATATCCGAATATGCTTCAACAGTTACGAAGCAAAAATTCATCCAAATGATGACTTTCAATGATACAAATGTCGATATTTCCTAACTCTCTGACTGCAGTTATGCTTTTCGCAATTAAATTATCTTGTTCACGAATGGAATTGAAAATGGGATTATCTTGTCCTTTCTTAATGAAAACGGATGGTGAGAGTTCAGCAGAACGTGGTGGAGAATAACTGAGCCTGAATAATGGAATTTGATAAGGGAATCAGTGATGATTTATGTGTATGACTTTTTTGCTAATCAACATATTATGTTTTTGCTTCAGGACATATTGTAATTTGAACGTATTTCAATGTAATTTGCGGGGGGTGTTTCATTTCAGTAGCGAGGGAGGTGACTAGTAGGTTCAGTCGAGTTCCGTCATGTTTCTGAGAGCGGAATTCGTCATGTCTGTAATCTAGATATGTGATCGGTTAGCTGGACAGAACTTCACTACTCATTCATGCAAGTTCTAGGAATCAAAGGTCAGGTGAGACCTCGTTAATTCCATCCTTGATGGATGTTTACTCGAATCTTTTCAGATGGATATCAAAATCCTGTCCATAATGCTTTCCATCCAGTGTTGAAAATTTCATGGGGAATGTATAATGTGTGACAGTCAATTGAAATAAGAACTTTGTAAAAAAAATTCAAACTTTCTGTAAAGATCAATAATTACCGTAACACAAAACTGATATTATCTCGAATGGACGGGCGTTTCGCTAGGAAGGTTTGCATCACCAGAACTTATACTTAGTTTTCTGAAAATGTTCACCTTGTTAGCGAAACGCGCGTCGATTTCAGATAATATCAGTTTGTTGTGAAAGAAATTGATCTTTACAGAAAGTTTCAACTTCCACACCAAAAGTTCCAATCTCTTTTGCATCCTTGAACCTTCAATAAAAGTATTACACTTGGAAAAACTACCAGATAGTCCAAAGTGACTATACGCCAATTATTACACAAAATTCAAACTCTCCAATAGTACTGTCAACTACATCGAAATAAAAATTGCCAGATTCAATTACCACGTAATTACTATGCATGAGTAAGGAATGGAACTTCAATAAATTTCTAATCATACATTAATAGAGAAATTTTACCATATTTTCATATTCATCTGAGAAAACTCTTACTATCGTAATTCATATAATGTCATATTTTCATTAGAGAAATCAATGAAAGAGACAAGGTTTGTATGGAAACTAAGTTCATACAAACCATATCCAATCTCAGGATGAACGAGAAGTGGTAATATCGAAAACAAGTGAGCCAAAAATTCAGCTGGAATGAATTTATTCCTACATTCAATTGTTGAAATATATTCAGTTAGTCTATATTTTATTCCTTCAATGATCCCATGGAATTTATCAGAAATATGGAAAGGTTGGATTAAAAATTAAATAAGGTTGTGGGAAGAAATATCGAGTATATTTATTTCACGCGTTTGAATCTTTGGAAAATATGGTAATGACTTTCATAGAATTCATTATGAAAAATGGGAGTCACTCGCACTCTTCACATCACAATTCAAACTTGTACTTGAAGAATGAATGTTGATGGCACATATCGCACTTTCCTTCTCATTTTGACATATTGTTACGATATTTGCTTGGGTTCGTTTCTCGAAACTCCCTATCACAATACAATACAATCACTTAAACTGCTCAGCTGAACTATCTAACGCTCTTAACAAAACTCTCTACACTTCCACTTCTGCACTTAGCAATACCAAAGCTCTTTCTACTAGAAACTCTGAATAACTGTTCCGAAGAAGTACCTCCCTATTTATACCTCCGTACGCCTATGGTGAATATTCTAGACTTATTCATCTATTTTCCAAGTGGAATCAAAAAGTGGTCAGAAATGAGTCACCAAGGGCATATATATGATTGGTAGTTGGAGGATGCAAATTAATGAGTAGATGATATTATATTTTCTCTATCCTTCTTCTGTAATCTCTTCAATACGAAGTACTATTCAATCATACGTTGCCACCTGACATGATACCTAACGTTGTTTCGTGCAGAAATTGCGTTAATGCCAAAGAGAATGTATGTACCAAAAACGTAATTTGAGGCACATGTTTGATTCAAAGTATGGTGAGAGTAGTGAACCTAATTGTTCACTCTACATATTGAATTTAACTAGAATTCACAACTACCTTATACATATTCATGACAAGAACAATATGAGACAATTCAGGAGACACTCGTATCATCATACCTTTTCTATGCGAAATGCAAATGTTTCAAGTATAATCAAACACAAAACTATGAATTTGAGAAGAGTCTGAGTTACTTTGGAGTGAATTTCTTCAAACAAGTTACCCAAATGCCTCACTAAACAAGATCCTCGAAAGGTATGAAAAAAAAATTAAACATACTTTTACGAAAATCTAACTACTCTGTATCTGCTGCCACTATTTAATAATAATAATTATGTCTTTATTCACCAGAAATTAACAAATTTTGGTGAAAGGGCGGAATTCAGTCTTTCACACCGAGGATGTGAAATCCTGCTCTTCCATTCAACCCTCAAACATACATTTTCTATATTAAAAATAATATGCATTTCATACAGTGTCATAGTACATATATATGATGAAAAAAAAAAAAACAATAATAATATGGTGGCGGCAGAGAAGGAAAGGACTGATTCAGAAGCAGACGCATATCAAATATTCGACTGATTGATTGCTTGCGGAATTAACTCGTTATCAATGAAGTAGATCTCCATCAAAAATAAACTTTTTCACTTTGTATTTGAAATTCCCAAAGTTTTCTGATTTCAGTGAGGCTGGCACAGAGTTATACAATTTTGCAGCTATATATGAGAAGGATCTTTCAAACTTTGTAGTATTATGGCGTGGGATTGTCAAAAGTAAATGATTTCTGGTATTGATAGTATGAATGTTTTCTTGGAAGGATAGTTTTCTGATAGATACTGTGGTATTTTGTTATGAATTACTTGATGTACGAAGCATGCCATCTGATTCATCCATTACGTCGTCTGATTCCATAGATGAATCTTACACAGGCATTCTGTATAGACTGTAAGCGGTTTTGATCATGTTTTGTTAGACACTTGTGAAAAATTATCAGACCAAAGTTGAAGTGACTCAATACAAGGCTATCACATAATAGTTTTTTCGTATCCCGAGTAAACATATTTGAGAAACTGTACAATAATATAAGACTAGCATAAGCTTTCCGAATACATTTGGTGAGATGCTTTCTGAATCTCAAATCAGTGTCTACTGTTAAACCCAAATTTCGAGCCGATTCCACTATTTCAACTGGTACCGAATCTATGGATATATCGATATTATTTTTCAGCTGATTTCTACTAGCACCATTGCCAAATATCATGAGCTTAGATTTTGATGGATTTATGGTCAGACAGTGGTTATTGGATGCCCTTGTGAGTGAATTTAAATCAGTTTCCAAACTTTGGAGGTCTTTTACATAATTTGAATTACTGATAGTGCAATAGATTTGAGTATCGTCAGCATAATAGTGTGATTTACATTTGATCAAAAATGAAGATAGATTCGAGGTGTATAGTGTGAAAAGGAAGGGGCCCAATATAGAACCTTGCGGTACCTAAGCTTGACGTGATGACAGCTTTCCCTTATATTTGACCATTTGAATAAGATCACTCAAATCATTCTTCATCATAGCACAAGCAGTATTAGAAAATCCATTGTAGTGTAGTATAGCTAGAAGCAACTGATGATTTATGCGATCGAATGCTTTGGAGTAGTCCAATAAAACAAGTGCCACTAAGTTATTGTTGTCAATATCTGTTAATATGTCATCAGTTACTTCCAGTAATGCTGATGTGCAGCTGTGTTTTGGCCGAAAACCTGATTGATTGTCTGGAATTATACTGTGCTCTTCAAGATATTGTCTTATTTGAGAATTCATTATTTTTTCGAGTAATTGTGATAACACAGGCAGGATGCTGATGAGTCGTAAATCATTTACTTCAGATGGAGTTTTGATTTTAGGCAAAGGCAACACATGTGCTACTTTTCACCCCTTCGGAGAAATTGACCTTTCGATGCAAAAATTCGCTAAGTGAGTGAGATGAGTGATTATGAACGGACAACAGAGTAATATCATTTTCAGGTTCAGTCCATCCGCACCCTTCGAATTAGATTTGATGCTATAATGATGCTCTTTAACGACCTCGGTATCCACAGTTTTTTCTCTTTGTACAGCAAAATTACTGTAGTTTCAGAGTTCTTTATATGCGACCCAGCTAGCCATATCCTTATTTTTTTTGAACTTCGTTAATGCCTTTTTTTTAAGACGTATAATTTCTTTGAGGTTCTCAGTCATCGGAGTGAATTCCAAGATGAAAGAACCTCTGAAGAAGCTAGCCACTCGAGCCAGCGAAGCGTCAGGAAGAAATTCCAAAAAACGACGGCCTTCAAACCCGAATAAAAGTAGTGATACTGAAAACCTCGGCCGCGAAAGCCTCCACTATTTTGTCAACTTAGCTCTAGCTAACAATTTTTTATTATCATAGGTTAAATAATCATTTATGTAAATAATGTTCGGTTCTTGTACAAGAGATTTCAAGGAAGCATCTAAATTGTTTGTAGTGAAGTCTCTCTTCATTTTGCTGCACTTCATGAGTTCGTCCCGATAACACAATCTTGAGAAACTAATGATCAGCTTCCCTTTCACCCGAAAACAATTGTTAAGCTAGGCGTCCATAGGTACGCATCGTACGTATCGTACGGATCGTATAAAACGGATCGATTTGTGGTAGTGCGTCCACTGTATCCGTAGCGATCGGATTGCCGATGCGACGGTCGGCTTTTAAGTAACATTCGCATTTTCGTTGTGAGTGGACGATCGGAAGTATTACAGTGTGTAATGTTTCCGATCATGGAAAGTGATGAAGAACTTGTCATTATTGCTTTGTTATTAGATGAAGAAGAAAGGAGGGGAAATAAGAGAAGACATATTCAAAAAAGATCACAATTTGGAGAATATGATACACTATTCACTGATTTGCCCATTATATGCTCAATAACAATTATAATTAAAGCACGTGTGTGTACTTAGTGTCGAAATGTAACAAAATTTGAATGATCTGTGAGGCGATCAGTGACGACCTATTATGACATGCGTCCACTTATCGGCAATCCGCATGACGTCATCCGCACCAGTCGGAAAAGTTGCCCCTTCGATCAATTTCATCGGCATTACCGACGGACCGATACGTGCGATCCGTCCGCTGCCGGTCAGTGGACGCATATGTATAACTTACTATACTAATAATTCTAAAATCCGTTTCATACGATCCGTACGATACGTACGATGCGTACCTATGGACGCGTACCTTTAATGTACGGTTCAAGTATTTTCATACCCATCGCCGCACCGATAAGCTGAATAGTCAAAAAAGTGGGTCCATTTTAATTTTTTGGTTCGGGTACACCAGTGACCTCCAAACAGTTTATACGGCTCTCTTGTTGGATTTTATTCTTTTTTTTTTATTCTTTTATTCTTACGTTGTGGTCTTCAACTTTTTCTTGGATTTCGGCTTCCCTAACTTTCAAACCATTGATTTCCTCATTGCAATTATCTAAACGTGCGAGAAATTGATTCTGTTGATCAATAATCACGTATATCCGATAGAGCAGAAGGTTCATTATTTACAGATTGATTCCCCAATAGTTTGCCATAACAAGTATCACATATTTGATATTATATGCCACACATCTCTGAGCAGAGGTTTGTCTTGAAATAATGAATGAGTTGTATTATTTTAATATTCTTCAATGTGTGAATCTGTGTCCTGAAATGTGTAACAACGTGTTTAGATAATAGGTAGAATGAATTTTCTGAATCATGATGTGTACATCCATCCTCTGGATGAGTACTTTAGCAAGTACAAATGAATATTTTTGAATTTGAATAGTTATTTCCGCTTATCTAGTAACAAAATCAACCTAAAAAATGATTGTATCATAAGAATGTACTTTTTTTAAACCAGGACTACACAGAAGAAGAATATAATAAAATAAAATTCCTTAACGTCTGCAGAAAGGAGGCATTAATCTCGAAGAATCAAAAAGCTGAGATAAACAATAACGAACTCATTGTAAATGGTATCAGCTATTCTTATAACTATCCGCTAGGGGATAGAAATATTTATGTGAAAGCATAAATCGGTGGCTGTGACGAAAAAAAAATGTAAGCAAGGCAATAGCACACCATGTACTGATCAAATATTCATTGATACAAATAATAATTATTATGACAAAATGGTTGAGGCTTTCGCGGCCGAGGTTTTCAGTATTTCTACTTCTCTTCATGTTTGAGGGGCGTCGTTCTCTGAAATTTCTTCCTGACGTTTCACTAGCGCGAGTGGCTAGCTTCTTCAGAGGCATTCATCTTGACTCATCGGATTAATAGTGAAGATGAATGAGCCTCTGAAAAAGCTAGCCACTCGAAATAGCGAAACGTCAGGAAGAAATTCCAAAGAACGACGCCCTTCATACCCGAAGAAAAGTAGTAATACTGAATAATTATTATGATAATATACGCCCAATTATTTCAAAAAACTTGTCTCACAGATCACTTCTCCCAAATTCTTCAATACGATCTACTATCTGAAACAAAGAAAAACAAATGAAAATAAGTAACCCAAAATCTCATAAATCATGATATTTTGAAAAATAAATGAGGTACGGAAAATTGACCAGAAGTAGGTATATGCCAAAACTTGTGTTAACAATATGATAGAAATATTCACAGAAAAACTACAAAATCGCATAAAAACAAGAGATATCATAAATAAGATCAAAAGAAACCTAGTCAAAGTAAAACCTTTGATGGTCTAATCAAATTAGTTAATGAGGAAACTATCTATTCAAAATTTTAGAAAAAAACAAAGACAGTATTACTCTCCTCAATGGCCACAAACAATATAGAAATACATTGAACGAGCTCTTTAGAAAATCAAAAACAGATTACTATAGGAAAGAGATCGCTAGAAAACAGGATTACCCAAAAGATATTATATGACAATGCATTAAAAAATACAAGTCCGTAGCTCCTCTCAATATATGAAGGAGATCAAAGTGGATAACATCAAAATCCAAGATGTTGCTATTATTGCCGAAGAATGTAACAAATATTTCACAGATATTGGTGCTGGGTCAGCAGATAAAATTCGAAAACCCATCAGAAAATGATTTACAACTAGGGTTGAGAACTCTATTTATCTCCCGGATATTAAGGAACTTGAGGTCATGAAAATAATTGTGGAATTGAAATCGAATTAGTCCCCAGGTATAGATGATATTGTTGATGGAAAAATCAAGAAAAAGCTGCGCATAATCGTCAAAACTGATAACATCAATAGCAAATGAAGCTTTACAAAACTTTGTGAAATCGCTGTTATCAAACCCTTACTCCAATCAGTAGAAAGGACAGCCCTGTCAAACTACAGGCCAATATCATTTCTTCCAAAACTCAGTGAAATCCTGGAGAAATTATTTAAACTAGTATGTCAGACTATGTTCAAAAGTACCAACTCACAGAAGATACAATTGCAGATTCAACAGTGAAATGATATGCGGTCATAGATTTTAAAGCGTCTGCAATCTGTATCTTTGTCGATCTCGCGAAAGCCTTCGAAACAGTCAGCTGTCCATAACTACTGGACACACAGACAAATATTGGTTTCAGAGGCACTGCACAAACATTGTTGAAAAGTTTCTTGAAAGATAGAGAACAACGTGTTGAAATCAATGGTATTGTAAGTAGCACAAGATAACTCCATTTTGGTGCCCCACAAGGAACAGAACTGGGTCCATTAATTTTTTTTATTCATGTGAACGGTATATTTGACCTACCTGTCGGAAAAAAATGAGTACTTCTTCTGACGATACTGACATCTTTCATAAAGACGGTTCTTGGACCGAACTGAAAAAAAAGTTACTAGATCTTTTCCGGTGACTTCAGAGCTCTTCAGCAGTAAACTTCTCATAATCAATCTCAATGAAACAGTTCACCTTTCCTTCACCAGTTATAACTCAAACCTACCCGAATAAACATCGATTAACATCCAATATAACGAGGACACACTAATAATTTCATCAAGTTCATCGGGCAAATACTTAGGAATCTATCTTGAATCTAATCTGAAATGGAATAACCACTCAGAGAATCTAATTGAAAATTGGGAAAATCTGAGAAAATTCAAATATATGACAATTTATTGAGAAAATACAATTGATTATTTTGTATTTCGCTTCGATACATAGTCACTTACTGTATGGAAAAATTGCTTGAGGCGGTGTAATGAACTTCTATCTGATCATCTCGAAACCATGCAAAATTGGATCCTGAAAATAATACTAGGAAAAAATAATAGGTGCCCGAGCGATGACTTGTACAGAGAAGCAAATGTTCCCTATATAAGACATATTTTTGTACTATCTCTTGCTCTATATCAGCGTAAGAATCTCTTATATTCTATAATGAAGGATCATAAATATCAAACCAGGAATAGGAACCAGACTGTTGTCAAACCTCGATTGTTTAAGACAATGAGGCGAAGGAACCACTCATATCTTGCTTCAAAAATATATAGTAAAATCCCACATTCTCAAAAACAACTTAACTCTTTCACGATGTCCAAATATTAATTCAATAATGGATCAAACAAACCACGTCTAGAAATGCGAAAACTCGTCGATCCGAAAAACAATTGAACATAGCCACCAATATCTCCCACATCTCGACAATAACCAAATTTAATAATAGATGCAAATGTTCCCTGTATAAGACATATTTTGTACTATGTCTTGATCGATATCAGCGTGAGAATCTTTCAAATTCTTTAATGGAAGATTATAAATATCAAACTATTTATAGGAACCAAACTGTTGTCATACCTCGATTGTTGAAGACAAAAGGACAAAGAAGTGGTAAAATTCCACATTCTCAAAAACAACTCAACTATTTTACGATGTTCAAATATTAATTCAAAAATGGATATCAAACAGACCTCGTCTAGAAATGCAAAAAACCCATCGATCTCAAAAACAATTGAACATAGCCACTAATATCTCCCACATCTGAACAATTGCAAATTTAATAATAGATGTAGACTTTTGTATAGAACTTTGAGTATTGAGGTTGAGTTATGTGATGCAAAAGTATGGAAAATATTGAATTATATATAAATGTATTTATTTCTGACCGGGATATTATAAGCTTATATCGTCATAGTTACGCTATCAATAAAGAGGGTCATAACTCCCTTGGGACAATATAGATTTTATAATTCCCTCTACCTTTCACAAGTAAAAATAAAATTATATATATATATATATATATATACATATATATATATATAGCCAGTCCAGATATATCTTGTATTCTTTTTGGTATACGGCTTCACTTTTCGATGGAATTAATGATTATCTTGCTTGTTCAGCTTTTTTCAAAATATCCTCCATTATATTTGGGGTAGAAAACACGTTTTTACCGCAAACACAGCTTGATAACAAAGTTCTGTTCATGAACAAGTAACCTGGCAACAACCTAGCAACAAGAAAACTCTACTATAATCAACGGTACCTGATTCAAATATACCGGGAAGGTAATGAATTGGTACATTTTTCCGTTTCAAAAATGAACAAAATTTTATTGAAATCGGTCAGAAATAAAATCTATGTACCACGGGAATTAATGAGCCTTAATAACCTCAGGCAATTGCTGTCCCTTGGGCCAGATGCCCTCGGACGCAAACTTTGTCATCGGTAATTAAGGTCCTCCTAATCCCTTGATACATAAATAACTATAAATTCATATGAAAATATTCACACTCAAAATACATCCGTGATGATTATTGCAAGTTATTTCTTGGATACCCACGCACAGGATTTCCTCTGTGGGTAACCTGAACTTATTCGCATTAATCTCTTTGCATCTCTTGAGTACATGTCAACGTTTCCAGATATATCTGTATGTGAATGAATATGTTCGTATATGTACGTATGGATTATATCTATGGTTTTTGAATACGTTTATGGTGTGAATAAATATTATTATTTGTGAGGTTGTGATGTTGCCAATTTCTTGTCTTTCTCGAATGGAATTTGTTTCTGAACATTGAACTCCAAAGCATCGGAACTGCTTGTTTTTCCTTTTCGAAATGAAGGAGCAATACTTATCATGGCAATGATCTTGATGGGTGACTGCATTTGACTTTCTCTGCTTATCTCCGCCCTGCAAGGATTCACATATCAAAATGTAAGACTTCATTGATCCTTAGCTAAAACAAATTCCGAATTTTGAGGGCTGATGTTTGTGAAGGGACGTCTGATGAACAAAAAGCACATCACGAACCCATTTTATACACTTCTCAAACCTTCACATATTCTTTTAACATCCCACGAGTGTATATATTTTTCGAAACTTTTGGATAAATATAGCCGTCTTTTTCACATCATCTGATGGGAGTGGATGCTTTTTGATTATTCGAAAGAATTCTTGCAGATGATAGCGCTAATTTGTACGAAAAATGGTGGTATCAGATGGGAAACACGTGGCATACAACGGTTCTATAGATTGATCAGCCAATCACAAAGAATCATCTTTATGCTTGAGCAGAATAGTAAATTTTTCGATTGTTTTGTCGAACTTGACAATCACTGGAAGACGTCAAGGAAACAAGCAATTTAAAGTTTGGGAGTAGATTTCACCATTTTCAAATGATGAAAGTACAACTTTACCAAAATTTTGAGAAATCGTACGTAACACGCTAGAAAATTTTACATTGTATAACTCATATCTGACGCTACTATGCGGTTTCTTGTTTCGCTAATTTCACAGAGCTTGAGCTAGTTACACTAAATGGTAATCCTGAATCTAGTTGCTGTAGGAAAAATTCTTTCGAACTCAAAATATCATTGATATTGCAGTAATTTCGAATTTTGAAACTAAGTGAAATTCAGTTTTATTCGTTCTGGAACTGATAACAGATTATCTTCTTCCTTTGTCTATCATATTTTTTTTCCTGCTGTATCAATCTCACAAATTTAAGGATTACTGTACAACCAGTTGAGATTCTGCTAGGGAAAATCAAAAACATTCTAATAGGAATTCACTCTCCTTATCCTGGCCAAACATGTGGATTACTTCTCGTCTGGATAGTTATAAGTGGTAGTCTCCGGAAATGGAATCGATTGTGATGGATCAAAAGGGACAAGTATGGTTTTATTTTATCTCGAGGATTTACCTGCACTTTCATTCGGAACTATCGAAACAGTATTCTGATTGGGAGTGATTCGACTTGAGCCGACCGATATATTTGGTAACAGTGAGTTTTTCCTCGTAAAACGTTCAATCCTTCAATAGGTCAAACTGAGCGAAACTTTTCGTATTTGATTTATTTTCATTTCACAATAACTCAACTTGCTGAACGAGTTATTGCTAAACATTGATATATCTAGGATGAGCATTAGTCTAATAAGTGTGAGTTCTTCATTTCGAAAGAAAATATATTTTCATTCCACAAGTGACATTTTATGGAGGAAATATCTCACCACCACTTTGTTAGCACTTGTCAACATAGTTTTTGCACTATGCGTTGAACAAAGTCAGCCAATACTGTAATTCTACGTGAGTATGATGCAATATCCATCGCATGATCCACATCACGTTACAAAAACACTCTTAACTCAAGAGCATGTTTGATGGAACATATAAGTGAGCTTACTGAAAAAATGGCTTTTTTGTTTTCCAAGTTTGATGACTGTAACACTCAGTAGAATGGAATGACATTCAAATGATGGCAAGGGAGAGCAATGTCAGGAAAAGATAATTCCATGGAAAAATAACGTGAATCCTCGGTCGTCTGAAAAAAAATGAACGGCAACAGGTATAATGTTAGAACAGCCTTCAAAACTACGAAACTTCAAAAACTTCAAAACTGTAACCCACATAACCAATTAAATCAAAAGACAACACAAGAAATTGTGTTCATTGAATTCCTCGTTCTTGTGGTCAAAAGTAAATTTCGACCCACGTACTCATAGCCCGATATATTGTAGTCACGCCTTTTCGTGCTACCAGCCACTACTTCTTCCCACGAAAGAGTTATATTATACTCACTTACCGTGGCTGCTCAGCTAATTATGTTTTTTAGTGCCCCGGTGAAAACATCTTGCAAATGAATGTTCTAATGGAAAATATAGATGAAAATGTGAGTGAATGAAGAGGAAATATGGAGGAAGATTGAGAGTTTGATATTGGATACGTCGTCATAGGATCCATACAGTACAGATAGAGGACTGGTTGTGCAGTTTTTCTTAAAAGGGAATAAATTGAAGCGGTTTGTGCCGTTCTTTCGAAACTTTGCACGTTTACGAGGAAATTGCTGTACAATACTCATGACAATTTTCAACCCAAATTCGATGTGAATTCAAGCGAGGTGGAAACTTCCTCGTCCGATAACAATCCAAGGAGAATCAATCCCCCGATGAACATTTCTATACAATGTTTATGATATTTTTCAAATCAAATTCGATGCAGATATAAGCGAGGTGGAAACTGAATCATGTGATCCAAGAATGATTCCAAGAAAACTACCTAGATGCATGATATTAAGACGACCAAATCTTTTTCAAGACTGATGTGCAGTTTTTCTAGATAGCAAATAGCATCGGTTTGTGCCGTTCTTTCGAAATTTTTGCCATTTGAGAGAACATTGCTAAATCAGAATTTCCATGTTCGGAGTGATTGTATTCAGAAATCAAATGCCAGACAGCTGTTACGACCCACCAGGTCTTATCAGTGACACTTGGCTGGACTGTGAACACAAACATTTCGAATTATCTACTCCTTTCTAAGAAAATATCTGAAACTGGTGCAGATGGTGTAAACCTCCAAGGAGCAACGCTATCTTGCTAGACGACGTTCTTGACATCTTTCAACCCAAATTCGATACAGATATGAGACAACAAAAATTGCGTTTGAATCTCAATATGTTGAAAGATGGAGTCGAACTTGATATAGGAAGAGTTTATTTCTGTAGTAGCAAAAGTTGACGAGTAGCCAGATGCTGCAGATCAAGATGGAGACCTCTTTTCTCTTGGATATTTGTGATGTCTTTCTGAACAGCAAATAAAGGCGGTTTGTACCAAACTTTCGAAATCTGCTTGATGAAGGGGATATTCCTATTCGATGGTGTCAGTTGATGCAATGAGAAGAAAAACAATTATCTCAGTACAAATTACCTGAAAATTGTGATTCATCGAGAGTACCACTCTGATGTCCTGAGTTCGAATCTTTATTTCCCAAAGACGATATAAATACACTATTGTATAGTGAATTTTGATCGATTCAGATCAGATTCAGGTGTTTTCCAGAACAGAATTCAAAATAATAATAATAATTGAGTAGATGCAGAAACGTTGTTCTGCTTAACCAAGCATTTAGGCAAGATTACAATTCATGATCAGTTGAGGGGGAAGAAACTATTCTTTTCGACACCTTCCCATTCTTCTCATGACTGCATAGGGAAATTAGTCTCTTTTCAATCCAATATCACAAATAATGAATGAAAGAGGGCTCTCCAAAAACGGGCAACTCCCTAGTTGGTGCCAAATTTGGTAACATTTTCTGTTCAGAAATCGGCTCATTTCATAACATTTTCAGCCTTCTGCCGTATGTCAAACATATATATTGAAGAAGGGCGAAGTGTTCACTTTACAAGGTGAGTGACAGACCCAAAATTGCTGTAAGAATTCTCAAATGATATGACATCGGATAGAACAACTGATGTCTGTTGACTTCATCCTTCAATATGATGAAAGTCATGAAATACCTTCATTCATCTACTACATAGATCAAATCACTTAACTGGTCAGAGACTGAGAAAGTTGATTCATCGATGTATTGTTGGTGAATACACAACTGTTTTTTCAGTCGTAATGAATATTTCAAGCTAGAAAGCTCCTAAACATTGACAGGCTATAACAAAGGGTTTTGGAAAGTGTATGTGATACCAAATAAAGCAGATTGGTTTCCAAGAAAAAAATTATGATTTTCGTTGGGGTTTTCAGTATAGCTTTTGCCTGGATAATATTCAGAGATCATTTTATACCACTGCTCTAAAAATGCATCAACTAATACGATTACATTATCATAGTCGTTTGTAGCATGATGAATGGAGACGGATTATAGTCGAAACCTGTTTATCTCAAAAATGAAATTCAGAATCATTCAACAGCTATGTCAATATTGATATAACATAAACAAAAAAGGATATATGTATGTATGTGGCAGTATATATATTTATTTATATACACTTTCATTTTTATCTCGCTGGAGAAAGCTACTGTATAGCGAACTATTGTATAGCGAAACACGTGTGATGTCTTCTAGTTTCGTTTTTGGGTTCGTCATTTGTAAATGTCAGAAATTCATGACATTTAAAAAAAAACGAACCCGAAACTAGAAGAGAATATCTGTGAGAGTTTTGAAAACGGAAGCGGATTTGGTTTTCCGTGACGTCAAGGATAAGTATTTCGATAAATATTAGTTCTTGTATTTTTTTGATAGGCAAATTTAAAATATACGGAAAGTCGCTGACTAATTGAACGTGTTCTATTCAGAAGAAACTCTTTTGAATTATCGCAGCAACTATAGGGGTAGAATAAATTGGTGGTTCAGAATTAATGATGAGTATTTCCTAAAATATAAGTTCTTGAAGGCAAATTTGTGTTACACGAGAAGTTGCTGACTAACAGGAAAAACTGTTTTTGATCAAAATAGCAAATTTCCGGAGTACAGGAGATCTCCCCCTCTACAGCTAACTACGACATTATATTGATTCCATTTTTTTTCCAGATTGTGGTAGGTTATGAACCTGAATAAATAACAAAGAAAAAATCATCTACCACAAAATAATGTCTTTCAAACAGTACTTGAATATGGCCAGTATTCAACTATTTCTTTTGCAATCGGATCATACAAATGCCGATATTCCCTAACACTCTGCCTACAGTAACGCTTTCTACAATAATATTACCCACTTTATCTTGTTCACGAATGGAATTGAAAATAGGATTATATTGTCTTTTTCTAATGAAAACAGATGGTGAGAGTTCATCAGAACGTGGTGGAATAACTGAGTTTGAATAATCGAATTTCATAAAGTAATTGGTGGTGATCTGTGTAAGTTCTCTGCTATTACATCAGCTTCAGAACATATTGTCATATGAGCATATTTTGATATGATTCCCGGGGGTGTTCCGTAACAATAACGAAGGGATGACTGGTAGGTTCATTCGAGTTCATGTGTCTGAGAGCAGCAGTCGTCGCGTCTTATGATCTGGATGGGTGGTCGGCTTCCTGGACAGAACTTCATTTCTCAACAGTGCAAGTGCTAGGAGACCAGGAGCGTAATTTTTGACAACTTTCGTTATTTAGCGAATACGCTATCACTAAGGTATAAACGCATCTGATTGGTTATATCTTAGCAATAGCGTAAACGTTATCATAACGAAGAATGAACTTCCATTGGCGATGAGATTAACGAGGTCTTACCTGGGGGTCAATTCTTGAATCACTCGCTGTTATACAAATACGCTGTTGCTAATCTGCGACAGTTCTGATTGGTCTCTGCGTAGCAAAAACGTATTCGTTGAACGAACGTGTGGTTCAAGAATTGACTCCCAGGTAAGACCTCGTTAATCTCATCGTCCATGGAAGTTCATTTTCATCTTATTGGATGACTATCATAATTTTGTACCTAATGCGTTTTATCGAGTGTTGGAAAGTTTATGAGATACATGTAATGTGTGACAGCCAACTGATATAAGAACTTTGGTAAAAAAATTAAACTTTTTGTAGAGATCAATTACTCTATCACCAAACTTACAAGGTTGCCATCTTCAGGGGAAAAAACTTATACTTAGTTTTCTGAACATGCTTACCTTGTTAACGAAACGAGCGTCGATTTCAGATTACATGAGGTATGAGGAAAATTGATCTCCACAGAAAGTTTCAACTTCCACAACGAAGGTTCTAATCTCATCGTTTATCAAAAAACAATTTCAGTTATTGAGACGAATACTCTTACCATCCAAATTTGGAACAGGAATATGTTTTTCAAATAACGTTACTGAAGTGTTATTCTATTCCTTCAAATAATATGTCACATTATTCATTGTGTTACTTCTGAAATAGCTACATGGAGATATTGGGGAATTTTTGGTCTCATTCCATTCAA
This sequence comes from Zygogramma bicolorata, assembly GCA_032362365.1. NCBI lineage: Eukaryota > Metazoa > Arthropoda > Insecta > Coleoptera > Chrysomelidae > Zygogramma > Zygogramma bicolorata. Next base: position 595,596 of record JAVJAQ010005880.1, read on the forward strand.
GAGTTGCTGAATCTCATTTTGATTTTCAGAGTACCTATAAACAGACAGTCAGAAAACTACCTGAGAAGATTTTCACGGCGTGATTTTGTGGTCAAAATAATATTTTTTCTCCCACAAAGATGGGATCAGAAATGTATCATTCGAGATACGATTCTACTTAGGTGGGGCCTCGTCAATCTATTGCTAGCAGACTTCGGAGAGTCGACATTCGTCAGCTGGTTTAAGAAACAATTTTGGATTTTGACAATTTCCACAGAACTAGATTTTCCCCGCGAAATATATTTTTTGGATAATAAGGATTTTCAGAATATGTATCCATGATTCCTGAATAACAATCAGGGAAGAATAGAATATTTTTCATCGATGAAAATATTCATGATATTTTCTATATTTTCAACCTTCCATCTTACACCGTATTATATATGTATCGATTCAATGATGAGCAGCGTTGTTGAACGTAATTTTTATTTATATCAAATTGCAAAAAGTATTTCTCAACAGTTGAATGACACCTTTTATAAACATCCCAGGTAACCTAGTCTATCATATATATATATATATATATATATATATATATATATATATATATATATATATATATATATATAGGGTGAGTACTAAAAATGTAAATGCATAACAACTCTTCCCTTTGTACAAACTGGCATTGTTAATATAATTGAAATGAACTCCATATATAAATAAAGAAAATATACCTAAAAATCACACCTGTAGCCTAATTGGTTTTTTTCTAATCCTATTAGATCTTCTTACATCATTCAGAATCGGATTTTTAATTGAGGAGGAATCCGCAGAAAGCAATGTAGAGCAAGAAGTTTCAGGATGTATTCCTTGTTCGATAGTGTCATCATTTACTGAATGTGAAACTGATCCAGGCCCACTCACAAATGGTAGAAATCGGGTATTTGATACTACTACTGTTTCTTTACTGGAATTATGATGAAAGTTCGATTCGGAAACCTCTACAGAGCGTATTTGATCTACGTGCCTGCGCCGAATTCTACCATCATCAAGATCAATTAAATAGTTTAAGGTCCCAATTCTTTGTTTCATCCTACCGAACTGCCATTTAGAATTTTGGAAGTAATCTCTAACAGTAACACGTTCACCGACATGAAATGATCTTTCTACTTTAGGGGACTCGTAATGAATAGGTTCCTTTCCTGGTTTCAATAAATCAATTCTTGATCTGATTGCCCTTCCAAACATCATTTTTGAAGGACTCATTCCTGTGCTAGAATGCGGTGTTTTTCTATATTGCAAAAGGAATTGACATAATGCAGTTTGCCTATCACTACCTTTCGAAGCCCTGAGTGATTGTTTGAAAGTTTGAACGCAGCGTTCAGCAAGGCCGTTAGTTGCTGAATGATAGGGCGCGGTTAATTTATGTGAATATTTTGAATTAATAAGAAGTGAATGAGGGTCCATTATCTGTCACAAATACTTTGGAAATTCCAAAAGTACAAAAAATTCTTCTTATTATTGATATAGTGGAACTGGAAGTAATATTTTTCATAATATGGATTTCTAGCCATTTTGTATAAGCGTCAACAAGAATAAAATAAAAGTCTCCCATAAATGTACCTGCGAAATCTAAATGAACACGTTCAAAAGGTTCAATCGCTGGTATCCGTAATTTTTTTAGGGCCATTCTTATTTGTGTTACATTCATAACTCGATTCAAAACAATTCTTAGAAATATTTTCGATATCAGTTGTAATATTCGGCCACCAGCAATAGCTCCTAGCCAACGCCTTCATTTTAACTATACCAAAATGAGCGATGTGTAATTCGTCCAGTATCCGCCTTCGTAATGATATTGGAATAACCGCAGTCTGACCCCTAAATATGCAGCCGTTTTACAAAGAGAATTCTATTTGATCAAGATTGAACCTATCCTTCTTATTCAATATCTGGCCGGTTTTAAGTCCATTAAATAACCGCCTCAACGTTTGATCTTTTTGAGTTTCTGTCGAAAGCTCATCTAGAGTAACCGGGAAAGTTTCTATCTGGCTAATTTCGAAACAATCTACTTCATCATATTGTGTGAAATCTTCAGATTTGATAGGCAATCGAGACAAAGCATCCGCATTCAAATTCATTTCGGAAGTTTTGTATCTGATATCATAATTGAAAGATTGTAAATATTAGGCATAATGTTGCATTCGTGATGCTGACAGTAGAGGCAAACTCTTATTGGGAGATAAAATTTGTAACAATGGCTTACAATCAGTATATAACACAAATCGTCTGCCAAAAAGATAAATGTAAAACTTATTGATGCCAAAAATTATGCTATATGCTCCTTTGTCTATTTGTGAATATTTTTGTTGAGTTGTAGACAACGTTTTGGAAGCGAACTGAAGAGGACGTTCTGTATTATTTGGGTAGGAGTGAGATAATACCGCGCCTACAGCAAATGGGCTTGCGTCTGTGGCCAATATTAATGGTAATTTAGGATCAAAGTGTACCAAAATATAATCCGATTGAATTTCGTCCTTTATGAAGCGAAATGCTTCATTGCAGTCATCATTCCATTCAAATTCAACTTCATTTCTCAGGAGATTATTCAAAGGAAATACAATGTCACTTAAATTTCTGAAAAAGCGTCCATAATAATTAACTAAACCTAAGAAAGCTCTAACTTCACTTTTATTTTTAGGTTGAGGGGCATTTTGTATAGCATCAATTTTTGCTTTGGATATTTGAATGCCATGTTTATCTATAATATATCCACAATATTCAATGGAATCGAGCATGAACTGACATTTATTCAAATTTACCTTAATATTATATGAAGATAATTTCGACATCACCAAATCCAACCTTTCAATATGAATTTTATCAGATGTACCAGTAATTTCAATATCATCTAAGAATACACTAAGCCCTTCAATGTCTTTCAACATTATTTCAATTTCTCTTTGTCATATTGCTGGAGCACTAGAAATTCCGTATAATAAGCGTGAACATTAACCAGTAACACTTTATTTAGCGTTACTTTGAAATCTCCGCATATCCTAATCCTGCCATCAGATTTTACAATAGGAACTATTGGTGTTGCCCAATCAGAATGATCCACTTTTTAAAAAATACCTTCTTTCACAAGTATCTCTAATTCAGTTTCAATTTTTGGAAGTGAAGCAAAAGGAACTGGTCTAGCAAAAAAAAATTGGCTTTGCATCTGCACGTAAATTTAATTTAGCTTGAATACCTCTTATTTTCCCGATATTCTCGGCAAATATCGAAGGATATTTTCCAAGAATACACTGTATATCATTTTCGGTAACTGTCAACTGTGACACATCTGTCAATTCTATGTGTGATTGTCTAATCCATTCCCTTCCAAACAAAGGATATTTATCCATATTCACGATATATAAATTCAATTTATGAATTATCCCTTTATAATCAACCTGTACGTTTATGAATCCTTCGACACTCAGTGAATTTTGGCAGTAAGAAATCAGTTTCAAGTCTGTTTCTTGCAAAGGTAAGTTTGGAAAAGTAGATAAATATCGATTCTTACTCATTAAACTCACTGCTGCACCACTATCAACCTCAAATCCAATATATTTCTTTTCAACTTCAATATCAATTGTAAACTTATCTCTGAACCTTGCTTGCTCCGTCTCAACCATCAAGATTTCTTCAATCTGATTAGTATTAGCATTACTTTCCTTTCTACACATTCTCCTCAAATGTCCGCGAAGATTACAGAAATCACAAATGGCATTAATTTTATCACATCTATTTGCCAAATGTGATTCAGAACCGCATCTGAAACATTTCAAATTATATTTATTCATGTAGCTAGCAGACTTGGGAGATTTTGAAAAAGACTTAAGAGTATTATTATGTTTGGGAAACTTGGTGCTGGTTGTCCCCGGAATCTTGATCTGATGAATTTCTGAAGCAACGTTTCTGTGTAAGCTGGCAGTGTCCCTTCGCGATAGCTCCATACTTGTAGCAACATCAACTGCTTTCTCCAGGGTGAGCTCCTTTATTTGTAACAACTTATCTTGAATGTTCTCAGCTAGCAAACCGCAGACGAACTTATTTCTGATGGCTTTCTTCAAATATTCTCCAAATTTACAATGAACTGCTAGTTTTTGTAGCGCAGTGACATATTCTTGACATGTTTCACCTTCACGTTGATTTCTATGGTGAAAACGGAAAATTTTGGTAATTTCAAATGGTTCTGGATGGTAATATTGGAGCATACAATCTACCAACTCCTGGAAGGTTTTCTTGTGAGGATCCTCTGGTGATAATTTGTCACAAATGATATCATATAATTCAGAACCAACGTAATGTAGTAGATACGCAACTCGCATGCCTTCTTTCACTTTGAATACTTGGAAGCACTTTCTGGTCTCTTCACTCAACGATCGAATCGAATTTCACTCACATCGAAGGTTTCAATAGAAAAAATCGTTTGAATTGTGGTACTCGTTTCTGTTGACATGCTTTCTTGCCCTTGAATTAACTGCTCCACGTGTTTTCGAATATCATCGTCGCCAATTTATTATATATGTATCGATTCAATGACGAGCAGCGTTGTTGAACGTAATTTTTATTTATATCAAATTGCAAAAAGTATTTCTCAACAGTTGAATGACACCTTTTATAAACATCCCAGGTAACCTAGTCTATCATATATATATATATATATATATATATATATATATATATATATATATATATATATATATATATATATATATATATATATATATATATATATGTGTTATGTATTTACATTTTTAGTACTCACCCTATATATACATATATATATATATATATATATATATATATATATATATATATATATATATATATATATATATAGGGTGAGTACTAAAAATGTAAATACATAACACACCGGATTCATACAGCAGTTTTAAGTGATAAGGAATGAGTAATAAGCTCGGAGTACATGTGAACTTTTCAATAAGAACGTTCATGCACTCGTCATACGAAAGTCGAATAGTTTCCATCTCTTATTAATTAAAGCTTATTACTTGAAACTGATGCATGAATCAGGCATAAAAGTCATGGACTCTCGTTGTAACATACTGTGTACAAAACATCTCATCAAACATCCTGGACCAAAGAAATTATTTTCAACTTCACTCAATTACCTACTGTTGAAATCCTCTCAATCATTATGGTACTCGATGTTCGCTAGTTAACTCAAAGGTTGTGTTTCTATGACTTCATTCGAGAAAATTAACGATATAATAATTTCTAGTTCTCACAGTTCCCATCTCTGAATAATGAGATGTCACAGATCAACTTGTGAAGAATTACTCATTATTGACGGACTATTGAATTTGAATGCCATACTAGGAATTAAATAAAACATCGAATGTTCGGGAACCATGGAGAACATTGATATCAAGCCACTAGTCTGTTTTGTACTTGTAACATAATGTGTTCAAAACGTCTCATCAAACATCCTAAATTAAAAAAATTCTCTTCAACTTCACTCAAGTAAATAGGGTTGGAATCCTCTCAATCATTATGGTACTCGGTGTTCGTTAGTTATGTTCAAAGGTTATGTTTCTATCACTTCATTCGAGAACATTAACGATATCATAAGCTTATATTTTATTCATCTCTAGTTTTCACAGTTCTCATCTTTGAATACCGAGATGTCACTGATCAACTCGTGAAGAATTATAGTCCAGCAGCCACCGCCTGATTTTTCGAGTGATTAATAACAGGCTGAATCTCCGTGAGTAGGTTCGGTTCGACGAGACGCCCAAGTTTTCCCTCTGTGAAAATTCTCGTTAGAGGTAGCTACCGTGTTACCGTGGTATCGACAACTTCCAAGCGTAGGACTAGGAAAACGTGCCACTAAATTTGTAGGACTATGTGGCCATTTCATTATACAAGTATTTACTAAGCTGCATAAAAAAAACAGCTGGTTGTTGATAATTTTTATGACCTCGTTTTTTCGATATATTCGGAGTGGAGGACGCTCCAGTCAAACCATCCATTTTGTAGGACAATTGTTTTTCCGAGTGTATTATCCAATTATCTCAATATGTGAATAAAATAATCACTATCAGTCCGACAATTTCGATACCCCGCCGAATCGACATGTTTCACACCTGCGCACTACGTTAGCTACCTCTAACGAGAATTTTCACAGAGGAAAAACTTGGGTGTCTCGTCAAACCGAACCTACTCACGGAGATTCAGCTTGTTATTAATCACTCGAAAAATCAGGCGGTGGCTGCTGGACTATTACTCATTGTTGACGGACTATTGTGGATCATCATCAGAATACACAAAAGCAGAAAAGATGAATGCCATAATATGAATTATAAGAAACATTCGACTGTTCTGGGACTATGGAGAACATTGATAGCAAGCCCCTAGTCTGTTTTGTACTTGCCTATTGACTATTTGCCTGTTGCTCGCGTGCACACACTCTCTTTGAATAACAAATCGTATTGGGTGAGCGAAATCTCCTCATGCTTGGCGGAAAGAACTAGGTCTGGATAAATTGGCACAGTGTAATGCCGAGGGAAATGTTTCGCTGTCTACAAAATCGAAAATTGGGATGTATCCTTCCCACTTTACGAAAAGAAATACTAACAGACGCATTTTCTATGCTGGCTCTCTGAATACTCAGTAACTGACTTTTCTTTGAAAAAAAACAACTCGAATCTGTAATCAAATATGTGATACAGATGAAGTGTGCAGTTTTTCAAAATGATTCAACCTTCGTTTTTCAGGAAGTTTCAGTTTCATTATATTAGTAAGTATGTGAATGGCAACCGTTTGCACAATTTGCCGGTCGGCTCGCTCATACCGCCTCCGATCAATTTCATTCTCTTCAAGCAGCAGATATTCCTAGAAATATTGTGAATGAGGTATGGTGAATACGACGGCAGTCGAGCGATTGCGAGAATTAATCTGGCAATTGCAAGATCTGATCCGTCAAATGACAGAAAATAAATAACGTTGCATTTTTTTTGAGAAGGTGGATATATCATGAATTTCATTTTTTGAATTTTTTCCACCCTGAAAATAAATAAAGAACTTGGGCATGGCCCAGCTCTTCAGGTTGACTGACAGTCATTGGATGGGTGACCATGCAGGGAAATACCGTGTCGAAAGCCCGTACAGCTGCAGCGAAGTAGCATATCATAGCTCGCAGACAATATATCAATGAGCACAAGATATATTGAGGATATGGCGTCCTTCGGTGGGGACGTTAAGCCGTCGGTCCCGAGTCCATGGATGTTGGGCTCGTTAAAGATCCCTACCTCTGGTTGGAATACCAGAGGGTTCGGCAAAATTTCGGGTTGGGGGAAGTGTGCTCACCGGCGTCGGTGATTGGCCTTGGTAGCGGAAATAGGCCGACGTTAAATAAAAAGTATAAAAAAAAACTTTCAGTTCTTATATGGATTGTTCTTAGGGTGAAATCGCGATAGCTCCAGTATCATAATACCAATAACTTTCAAATTACGAAACACTGTTATCATATCTCCGAAATGAGATTAAGAGTTATCGAGACATAAATGTATATAAATGGATGTATTTGAGGGTCGGCGTTCGTTTATTTCGCATAACAAGATCTTATATTTCCAGATGAAAAATCGGTCCAGATTAAATCCAAGGAACGAATTAATTTGGCACGCCCAAACCAGCTTCCTGAGAAAATTTCATTCAGGTGATCCGTACCATTGTAAATCTTTCACTTTTCAAAAAATAAAAAATCGATATTTGCGATAATAAATGTCGCAATTGCGAGAGTAACTGCCGATTGCACCGACTTTTTATTATGTGAGCATTGAGCTTATGGGCCATTAAAGGTTATTTAACGCACTGTAGCGATTATACCACAGTTCTAAACATTATTAAACATCCAATAATAAACCCTCACCTATCTTAAACAGTTCCTTTGTTAATCGTCTCATAGGAAAAAGTCGGTGCAATCGGATGTAATTCAGAGTAACAATTGCGAGATTAAAAATCACAATTCCGAATTTGTTTATTTTTGCAATGACATTAATACGTGGTCGTGGGCAACGTAACTCAATATAATATATTTTCAAGGATTATGTGATTATAACAACTCTCTATAATGCATAACTCGAATACCATTCGTTTTCTAGAAAATATTTTGTGTTGTTTGTAGAAGTCCAACTTTGTAATCATTGAAGTTTCGAATAATCTCTTGCAGCAAGAAAAAAATAATGATCAGGTACGTTTATTACATATTCCAAGAGACCACGCACGTTTTTCAATGGGAAATGGCTTTCCGTGAATTTGTCCGAATTTTCAGTTTCAGATACACCTACCTATTTGAAGAAATTATTATGCACTGCTCGTCACTGACGATGTAAATGAACTATTATTTCCAACTTCAATACTCCCGTTTACGTAGAAACGAAGACTTCTGAATTGTTCTAGGTATTATAGAATTACATATATTCAACTCCTTACGATTGGGGCACTAGAAAATAAAAACCATATGAACTGATTCTGATTCAATTTTTCTTTTTTTGATATTACCGTGGTAGTCGAACGATTGGTGAAGAATGAAGATGAAGATGTCATCAAGAAAATCGTTTTTATAATGTATGCTGATGAGATGAATACTCCGCATGGCTTTTTTATACCGAGAATAGTAACAAGGTAATACATACCCAATAATCATTTCTAATCGTCAATTGAACCGTTAAGACAAACTGATTCGCAAAAATGTCTGATTTTTCTATATGATGTAGATCTCGATGCACTGATCAAGTGTCTATTGCTACAGACTACGAAATGGTCAGTTTTTAATATTCGTTTGCACTGCTTGTCACTGACGATGTATTTGGGCTATTATTCACAACTGTTCTATTTCTGTGTTCGTTGAAACAACTGTTGAATTGCTCTAATTGTGGGATTTGAAAAAACTGTATTTACTAATTATGATTTATATATTTTTTATAAATACTCTCCAAGCTCCAGATGAATAATTGAATGCAAAACAAGCATCTAGAAAATCGTATTCATAATGAACGCTGACGAGATGGATATTCCTATAGAATGCAAGTTTTTTATACCGAGTGTTGAATATAAATAGTATTGGAACTAGAGAAAGCATACAAAAAAATTATTTCCAATTGTTAAATGAACCGTTGGGGAAAACGGGCAATAACTGACGAGAGAATGTAGGCTTTCACGGCAGGAGTCAACATTTTTAATGTTGTCTGGACTTGAGGGCCGTATTTTTCTTAGTCGAAACCCTACGGACTTGTAAAACCGAGACCACCGTTGAGTGCCAACGTCTCAGATTCTCAGCGATCATGGCCGTCACCTCCAGAGAATGTCGAATTCAACAATGAATGAGTTTGAATAAGAATCTATAATTTTTGATGAAGAGCAGATTGAAAAACAGTATCTCAACAATGTTCATTTCATGAAAAATATAAATTCTCCACAGAAATAATGACAATAGTGGTCACCATAATAGTTGGTAAAAAAAACCTTGGTCGAAACGTTCATCAAATCATCTATTTAATGATGGTCAAATTCTCAACCAACCAAGTATAATAATTTAGCATTCACTCAAACTATTGCAAAAATATTCATGGGCAAACGAGATAACGAAAATCCACTTCAGTTCTTTGTCTGTTTTCGCAGAAGCTGAAAGATCAGAAAGTCAGAAAAAAAGTTTTGAAGAGCATAGACAGAGTCGAAACACAATATTCTGACAGTGATCATTGTACAGAATTTATATGTAGGTGCATTCACTAAATGGTGAATTATTAAACGAATAAGTATAGTTGAAAAAAATTCTTAAAGCGCACTATATGAAGAATTGGTTTTTATTCTAATCATATCTTATTTGTGAGATGTAAATTTCAGATATGAATATTAACTTATTACTTGTCTGTTCATCACGCATATCTTTCTACAAGTTTATGGGGGGATAACGGATTGTTCAGTGGCACATATTCAAAGAATTTCATCACTCGTTCTCAAGAATATTTATTCAACGTCAAGATTGTGCCAGTACAATTCAGATGAAGACGGCTGAATGTTTATAGTATATCATGTAAAATGGAGGATAAGTAGCCTATTACATACGAAAATTGTGAGTACGAGGCGTGAGCCGAGTGCGGTAATTCGCGAGTGCACGTAGTTGGCCTTATTCTAGAGTTGCGTATCGTACTTTTTACTCCCACTATATGCTTGTGCGGGAATTATGGCGGTGTAGGTTTATTCGTCTTCACCCATTTCCAATGATCGATGAGACAACAAGTCATGACAGCAAGTATGTAAAACAATTGCTTATCTATTCGTGAATATAAATATCTATATTCAGTACCTATCCACAAGATGTTGAACGAGAAATTTCCCAAGAATATTATTTCAAATTCAATTTCACAGATAATTTGGAGCAAAGATTCACTGATTCCCCCTATTGGACAATGTGATATAGTCATGAGATCGAATGAATCGGATTAAATGTTCCATTATTTCACTGAGAAAAATTCTGGAAGCGGCTGCCAATAATTTGGAATACACGTGTATTCTGAATGAGTCATTACCTAAAAGCTGTCAAATACGTAATGAACGGTTTAAAAGAGTGGGAGTAGAAAAAACTGTTCCTGTCAGGATTTGGGCTCTACTAACAGAGTCATAGTTGCAAATTCTTCTTCTTTCTAGCTCCAGTGCGTAAAGATTAACTTCTCTCGATCTGTTTCACAAAGATTGGTTTGGAAAGCATTTCAGAAAGATAGGGAGAAAGGTCTTTCGGCAATCCTATGCGGAGTGAAAGGAGTTTTCTTGAAAGAATCATTGAAATAATTCCCGAATATTTGACTCATTTGAGCTGTGATTCAAGTGATATGCTGTTCAACCAGAAAGTCGAGTTTCACCCCTCCAAACTTGGATTTGCGGTCAAAGACCAGAGACATATTACAAAATTTTCAATTACCTTGCATAAGCATCATAATTTCAGTGAAGAATCACGATATTTGATGAAATTGAGTAACTGTGATTCAATTTGTCCATTTTCGAAATCAATAATTCTTCTTATATGAATTTATATTTCTTGTTTACCAGCAACTCATTAATTGTTCAAAACTCAATAAGCTATCGTCTATAACCAATAGAAAATTCGGACATTTTCACGGTCCAATAACGATTTAAAATATTCCTTGGTATTCATTTCCTTGTTACAATAATTGATGTTCAACTCTCGGTATGAAAAATTTGCATTCGATAACGGTATCGATACGAGTTTTAATCCCATCAGTGTACATTATGAATTCGATTCTCTAGATCAGTGGTCGCCAACCTGTCGATCGCGAGCTACCGGTAGCTCGCGGAGGCAATTCTGGTAGCTCTCACAACGATTCTAATTGAAAGATCATTTCCAAAATTAACGCTCCTGAACCCCAGTACAGGGTTTCACTTTTACTCACATCATTTTAGGTTTCACGGTATTTTATTTGGTGACATGTTATTTCTCAAAAAATAAAAAATGTATGATGTTTTGTGACTGACATTAAGGTTGACTTTCTCACATTGAATTCAAATCATCGTCACCATGATTCAATATCAAACATAAACAGCGATCTGGATTGCTTTGAACGGAATAAATACGCACGGCCTTTAGTTTAAAACTGAACGCGTAAGTAGAGAACAACAAAAATAATATTATGGCAAGCAGTTGTAAGAAGGTAAAGACATACCACTTTCATTCGGAATGGGAAGAACAATACTCCGCAATTTCTCTGTTATCACTGCATTATCCATCAGCAAGCATTATGTGAAAATTTTCTGAAAGTAAACAACGTTATGAAACTGGTGGTAAAAATTGTGAACAAGATTAGAGCTCAAGTGTAACAAAGAAGATTATTCAGAACCTTGGCCGATGAAGTTGACTGTCAATACGGGGACCTACTCCTTCACTCTGAAGTCCGATGGTTGAGTAGAGGACGGGTGCTGAAACGTTTTAATTATGTTCTATCTGGCATAGTTCAATTTTTCAAACAACGCCATGAACCGACTCCGGAACTAGAAAATTCAATCTGGCTTAGAGATTTTGGTTGTCTCATGAACATTACAGAGAAATCAAACGAACTTAATTTGCAGCTTCAGGTGAGACAAAGAACTAGCGGAAATGATTTCTGATATAAAAGCTTTCATCAAAAAGCTGGAGTTTTGGGAACAAAACCTAATTAACAGCGATGCCAAGCATTTTCCTATTCTTTCAGAAAAAATATCTCAAAATCCACCAGAACCCTATGACAACAAATATCATGTAGAAATAATTTCTACCCTGAAGAATAACTTTAAAAATCGTTTCAAGTATTTTAACGGAAAGGCTTTAGTAGCGCAGTTTGTTGTTTCACCCTTTATGGAAATTGATATCCAACAGTTTGCAACTTGTGTTATGCAGAACTTTGTCGAAGACATCGCTGCAACAGAAATGGAATTCATTGAGTTTCAAAATGATTTTGCCTCAAAATCGTTAGTCTCAAGTACTGAATGTATCCTATTGTAAGTAAAGACAAATATTCAGTTCTATGCCGTGAAAGCATTATTCAGTTCAACCTATTTGTGTGAATCTTCTTTTTCCAATATGAAGTTTATTAAGAACAAATATCGCAATCGACTTACAGATAAACATTTGGATAATTGTATTCGGATGGCTGCATCAAATTATACTGCAAACATTAAAAAAATTATCGATAAGTCTGAGTGTCAGCCTTCTCATTGAACGTGCTTTTTAATTTTTCAATGTTTATGTTCATGATAGTGCGTTACTTTTCTGTTGTTATTATTAACTATTTTCAAATCATACGTGACATGCCGTTGGGGCTGGATAAAAGTTTGTGTTTATTTTTCAAACACCTTCGTTTGATAGGTAGGAATGTAGCAATGAACAAGTACGTACTAGTAATATTAGTTATTTTGTTATCAATTTATTATTAGTACCTATGTTTTATGTATTACCAGTTAAATAGTGAAATGAATACATATAATGATAAATTAACTGTGGATTATTTCATTTACGTTGCGTTACGTGGCTTCCGTGTGGGTAGCTCGCTGTTTATTCCAAAATTAACAAAGTGGCTCAACACATTGAAGAGGTTGGCGACCACTGCTCTAGATGCTCTTTTTGCATTTCCTACTATTTTTCTGGAGGCCAGGTAAATATTTCAGAAAAAAACAAATGAGATTTAATAAAAAATATTCGAATTGTTTCAGATATATATATATATATATATATATATATATATATATATATATATATATATATACATATATATATATATATATATATATATATATATCTGCAATAATAATAAGGTTTTTTCCTTCTTCAAATACGGAAATACCAAAAATTACAATGATAACCCTGCTTCATCGTCAGTGATGAGAAGTGAATGGTAATTTCTTCAGATGGGTGTATCTGTATCGAAGAAACGGTTATTTTTCAGTCAATTCCGTTTTCGTTGAGTATAAGAGCTGAACGGCCATAATCTAGAAAATGGAGCGAATCGAATATTGATAGACCCATATCTTGAAAACTATCCACTTCTGTAGTCTGTAGCAATAGTCACGTGAACCGTGCATAGAGATCTACATCATATCGAAAATTCAGACATTTTCACTAATCCGTTTGCCTTAACGGTTTAATTAAATATTAGAAATAATTATTGGATGTATTCCCTTGCTACCATTGATGTTTAACACTCGGTATGACAATAGTTCACTCGATACGAGAATTTATCTAGTCAGCGTACAATATAAATACGACTTTCTTTATGCTCATCTTGAACTTTTCACTATTTCTTTGGCGACCAGGAAAATATTTCAAGAAGGAACTCTATAAGTTTCAATTCGTATAGTGTTTACCGAATATTATTTTTCCAGTGCCCCAATCGGAATGTGTTGTATGCATGTAGTTCTGTGATACCTAGAGTGAGTAATTCAGAAGTTTTTGTTTTTACGAAAACGGGATTATAGAAGTTGAAAATAACAGTCCAATTACATCGTCAGTGACGAGCAATGTATGACAGTTTATTCTGATGGGTGTGTGTGAAACAAAAAAAGAATTGTTTTCAATACATTCCCGCACCGACATCAATGAAATTCTGATTTATGTATGGATGAAATTGAACTGACTATGTGCTCAAATAGAAAAAAACTTGATATCGACAGAGCTATGTACCGAAATTTGTCCATGTTTGAAGTCTGTAACCATGGACACTTTTGATCAGTGCTTCGAGATCTACATCATACCGAAAATTTGGACAAATTCACGGAAAGACATTTTCCATCAGAAACGTGCGTAGTCCCTTATGATTGAGCGGATTATTTCAATTCTCTCATTCAAAGACTATTTTTTCAATGGCTCCGGATTTCTCAAATGACTGCACTTTCCCTCCACATTGAGATTCATCGAACATATGAGGAGATTTCCATATGGTTACGCTTATGTGATGAGCTTACAAAAATCTACTGTTACAGGAATCACCAATGAACCAGTAACAATTTTTTTTGTGAATTGCTCTTCGAACACTGAACTTTCTCCCATGTTTGATTCCTCTTGTATGAGTCATAGCAACCGCAAAGCTCAACCTTAGAATAATTTAAAATTCATAAAATCGAAATTCAATATACCTATATCAAATGTCATTTTGAAAGTAACTGATTTTCCCCCAATGCCTCAATGGTTTTATCATAAGCTAGGCGCTCAAAAGTAGCTTATACGCTGTATTATACAGTGCTTTTCTTCAATGCCCCCCTTTATTTTTCAAACGGATCAACACAAAAAGTTGAAACTTGGGAAAATGACTGGGCGTCATCTGGAAAAAAAAAATCAAATGGAAAGAGGGGTCTTGTGACTCATCATTTTGAAGTTCCTGACGAACACTTTACAACCCTAGAATATGAAGTCAACATCTTTACCTACTACGAAATGACGGAACATTTAATAATCACCTAAATACAAATATTCTCATTTAGTTTTCGATTTCACAAGTATATAGGTACTACGTAAACTATCTCCAAATTGGTCATTTAAACACAATTAAACAGGGGAACTGAATATGAATATGTTGGAAACTACTGTTGATCCTTCAATCAAATCACATTTTAAACACCTCGTTCAGGCCAGTCTCAAACTATCTATACAGTATAATCACTGAAATCTAATCACCGAAATCGTCGAAGTGAATCCTAATGAATTCGATATGGATATTATCATTCCAACAAGAGGTATCATCGACAAATTACTCCAGACGAGTAGGAAACTATAAGGATAATACCTTCTTCCTTGGGCGTTAGATTGGCCATCGAGGTCCTACGGAATGGCCAGGTATACGAAGCTGAACCTGTTTCAGTATTGAAAATACGACAGAGGATAATGAATATTTGTGAAATGAGAGTCGATTTTTTTTTCAAATAACGAAATGAATGAAATAATATTGTGCCAAAAAATCGAGGTATCGAATTTGAAATACTAGTAAAAGAATGTGAATTAAGAAATTAAATGAAATATAACGGAAAAATGTTGAAACCAAGTTTCAAGTTGAGTGTACTCACGACGTTTCGATTGCTGGTATCCGCAATCGTCTATATTCCAAATTCGATATCTCGATTTTATGTAACAACAGTATTTTTCTTTGATCGATCTAATTCTAATTTCATTATTGACCAAAAATTTTATTTTGATTTTTTTTTACTTGATTTGTATTTTAATCCTTCCGTTCCTAGCAACAGGTTTCAATAGAGTTAATAATCTAGATAATGGAAGTCCGAACCATTACCATTCATCAAGTTTTTGAGTTGTCCCGTTAAGAAAAATGAAAGGAGAGCTGTTAGTGGAGTAAATTTCGAGAGCTAAGTCGCTTAGTTCGTGAGATAAAAAAAACTGGCGTAGAACCAGACCAGAGTCAGTCCATTTCTTCAAGTAGGTGGTAGTGCATACGAAATCACTTTTTACGACATTTTTCAGTGGTCGGGAACTTTTAAATTTCAAAAAAACTCAGAAAAATGGATTTTTACGTAAAACATGTTTTTTTCCGTCTCCACCGCTATATCTCTCAAAATAATCGTGCTATCAACCTGATTTTTTCTTTAAATTGAAGAGGATACAATAGCGCTTCTAACGATGTACATCATGATTATAGAATATTTCAATCAAGTTTGTTTTAATGATAGAGAATTAAATTTTCATATTCTTGTGAATGTTATTTATAGCAATCGATAAACTTTTTTATTTTTCAAAATTTGTACATATAATATGCGAACAAAATGAAGCCAAAGGATTAAGGAAGTTTTTGGACAAAAAATTTTTCATCTATATACTCATGTATCTAGACAATGATTTTTTCAAAACGGGCTAAAATTGCATTCGCGGGCGCCCGACTCTCGTTTCCCATTCCAGTGCCTGCCGCCGACTACAGCTGATCCGTTTTTATGTGATAAGAAGTAGGACTCTGATGGGATGTTATTTATTACCTTCCAATGTTTTCGTTTCAAGTTATTGTACAATGCTAGTGGTGATTCTTCATCAATCATCGTTTCAAACTAAGTACCATCCTTCAGTTTGGTTATTGAACAATTTTGATTGGGACCAAAAAAATAATATATAGGTATGTACAGAACAGTTTTTATTTCTCTGTCAACGAATAAGTATTGGTAATCTACATCAAAAGTGTTCGAATTCATTATCATCTCCACTATCCTCCTCAAAATCTTGAATGATATTGCTACAAAAACGACATTTACACTCGTCACAACATTTAAGGCCTTCTTTGAAACAACCACATTTTCGGGTATCACAATTTTTATCTGAACAATAAATACTCAGTGACTGTCTCACGAAATCAGGAATTGGTTTATCGCTTGAAAATATTGGGATCCAAGCGTCATCAGTCAAAGTCCATCCTGAACCATCAGTATCCATGAATGGTGTTTCAGTGTTGCTGCTGTACCATATTCTAAGTTGATACATACACCTGTAATTCAAATGACCAATTGATATATTATTATCATCTCATTGCATGGTATTCCAATTCGCTCACCTTGAGAAGTGCTGGTAAAAGGCACCTTCAGTTGGAGGAAGCTCTGCTGATGGTTTCTTTGTTGTCGTTGCAAGTTTAATCCGTAAGTCGTTTAATTTCTGGATTTTTTTATCTTTATTTTTGTATAAAAGGAGAACCAATCTCGTAACGATTTCTAAAGCTTCGTCATGAGACAACAAAGGTAGTTGTGATAATTTCTTGAGATCGACAATATTTTTTTTTAGAACGTCAAACGCAGATTTCTTTCCAACTTTGAAAAAACTACTAGTGGTGTCACAACCGGTAAAACAATGAAGTGCCAAGAGACAAGAACAAATTGTAGATCCTAAACTTTGTACTATTTTTTCAATTGACAAATATCGTTTGTTATTACCATGTCCAAGTTGCATAAATAAATTAGTTTCTTTTAATTCAGAGTCAGAACAAAAAAAGTGAATTAGTAAAATGAGTACATCTGTATCAACTGATTTTACCAATATTTGTTTACTGAATTTAGTTTCATATAATGCATGCAAAATTATTCTGGTATCTGCCTCTTCATGTTTACTGAATAGAGTTTTGGTTATTTCTGAATGATACTTATATAATGAAACAACTTTTTCCGATATTTTAAATCCGCCAGCTATCACTAGTGTTTCATTTTCATTCAAGTACTCAGCAGCATTTTGTGTCATATATTCCGTCAAAAAAATCAAAAGAGATTGTTTGTTTTTATAAGATTTCAAAAAATTTCGATATTTTTGTATTTTTCGACTACCAATTACGTTGAAATGTGGAACATTAGAATCTCCGCGTCTCAAACGTTCACCCGTTTTCATAGATTTTTCATTGTAGGTGTCAAAAACTACCGTTGTTCGAAGTGCTTGACATCTGCGTCCTGCATTAATTACAGCTTTTAAGAAAATTCTACCTAAATCGTTGAAAGTTATAAATTCCTTTTCATTGAGTTCTTGAATGGTTACCATTCCATCTATCAGCAGCGATTGTACAATTGGACAGTCAACGATTGCTTTAGACTCGTCTTCAATTTTTTTGACTAAATCAGATTTATTTGTCTTCCTCATGGAACCATCGTCATGAAATAAGGATGTTGGTACTATTGTCAGCTCGTAATTCCGAACCAATGATCACTTTTCCTTTTTCAATCTTCTCCTTGACATTTCCCTCTCTGAATGTCAAAATTTTATTCCTTGACCTAGGTTTCCAGAAATGTATGTGATCGATCTCATTCCAAAATACTTCTTTATTATTCTCAGCTTTATCAATGAAGTTGCTTAGGCTCAGTTCGATGTCAGAATTCACCTCCTTTCCCGTACAAATGTTTATTAAAGATGAAGGAACATCGTTAACGTTGAATGGGTTGCACCAATCACGCTCAATAGTGTTAATCATGACTAGTACATTGCTTTCGTTTATTTTCTGTAATGAATTTCCTTCCGTTCTTTGAGTGAATTTGCTTCCGGACATTGCTTCTAAAATAATATAAAAATCATTTAAAAATCTGATTACTTACTAAATATTACAAAATATTTACGTACTCATGAAGTTCTGAGAATATTCTCCTAGAGTGTGTCTGGTAACCATCCAACGAAGTAGGGCAGAAGGTTTTCGCGAAAATCCAATGATACCTGATCGACTTTTACATTCTCGGTTTATAGATTGTTCTAGAGCCATATCTGAAGCAACGCAATTGAATTCTCTATCATGGGTTTTCTTCACAACAAAATTACCATGTGCCAAAAAATTGTACATGTCTGGAATTTGCTGCTTTAGATTTTCTATATCAGCTAAATATACCGGAAGCCATTTTGAATATAAATTTCTTCCTGCAGCTGATAAATAGGGTAAAACATCATAGACTGCTGCCAGATGACTTTCAAAATCCCCATTCCGTTCAGCACTTAGCATTCTCCAAAGTAAATCAATTGTTTTCAAATAAAAGTACCAATACTTGAAAGTTTTTGATGAACCACAACCAAAGTTCACGAATTCCGTTATAATTTTGTCGTGATGATCATCCAATAGTTGAAATTCTTCCAATTCACCGGTTGCATCTTCAATTTTTGTTTTTATCATATTGCTGATTTTTTTTTCAGATCATCTGTCCAAAATGTTTGGTTTTCATTTTCTTTATACCAGTTATCCAATGATTTGTAAAACAATCGTGACATTGCATCAGCTGCTAATGTTAAGCTTCGAATAGCACGATAGTACTGTTTTCCATTGAGCATTAGACGACAAGAATTCTCTGCATAAATATCTGTTTCGACGAGAATAGAATTTAGTCCACCATCGGCAAAAATGTAGCCTATACTTGCAATAAATGCCATTGTCAGGTGCATTCCACCAAGTTGTAAGGTTACTTTACCAGACAATTCTGGAGGATTGTTCCACAGTATCTCACGAGCCTTAGAATAAATTGATAAATCAGCAGTTATCACGATATGATCCTGATTTAATTTTTTCGCTAACTGTACTAGCCTTAGCATTGCAGTGAAAATTGTATCGAATTCTGTAGGAAGAGCATTCAAAAATGGGAGGTATGAAATTGTTGAAAGTGGAATATTATTATGAGATAAAATATTGTGAAAATCGCTCCACCCCATAAGGGAATACTCATTCTGGAGAAATTTCAACAATCGCCAAGACATATTAATCTTTGTGGAATGAATTGAATTTTTCCGAATTATTGTTGGAAATTTGAATTCAGAAGGTACAGGGCGAGTTTTAGGCTTAACATATTTTTCAATTTTATGTAAACTTATATCAGTTTCTTCTTTACTTAGAGCTGATGAGCCTTCTTTGATTCTTTCTCTTATTGGTTGTGACAACTGTTTTTCTTGAAAAACAACCATAGCCATTGCATGTGTTGTACGTTTTCCATCGAGAGTTTCTTCGTTCAAGTCGAAATTATCAATACTTGCTCGAATATAATTATTCTTCTCATTCGAAACTTGTCCTAGACATTTGGGTACATATCATCTTCCCTGTCATCAATTTCTTGTTTTGCTAACGAAGTTGTTACTTGACGTACTTCGTTATATGAACAAGTGAGTCCAAGTGATGAAAGCGTATCTAAAATGTGTTTGCTTGGAATATGGTGATACAGATGCAAACCCAGACCGACATGAAACGAATTTCTTCTATGAGACTTGTCGAAAAGCCCCAATATAATATTGCTTGGAATCGCTGCTAATTCACTTGTTTTCCCATATTCAGCCTGTAAAAACATAAACATCAGAATACTTGAATCGAAAGATCTTCAACTACAATATTTACCTCTTCAAATAACTTTGCATCTATAAGCCATGACACGAATAGATGTAAAATATTTGGAACCTCGTTCTGAAATTCATTCCTATTGATATTATCTGGTGTTGGAAATCCACTCTTTGGTTCAAACGAATCCATTGCATTTCGTATAATGGCGGCAGCTCTTAATAAAATTTGAGTTTCAGACATTTCTTTGGGAAGTGTAATATCCGCCTGAACATCACTACTACTTGTTGAAGAGTCAGCTGATTCTTCGGGTGAGTTTGCAGACATATTAGAAGCCGCCTCCTTATTTTTGTGAGAATTTATGTTTCTTTTGGATATGTAGTGACTATAACATGACTTATGATATTTCGCGTCAAAGGCGAATAAATTTTCAAAGCCACTCAATTTGGATATCATATGGATGTCATTCCTATCCCTTGCAGCCTTCATAATTTTATCATGAGTAGGTTTACCACTGCCTGAAAAGGTTTTGTATTCATTATGCAGTCAATGAAAAAAAAATTTCCATAAAATAATTACAAAGTTAATATTCATGTTTTCTTTATAGCTATAAATTGGAACTACATATTATCCTTGATTATTATATCATTACCTGTTTGGACGGATACCAATCCTTTTTTTTTCTTTGTTCCACTGCTGTTGCAGATAAGGCACATTTTTCTGATATCAAATGTTTGTGATTTAAACCGAGTTCCAGAATAATTTGATGGTCCGGCGGCATTGTCCGATTGTAAAATACTATGAACATTTTGGGAACTTGTGAAAGATTTACGGCAGTCTAAATGATATTTTATTTTTAGGTCACCATTTAAAATCTTATTTTTCTGCGACAGAGTTTCTCTCGAACGATTGTCTTGCCTCTTTTCAGCACTAGCTATTAGTGACAACAAACCTCGTCTCGAAGACGTTTGATTCATTCTGATGTATGATTTTATCCATTTGATTCAATTTTTGCCTGAGACGAATTGAGCAAGAAGAAGTAATTTCTATGTAGTTCAGTTCCCCTTGTTCCATATAGGCAGGGGAGTAGCTGTTTCAGATGGACCTTCCCTTCGTAAAACATTCAATTGTCTCTGAAAGATATTCACGTACCTATGATGTTTGTACATTTTCATTCGATTTTACTTTTATTTATTATTTATTTTATTTGTTCTCTTTTTTTTTGTTTTCAGCTCAGCACAATCTGAAAAAATGAGATTTATTATTGGAATCTTCGTAAGTGTAGAAGGGCATATTTTCAATCTATTCCGATAAGTTGCTCTGAAAATTCAAAAAAGAGTTCATCTGAATAAATCATCTTCAATTAGTCAGCAATTTTTTGTATATCTGGTAATTCTCAGAAATATTCCCTCCCAGTATCGTCTTTAGTTTCGTTTTTTGGAAATGTCAGAAATTTGAGTATTGACATATTCAGGTCCTCCAAGAGTGGCAGCCAGGCGCGATCCATATCAAGTGTTTTATATACAAGCATCCGCAGACAGCATGATGAAATGAATGATTACTTCAACTGTCGTCTTCTGCTATCTCTCTCTCTTTCTCTTGCTAGCAGCTGAAAATGTGTTCTGATAATTTGGAACCACCAATCTGACTGTTCTTGATGTTCATCTTGTTTTCACTCTTACACTTCCAGACGTTTCACCGATATATTTTGACCGCACGAACAAGGGACTCGAAACGTCAACAAGTATTTTGAAAAATATCAGTTCTTGTATTGATTTTATAGGCAAATTCGAGATATTCGAAAAGTTGCTGACTAATTGAACGTGTTCCATTCAGAAGGAATTGTTTTCTGAATTATCGCAGCAACTTGTCAGGGTAGATTGAAAAATCTGTCCCCTACACTTGTATAATATATTCCAATAATAATTCTTATTTTTTCAGATTGTGGCATTTGAGAACCCAAAAAAACTAGAGAAAAGAATCTATCCACCACAAAATAATAACATTCAAACTTTGATTTTACTTCTATCATTAAAATTGTTATCTCCAATGTTCTTATTCGGAGAGGTGAAAAGTCAAAAAATAGTTCCTCAAACTTCATTCTCTCCACAGAAACACCCAAGTTCTTGAACACCACTTCCAAATTTCAATTTTGAGATTTCGATACAGTGATCCGTGAAACCGATGAGGAATATCATAATTAAAAATCAAGAAGTAATAGAAATATTCATTCCAGTTACTGAAATATGTTATTGCAATCTCGAAAGATTCAACATTACTCCAAAATATTTTGAAATAGAGAACATATCTGAACCTGCATTACTGGCCTGCATGTTCGACTTTCAATGATACGATAAATTCATTTATATTGTTTTCGTGATTGGTTTCAACATTGATGTCATGGACCAACAATACATAATCAACTATTTGGCACTGAGGTAATTCATCAATTCATGAATATTGAAAATGAACGTGAGCCCAGCCAAAATCAGCAATATTGTTGATTACGTGCCTAATGGCACAACGTGTGATTCCGAATAATAGTGGTTCCATAGTTATTAGTATAACAATACGACGATTTACGAATTATAATTTGATGACCCAACTGATACTGTCAGTTCTCCAATGTGGGTGTATCATTTTTGAAAGAATTCGCTCATCACAATGAAAATATTGGGCTTTAGAATGAGAATAACAGATGAAATTGTGTCATTCTGATTATTTCATTGGTTGCGGATAAAGGGTCAGTTTGGTTAATCGAGTTTATCTTAATCATTGAGGGCCTCATTGACTGTCGAACGAGAGAAGATGTCCAAGTCGAACTAGATAAACGTGAACTATTTGTTCAAACGGAGGAAAATACCTTACGACATCTAATTGATATCGTATCTCAATTATTCTTTCAACATCAGATAATTTTCGGAAATGAAATGAGCCATTTCTGGATAAAAAGCAGTTTTACATCGATGCATAACTAATGAACAACCGCAAAATTTTGATATATTCGATTTTTATTTTTATTTTCAAAACTCCACGAGTACCTACCTCGACGAGAAGGTGTGTCAACTCTTTCTTGATATGGAACAGAAGTTCTTGTTCAAACCTTGTTGTGATGATATTTCAATCATCATTTCTTCACTGGTTTCCCTTTGGATATCTGATCTGCAAACACAACTCATGATGGTAGTTCCTCAAAAGCATTTTAAACTCCAACATGAAGTTTCCGTGAAGAGGGAGGTCTAAACAGTTTGTTCGAATAGAGAAATGGAACTTGTGACATCTCAATGTTTTTTTTTCAAATCTGGTTTCAAGTATTCAAACGAAAAATCAAACTGCTTATATTTTGGGATTAGCCATCGATTCGTGAAAGTGAACTAGTGTTGATGGAATGGATGGTAATATTATACCTGTGATACGTCTAGCTCACGATATAACACGTATAATCCAGATTGCGTACCTGATCACTAATTGCTGCACGCATCATCTTGTACCATATTTCATTCGCCGTTTCATCGAGATTTCAAACAGATTGAGAAGTTGCTGGAATTCATCAGTTATCCGTTATTCAATTTCATAGATCATTGATGAAATGGCTGCATAATTTGCAGATACATCTCAAATGGATCTCATGATACTTCAAGACGAAATCATCACTCTGCGCTGCAACATTTTTGTAAAAGGATGGTCATCCTCAGGTCTAGAATTCTGGGCATTTGTTTCTAATGGGAAATATCCAAATTTAAAGATATGTGTTGAACAACTGTATTTGTGTTTTGGACATATTTATGTGAGCCAGCAGTTTCCTACTTGAGAAAAAAATCAAACACCGTTCTCACTTGACAGGCGCTTATACATAAGATTCCTTAAGGTTGTCAATTTCCAACCACAAACCGGATTCTGTTATTCTAGCGAAAGATGCTCGAACGCAATGCTCACACTATTGTAAATAATTGGTTTATACATATTCAAGATGGCCGCGAGTGGAGGTAGCAATTTGGACAGACAAAAGAACACGTGTAAATATTGTAAAAAAATATTGCTAATTTGTATGAAATGTGAATCAGTGTATCACGAATCATGTGCTAATAGGCCAAAAATGTGTTGTGATGAACTTACCAAAGAAAAATATATAAGTGACTTCCAAGTATTCGAAGAAGCATACATACTGGAGAAAAACGCATTACTGAGACGAGCCATTGCAGACAAGGATACCATAATCAAAGATGGGGAATCTTTAATTGAAATCCTGAACGAATAAATAGTATCCAACAACACCAAATGAAGTAGTAATTATCATTAAAAAAACAACCCGTAAACCTGCTGCTGGTATTGATGATATAAACGGTGAAGCTCTCAGATATGTTGATTGTGTCATTGCAGAACCACTATCTCATTTGATTAATGAATCTTCATTCAAGGAATATTTCCAAATTTGAAAATATCAAAGTGTACCCCTATTTACAAAAACAAGGTCCCAGAAGTGATATGAAAAATTACAGGTCAATATGTGTTCAAAGTCAATTAGCAAAGATTCTTCAATCTGCCTATTCTATAAGATTACTAATTATCTGGAATCTTTTGATATACTTTCTGATTCACAACATGGATTTATGCAAAAAAAAACAACAAACTCAGCTATACTCAACTGTATTGAATTCATATTTAATGCAACAACAAGGATCATGTGATTGGTTTGTTTTATGATCTGAGTCGTGCCTTTGATACGGTTGATCATGAACTACTGTTGATGAAACTGGATGCGATAGAAGTGCGTGGTTCACTGTATAACTGGACATTGTCTCACCTGAAAAACCGCCAACAAATTACCATAGTTGATGGAATTAAATCGGAAGCGGAGCAGGAATCACAGGGGTTCCTCAAAGATCAATTCTGGGGCCACTGGTTTTTATAATCTTTGTCAATGACCTCAGTTACTCTTGTAAAACAACTAATCAAATAATATAATACGCTGACGATACAAACTTTCTCATGTCTCGTAACAAGATAGACAGTCTCATTGAGTATGGTAACGTTGCATCTTGTGAACTAAACAACTACTGTAGTGACAATGGTCTTGCTCTCAACACAGATAAAACCTACTTTATGTGCTTCTTGCCAAAAAATATCTGTCCTGACTACGATCTATATTTGACTTCAAATGGCAAATCAATCTAATGTAAGGAAGTCATGAGATTCTTGGGAAGAAGCATTGACCGTAAACTGAATTGGGAATCACACATAACTGAAATTAGTTCAAAATTGAGTAGTATTCTTTATGTAATAAGAACTATTAGAGACACTGTTTCTTTAGAGGTCTTGAGAACCCTCTACTTTGGATTGGCTGAGTCCATCTTGAGATAAGGTTTGATATTTTGGGGTTCATTGCCATATTTTGACGTAGCATTTGAAGCCCAAAAAAAAAATACTGAGATGCATCCACGGTGCCCACCCATTGGAAAGCTGTAAGCCACTTTTTAAAAAGCTCTCAGTATTTACTTTACCAAGCCTGTATATTTTTCATTTGATAATGTTCATGAAAGATAATGGACAAGAGTTTTCCAGAAATTGTGATTTTCACGAATACAATACTCGATATAGGGAAGATATGCACACACCCTCATCACGACTTTGCTCTCCCACGTATATTGGAGCTAGATGCTTCAATGAAATAAAATCACTAATTGATGGCACCACAAACAGATCGTCTTCCAAATCCGATTTATGCGGGTTCTTGTATAATAAAACGTACTACCATATTGATGAATTCCTCAACTCGACACAATTGGCTGTCGATGATTGAAATGGTTCTTTTTAACAGAATTTTTAACCATTCTTAACTATTTTCCATTATACTTTACATGTGTTTTTACTGAACGTTTTTATATACTTATATATCTTATCCCCTCCCCGAGGACTTGACTAGTTGGATATGTTTTATGCAATATGTAAGTTCCTTGCATTTCTGTGTAAAATTTGGCAATGAATAAAGACTACTACCAAAGACTACTACTACTACTACTATCATTTTCAGTTTCATATGTTCCCACTTGATAAAATGAAAGATACTACAGAATTGTGCACTGAACCTATGTTTCGATCTATTCAGTTTCCATATATAACCACTTCGTAACACATCAAACTCATATAATTGCATATATTGTCTGTACTCATGAATTGAATACTGGAAATCAATTTCATTTGTTTCCTACGGGATACACACTGTCACAACTTTAGTCAAATATTTAACTCCCAAACTTCGTAAATGAATGAGCAGATTAACGAGGTATTACTGAATGAATCCCGGCACGGTGATAGGCGGACCTGCTTGGCTCTACACCGCCATTGACATTTTTCCCATTTTATATTTTTTATGAGAGTAAATAAGATAGACAATGAAAGGATTATTGTCAACTACATTCAAGCAAACATTAATTAGGTAGGTGTTTTTTTCAGTACAAACACACCTCATGACCCGACTCACTGAAATAAATTTATGTATGTAACATCTCTTTCTCGAGAAGTGAAAGAAGTTACACAACATTCAATGACACAATCCCTACATACGATTATCCATAGGAACAGGCAACATTTGTATGTGCGAAATGAAGAAATTTTTCATTCAAATTATTTATTTTCAAGCCCAACAAATATCTCATGAACTTACAGAAACACCATGTGTATTCGATACTCACTCCTCGCTGTAAATCGTGAGACTTTCTGTATATGTTATAATATTTAATTGAGAAATCAGAAATGTATAAGACACTGTTTTAGTTATGATCGTTCCTACCATCTGGACAGAGTAAATGGTACCATATAACATTGCTATGTTATCAGATATATCACACGATGCAATAGTGTTACATCGGGATAGACAAGAGACAATATTCCAGATAGAAATTCATAATTAACCCTGTATTTGAGAGAACTACAACAACAAAATATCGAGTAATTCACGAGATATATCTTTTATATCGATTTGACCATCGTTTTCGAGAACACCTTGGTACTTACGGTAAAAAAATGAAATACTTGAATATAATACAAAAATTGTCAGCACTAGTGCAGAAAACTGTAACTGTTGAGTTTTTGGGGAGCATACTGACATTTCAATAATAAAAATATATATTTGAATGGTTTACAGAATGACTGAGAAATGGACTGAAAATGAGAAAATTTATACGAATTCCGCCATAATTTTCAAATTAAAAACGAAAATATATTTCAATAAATTTTCAATGGCCCTGGTGTTAGCCTCATCAAATGAATGTCGATCAATAATTAACATCTGACATTTTGTACCTAAAACCGTTCAGCCCGGGATGTGAAGAATCTCTAGATTCGGAATATGAAGGGATGTTTTTACAAAGCACTCAAGATCTTAGGTGTTATTTTGGCATGTCTTCATATTTGCAGAAGGCATGGGAAAATTCTAGGGTGTTATTTTGGCATGTCTTCATATTTGCAGAAGGCATGGGAAAATTCTAGGAAGTTGAACGTCATACCCCTTATTTTCATAGCGAAAACTATGTTTTATGATTTGGCAGAACTATTTCCGCCCGACAAAAAAAAAATGCATCTTTGGTCGAATAACATATCAGGTCCACATCTCAAATCATGAACTGAGACCATAATTATCTGGTAGAATTGATAGAAAGGTACTCCATCGGGTAGGAAGTATCAAGATTAATCATTTCAACTCCCAATAGATATCTGAAATAGTCTGTGATGAACTCAGATTCGTTGGACACTTTACTATCTTAGACATGTCAATAGATACTGCCAGTCAACCGTAGAATATTCAATGTCTACAATTCTCAGAAAAGGACTGTTATCGAAGAAAAAGAATAATAGGATGAATCCAAATACGTTGTGAGTTTATACCGCACTTTCTGAAATATTCAATCGATTTTACGAATTCGGAAGGAGAGCAGAACATTACCGAATCATCTGATAAAATATGGAAGGATAATAGAGCGGAATGGAAAAGTAAACTTGGATTGTGTGAATGAAATATTCACCTGGTGCACTTCTCGAGATTTGTTATTATTTGAAAGAATCGGAAAGTAAGACATTGAGATGTGTCATTCTCACTTGAACAAAGGGAATTGTTTCACGACGAAATGTTTCTGCACAAAAGAAGCATAGAGTTTGTCTGGGGATTGAGAAACATTTTCGAATTGTATCTATTTCTACGGATGGTGAAGTGATGGAGAAATACTTGAGAAATACTCTCTTGAAACGCATACAGAGTTTATCACGACAGATCGTCCCATAGGCGACCTACATCTTCACGAAACTGCAACAAATGAATCGAAACAGTATTTTGAACAAAGTAAAAATATTCTATCGTTTCCATAACTCGAACAACTTTGATATTATAAGGCAGGCATTGACACAATTACTTTCCTACTTTCAAAGCATATCTTTACATTGAATGATTTTTGGGCTGAAACTCTATAAGCATAAAACCAACGTGAAGCGTGAAGTAATAGCGATTCGCTCAGAATGTGACTGGCTATAAGACAATTGAATAACTTGCTGAGACAAACACTATGTGTTCTGATTTCTGTTTCGGTTTACACAGTTTTAGGTGGACATCTATCCAAGGATCTTCAAGGATAACTCGCTTGCAGGTACGCACAGGTTTCAGTGCAATGCAATGTCATTTCTACGTTGGAAAATCATTGTTTAAAATAATATAGAATAGTTAATATGTTTGTGTGAAAAGGATCTGAAGCGTTTTTGTTACACCATCTACAGTACAAGGTCGATATTTCCGTAGACAATGCACGACAAAATTTCCTTCTCTGAAAGGAAAAAGAAGTGCAGATTTCTTTTCGCCACTCCGATTGGAAGCTTGAAAGATAATAAAGCTTCAAAATCGAGTTGACGATAGAAGTTTAAACAGAAAATGTAAGTTCAGACATTAAAATAGTCTATAAAATGGTAATGAAAGAAGATATTGACATGGCAATCCACTACAGTTTCTGAATTGATTGCCATCTCATGGCATTTCGTTAAACTTTTCTAGGGATTGTTCGATCCTAGCTACACTACCCTAGTGCCATCCACACGTAGTACCCATTCCTTCAAATTAAATTTCCATATGGATGGATAGCAATATATAAAATTTATCCAATTGGCAGTAACGAACTATTTCGAAATCTGAAATTATTTTTGTAACATTGACATATAGTATCAATCAACAGCAGTTATCAGTTATCTACTTAACCACTTCATAGTGTTTCTCGTTAGAAGGTCACTACTTGTAAAATATAGGTAGATTCCTTATCGAAAAAAAGATAGGATCTTTCATATAAAGAAACTTCATTGGAGCATCCCTTGTAAAGATACAACCCCTGAAAGGGGGTACATAAAATTTGTATAACAATTTTTTTCACAAGCACTGAAACAGTTTGAATCAGTTTCGTTCATAAATCTTCAATCGTTTGATGCAGGTAATAACTACAAAATAACAGTAAATCCAGTTCGCATTTATGACAATCTATCTCTGTAGTTGTTTATTTTGGGCAAAAACCCAAGAGACATTTTTTGTGTAGAATGAAACAGGCATCGGAAATAAATTTTCTAATGGTAAACAAATAATAAGACAATAAGTTACATTGGAAATAAATTTTAGAGGTTGCGTTTTCCACCCCTTACAACCATGGGGTAAACCAAATAAATTACTGGCTAAGTGTCTTTTTGATAGTACGAAACGTCAGGTTGATTCCGATATTGTAACTCTTTCAGTGCTTGTGAAAAAAAATGTTATACAAATTTTATGTACCCCTTTACGAGGCTGTATCTTAACAAGGTATGCTCCAATGGAGTTTCTTCATATGAAAGATCCTATCTTTTTTTCGATGAGGAATTACCTCCTTGAATGTTTTACACTCATTCAGTTACACCCTGTATAGGTACTCAACCCCTTGACAAAATTTACAACTACTTTAATAACTACGACCTCACGCCTTCATCTTCTCGTAGCTCGTTGGAAAGATTTTGAAATAGAAAGCAGATCAGTTTCCGAATGTTTTTTTTCCATATATTCCCAATTCATTCTCTCAATTCACCAAAAATAGAACAGACAACTAGAAAAAAGTCTCAAATTTTGCTTTTTCATGATATTGCAGTAATGCTTCGGGGCTAATATACCAATTCAACCTAAAAACGTATATAATGAGAATGTTCATTTTCAGGGAGGAGAAAACCAAAAAATTGATTCCATGATACCAGTTATTTTCAACAACTATTATGGTGACTTCGAAATAATAAATCGGTCTGTTGGAATTGTTGACAGTGAGACAATGACTAAGAAAGTTACTAGAAAACATTCAGGTAGGGGGAGGACTAAGGTATGTATGTATTGAAACATTTCAGGTAGGAGGAGGTTGAACCCCCTTGAATACCCCTTGGCTACGGCCAATTACCACTAATTCCGGCAACTAGTCCCGACCATGATAATTCAGCACATTCGACTCGATGAATCTGCTGCCTTGTACTCTTTCAAGACTGTCCTCACTCCAATCATCACCAGCAACTCACATTCGAATATTTCGCAACTGTGAAAATTATCACCAAACAACGGAAAACCTCAATGTGTCAGTTTTTTGCTGCCAGAAAATATTCACCTGAACATTCCATACATCAAGGAAATGGGGAAAATAACCGTATTGGTTGATTAAATATGAAACACAATGGGGCAAGATGGAAAAGCAAACTTTGGTAAATGTATTCGATAGATTTATCTGCTACTGTTTCAAATTTGTAGCTTCCGAAAGAGAATTGGGAAGATGAACGATGTCAGTCACACGCTCGGTCACACGTTACCAGACGTTCAATGAATTCACCCAGGATGATCATGAATAAATACAAACACAAATAGATTCATAATGATCGCTGAGTTTTCAGAGTTGGAACTGGTTATTGAACCAGTTGTTTGAGGAATCTAATTTCCCTCCCTTTACGAAATAGATTTTTCAACAGGGATAATACAAAATTCTTCAGTTCAAACATGTTGCCAGGGGGGATGCAAATGAAATAAACATATTACAGATCGGGACAGAAAGTGTTTGCATTTTCTCGGAAAACCAAATAAAGGGTCTCTAAACAACAAAAAAGAGAAAGGTTTAGAAGTTAATCAGCAAAATCAGTTACGGAAGATTCATGGAAAAGTCTCTCTATGTTCCCCGCCCGCACGTCTACAGCAACAAACACAACTTTTTCAGTTGTAACAAACGATATGCTTGATTCAAGAGATCTGGTTTAGCGGAATATCCACCTCAAATTCAAGATTCGAAAACATGAGGTCGAAGTTTTGTTGCGAATCAACACCGACTAGTTTCAAAATATATGGATGTGTTGTGGTTCTCGGTAGTGTATAGGTTAGCACATTCGCCTTTCAAGCGAAAGACCAGGGTTCGATTCCCCGCCGGGTCACCGTGCTGGGAAATCGCACGTTGAAAGGTAAGGCCTCGTCAATCCATTGCTCGCACAATTTTTGACTACTGAGGGTTGAAGCTCGTCGGCTGGTTAACAGGAAACGAACAATTTCAGAACAATTCCAAATATATAGATATAATCATTTACTGAAAGATTCGGGGGATGACATTTATTATTCGAATCAAAATTTCTGCATTCTAGCTGATCTCTAAATCATTATGGAATATATATTTTATTGTATTTCAAGTAAGTGGTGGAATTGGCCGATACTCCATGGAAATCCATGATAACATAATCAAATAACACCTTATTGTGTGATTTTTTCAGACAGTATAGTGAAGCACGGTTTAGTTATATGTCACGCAATGCAGGTGTTTTATTACTATGTAACTGACTTCCTCAAAGTACTTCTTATGAATATTTCATTTATATGTTATTTCAATCCTTGAGAATAACTGGGTATGCCATTAACACGATATGGAAGTACTTCCAGCAGTTGACTAACCACTTCCAAATGAAAATTATCAGAATGCAGTAATATTTCGCGAAAAAACAGCAATTATCATATGTATCTTCTCATTGTCACCATAACTATGATTTTAGGAGTGCGAATTTTATTGAAATGAACAGATGATTGAGATGCGATTTTTGTTCTGTTGGATATCGATTCTGCGACTATATAAAAGAAGAAATTGATATATTCCTTCCTATAGGATTATTCGCACCATACATACATTGCTCAAAATTCAATAAACTCGATAATTATGAAGATTTTATAATTAAACTCACCCACAGAAGTTTTTTATAAACGTTGCCCCAATGTTGAACTAACTCTGAAATCCGACCCTTAATCTATTGGAAAAACATTAGAGAAAAATAGAGAGCTAGTGATGTTCCTACTTGATGATGTATAATGACAAATCATCCAGAGATGTCATATGCATAACAGTAAATTTTTTTGTCGAGTATTTCTCGACGGTTCATATGAAACGAAATGCAGTCCTCAACAGTGATATTATATGACTATTAAATCTCGAGCAAAATGAATTATATAAGTAACGGAGATTGTAAAATAATCCTCCGATGTTCATTTCAAATAAAATACTTTCTTTTCCATTGGGGGGTAAAAAAGTTGTCACTCAGTATAGGCTTGATAAGCACCATCTAATACAAATAAAATTGTATGATTCATCTCTGGATGATTTGTCATAGTACATCATCAAACTAGGAACATTATATAGCTCTCTACTCTCCACTCATTTTTCTACAGAACAGATAAAGGGTCAGAGTTCAGACATATTTCAACCCTCCATAGAAAACTTCTGTGTGTGAATGTGTGAGTTAACATAATAAAATCTCCATAACTATGGAGTTTATTGAATTTTGACCAATGTATGGTTCAAATAATTCTATAGGAGAGAATATATAAATTTTTTGCCAAATAATTTCAAATAGTTTTTGTGTGTTCCATATAATTTGAAACAAAACCTAGACCTCATTTCTTCGAATCTTGATTGTGAGATAGATATCCCATCAAGGATCTGTTGAAATATGTACATCCTTTGTTAGAACTGAAAAAGTTGTGTTTATTGCTATAGAGGTGCATGTGCGACAACATAAAGAGGCTTCTCTAGCGTATTAATAAGGTGTTTCTCCGCGAACCTTCAGGAACGGATTTCGCGGATTTTTTTCAATTCTTTCGCGGATACATTCAGGCAACTTTGTTGTTGTTTGGAGACACTGTATTGTATATGTAATTTCGTCAGAAAATCAATTTCGTGAAGGAAGGGAAATTATACTCCGGAAACAATAACCAGTTAGTTTCTAATGTGAAGAGTCAGCGATCGTATTGAATCTATTTGTGTTTCTATTTCCTCATAACTATTCTGGATGAATTTATTAATAGCTTGGTAACATAAGACCGACATTGTTCAAACTCCCAATTCTCCTTCGAAAGTTACAAATCTGATAAAGCGGCCGATAAATCTATCACAAACATTCACCAAAGTTTGCTTTTCCATCTTGCCCCATTGTGATTCATATTTCATCAACCAATGCGGTTATTTTTTCCGATTCCTGGATGTACAGAATGTTTAGGTGAATATTTCATGGGAGCGGAAGGCTGACACATCGAGGTTTCCCGTTGTTTGGTGATAATTTTCATCTCAGGAGGTGCAGTTGAAAAATATTCGATTGCTGGTGGTGATTGGAATGATGGCACTCTCGAAACAGTACAGGGCAGCAAATGCATCAAGTTGATTGTTTTCAATTATCATGATCGGGACTTGTTACCAGGAGTAGAGTATTGGCCGTAACCGAGGGGTATTCAAGGGGGTTTAACCTACCCGAAATGTTTCAATGCATACAGCCCAATTCTTTATCTTAGTCATTGTCCTACTGTCAACAATTTCATCAGACCGTTTTATTATTTCAAAGTCACCATAGTGGTTCGAAAATAATTGATAACATGGAATCCATTTTTTTGATTTTGTCTTCCCTGAAAATGAAAATAATCTGCTTCATTTTCCAAGACCTTCCAAAAAGGCTGGGGAAAGAAACTAAAACTGACTTACTCTGAACGTCTTTCTCTCCACAAAAATGATCATGTTCATGAATGCATCAGACCAGTTTCGGCAACGTCGCCAAAGGAACGTATCTGAATTCCTTGCTATATTTCTGTGATGAAGTTTCTGAATTCATCCAAACTATATACGTAATGGACAAAATAGTCGGTCAACTATGCTTTTTTATTATATTGCAATCAGATATTGAATGTACTAATTTGCAGCTACAGGAGAGAGATAACCAACGGAATTGATTCCATGATATATTCATCTTCTGATTCTTTTATATTTTTTTCGATGTTATTGTTTTTTCCATCTTCCATGAGGAGGAAAAAATATTTGTCGAGAGAAAAAAACACTATAGTTGCGTTTTGCCGCAGTTTGTTTGGTATTTTTTTATAGTCCAAGAAGGTATTCAACTGGATGAACTGCATCAAGCTCCCGACGAATGTCAATATCGTCAAAGTTTGCAAATGTTATTCACCTCGTTGATTCCAAAAAGTGTTCACATCCAGCTTGATTTCAAAGAATGCGTTCGAAAAGCCAATTATGCCTCATAAATCTCATTTATGTTCAATGAGGATTGCTGTAAATGGGGAATGTTATGACTACTCAATGCAGGGAATTTTGAAAAATGAAAATGGGCTGATGTCAGAATAGAACAGGTAAATATTGTTCCTTGACAAAAAAAAAACAGTAACAACTTTTTTAAACTGGTGTGAGGTCGTAGTTATTGAAGAGGTTGGACATTTTGCGAGGGAGAAGCTGAGTACCTATTTAGTCCGAACAGCTTGTTGAATAGAGAAAAAGACTCCAAAATTTCAGCTTCTCTCTGCTATACGCAGGCGAGCAAATGCGCTTCGCTCTTTCGGATAAACCTTTGGTATCTACCTATATTGAACAAGTAATAATCTTCTAACGAAAAATACTTACTATGAAGTCGGTATGTAGGTAACTGATAACTGCTGTTGATTGATACCATATGTCAATGTTACAAAGATAATTTAATATTCCGCAACAGTTTGTTGATGCCAATTGGATGCATTCCATATATAGTTATACAACTATTTGTAAATATTATTTGAAAGAATGGATACCACGGGTAGATGGCACTAGTGATTCCTCTTCCAAGTCATGTTTTTTCTTAGAATTATTCTGTGATGACCTTAGTTGTATATCTCTGAGTTTTTCCTTCCTCTTGATCCTGGTTTCTTCTGGATGTCCTTGGTATCGACTTCTATGTTAGTGCTTATTTTTTTCTTTGTTTCAGTCAGCTATTCTTTTTTTCGCGGGTGTTTGATTTCCCTTTATCTCTCTCCTGTAATTGCTGTTTTCAT
Organism: Zygogramma bicolorata; assembly: GCA_032362365.1. Taxonomy (NCBI): domain Eukaryota; kingdom Metazoa; phylum Arthropoda; class Insecta; order Coleoptera; family Chrysomelidae; genus Zygogramma; species Zygogramma bicolorata. The sequence continues at coordinate 631,245 of JAVJAQ010005880.1, forward strand.
ACGAGTTGTCAGCGCACTAGTTGATTTTGGCTGGTCTGCTGTTTCTTCAGTATCCAAAATCTCCTCTACTGGAACAGTTTTCACTGTGTCAAGATGAGAGTTGGGGGCCAGATGAGTTTCTGGCCGTATCATATCACATAAAAGTGATTGCAGATTGAAGAAAACGACGTGTGCTCTGGCAGAACATGTGGCATTAAATGATCATACAATGAATTTCAATGAGGTTAGAGTTTTGTGCACTGAAAGCAATTGACATAAAAAAGAAAAAATGTTCTTCATCCGTAGAAGTGCCAACAGCATGAATAAAAAAACAGAGTAAGATAATCTGAGTAATATTTATTATTATATTCTGAAATTGGAATCGATACCTCCCTCACGGTTTCGAAGTTAGTTTTGAGTTCTTTATGGTGGTGTAGTAGCTTAGGCCTGTCCCTTCCAAAGTTTGGGTTGAGTGGCATCATTGCTACCAGAAACTTGACAGATTCCTTTTCAAACACATTTTCTTGAGAATTTCTTGTCATGGGGTAGGCTCTCCTTTTCCTTTCTTTTCACTTTCTTTTTTTTTTCACAATAACCCCTTTCACAGGACACGTGCTCCAAAAGGTTTTTTGTAATTTTGTTCCAAATTCTCAGATGTATTGTGATTATTTCAAAAGTTTTATTGGTTGCATTGTTTGAAAACGATGAGAAAGTGATGTTTTTCCATTTTCCTCAATTTTACGTATGACTTCTCACTATGACCTCAAATTAGAAAGTAACCTTCAGCCTTACATTTTTTTAATGTGTATTGTAACCGTTTATATTTAGATATCGGAGATGTCCAGATGTCCATCGAATATCTAGAATGGATATCGATTAGACATCCAAAAGTGGCTCTGATAACGTCCATACGATAATAGCCAGTGGATGACAAATTTATGTTCAGTGTATAAAGGTTCGAATATCAATGTATATCTATTGTACATTTGATGGACGTCCTTGTGCTACTTGGGTTGGCTTCTTAACTCACACGGAGGGCATAGGCCCGTGACGTCACGGTTTTGAAATTTCTTTTAGTAAATTATACCACGGGTCAATAATGATCGCTATTATTCTCGAGTGATATTAAAGAGAATAATAGTCATTATTGCGAGTAGTATACCTTATTTACGAATTTAACATTAGTTATTCTTCAGTTTCATTCATCTCAATGCAAATACACAAACACTAACTACGCGTTCGACACTGATTTTATACTGGCCGTCCAAAATCGGTGTGTGTGTGCAAGTAGCCACTCGCCACAGATATAAACATAATAAATAAAATCTATCTATTGATTTTTCCATATTCGAATCTGAATTATCTGACATATTCGAAGCTGTCTGTGAAATGAACTTCAAGCTTTCTTGTGGAAACGAAGCTTTTTACAAAAAAAGTGATTCTAAAGGAAGTGTTGATATCTATAGGGAAAAATGCATTCAATCTGACATACAAAAAACTTTTTGATGTCCTTTTCAACGAAAAATTTATAAATATAAGTGAACCACTGATTATTACAGAACCGCATGAGTTCATATTTCACCGGTCCATACCATCAAATATGATATGTGCTACCAGTATTTCATAACGCAAGAATTTGAAAGTTCTGTGTACGTTGATTTCATTCACAGAGACTTCTCGGTGGCCTTTCAAGAATTATTGCTCACAGAACTATTTTCACTTGGAATCACTGGTAACTGGTGGTTTTCCTATTATCCGATTTCAACCAGTAACTCATAATCCAAGCGGTTGAAAGGTATGTGCAGGTTAATGCTATATTTCCAGGCTTCTCAGGGGTTTTTCATAAACTCATAAAATTGGTTCAGTTCTAATGAACTTTTTCAACACACAACTTCAGTTATCTTTGATGTACATACTTTTCGTAAACTGAATTCGGGGTTAACCTTCTTCTAATGAATGAGTGAATAAATGAATGAATTCCCATAAAGAAAACACACTGCCATTGGACACACTCATGATACTTCAACATCTTTGAAAAAGAATGATATGAACATTCCAAACGAGTCGGATACTAGTTCATTCGAAATCAAACATAGTTAAAGAAACCAACTTCACTACCGGAAATCGTAGAAACAGATTTGCCTTGAGCTCAAACTGAACCACTAATACCCACTCTGTCAACGATATGAAATAATCTTTTATTCATCATTAGAACACATTTCTCCAGCCAGTGATTTGATCAGCCACGTCCTGGTTTGTTAGCAATGTAAAATTGTTCGGTCTCATACTGCATTCAATTCAATTATTATTTTCCATTCCCAATTTTCCTAAGCAGCAGTTTCAAAATATTCAAATTCATGCAAATACAGAAGTCGACGAAATTGTATATTCTGATTGATTGAATCCCGAGTAGTTATTTATGGAATCACATTCATAGTTTCCGGGAATACAAATTGAAATGAACTGATCTGATGGCAGACGAAAATACTCATTTTTTCATTGAAAAATGGTGAGAGGTCAAAATGACCCTTTTTCAGTTACAACGAAAGAACAAATCCACCCAACTATTTCTGTTCCAGAGATATATGAAAAAACTTGAAATCAATTGATCAGCCTATCATTTACTCAATATAGAACACAATATACACTTCTTGTAGTCAGAAAACAACGATTGTTGATAACGTAAATTCGACTGATGTAAGTTTACAGTAATTCAAGTATATAGATATGAAATGATCGATTAATCCCAGAACAATAATGGGAATAATACACCATAGATCAACATCACTACTTTTCTTCAGGTTTGAAGGCCGTCTTTCTTTGGAATTTCTTTCTGGCGTTTCGCTAGCGCGAGTGGCTAGCTTCTTCAGCTCTGAAGAAGCTAGCCACTCGCGCTAGCGAAACGCTAACCACTCGCGCTAGCGAAACGTCAGAAAAAAATATACATGCGGTATAAAAAGTTCTCTGGGTCCTTTTTGGTGTACATCATCAGATAAAAAAGCAATAGTATTTTTTTTCAGATATTGGAAAGGATAATGAACTTCATTTCCTAATTGTGATACGAAAACTATGAGGCATCTATACTATTATACAAACCATCATGCAAGTGCGAAAAAAAAATCATCAGGAATAATCGACCAAGAAATTATATCATATGAAATGCTACATAGATTTTTATGAAAAAACCTTATATTCTATGTCCACAACTCTATAACGTGAAAAAAACATTGAGAACTTCAAGAATATCACGTTCAAAACTGACCAAAAAATGAAAAATACAACGGACCACACAAAATATGTGTATGAAAACCAGGCAGTTCAGTGGCTCTGATTGTTGAATCATATTTTCACTTTCAATTAGAGTCACGAAATGAATAGGAAAAAAATGTTATGTGAAAAAACAATATGAAAGAATCCGGGGCACTATTCCTGAATCACTCGTTCGCTGATTGTATACATTGTTGCTCAGCAGAGATCACTCAGATTTGTCACGGCTTCGTAACAGTATATATTCTCACAACCAAAATAATCAACAGCTTGATATGAGAGATATGACGATTCTCAAAATAGAATAGTTGTCTCGCCAAATCGATGCTGAAAGTTCGAAAGAATAACGCATTTTCGAAAAAATTCTCAGATAACGGTGGAGTTTCAATATTCTTTGCTTGATTTTTTCATCATACAATACTTTCCGAACAAACTGATTTTATGGTTATCCATCCTCTGATAATTCCAATTTGTTCATGGATTATATTCAATAAACTAGGCCTCTCAATGTGACCTACTTGTCAATACGGCAATCTTAAATTACTGAACCCACATGGTCAGTTGATGACGAAGTAACAGGACTCTGGATATTGTAATTGTAGGAATCACTTCCAATCATTCATTTCGATTCAAGTCACCTTCTATAGTTCAATTATTCTATTTCTACCAATGCGTTATGATTCACATGATTCACAAAACATATGAAATGCGTCGAGAAATCTTAGTCAAAACAAAGTCTAAATGTAGAAGAACAACGTGGATAATATTCCGATAGAAATGACACGTAGATAATGACTTACCAAATCAACATCAACATTCAGATTTATGGAAATGTTGGACCTGCAGGCAGTGCGAGTTGTATTTTCAATTCAACTGAACTTCTATAGAATACAGAGATATCAGGTTTGAACTCGTGTTTGACAGGATAATTGAACGAATTGGCAATGATTTAAGTATGCAATTTCCTCATTCGCACATTGAATTCACTGGAAACTTTTGACCTCTCTACTATAATCTAAGAACAGTCACACACACAAAATAAATGACAAAGGTTTTTTGTCCATACCTACGCATCCGTTTGACGAATCCTGATAACCTCAGAAGTTATGAATGACTGAATATCTGAAAAAAAGCGCCAGTTCACATATAATTGGTTGGGGAATACTCAGCACATGATTCACAAAGTTAATATATCAATCACTCCACATTTAGAACTGTCCCCAATGTTTATGAAGGTACCCCAACCAATACTTTTGAACAAAAAAATGTGCGCCACTGACAAGAAGATGAAATTAAATGGAATGACTGTTTGAATAATGGGGTTCCTTTTCATGGTACCCTAAGTTTACTTCCAAAACACTGCAATAGTACTCAATAACGTGGTGTTACATAAAATGTCCACATTCCTCCGTTCCCCTAAGAACAAAATTGTAAATGACTCCCAGAGTATATATATATATACATGCAGAAGAAACTGTTTTTGATTACTGCAGGGTAGAGAAGAAATCTGTCCATTTACACTTGTATGGAATTGAATAGTAATTATTTATTTTTAAGTATTATATATTCGATGAGGCTTCTTCACTGCTGGTCCAATCCACGGTCGGGGCGCAATTTCTGTGGTTGCCTGAGTTCTATTGGTAATTTTTGGTTGCCTAGATGATACGATATTTCGATCGAATACACCAACCCACCCGGTAGCACTGTGGATATTTATTGTTTTCCCTACAGCAATTCAAATTGCAGATTAGCTAGAGCGAAAATCATTTGGACGTCACAAAGAGCTTCAGCGTTCAATAATAGTTATTTACGTGACAAGTGGTATATAGGAATTATTACCAAACGCATGTGAGGATTGCACGATGACGCCGTAGGCTGAGTCGTGTAATCACATGAGTGCGTTAATAATGTAGTATCCCACATGTTGCGTACAAATCTAATCTACAACTGTCAGCGTTTTCATAACTTTCTTTAAACGTACCTCATTGATATTCGACTTCGACGTACCTACCCATGACAGTTACCTGGTAATTGAAAATACAAGTTGTCTGTGTTCATTTTTGTAACCGTAAAAACGGTAGGTAGGTATGAACGAAGCCGTTTATTGATGTCAAATTAAATTGTCAGATCGATATCCAGAACCATCATTTCTTGAGTGAGAATGAGAAAATAACGTTTTGTTGAATTCGTATCGTTTTCTTTCTTAATTTTCTTTGTATTCATTCAATAAAAGATTTATTTTGGTTGATATTTATTTCCTATATCATTACCGCACTAGTGCGTTAATAGATTCAAAAAAGCCCTAGTAAGGTAATAAAAGTTATTATAACATTCAAAAAAGTGTCAAAAGATAATCATTACTTAACAGTTGTAGATAAAGGAATAAACACATACCAGTAGAGGTATATTCAAATGTTTATTGATCGATCACTTGTTTTCTTTTTGTTCAGGTTCAACTTCACATTATACCTCAGGTATCGCATGAAATACCTGGGAGGTTCGAGCATCAAGACGAATATTGTTGTCAAGTTCAGTCCTCAGGCGAAAAAGCTTTCCTGCATCAACTCTCATATTTACGGGTTCTGATTTCAAGAAGACGTGGTGGGGCTGACCCTGAGTGTTATTACTAGGACGATGCCTCAGGAGTCCTTTTCCCAACTCAACCAGATGGGTTCTTATCTAATCTTTTTTCACTAGGTGGTAGGAGGTGTAGGACGCATCGAAAAGGAAGCCTGAGCGGTTAGAGGCAATGTGCCTAATTAACTTCTGAAGTTGCAGCTCTGTTCACAGAGAATTAGCCCTTCAGGTCCTACATATCACTAGCCTCCGCTAGAGACAGTATATCACCCGCGACTCGAAATCCATCGTTGGAGTCGGTGATTGGAATTGAAGATAGTCTAGAATTCCTTCACACACCGAATTATTGGATTCCAGACATCAAGGAACCTATATTGACAGCAAGAATGTTTTTCTTGAAATAAAAATTGTCTCGTCAGGTTGTGCAGCACTGTCCATCCTGTGAAACGTGTTATCACCATGAAATGTATCAACAATCGCATCACTGTAATGCCATGTTAATTCATCAACACCCCGTGATATATAAATTAATATTTTTTTGCAGAAGGGGTTTCTCCTCATCTCAAGCGATAGACATGATTGGGGAACCGATGACTTGGCAAATCTAGTTGATGAAATTTTTCATGAGCTTCCTGAACCCATTATCACAGATATCATACCCAATATCCCGTAACATCTAACTTGGAGGTCAAGGGGGAACTTGTACAAATCTACTTGTTGAAAGAACGGAATTTTGAAATAAATCGACTTCAGTCGAGATGCTGTTATTTCATGTTCGTGCCAAAAATAATTACTTTAATCTTAACATTTCTCATGTTTTATCCTTGAACTTTCGCTAGAAATATTCTTGTACTACAGAAAATTTGGATCCAGGCCCACCTGCGTGAGATTTTATGGCAGAGCACTTCTGAATAATTAATATTCCTACGAAACGCAAATGCAGGCAAATGTGGGTGAGTTTCTAGTAGTGAATCATTTCCGGACTTCCTGAATAATGGCTTCAGCTCTATGTGAGCAAAAGGCAAGAGTTTCGTAATACAGGGTCGATAAAAGAGAAAATTTTCTAACTATAGGGTTACACTGTTACGATTCGAAACTTGTTCATTGAACAATGTGAACGAACGTGAAAAAATTCCAGGAATAAATGAATGAGGAATCTCATATTTCTCGAATTGAATTTGAGAATCCTAGTTGACAATGATTTATACATAACAAAATAAAGGGACATGTCAAATTATCCACTTTATTTCTACACCGTATACAAAACTATTTGTGACTATTTTCATGGCATGTTTTATAAGTTCTAATAAGGTCTGAAGAAAATGACAAAAATTATTATTTTATCTCCAATTGTTTATGTGTTTAGTTGAAAGGTGTTTGTTGGTTACTCGAGTCGCTGCCTTCGATTTCGTTATAGAATCGCGGCTTCTTGAAGAATACTAGAGGCATGAAATAGTCATTTGTTTTACTAGGCATAAAAGCACAAGATTTAATGCCACGGCTCAGCTATGAAACCAGCCAAGGCATTAAATTTTTTCTTCAAATTTGTTTCAATTCCACGCAAAATCGACTTTTTCATATTTAAATTGCGTTCCATTATCAATATCCGAATAACTAAATTATTTTATCAAAGGTAACTGGGCCCTGCGTTACTATGTTTACCGCTGATGACGTTTGTTGAATATGTTTGATTACTGTTTACTTTGTCATTGTCAATTTCGAAAAGTTGTCATGTTAGAAATGGATTTACTGCAAAGTGAGGATGAATTGATGCAATTAACACCACCTGAGATAAGAGACCAGGCGCGAGATGTGGAATTTAACCTTTTACTGGAAAAATCAAGAACTGTATATGAACTCATATACAGCAGATTCATGGAATATGGACAGAAGAAAAATATAGGATCTTTCTCTGAAGATGTGCTGATTGTCTATTTCGTGTTGTAGTTTGTAGTTTTAATGCAATAAAACCAGTTTATTATCATCAGCATCATTTTGAGTTTTCTTAATGTCATTGTCAATTTTGATAACCAGTTTGATTTAAATTATTACTTGGAATGTTGCCTAGCAACGAACTTTTTCTGCCTAGGCAGTAAAAGTGGACTTTTTCTGCCTAGGCATTAAAAGTACAACTTCTAAGCCTGCCAAGTGTCATTAAAAGGCCGCTTTTAATGTCATTTGGAGAAAAAATACATTTTTTACCCTGTCGGAAATAAACGATGAGATTGGAACTTTTGGTGTCGAAGTTGAGACTCTCTGTGGAGATCTATTACCTCAACACCAAACTGATATCACTTACACTCGATGCGCGAAGGTAAGCATCTCCAAGAGAAGAAAATTTATACTAAATATAAGGTTGTTCACCATGCCCCCCTCCGGGGTTGAGCGCCCAGGATGACGTGATGCCATATCCAGTTGCCTGGATACGAGACCTCGCCGTCCTCCATTTTCCTTTCCACCCCCGCCCTCTCAGGAGCGGACCTCAACCTGCTGCTGGGCACTTCAGCAAGATTGATATCTAACCCGCTTCGGTTGGAAATCAGCCTTTAGGTGCTATTGCTTCCTCTCTATCTGTTCTAAATATAAGGCCTAGGGTGAGCTATTTATATACTTTACAATTTCAGGTAGTGAAACCACAAGCTCTAGAGAGTTTGGGAGATCTTCTGAAATCGATTATCAGAATCAGATATATTGATGATTCACTGTGGTGGATACGAGGATAACTGACATTGAAAATGTCTTTCCAGTACTGAATAACAGGTATAGGAGTATGAAGTTCTCGTACGAAGTAGAAAAGGAACAACAGTTGCCATTTTCAGATGTATTGGTCATAAGGAACGAATAAAATGGAATGAAGTTCGACATTTATAGGAGAGACACGGATACGTTCAGGTACATTGCTGACGACTTGAATCATTGTCCACGACATGAAATGACAACACTGCAATTCCATGTCCTTAGGTTAATAACTTTTCCTTGAAGAAGAATAAGTACGACAATGAAAATAGATTTAGTAGGTAAATAGCTGAAGTGAACGGTTTCAACCCGGAGATAGTTGATAAGATATAATAAGGAAATGGGAGTAGTAAAAAGTTAATAGTAATCTCTTATGGTCCTCAGGACTTGAACAGATATTCGAAAAAGTGAATGAATATCTGAGTTGCATATTGAACTTTTCATGGATTACAATAGATATTTTGTGACCCAGAAGATAAATCAGAAAACAGAGAAGTTGGTCATTCATGAAATCAGCTCTCAAGATTGCATTGGCCAGATTCGGCGAACTATATACAACCGTTTCGAAGAGAATTTTGCGCACATGAGATACGGAGGAGCAGAATAGTCCAACAACATTCTAGTGCAACATTCTCTGGACAGTGACCTCAGAATTGATGAGAGCAATCTGAAACTGATTGAGAATGTGCATGTTTCAAGGCTACTCTATGCATTTGAGAGTCTAGAAATAGCAAAATGTACAAATAGTTCAGTTCATCGTTGGAAAATCAATCAGAATGATCAGTAGAACTAGACGAAGCTCATTTCGGACCAAAAAACTTCGCAGGTAGTTGTTGCACTACCTGAAATTGTGAACAATGCATAGCTAATCCTAGATTTTTTCTCCCAAAGATGTTCACTTCGTTAGTGAAACGAGCGTCGAGTGCAAATAATTAATTTTTACAGAAAATACCATGTGTGTAATCTGTATCAAAAACTGTTGAAAGCTGATATCAAACCAGGAGTACTGATCATGAGCTTCATCTATCACAGTTATATTCTTTCGATTGGAACAAATATTGCTTTCTATATTCGGATTCCTCTTCAGACCTAATTTCAAAGAATATACAGTTGTATAAGTATATACCAAACAATTCAGAAGTTATGGTTTCGAACTCGAACAGTCCCCTGTTCCAACAGTACCCCCACTTGAAGTAATCATGATGAGGTTTTCAAGATGTTGTTGATATTACTTCGATCGATTGCCTTTTGTAGCACTTCTTCTCAGAGAATGAGGGCATCATACGGGAATATACCAAGCGGTATGAAGATAAGCTAGAGAATTCAGAAAAAATTTAAATTTCTGAAGACTTGCGATATCAGTTCATCGACATCCATACTGCACAGTTGTTTGCCACTGACTGGTTCGGTTAACAAGAGCTGGAAAACAAGTACTATACGTTCTTGTGTGCTTGTCAGACCTTGTAGCAAGCGCTTGCTAGCCAGGAGAGGCTTCGCTTGTGAACGCACACGCTTGATACAATGTAGGCTTTTCTAGCGCCGGTTGGAGCTTGCAAGCGCTTGCCAACAAACGCTTGTAACCAGCTTTCTTTATGAACGCACCCTTTCTTATTTCTGAAACGGTGATATGAATTATTCACATTTGAATTTCGCAAAAAGTCTTGACAACTGTTTAGGAACATGATTGTTTTTGTCGAGAGTAGTAACCACATATTGAAGGAATCAATTCCTCACATTTTGTGTGCTAGTTCACTGTGCCATATAATAAAGCATGCTTTGCATAATGAACATCTTTTACTCAAAATTACAGATGAGTTAGAGAGAATGATGAATTCCTTCAAACTGCGCCATATAATATAAAGTTGTCTCAGGGTATGTGACGCAATATTTCCCGAATAGAACTGTATTTCTTATAGTCGATCCAAGAATGGAAAACCCGCCCTCAACTCATCGATGATATAGAATTCTGCATTTGTAGTTTTCATCGTTCTCACTAATTCCTCCAATTTTGTATATATAGTTAATTTTAAGAACCACTTCAGGAAGGTGTCGCAAAAGTTCTTGATATGTATACTGAGGAAGTAACTTGTTAGGAAGTGATTTTGCCTTTTTCTCCTTCAAGTCGAAACTTGAATGAGAGGAGGAATCTGAAATGAATATAAAACAAAATGTCTTGTGTATCAGGGGGGAAAAATTCGATAATTTATAAAAATGTCCACTGATGAGCTCGAGGGACAGCTGTTTCCCCAAGCGAAACAGGCTTGTCTGGGTTTGAGAATCATATGTTATCTTGATGACATTAATTTTATTCCGAATCACTTCCTACGCGTGTCGAAATATCCTCAAAATATTATCTGTTAGATTTCGTGACAATAGTATACAAATAATGGAAGGAAAATTCACTTCTGGTAATCAGCACCCGTCGCATCATAAAGACACCTTTTTTTCTGTTTTGAACGCCTTTGAAGGATATATACGTTTCAGCATAGGGTCTTTGCTACATGTTTGCATTCACCACTTTGAAGTGGTGCCTAGTAGTGTAGAGGTTAGCACATTCGCCTTTCAAGCGGAAGACCAGGATTCAATACCCCGCAGGCGGACGGTGCTGGGTAATCGCATGTTGAAAGGTACGGCCTCGTTAGTCCACTGCTCGCACAAGTTTCGACTTCTGAGAGTAGATGTTCGTCACCTGGTGAACGGAAACGAACAATAGAAGTGGTGTATGTTTTGCCCCTGCTTGGAAGAGATTAAGCCGAAAACAATTTTTTCGAAATCGTAATAGTAGTAATGTAACCCACCCGTAACTCAGTCCAAAACTCAATCCTGGTTATATATTTGTAGTACAATAAATCACTCGATTCTGAATCCAATTTGAAGTGATAGGTATTAAATCTTCCACCTATCATTCATTCCGTTATAAATAACTCACTATCTCGTTGTAGCTTTTCGTAAAACCATCCTAAGGGAACTTCTCCATTGTGTGGGACACAGGCTGATACCGCATTTAGTATCATTTCCTCCCTGGGACTCATTCCACATCGTCATCACCAGTTGATATGATTGCAACAGAACTCAAAAATCATTTCTATTTTTTAAAAGAATTTTTTTGATCTCATTCAGATACTTCACGACAATCATTGTTTGATAAAAATTATTTTCTTTCCTGCTCTCCCCCCCATTCGTTTGCTTTTTCTGATACTATTACCACGAACATCTGGAGATTATGCCCAAGAAGAACCAAATTCTTTCTTCCAATAAGAAAAGTGTTGGTGAATCATCTTCACTCTTTTCAGTTTCCCTGTTACTCACTATTCAAAATACCCTAACTAAACACTCAATTTGCCAAAATGCTCATGAACCGCCATTTCGGTTTAATTCGCCATTCCAGTTCAATTTCACCTTCATGACAAAGCAAAACATTTAAATATTCATTATCGTACTACTGGAAGGTTCGGAACCAGCCAATTCATTATTAATATAGCCCAAATGAAACGTTGGAAAATCCCCTGGAGTCGAAGCTGAAAAAACAAACACTTCTGCACAAAGTGGGTATCGCTTGAAAACCGGTTTTTTAATTTTCTGGTTTTCAGATCTGTTCGTACAAAAGTGTCCTATATTGCGCTCTTACGTATGGGAGTTCTGTTATTTGCATGGATCGGGAAATGAGCAATGCTTATACAGGTTGTTATGGTATTCATTCACTCATTCGAGTATCTTTAATGAGAAAATTGATCATTTATAACTAAATAGAGAATCTTTCATGCACTTCCGCATGGAATGACATGGAACTTGACGGAGTTTCTTGAAGGAAAAGGTGGAACGCTTTATCTAATATGAATGTGTTTTAAATTCTGTCGTATATTTGTAGCTGGTAATATTCCTAGTGGAGTGTTTCTTTTGTCTTTATCATAACTGTATTGAAACTTGTCTAACAGGTATTGAAAAATTAGATTGGAATTGAGAATGAATCTGAAGAGAAACTGAAATGAGTGTTTCCATGAAAGCTGGAATATATAAAAAATTTCTTTCAGGAATAATTCCATGTGGAAAAGGTTGTATTTTTCGAAAATTCGATTACCATGCTGGAGTCATTATCGAGAACTAATAGACATATCTTCATCGATGCAGCAATGTAACTAATTCAACCATGGATTAATTCTCGACGAGATTATTTTCCATATCACCCGCGAAAACAATCATCCCAACACCACACCTGAACGGTCAGGAATAGCAACAAGGAGTCTAATCGACAACGTCCTTTGACTGGTAAAATCGTAAAAAGTTTTCTCAGCAGTCGGACCCATTTGTGAGATACGTATTGCATGAACCAGTAACCTGGAGGCGAAACGAGTTGTCGAAGATTATAGTGTATGTAATTTGGCTGGTCAATTCGTAAGGGGGTTAATCAGCTACATTGCTAGATTAATAGATCTATTAGTTTTTGATGATGACTAGGGTGAGTTAAAATGTCAAAAATGCAATATTCACAGAAATATCACAGTTTTCTGGACGATTCACAGTGTCAATGGGTTTACAAAACCGCGACACGTTTTACACTCTACAGTGGATTCCTCAAACAGGTTCTGTGAACCCATTGTCAGTGAGAATTCTACAGGAAACTGTAATATCCTTGTTAATATGGAACCTCATCAAGTATCGGCGAGTTCAGTTCAAGGTTCAATATTCTGCACACGGATTAATCCATACCTGAACAGGCAGCAAGAGCGACGATAGATCTTATTGATCAATACCGTTCGACTTATGGAATCGTCATGAGTTTCACCAACAGTCAAACCTCATTTATATTTCAGTAACTTGAAGTTATTGAAAAACGTAGTTTTTTCATTCACTCAACATGTTTTGAAGGGGGTGAGGAGGAGAAGGGTGGAAGCTGCCCCAAAAATGACCCAAGCAGTCCATATAACCTTGGTACAAAGTGGCGTTCCTTAGTGATCCTTTGCAAAGTTGGAGCTATATTTGGTCGTTAACCTCCTCATTATAATTTCACAGAGAATTTGGACCAAATGGATAGCTATAGCTCGAATTGAGTATTTTTCCGTGAGCTATAAGGTACGAAAATGAGCAGAAATGCATTATTATCTGAATTCAGTTATATTTCGAAATGTTTCTGATGGTGGTACATTATATAAATAACTACCAAATTGTTAGATTTGTGAGGCATGATTATTAATGATTGAGATAAGATTTTTTTATTTGCAATCTGTATGAATACATTCCACTTGATTTATAATATAATAATCAATAAACCCAAAAAAAAAATATTTCCATAATACCTAGTCAAAATTCAATTGAACACTATTTTCAAAAAAAATTAACATTTGCATTTTTTCAAATAATTATTTGTATAATTTCTCAATTCCCTCTGTTTTTGTCTTGATGTGAACAACAGTTTACTTACTATAGGAACAATGTGCGTTTCTTCCTTCAGTTATCAGTTTACCTATAATGGAATATTGGAAAACGTCGCCTTCAAAGAAAACTTGGATTATGCAAAATAATTTTAGCGCCTCTCACTTATTGGCTCACATGCATACACTATTATCGAATGTAATAAACCAGAAGCAATGTTTTTTTTCTAAAATGAATAAAATAAATTGCGCTTGTTTCGCGAATTATTATTATGAAAAACTATAATTTTGCTAACTCGAACAAGCGATTTCTTCGTTACTGGAAGAGTTAGAAAAGTATTGGAAAAATCATTTTTTGGAACATCGAATTGCCTCCCATATAACGCACTTAGGATGATCTGTTCATGTCCATACCCCTCAAAATTCCAGTGTTATGTTATTTGTGAACAAAAAATCCACAACAATTGTTATTTCTCCAGGATTTCACTTATACCTTGTTTTTTGTATTTGTTCTACTATTCGTTAAGGATTTCACTTGTTCTGATTCCAGTCGTCGTGCTCCATCTGCCAATTGAAACAATGCTATATGATATGAATTGTCAGTGTAAGACATGATGATGCCTCCGATGCGAAAATATCCGGAGCTCACAACAAATCTCTAGTTGTCGCGTTTCTCCATTCAATAGACGTCTAACAATGACTCAAAGAGTAGCATTATATAAACGAACAATACCCGATGCTTTTTGCCATTGCATCTTTCCACTGCATTCAGATCCGCACATAGTTCCCGAGGGAATAAAGTTCATTTCCCGTTTGCAGTGTGTGACAGCACTCTCTTCCGTTTCATTTCCATTACACTACACATGGCTTGTTGACACGTATTCAGTTACCCTGTCATATGAAATCGGTATCTGAATGCTTTTTACCAGGATTATCCAGTGTGGCATTACAGTTGAGTTACTACTCTTCCAGCGAACAATAACTGATAGAATCACAATATGATATTTTTATCGAGTGTACCCGCTGTATGTGGGTTGGACTTACAATCATCAGCTATCGGCTATGTTTTCAAATGTGGAATGTGAAGTTCCACAATTGCTGGATATAAAAGTTGTCCGTAGTATAAACTGAAATCAGATATCCAGAGAGTGAAAACTACTGACAATATGCCTCTAACGGAAATTAAAAATGACGTAACCATGACCACACCTATCCCAAACTCATTTTATTCTTCGTAAGTTGGAAGGCTAAAGGCGATGAAATTGTGAAAGGAGTGTTACCACGTTTGAAAGCATTCATGAAAAAACAACAATATATTTTTTTCAAATATCTCTGTTGTTTCATTTTCCCATCACGGAAAAATGTATAATTATTTTTTTATTTTTCACCTTCTGTATTTGAAAAATTGTTATGAAAAAACACATTGTATCTTAGATATCCATTTCCAGGGAGTTTATCCATTGGTGAAAATTATTATTATCAAAAAAGACAATTCTTCAGAAGGTAATTCATTGTTCAAGAACGCATTTGTGAATCATCATTATTCGACACTGAATATCATTATAAAGAGTGTTTATCCCAGTCTTCCGATTGGGCACGAACAAAGTGTAGGATATGACATCTTCGGATTTTTTTTGTAACTCGAAGTTATCGATAAAGATGAAATTCAACTGAATATCTGTGTATTACTAAATTCGGAATTCACCTTTCAATCGGAAAATTGTGTGAGTGAATTCTTCTGAATTCGTCTAAACACGTTACTACTAGCATATAAATGTGTAGAAGGGCAGACTTTCAGTTCATCTCAAGCAGTATATATGCTAAATGTTTGTTCTGCATGAAAAACACAAAATCACTCAGGAATTCAGCGCATCAGACACTTTTCCATAGGGTGGATATATTGTTATATATTGACATTTGTTGAAACTGAATCAAGCTTCGTCTTCAGAAAAATAATAAAATCCAAATGGAATATTTTGGTTTTTACATAAAGTAGTATACATTATCCGAATATTTGAAATTCGACATTTGTTTTGTTGTATTCCTCCAGAATTACAGCTATCCCCAGACGATGGAGATATTTTTTATTTTGACTGACCACACAAAATAAGAAATCTTCTACACATCATGAAAAAGTACTTGAAATAACTCAAAACTTATTCTACTTATATAGACTTTCAATCACTGTTGAATGCGAAGAAATAATTTCAGTTGTCATTGACAACAATTAACCTCAAAGTAAGATGCCTATGAAACCCTGGTGTATCTACTTATACCTGAATAATTTTGGGATAAACTTGGCGAAAAGCGATTGCTTGATTTCTGAGATCGCAAAAGCTCCAGATCGCTATTGTAGATGGCGATCAGTCATATACCATATGAAGCTTAATTTTCAGTAGAGAGAAATGTGCAACCAAATATTCTACCACTGTTTATTATTTGCCTACTGAGATTTCGACAGCCCTGACAGCCAATCAAATGCGTTTCAGAAAATGTGCATGTAACGTGGAAACCTACCGTTAACAACCTGTCAATACTGTCACTGTCACCTGATACCTCCACAAGTTTTTGGTGTTTTTATATCAGTTTGTAAGACTAGACTTTGATTCCGAGAGAATTTACTTTGCCCATTCGCCTGAGAATGTACGACAAAGTTCATGCTAGTGTATTGAAAGTGATAGACTGTCTTGGAATTGGGGATACACATATCAGTTATGCAACGGTTCAAAATACGTATCACATCGATATTTCCTTTATTTACTTTGTTTTCAATATCTCATTATTAGGAGATACAGATGTTCCCTCCTCGATATAAGACTTTCGCTCAAGCTGAAACGAATAAAATTAGCTACAACGCTACATTCATATTATTATTTTGGGGCGATTTGATTTGTACTGACCTTAGGTACTGAATAAAGAATGAAGATTTTGACTGACCACACAAAATACGAAATCTTCTACAAATCGTAAAAAAGTACTTGTAATAACTTCAACACTTATTCTACTTATATAGACTTTCAAACACTGTTGAGTAATGAGTGCGAAGAAATAATTTCAGTTTTCATCGACAACAGTAAACATAAAAGTTACGTCAATCTGACGAAACCGACATTCGACAGATTTTCGAAATTGCTCATATAACGCCCCCTATACATAAATTAGAAAGCTTTTGTAATCGTCGATTGTTTTTCGCCAAGAAATTCTAAACAATATCGAATCACTAGATTCACCAGGGTTTCCTAGGCATCTTACCTCAAAGTTACGTCAATCTGACAAAACCGTCACTTGACAGATTTTCGAAAATGCTATTATAACGCCCCCTATACAAAAATTAGAAAGCTTTTGTAATCGTCGATTGTTTTTCGCCTAGAAATTCTAAACAATATCGAATCACTAGATACACCAGGGTTTCCTAGACATCTTAGGCAAAATATATTATTATACTTGGTCTATAACAACCACTCGAACAACCAAATTATATAAATCATGAATGAAATTATTTTCCATGACTGATAATCCTACGAAAATTGCCGTGTTCACCACTGTGAAAATGTTTGGGTAATAAGTTAACTTTTCTAATTTGTTTCAGATTTTCCACTTATGAAAAAGTTTGAATCTTCGACCACACAAATCGTCAGCTGGCACTAATAGGTGAGTTTTTGTTCAACTTTCAGATCTGAAACAACTTTCGTTCTCTCTAAGGCTCTCAAGAGTCGGTACATTTCCAGGAGAAAATTTGCTTGCACGTAAACTTTGAGAACCAATCAACTACAAAGGTTTATTTGCGAGCTCTAGGGAATTTCATAAAACTTCTTTGAGGTATAACAGGGGCTGTTGAGAGAGCTAGGCGGAAGGATTTATGTCGACTCATCTAATGATAACAGTTTGATTCGGTTGGATTTGCAGAACTGCGAAATGAGCAGTCATATTCTTTCCGCAGATAAACGATAAGGCACTTAATGTGATGGGATGTAAAGGGCCAGCTTTTTTGGACTTGTTACACATACGAATATCTGTCGTACTTTCATGAGAAATGTGAGTGTTTGGAAGATAACGAACCTTGCAAATCAATCAATTTGATCAGGAAAAAATGTATCATTCAGAAAAAAAACGTTGTTTGGCGAGAGATGACAGTGTTGGGTGACCCGTAGTAGAGGTACCTGGCAATCATGCGAGCCACGCATAACATCTTTTCTCAACACATGCCATTTTCTTATCGAAATAATGAATCTATCTCAGAAATAGCAGAAAAACTCATTACATTTGGGGTGGATAGCATAAGGACTGAAACATATCCAAGTTATGATTGAAATTTATAGAAATATGTCATATTTGGTACTCAACGTCTGTAACAAAACATGATAGCTTTTTGGGTTTCGAAGATTAAATATTTTTTCAACCAAATAGGTAGGATGATTCAGTAGCATTTCATATGAAAGAATGAACATTAAAGTATTCGTTTTAGTAGAAATTGAAACAACCCAGTGTATGAGTTAATCAGGAATCAAGAAACTGATTCATGTTTTTTTTTCGATGACAACATAAGGCATTTGAAGTAAAAAAATATATCACTGAATCTAAGAAGATCAAAAGTCCAACTTGTGTTTATTGAACTTGAAATTCAACATCAATTTTCTATACATTATTTGTAATCAATGGTTCATTTTTATCATATTTACATCAATATCCTTCTAGCAGATCAAAATATACCATAACTCTAAATCAAAAAAGTCATAGGCACTGAATAGGCGCTGCGCATTCTGTTAATCAATATAGCATATCCAGGAACAGAAATAAATACTGAAATTGGAAACGATTACTAGTTATATTCATCAAAGACTGATGGGAGAAAATTATTCGTGGCTAGAAAGTATCTGCGAAAGTTTTTCTATTGAGACACTTTCCGCTGCCAAGATAACAATAGCAAACGTCTTTATTACTTTCATAGTTTGTATTGATGTGTTG
This sequence comes from Zygogramma bicolorata, assembly GCA_032362365.1. Taxonomy (NCBI): domain Eukaryota; kingdom Metazoa; phylum Arthropoda; class Insecta; order Coleoptera; family Chrysomelidae; genus Zygogramma; species Zygogramma bicolorata. The sequence goes on from JAVJAQ010005880.1 coordinate 650,138, forward strand.
AGGGTATTATAAGGGCCATGATTACCGGAGCCAAAGTTTGGACAGTAATCACCTCCTCCATTTTGGGAGTGGAAATTATTTCTATTAGGAATTGTGAATGCTAACTAACCCATATTAGTGATTGAAAAATATTTACTGTCTAATTTCCGTTACACAGTTCACAAAACCAGTGTTTCACTATATATTATCTCTATGAAGCGTGTTATGAAATTTATACCGGATGAACTTTATTTACTTGTTCCGTGATGAATGCGAAAAGTATATAACACAAAATACGTGCCGAATAGGAGAAGATAATTATAATTATGAGAAGATAATTATAATTATTTTCTACTAAATTTTTCCCACGGATGAACAATATCCCTATAACCAAATTCATTCGCGTTTTGTTCACAAGGTTAGCATCTTCAGAACACCAATGGTTTCAATCTCAAAAATTTTTATTTTTTGTGCTACTAATCCAATTCATCACGGAACGAAATTTATAATTTCACTTCGGAATGCATGTTCTTCAATGCTGTTATAAATTCAAGAACCAGGTTACCACTGCTCACAATCCACAAACAATCGAACTTCCATCCGACGACAAATAAATTCTTTCCATAACATAAAAGTCGTATGTGTTACTTTATTCCAACGTAACGCCGTAATTTTTATTTTCCCCGACTAGTAAAATACTACGTCCTCATAAAATATAACATGTTTTACTTTGCAGAGGAAGTGTAGCAGTTTTGGCTGGAGAACGGAAATGTTTTGTTCTATGGAGAATTGGCGTCAGTTGTAATTGATTATGGATATTAGGAAGTGGAGAATATGGGAATGTTTTCAAGTATTTGCGGCTGTGTTGAAAGCCACTAGTTAAAGCTTTTGCAACGATGATTTTGGTCTACACGCTCATGCCAAGATTACCCATATCATTCTTTTTTATGAGATGTGAGGAAAAAATGTAACAAAACAGTTAGTGCTGATATAGTTTCTCGCAATCGGATGGGTTTGAGCTCAAGCAGGAAGATTTTCCTACGTATTCACTATGTATTGGAAAAAGAGATATGGAAAAAATATTTATAACTGACGATTCGGCTTTTATTGGGATATATGACAACACAAATATATCATTGTCAACCTGCACTCAACAAGAGTTCAATACCGTGTCAGAGATATCAAAATATACAGTGCAGTCAAAAATATATGCATGATGTCTTCCAATCCAATATCCAACACTCGTTCATTTCTGGTAATCGGAAAATTGTTTCCGAGCAGTAGATGCTAATTTGGGTTTGAGACACATCGAACACAAGATGAAAATACTGAAGAAGCTATTGTTGAATGGAGTATCAATTGACATTTTCGAAGATTTACCACACAAGACTCATTTGACTTTACCATTTACCAGCTGATGTTCACCTACGAACGTCAATCCTCAGAAGTCGATACTTGCACAAGCCATGGATCGATATGTCCTCACCTACTAATGTGTAATATCCTGCACAATGGTTACGTGAGGAGAAATCGAACCTCTATTTCTCGCATGACTTGCTCGAAAAATGTCAAAATTTCATCTCCACAAGTGACATCAATGAAATATTTCCCTATGGAAAAACACCTCATTCAAATAATTTTATGTACATGGTGATACATCTCAACAAATGATTTCTTGATGCTCGAGGCTTTGTTTTTCTTTTTAAGACTCTGTCCGAGAATGTACAGATATAAAAGTTAACAACAGTTTACTCGATTCTCAAAAATGAAACAGTATTGAATAGAGAATTGAGAGACCACTAATATGACACATGGCCTCCTATTCTGATCGAAAGTGGAGTAATGTCCCTCTTCTCGCGACTAGAGATGAAACGCAACTATATTTCATGAGAGAACTTTGGAAATTATGCCTTTTTGTATGAATTTTTGCAAACACTCATACCCTACTCTATTCGAAAGTTACTGTCAACATGGTCTTTGATTCTGGTGTAGAAGGTGTAAAGGCAGAACGCCATATACGGAGTGACCGAAGACTCCAACACCTCATACAAGTATAGCAGACCCCTAACAGCGAGCACATCGAGCGGCATTGCCGTTACAAATGACTCGTCGCGAACGAAAATTGTCTTCGAACTACTTGCAGAGGGAGCTTCAATCGCCGGAAGAAATCAGTATTTCAATGTTCGATTGCACACTCACAAATCCAATACCAGACACATGTTTTAACCCACCTTGGGTCTCATCAGTTACATTCGACAGAATTGCGAACACAAAACATTTCGAACTCTCTACTCCTTACATATATCTTAATCTGGTGAAGCTGATATAAACCTCGAAGGCAGAACGCCATCTACTGAATGATCAAAGACTCGGACTCCTTATATACCTAGTATCACATGAGACCTCTGACAGCGAGCACATCGTACGACAAAGCCGTATCAAATGACCCGAGGCGAACAAAAATTATCTCAGAGAAACCTACAACCCCCCAACAGGAATCGAAACTTCAACTTTTGAAATGATTGCATTCACAATTGTAATACATACCATAGATATCATCAGTGACATAAGGCAGGACTTGCGAACACGAAAAGTTTGGAACTGTGTTATCCTCATGAAGCCAATATCTGAATAAAATGGTGTAAACCTCAACGACAGAACGCCATACATCCAAAAGACATAGGAGTGCTGGAGAAAAATCGGCCTAATGTTGTGACTAACGGTAAAGTGACAATGCATATGAATTATTGCAAAACCAGTAAATCTTCTTCGATATTATACCAAAATTTCCAATCCAGTGATGGCCATTCGTTGTTATCCCATCACTATTATTAGAGCTGGCTGTACTATAATTGCCATTCAAAGTACCTTGATTACCACACCAACACATGGGATATGATAAGGCCAGGATCTAGGAAAATAATAATCGATCATCTTTTAACAATTTCCAATTCCATAGAAGGTGGTGAACATTCAGTGTATTTCTATCCCCTATGTTCAAATTATAGACGATACACAAGTAGCGAACTGGTTCCACCAATAAGAATGTGAAAATGTCATTTGGGATCAGCATGATGTGGAATCAAACTCTTTAAACACGGAGAGCATTTTTCTTGAAAGTGAATAGTGAATTGATAATGACGGCTACCTACGTGTTCCTTTTTACGAAACTGAATTTAGATTTTGTTCCGTAGTTTTCTGGGTTTTTAACCTACCACAATCTGAAAAAAGAAGAATTATTATTGGAATCCATACAAATGTAGTAGGGCAGAATTTTAATCTACTCAGAAAAGTTGCTGCGTCTATTGAAGAACAGTTCCTTCTGAATAGAACAAGTCCAATTAACAAAATGCTTAAGGCTCTCGCGGCCGAGGTTTTTAGTATCACAACTTATCTTCGTGTTTGAAGGCCTTCGTTCTTTGAAATTTCTTCCTGACATTTCGCTAGCGCGAGTGGCTAGCTTCTTCAGAGGCTCACTCATCTTGACAATAAGATGACATTGGAGGCTGGGAGTTTGCTCTTCTCAGGGAAGAGGCGATATCTTGCCGGGTTTCTTCGGCTGTGTTTTCGAGAAGATGAAAGATAGCTGATTCTGTCTGAGTTATGGTGGTTTCGATTGGAGTGGATTTCGGAGTAACTGTTACCTCAACAAACGAGACGATTCATGAAGGCTTTCCAATTCCTGGAAGCCATTACTATTCCATCGAACAAATCCCCGTAAATAATCATTTTCAAACCAGACCTACATGGGGTCCGACAGTTTCAAACAACGTCAGATTCTCATAGAGCCAAAAATACCAGCAATTTATCCACAGAACCACAGTTTCCACTTTGTTAAGATGAGAGCTGGGAGTTGAGAAGACTTAGGCATTGGCACCAAGTCACGAAGAAGGCATGAGAATGTCTCCAAAGTGGTAGCTGAAACGTAAAGACAAGAACGATTCCAGATGCAGTTCAACCGGAAGTTCCGGTCATCACATATCCGACCACGGAAGCCTATCCGAGCACACACACATACACACATATATATATATATATATATATATATATATATATATATATATATATATATATATAAATATATATATGTATATATATATATATATATATATATATATATATATATATATATATATATAGTATGGAATTGTCTTCAAATGACATATATAACATGATTATTACAAGATAATTTTCTAGTTATAGCCAGATAGACGGGATGAAGCACACCTGATAATGCCTAGGTCTGGTGGAGCTAGCTCTGTTGCCCTACATACAAAAATAGACAGTCATCGATAAAACGCTTGATGTTAATCGCAAATTTCCTGAATGGAATTTCATTCAAATGTGGCCTGTATAAGTTTCTTTTATGTAGGTATAATTTTCCCATTCATTTGGATTAGTTTGTAAAATCATTATTATCATTCGAATATTCTTTGCTACAGGAGTAGTGAGAAAAAATAAAAAATGTAACTAATCAAGGGGCAGAAAGTAGAGCAGAAAAATACATCAAGCTATTTTTCGAAGAAACATGTTTTCATTCAATATTGAGATTAATACTTTTCAATTTCAATTTGATGAGGAACTTTTATGTGTTGCTATTTTGTGACTACTGAATTCACTGAGTACGGAATCAGTTCAAGTTATTTTGATCTATAATGACTTGGAGTTGAAGCTACTTCAATCAATAATGCCTGGGTCTCAGCTCTCGAGTACACAGAAAATATTTTATTGTAGGTTGTGAGGTGATAATGATGTATCTTCACTCTGCAGACAATGGACGATAGTCAAAGTACGTTATTCTGAGGTTACAACCAAAGAAAATAATGTTCTGTAAGCTCGAGAATCATGACCCTGGTCGGCGTATCGAACCTCATAGTACCGAAAAATATCTGAAAGGCCTTCACCACTGGAAACAATGGGTGTGTAATTACCTTTGGTGGGGGTGATGACTAACTGTGCCAGGTCCCCAGTACTGGTACCAACTGTCATCTGCAGTGAACCTATCAGTGAAGGCCTGGACTGGGAAACATTCGAAATACCTTCACCATCATAAATGGAAAAAAATCATAAAGACATTGCCATACCGAATGAAATTGTTTCTTGGGTACTGGATGACCAAAGATTCACACTCTTCACACCCCGAGTATAGGACCAATAGAAGCCAAATGATTGAATTGTTTCCTGAAACTCCATCAGATTTCCGCATTAAGTGCCAAACAAGCCCGATATTTTCCGATAGCATTATTCAGCTACATTTCAGATTGAAACGACGAAGATTTTCGTCTCGTTCGTGGATTCAAGACGAGCCTTCGATTATATCAACAATTCTTTGATGTGAATGAGAATGTATACCCTTAGTGTAGGCGGAAACCTGATTAATATTCTTGGCAGCTGCTTCGTTAGTTGAATACGAAGAAAGCCCTGTAAAACCGATTGGCCTAAGACTCGGAGTTCTACAGGGAGAATTGCTAATTCAAATGCTCTTCGGTATTTTTCAGCAGATATAAATTATTTTTCACGGACAATGTAGACGACGACTCAGTTTTTTCTCCTGACTCAGTTGTTGATATAAAGTGTGAATTACCTCAGACGGAAATGCGCAAGAATAACGCCTTGTTCGTGGGTTCCAGACGAGCATTTAATCCTATCAACAATTCATTGATGAAAAGAACAACTTACTCACACTATTTTGAACCGTCCATCACATATTTGACAGCTGTTAGGTTATGGCGACCGCTTCCGGAATTGTTTTTTCTAAAACGATGTGATATGTAACATTCGACCTGATAAATTAGATCTCATGACTACATTCAATGGCCAAAAACCAAATTCAGCGAATTTCCTTCTCAATTTCTTTGTAAAACTGAATTGAAAATTATATTATGTTGAGGAAATTTATTGTTTAAGGGGATTCAACAGTCACGGTGAACGTATTGTTCGGAAAAATCAAACACTAGTAGTCCAATTTTCATGAAACTTGAAAGGTTCCACCCAGAAAACTGTATCGGTTTGTGAAAAGTCAATTCATTTTTTTCGCATTCGAGAATAATTCTGGAAAAAAAAAACAGCTTCCTGGAATTCGAACACTTTTCGCGAACCTTCGTCATATATCACAATATACTATGAGGTTGGATCAATGATTTGCTTGAGAAAACTTCTTGATCAGTACATAGTTTTGCGGACGCCAGTAGTTTCTTTTCCAGAAACCCCATACCAGCTCGGGAAACAAAAATTAAAAGAAAACTTCACGTCAATAAAATTAACGATGACTTGGTAAAAATATAAGAATGGGGTAACATGAACTTGGTGGAATTTAATGCTAGGTAAACCCAGGCATGTCTCTTCTCAAGGAAAGGATGTTAGGAATTACGATCACTGATAATCTCTCATGGAAAAACCATGTGAGATCAATCACTAAAGAAGCTTCCCAGAAACTTGAATTTCTATATCGTGCGAAGACATATGTCACTTCTCGTCAGCTTCTGATATCTTGGAATGAAGTTGTCATGTGTGGATTTCGGCACCAAATCATTCATTGAGGCTTCTTGATTCTATTCAGAAAAAGGAAATCCGTTTTGTTGGTGATTCTTCGCTCACAGACTCGCTCACTTCATTGGTACATCGTAGAATAGTCGGGGACATGTCTCTCTTCCACATACGGTCGGTGTTCTTCTGGATTATTATCAATCGTTCCACCCTTGGCAATTTCCACACGAAGGACTCGAGCTTTGGAACTCCTTGCTGAAAGAGGTTTTTTCTGAGGCTTACAAACTTCAAAAATTCAAAGTGAATATTAATTCGTATCTCCTGTCCCTTGATTCACGCGATGTGCTTTGAACATTACTGGGTTTCCTTTTCGTGTGAATCTGCATATAAAAAAAAATGGAGAAGTATTCCTTTTCAATCATTGAAATGAGAACTGCATGATAATTTACTCGTTATGATGAAATTGGGGACGAGTTTTTAGATTCAATTTTCAGCAATCGCGAAGCAGCGTAGCGGTGGTGACAATTTGAAGAGTCACGGTTGCTGGACAAACTCGATGATACTTTTTCCCATGCATGGCAAAATCGTCGACTGAGTAATTAGTGATTGTGTTTGCAGTTCCGTCTATTCACGTTATGTTTCAAAGTGAGCAGAAGGCGTGTGGTTCTACTTTCAAATTTGGTTCAAATTAGTGTGTGAAATCTCTCACAATTTCACTCTGGGAGAACTGAAAGAGACGCGAAAGTGGAATGCAGAAGAATAAACTAACTGCATCAGAAATGGAGCCAGGAGAAATTTGGTATAGAAGAGACGTATGAAGGGAAGTTGAGTGCTCGACTAGTAGGTGGGTATCTAATGCAGCAATGAAAAATATCCTGAAATCTGTATCAACTTCATGATACAAAACACATGCATTCCATGAAAAAACATTGTTATTTTACGTCCCATTGTCAAACACTCTTACGAGTACACACAAGATAGCAAAGCCTTGTGCTGATGAGGGACAACGGATGCGTGTTAGTTCTAGCGTTTTATAAATCATCTTCAAAATTGAGCTTCAGATATTTTTTAGTTTAGTATATGTATTAGTCAGGTCACTGAAGCCGAGTAGGTACCTATTGACGGGCCGAACTATTGCAGAACCAAAAAATATTTCCTGAACGATTCTCACGATGAGTTTCAAAACGGCGACACATAAGAGCATACTCGGGCAGAATAAATCGATTGTGAGTGAAACTCGTACAGGAAACTGTAATATCTTTTTATGAATATGGATTTTCATCAAGTATCGGACAGTTCAAGTCAATAGTGAAACAACTCTCAATGAAAGTCGTCAGTTTCAATACCCGAAAATAATTCAGATATGACTTGTTTTATATTATATTCATTAAGAATTCGAAATTATAGTAAAATTGATTATTGTTCCACAATTTCCCCATAATACCTATCTGAAAAGACGACGCAAGTTTCGCAAAGCAAGTCGGTATCGTTAGGAGAACTTGGCTCGCGCAAAACGCACGTCGGGTATTTTCTGTTTGGTGTTGTGGTAAATGCTGTTGAAAAAGATTTCGAGAGAGTTTGTGCTCGATTTCATTCTGAGTGGAAATTTCACAAAGAGACATGATATCATATCACCGTGATTATAGCTATGGTGTGGTAATTTTTTATTTCAGATACCGTACAACGAAATACCAGTGTGTCTGAGAGCAGAGAAAAATCAGATGAGAAGGCAAATCTGAACACCTGAAGGTTGAGGATTATAAATGAAGTTCTCTAATGTTTTCTCTTCTAGGTTATTGTTTTTTCTGAAGTGCTCATTTTTCTGTTCTTTGCTGTTTCAAGATCGTGTTGGAATATATTTCATTTCATTCAATGCTTGTTCCATTTCTGAAACGGAGTTTATGTATTAAAAAATGCAAAGCAATATCTAGGGAATTGTTCAGTTCAAATTTCAGATGTCAGGAAAGTGCGTTTTGCTAACCACGGTAATATCTCCAGGAGAAGAGCATACACATTCATTGATGAAGCTGGCCGATACTTGGGCCGTGTTCCATTTCCCTGTCTGGTTAGCCAGCCTGGTAACTGAAGATGGCATAGTGGTAACTGCTTGGTTGAGCGGTACTTCTGAAAAGTCAGTGATATACGGAACTGCTGTCAGTGAGTTGCCTGTGAAAAAACTACTCTGGAAAAAATTGTCACTTGACATGCTTACTCACCTCACCAACAAATTTTTCAGGAACCATGCCTCGTTACTAACAACATCTCAAGTGGCCACTGTGGTAACCAGTACAACAGAACGGCTAATGGTAACAATATGTTGAAACGGACACGACATTAGAAAATCCATGATAACGTTGTTCAAAAACAATTTATTGGTGATTTTCACAAGAGAGTTCACAAAACCGCTACCTGTATTTCACTATAACATAGCTTCTTCAGGCGTATTGAAGGATTATATTACGGCTGAACAAGGTAAGGGGATCAACAATGAGATTAGAACCTCTGGTGTAGGAGGTAGAACTTTTGGTAGGGATCAATTATTGTCCCAGCATCAAACTGATATTTTTTGCACTCAACGCGCGTTTCGCTAACAAGGTTAGCATCTTCAGAAGAAATTTGGTTTCAATAATTTTTCTAAAATTGTTCGATCCGTTAACCAGCTGAGGAACGTCAACCCTCAGATGTCCAAACTTGTGCAAGCAATGGATTAACGAAGCCTTACCTGTTAACGTGCGATTACCCAGAACGGTAATGACTTGATTCAGTTTTCTTCTACTACGCATCGAGTGCAAATAATATCAGTTATGAGATAGGGTAATTGATCTCTACAAAAAGTTTTGAGCAAACTTATAATAAAAATCACGAAAAAAAAACATATTCTTCCATTATGCGCATCATTTTGTTCGATACTAATAACTCAGTTGCGTTGAGTGTGAGCGATATCAATTTTGTGTTTGAGAATTTGATCTCTTTGATGAAAAACAGTTCCATGAGTAGAAACAGTTACTTAGTTTGATATCAAGGCAACATCCTAATAACCGTTGATAATTTTACCAGTAATAAATTAAAAATGTGTGTGTGTGTCACATAGAAGTTCCAAATGATGTCGCAAAGATGATCTCAAAATTGTGAAGAATAATACATCCGTCATTGACTCCAAATGGATATTACATTTTAGCATGCCTTTGCGATCCCATTCAAATCGACTCTTTTTCCACTTTTCAAGATAATGTCGGTTAGTTCCATTGGAATAACTTGTTGCTGCTCAGTTTTCAATGGGATATTCCAAAAAAAAATATATTCAGTGCCAAGGAGCACACAGTAGATGTTTATGCCTTGAGGCGACGATCTCACAAGTCGCCCGAGAGCACATTTCAGGCAGTCACTTTGAGAGCATTCTATACTTTTTGAAGCTGCGGTTACAAACTTTCATGTCTCACTAAATCATAACCGTATAGCTCGCGTGGGCCATACTGTGAACTCAACTTTCAGTGGTTTTTAACTCATTATGATTGTGAGTGTGCTTCAAAAACATTTTACTAACAATTATTGTCAGATTACAACACATCACCTCTTTGGCCACGACCTCAAATAATTAGCACCAATTCAATATTTCAAGCAGATGGCGTATTGCGTTTTAGTGCGATCAAGATATTTTTGTCCGGACAGACGACAAGCCCGCTCGTCCATAATATAAACACAAACGTGAGCTGATTTCAGTTGACCTCTGGTTGTTTATTACGTAATAGCTCTCGGTTCCTCAATGAAACGATATTTGAGAGGTATATAGAAATCGAAGTATTCCGAATTTTGTCGACTTGGAGCAGCTAGGAAGACCGTGAAAAATGGTGATAACACCAATTGGAATTGTGATTTGCAATATCTAGTCTCCGCACCTGGCGTTAGAACTGATATGACTTGATAGCTTGACTGCGTGTGACTCTCTAATGCGGGATGATCGTCTCTTTATTGTAGTGAATTTATCACTCGATATAGAATGAGACCTTCTTTGAATATGGTGTATGTGCTCGTTTCATTTCATTGAAATGAGATCTGCCCAAGGAAATTCCACATATTTATAAAATAATGCAGCTCGATGATTGACTTGTAGGTAGGTAGGTATGGTGAGAGTAGAAAAAGTTCAGAACGCAACTCGGGGATAAAGCTTGTTGTGCACGTGCACTCGTGAATTGCCGCTAACGCCTCGTGCTCACAATCTTTGCTCACACGTAATAGGCACCTTATTATTCCCGTTGTATAATATACTAATAGTCTCAGTATAAGCGAAAACTCAATCGATTATTACTTTTTGCTCGCTGTGCGAGGCAGCTCCTTTGTCAGCTGAATGCGAAGAAGGTCCCACAAAACCGATTGGTCCTTAGCTTCGGAGCTCTACACTACAAGAAGAATTCCCAATTCCTTTGCTCTTCGGTATTTTTATAACAGAAATGAATCATTTTGAGGACATTATAGCGCGCGAGATATGCATTGACAATTGAAGCGGGATGTTAGGCTTAGCCTAGGCTGACGACTCGGAAGTTAATATGTGGCTGAAATTACCTCACCAGAAGAATATGCTGAGAAAATTCAACAGTGGTTAGTGTTTCAAAAATTAAAATCTTACCCTTCTCGAAGGACGTGTTTCATAAAACTGCTGAAGTTCGCACGAGGGCGAAATAATTGAACAAGTTGAAAACATTGTTGAAGGTATCACTTTTGAGCCAATCAATCTATATTTTGGGTATCGTCGAATCAAGCTTCAGGCGCAGAGTTTGCAATCTATCTCTTCTGACTTCAGTATATTTTTTAGTGAGACCACATACGAACCAATGCGTTCACCGAAATGCATAGCACAAATCGAAACTGGTCGAGTTAGTCTCTTACCATATATTAGAACAAAACTCCAAATTGGATCATTATAAAACTGAATATTGATATAATAGAAACAATAATCGAAACAGAGAACAAAACTGAGTCAGAACTCACATTGAAAAGTGGAACTGAATTGAAACAATTATATTTATAGTATCCATTATGTATGTAGCAGAGTTATTCATATTGTTGAAACATAAAGGTCATCAAGAATAAGACCAGCTCAACAAAAAACTTGTGGGGACGAGAAATATTATTATCAAAATAAGCTGAACACATATTATCAACAAATGAGGTTGACTAGAATAACAGAATGAAACATTCATTTTATTGAACAAAAATGAAGAAATTCCATTTTGTTTATTGATTATAGATCAACGTTTGATGCCTCTTCTGAAAAGAGAAGTTGAAATGGAAGATTCAATTCTAAGTGGGTTGTGTCGAAATCAACACTTGGTAGGTAGGGGAGATCCGGGTAGAGTGGACACCTTTTTCTTGAAGTGGGTGTGTGAGAGTGAATTGAATATATTCAAGAAAACTGATATATGCAACTGATAGAATATATATTCATTCATATTCTATGACAGTTAAAAGCGTGAATATAGAATTGACAAAACTGATATTTGAACTTGAAAAAATTATGGTAAAACGGCCAGTGTGCACCACACACGGGGCACATTGGTCATAATGTCGAGGTACGGTGGCCTCTACTGAATTCCTTAAATTATTTCATTACCCCAAATTATACCTTTCCAAATTGATGTTGAATTTGAGGCTTTTACAGATTCTTTCTGTTCCACCTGTGTTCGATGGGTCTGGCAGGTTGATTTGAATATCAGATTTCTCTATTGTAGATATGTCTTCCACCATAGGAAATATGAGTTCATCGTTTTGTTTTCGCATGAAACTTACAGTAATTATATTGCCTTCAATATGAAGAATTTTTGCTACGAAAAATTTGATCTCTCTTTTTGATGCGAATTTCACAAGAACATAATGATTTTCTTTCAATTCTTCCATAATAATATAGTGCTATTGCATCTCACATAAAGAAACTTCATCTGAATCAGTTACATCTGAAATGGAAGATTCAGATGCATTGCTCGGAGGAGATTCAGCTCGTTTTGCTTTTTTCTTGGAAAAACAAATGTTTTGTTGACCTGACCTTCAGCCCCTTTATTAACCTTCGCTGTAGTTTCCTCTGCGATTAGATTTCTGATAGGGGTATCTGTCAGTATGTTGGAGTTTCTCTTTCTGCGTCTCTTCTTCTGTGAATGTTACACAACGACCTTGGAATATGGCTGTAATGTAACTGGACTGATGAACTGGTTTGGTGGTGTAACAGGTGTCTCAATTCTTGAGGTGGAAGGATTATTTCTGGGAGTTTTTTTTTCTGGCGATGAAGTTCTTGGAACAGCTACATTATCCCTTTCCCTATCCGTCACCGAGGAAGCCATGAATTCTTCCTCAGGAAGAATATGTTTGTTCAATGGATGTATTCCAGTTTTTTCAAAAGCTGATACAATATTTTTTGTTGAAAACGCAAGCGGATAGATCTCGCCTAGAATTTCTGTGATATCGTAAATGGTTATTCTTTTGCCACGGCGGTGTGCTTACAACCATGATCTGCAAGAATCATTATAGAATTTCTTGAGTGGTCCATATACACGTCGCGTCGCTCCAATGGTTGCAACCTGTGAGAGGTATGTGGGTGAATGGTTAATAAAACAACACTTCGCTAGATCTATGGCTCTCAAGGAAATATGCGATTCATGGTTATCCATGATGAGTAGGACCGGATTATCTATGCTGGAATGGAAATAATGAATGAAATGTTCCAAGTATTTGATGAACACATCAGAGGATATCCATCCAGATGGAGTGGCTGTACCAGCAGTGCCAGGTGGTGCTCCTTTGGTCATATATTCCTTATAATTGACGCTTGGAAATATAAGAAATGGTGGAATAGAATTACACAGGGCGTCAATAGTCTCACACATTGTAACCAATGAGCCTCTTTCTGCTGAAGTTATCTGTCCAACTTGTCTCTGGCCCTTCTCGGCTAAAACTTCTCTTTGACCTTGAACTGTCGTCAATCCTGTCTCATCAGTATTAAATATATTTTCTGGTCCGGATCGATATCTGTTGATAATTGTCTCCAGAGTATTGAAATAACTCATGACAACTGGTCGGTTGAATCCCTTGGCTCTGGCTAAAGATGTTGCTTCAGCTGAGCGAATGGACAAGTCTTAATGTCTCATCAGGAAGCTGGTAAACCAATCTCCACCTGCTGTTTCATTTTCATTCCACGATTCTAGTAATTCCTCTTTATTAGCAATAGCTACGTCATATGCTGATTTTTTCACTGCCTTCGGTGGAAATCCATGGTGAAGTCTAGAGCATATATTGAAGTATTCAGCAAATTCGGCCTCTTCGCTTTGTGAAAAAACTTTTCAACAGTCATATTTAGGAACCATACTTGAAACATCATCTAATGTTACAGAATCCTAATCAATATATAAATTCTTACATTCAGTAACATATCGCCTCAAAGTCGTTCTGCTTATTGAGAAGCGAACAGCAGCCGCTTTCAAGGATAAGCCCCCATTCAAAACCAGTCTGACCGCTTCTAACATTGTTTGTTGGTTCGTTGTTCCAATATTGGTCTTACGTTTTCTATTTCGGAAGGGAGTCTGATTTGTTTCCTCTTCAAACAGATTTCACAGGGTTTTCTATTCTTCTTCGGAATTTATACAAACTATGAGTTTGGATGGCATGCCTGAGTGTCCGTATGATTGATCCAAATCAAACGTATTTCCTATCCTCGTAGCAGTGGCCAATACATTATTATTCGAATCAGTAATATGGGAGCCGTCACCGTCAAATTGAACTGAATTTCCTTTTCGAACAAATTCATTTACTGATTGTAAATTGACGCATCAGGAAGGAATATACGAAACTTCGTTCAGACAAGCATTGACAGTTTCATCATTGATTAATATTGGTATATAAAAAAAACTTATATCTTCCACTATCATATTCTTCATTATTTGCTACAATGACTCAAACATGCGATTTACAAGAGTTTTGCAGACAGTTTCGTTTTCTTGTCCTGTGAAATGAGGCTCCTCAATCCACAAACCAGCTATTTTCGTCAAATCCGAACATACAGTGTCACACATAAAGTCCACATCAAATGGGATTTTTTTTGTTCATCTCTTCAAGCAACTTTTGATATCCCCATTAGGTTGTGCTTTGAAAATGATGCCAAATGACATGCATATGATCGATCAAGTGATTTTTCCCTGTCAAATTTGACATTTTTTCCAAAAAATGTTCAGAAAGGCGGTTATTGTTCGAAATTTCGAAAAACGGTAAAGAGAAAAGATGATTGTTTTTTCATATTTCACCCATACACTAATTTTTAGCTCTCTAGTACAAATTTAGTTTTTTTTTACAGTTTTTCGAAATTTTGATATTTGCCGATTTCTAAAATTTAGCCAAACCTCAACAAAGTTAGTGCTTCATGCCTAGCTTATCTCTCAAACGCATTTTCAGTTCAAATTGCAATTCTAAATACAACTTATTCCGCGAAAATTAAAAACACCAGAAAAAATTATGCCAAAAATGATGCAAAGTTGATACAGTTTTTAAAAGCAGATAAATATTTCACTTTATTTCTACTCTTTGCGAAATAGCTTGATACATAAGCATGATTAAGAAACAATATCAATGAAAAGTCAATAATTTATTCTTTACTGCACTTTTCAAACAGTAAAACTTTGATTTACTAATTACGAAAAATTACAACGCAATTAAACTAAGGGAAGGAATTATACGAAAGTAATATCACATTTACCAAATATCTTTCATGAGGTATGAATGAACAAAATCACTTCAGAAATCAATTTAGATTTTGTTGCCTAGAAAACTGAACCGTAAAAAATTCTAACAAACATCTGTTCAAATACAGTTATAATTTAAATTAAGAATACTATATCAAATCGAAACATATACCTAAACCATGTAAATACCAATAGAAATACGAAATAAAAAGTCACATTTCGGTGTGCCTTCCACCACCTTTTGTTTTAAGTAACCCCACAAGAAGAAATCTAATGGGGTTATATCAGGAGATCTAGGCGGCCAAGCCAAAAGTGTTCCATATTGCGACTGATCACTTTGCCTCTGAATATTTCCAAAAGACGCTCTTTGACCACCCTTGTAGTATGGATTGGTGCACCATCACACTGATACCACACAACATTTCTCACTTGAAGGGGCATATTATCCAAAACTTCAGATAGTTTGGTATTCACATAGTGTAGGTAGTCCGCAGAATTTAAATTATGTCTGAAAAAGTATGGTCCTATAATTTGATCGTTCAATATGCCACACAATACATTCGTCTCAAACGAATATTGATCTCGACATTCCGTTACGAAATGTGGGTTTTCTTTTGCCCACCAACTGCAATTTTGCGAGCTTACAACGCCATTTGAAGAGAAGGTCGCTTCATCTGTCAATGAAATTTGATGAGGAATATGATAATTTTCTTCTTTTTTCCCTTGAAACCATAAAGAAAAATACAAGCGCATATCGAAGTCCCCTCCTTTTAATGTATTGATAAATTTCGGTTTATACGGCTTAAATTTATTTTTGTGTAAAATACGTCGTACACTCTCTCGGTTAACATCTGTTCTATCTGCAATATTTTGAATACTTGTTTTTTTATGTTCTACGACATCCAAACATATTTCAAATTCCACTTCTTCAGTATATCTAGAAGGCTGATGTGCTTTTCTAAAATTACTCTCAGCCGAGCCAGTAGATTTAAACTCAGCTATTATCCTACTAACTGATGAATATTTCTTGCAGGATGTCTGGCATTGAAAATATCAGCTACTTGTCGGTGACCGGTATTCTCGCCGCATATTAAAACGATTTCAATTTTCTCTTGAAAATTCAGCATTTTCAACAACACACTAGACAACGAATAAACTACTCCAAATCTGAAACTGATAAACACTATCTTGGGTTATTCAAAAAATGTCATATGACAATAAAATATTTTGCTCATTCAGTTCAGTTCAATTGTTTCCACAGTACCCTTAATTTCGTTGTAATTTTTCGTAATTAGTAAATCAAAGTTTTACTGTTTGACAAGTGCAGTAAAAAATGAATTATTGACTTTTCATTGATATTGTTTTTTAATTATGCTTATCTCTTTACAATGTATGTATTATGTATTTCGCAAAAAGTAGAAATGAAGTGAAATATTTATCTGTTTTTAAAAACTGTATCAACTTTGTATCATTTTCGGCATAATTTTTCTGGTGTTTTTAATTTTTGCGAAATGAGTTGTAGTTGGTAATGAAAATGCGTTGGAAAGATAAGTTAGGCATGAAGCACTAATTTTGTTGAGGTTTGGCTAAATTTGAGAAATCGGCAAATGTCAAATTTTGGAAAAACTGGTAAAAAACTAAATTTGTACTAGAGAGCTAAAAAATTGTGAGTATATGGGTAAAAAGTGAAAAACAATTATCTTTTCTCTTTACCGATTTTCGAAATTTTGAGCAATAACTGCTTTTCTGAAAATTTTTTGGAGGAAATGTCCAATTTGACAGGGAAGAAAAATCACTCGATCGGTCATATGCATGTCATTTGGCATCATTTTTAAAGCACAACCTAATGGGGATATCACTTTTGATATTCTTTTCTCTTTACCGATTTTCGAAATTTCGAGCAATAACTGCTTTTCTGAACATTTCTTGGAGAAAATGTCCAATTTGACAGGGAAGAAAAATCACTTGATTGGTCATATGCATGTCATTTGGCATCATTTTAAAAGCACAACCCGATGGAGATATCAAAAGTTGCTTGAAGAGATGAACAAAAAAAATCCCATTTGATGCGGACTTCATGTGTGACACTGTATGTTCGGATTTGACGAAAATAGCTGGTTTGTGGATTCCAGAGCCTCATTTCATAGGACAAGCAAACGAAACTGTCTGACAGTCGAACCAAAACAAAACAACTCTTCAACAGTGCCGTGCCTTTTTAAGGGGGTCAATTTTTTTCTATTGTATTTGCATAACAATTTGTTGCATACATTTTGTTTATGAAAAAACAAAGGAATATTGAAATTTGAAATATTTTCTAATATTAAAACATTTACATCCATTTTTGACCGAAAGATAGTTATCACAAGATGGCAGGGTAAACAATAAAATAAAACAAAAATGAATGAAATATATGTATATATTGAAGGATCATTTATATCATATATAAATATCTCCAAAATAATGCAACCTCTTTCGCTTTCTGGAACAAAAATCAGAAAACTTGATAGTGAAAATATCTCATCATCTTACTTGGAATGTAGAAGTGAATCTTTTCCTTCGATTTTCACAGTTTCCAAAAATTCTGAGGCTGTTGAGGTAGAAAAAGAATGAGGAGACCTAAAAAGGAAGAAATGTTCAGATTTTTTTATATTGGTATGAACTTAAAATCAGAAGTTGAGGGGGATTTATTCACTTATTCATCGATACATGTATCAGTACAGCCATACAAGTCTCAACCTTACCTATCCCAAGAAAAGTATATATATATATATATATATATATATATATATATATATATATATATATATATAGATATATATGTATATATATAAATATATATTTGATCGGCTAGGCTTCCGCGGTTAGAAATGTGCTGGCTGGAACTTCCGGTAGATCCGCGTCTGGAATGATTCACTTGTCTACGTTTCGGCTCCCATCTCGGAGCCATTTTCAAGACTTAGTGACCTTGTGTCTAGGTCTGAGTTTTCTTACTAGCTGGCTATCATCACTGGAGATCGAGGATTGAAGGTTGGTGGGATTTAAGGGTTCATTAGTAATTATGGCAGGATCAGGGATCGGACGGTCGATGGGAGGTTCGAACGGATTAGTTCCCAAGTCGGAGTAAATAGAAGTATGTCGGACCAAGAGTGGTTTCCAGGTATTGGGGAGTCTTTGAGAATTGTCGCGTTTATTGAGGCAGTTGGGACGTTTTTCGATTTCAATGGCTTCACGGGTAACTCTGGTTTGGAGGGTTTTGGCTGTGTCAATGGTTTTGGTGTTTTTGAAATCTATTTTGTGGCCTGTTTCTAGATGATGTTGGAATGATGCTGAGTTTGTGTCAGAATTACGGACTGCTAGTTCGTGTTCATATGCTCTACAAGACACTCGTCGGTTGGTCTGGCCGATGTATGTTCTGGGACAGTTAGAGCATGGTATTTCAAATATTCCTTGGATTTCATTGGGGATTGTGTCTTTGGGTGTTCGAAGGTAGGTGGATATTTGGTTATTAGCTGTGAAAATGATTTTGATGTCATGTCGTGTCAGAACTCGACTTATTTTATCAGTAACACCATGAATATATGGAAAGAAAGCTTTTTGTCGTTCAGGTTCATCCTTCGGGGGTCTAGGGTGAGAGTAAGAAAACTCAGACCTAGACGCAAGGTCACTAAGTCTTGAAAATGGCTCCGAAATGGGAGCCGAAACGTAGACAAGTAAATCATTCCAGACGCGGATCTACCGGAAGTTCCAGCCAGCATATATATATATATATATATATATTCATGCCAGGCCAGCAGATATATTTGTTTTTTTCAAAAAATCCACTCACAGCATGTTTGATTCCTGATTTAACGATATATCATAATATATAGTTGTGAAGATAGTTGGTCGAGAAAATTGTATTTGTTAGAGGCTAGTATTAAATGGACCTTCACATATCTAACATACCTCGTTTCATATACGTCTGTCACATTTGACAACCTCCTACGACACGTGTTTTTAAAATTTTTTTCTGCAAATAACTGATAATCTACTACCCTAAAGGCCTTGGGACACCCGGTATATATCACCATACTATGCTACACCAGTGGATTAAAAACTTCAAATACACGTGGGTTATGACATCTAAAAGTGAATAACCTTTTCTATAAGTCTGCTGAATTGCGTAACTCATTTCATATATCATTCAGAATTTTTCACACAGGAACTATAAGCAAAAAAATTCCACTCAAATCGATCATGAAATAAAAAAACTATATGCTTTCTATGTCACTGAATTTTATGTATCTCACCTTATTTTCATAGATTATTTTTCAACATCGCTCATGGTATCATTAAGCGCAGATAATGTTGATGAGGAAGATGGTGATCTGAAAAAAATCTTATTCACTCTCTGCAGAAGGTACTCAATTTGATAACAAAAAATTTCAATTTTTCTTTACATAGTATGAATTCATACAGTGAAAATATGGCATTATCGATAAGGATGATTACTGAATTTTTCGACTGATTTAGAAAATATTACCGTATTTTGGAAAAACTAGCACCAATACTTTTCATGTCCATCTCCATCTCTGGAGCTGTTATAGTTGATGAAGATGCAGATCTAAAAAAAAACGATGTCTCTTGTTTGATAAACCTTCATCAAACATTTACCTCATGTTCCGAGTATAATCCTCAAAATTTCCCATACCACCTGTAGCCTCAGGGGATGTTTTAAGGTTGTCGATGATCGGGACCTAAAATACAGAGAAATCAGGAAATTGATAAGTAGATTATCAAACTCTCTGGTCTATCACAATTTGCATTCAATTTGAAATTCCCACCACAAGACAACTAGCTGTTTCTGACTTTGACCTTCATCAGCTGTGGGTTGGCAAAGTCCTCGTATAGAGGACGAGATGATTTGAAATGGATGGCGCCTTAGAGGCAAGCGACACAAGTGGAACCACCACCTATTGGTGTAACACTGACGAAATGCTTGGATTCTATTTTCGATAAAACTCTGAGAGTACTAGTCATTATACTTCGGTTGATCCCATCCGAATAGATCACCTTGTAGTAGTACCTCTATGACTGAAATGCGCAAGTTGAAAGAAAGAATGATTCACGATGCCCCTATCTCACGATTCCTCACTCGAATATCCGTCAATATACTTCTTGCGCTGAATGTGATAAGTTCGAAAGTGTAAATTAGTTTAAATAAGTGAATTGACGAAAATTTTCCATATGTACTATGGGACACAAAACAAACGATGCTCAGTGAAAACAACGTAGGAACTTGGCGAACACTACGGAAACTCGAGGAAAAACTCCGTTCCTACTCGTTTAGTAAGTAAGATTGTTTTCAATGTTTTTTGTCATGTTTTAGAAAAACCAACGGAATGAGTGGACATATAATTGAAAATAGATGAGACTGACAATGATTTCTGATCATTGATCATCGGCAGGGGCAATCTACTTTGTAGATCAACATACGGCTGAACTTTATTCATCATCCTAGGCCGTTTTCTGCCCTGCATACTTTTTGAGTTGTGCCAGCCGAATGTCTCGCGCCCAAAGACAATTTCTCTTTGGTTGGCGCAGGTCTGTCTTCAGATTTGACATCGGAATTTTCCGCCACCAACAGTGAATATTTCCGTAGTGATAACGCTGTTACTACTATACCGACTGAAGCAAAGTCTTACGGTAGTTATATCCAGGATGATTTCGCACTGCGGTGGGGTACCTATCTGACACAAGGACAAGAGAACGACAAGGAAGAACCTAAAGACACTCGAGGACAAACTCCGTTCTTACTCGTCGTGAGTAACTTTGTTTTTCATATTTTGTCAAGTTTTCGAACGGAACCAAAGACGTGAGTGGACGTATAATTGGAAACGGCTGAGACTGACAATGATTTCTGATCATTGATCATCGGCAGGGGCAATCTACTTTGTAGATCATTCTACGGCTGACCTTCAATCATCATACGCCTTTTTTTTGTCCCGCACACTTCCTGAGTTGTGCTTGCCGAGTGTCTCGCGCACGAAAACAATTTCTTTTTTGTTAGCGCAGGTTCCAGGCCATCACACTACCTCATATCCACCCCAACTGAATCCGGTATTTCAGACCTTTTTTCTCGGCATCTGAGTTGAGGTTTTCCACCGGACCCTCAAATTTCGTTTGGCAAAGGTTTCTCAGCCCTCAGAACAGCTGTGCCTGGTGAGTGATCGATATGCTGAATCATTCAAGACTACTTTGTCTGACAAAGCCGGTGCTGATGAACCATTATGCAACGTTCCTCCCTCGATGTCGAACCACAGGAGATTTCTGCTTGCACTAGACCTGAAGGTACAACCTTTTCCTTCAAAACATCTCGAGGGCACTGCTCATCGATGTGAATGGCAATCTTAGAAAAATCAACAGAGGGGGGACACCGAGGGGTAATTCGCCGAGGCAATTTGGTGTACAGATGAGAGGAAGTGCGAGGCATTGTCGAGGCAGTGCGAGGCAGTGCGAAGCAATGCGAGGCAGTGCGAAGCAATGCGAGGCAGTGCGAGGCATTGTCGAGGCAGTGCCAGGCATTGTCGAGGCAGTGCGAGGCATTGTCGAGGCAGTGCGGAGCAATGCGAGGCAGTGCAAAGCTTTGCGCGACAATCCAATCACAAATTTTTAAATATAAGTCACCTATATCGGCTCGTCATACTCATTTTCCACTTCCTGATTTGTATATATATAGTCAACTTCGTTATTATAGGAGTAATCTTTTCAAATCACAGATACCCACCTCAATTATTTACATAATGTCATAAAGTTTTTTTAATAAATTCAGTCAATATCGCAAATGGCTTTCAATTAAAGCATAGTACAGAGTTCTGAGTTGACGTACTGATAAGTATTCTTAAAGTTTTCCGAATCTGTACACAATTAATCTTAGTTTTTTTACTATAAAACGTATATGATGGTTCCATTTCAGATGATGACTCATGATTATACCAAGAAATTTGATTTCAAAATGGATAAGGCTTTCACGGCCCATCAGCTTTTCAGTATCACTACTTTTGTTCGTTTTTTGTAATTTCTTCAAACCCCAACAGAAGTAGTGATATTTGGTTTCATTTTTAGTTAGTATAGTCGCCGTATAGAATTCATTTTACGATGTGCATCTAGATTTTAATTTTATCTCGGATTTTACCAGATCTTTCATCAGGACTCTAAATAGTTTTCATTTAAGATTCAAACATTTGAAAAATTCATCTTCCACTATGTTTTAAAGACTTGATACAAATATGTGAATGCAATATGGATCAACTTTGTATATCAAGTTAGCGAGGCACTTTTCGAAATATGGAAAACTAATGATTCCATAATTTGGTGCTATTTTGTTGCTAATTAGTTGCGAAAGAAAAAATTTTTCCGCTCCTTTTTTTTTTAAATTACATGATGTCTCGCTAACTTGACGTCAAGTTAGCAATACAACTTTTTTATTATTGAGATTTTCATAATTTCAACTAGACCATTAGTATCTCGACTAGTATCCTCTAATTATTCGCTAATTAGTTGCGGAAGAAAACATTTTTCCGCTCCTTTTTTTTTAAATACATGATGTCTCGCTAACTTGACGTCATGTTGGCAATACAACTTTTTTATTATCGAGTTTTTCATAATTTTGACAAGACCATCAGATTCTTCTAATTATTCGCTAATTAGTTGCGGAAGAAAATCTATCACTTTATTTTTGTTTGAAAAAATATATGATGTCTCGCTAACTTGACGTCAAGTTGGCAATACAACTTTTTTATTATTGAGATTTTCATAATTTCAACTAGACCATTAGTATCCTCTAATTATTCGCTAATTAGTTGCGGAAGAAAACATTTTTCCGCTCCTTTTTTTTTAAATACATGATGTCTCGCTAACTTGACGTCAAGTTGGCAATACAACTTTTTTATTATTGAGTTTTTCATAATTTCGACAAGACCATCAGATTCTTCTAATTATTCGCTAATTAGTTGCGGAGGAAAATCTATCACTTTATTTTTTTTGAAAAAAAAATATGATGTCTTGCTAACTTGACGTCAAGTTAGCAATACAACTTTTTTATTATTGAGTTTTTCATAATTTTGACACGACCATCAGATTCCTCTAATTATTCGCTGATTAGTTGCGGAGGAGAATCTATCACTTTATTTTTGTATGAAAAGATATATGATGTCTCGCTAACTTGACGTCAAGTTAGCAATAAAACTTTTTTATCCTCGAGTTTTTCATAATTTCGACTAGACCATTAGATTTCTCTAATTATTCGCTAATTAGTTGCGGAGGAAAATCTTTCATTTTATTATCGTTCCAAAAAATATATGATGTCTCGCTAACTCACACGTCAACTTTGAAATACAACTTTTATACTATTGAGTTTTCCATAATTTTGACAAGACCATCAGATTCCTCTAATTATTCGCTAATTAGTTGCGGAGGAAAATCTATCACTTTATTTTTGTATGAAAAGATATATGATGTCTCGCTAACTTCACGTCAAGTTAGCAATAAAACTTTTTTATCCTCGAGTTTTTCATAATTTTGACTAGACCATTAGATTTCTCTAATTATTCGCTAATTAGTTGCGGAGGAAAATCTTTCATTTAATTTTCGTTCAAAAAAATATATGATGTCTCGCTAACTCACACGTCAACTTTGAAATACAACTTTTATATTATTGAGTTTTTCATAATTTTGACTAGGTATATAATTTCTGCAATTATTCGCTAACTAGTTGAGGGGGAAACTATTTTTTTTCTGTTCTAAAACATACATGGTATCTGAGAGTTTTATGAGGAGTAATTTTGATATTTCATTCAACACGATTTTGTCCAGAATCAACCAAAAAAGTGTTTGTGTCATACCTACTTGGAGGTTGGAAAGAGATCAATTATTGACGACAGGTAGGTAAGAAATAACTTTTCCGACCTCTTTTGAAACTTTCCAAATTCACTCATAGGAAATAGAAAATGTATCTTTTAACAGTTCATATATTCATTAAAACATAAAACACACAACACAACTTTCTGATTATAACTCGGATTATAATAAGGATAAAACATAACATATGAGTATAAAAAAGAAAAAAAGACTAGATTCGAAAAAATAGTAGGCATATTCTGTCTGAATCCAATTTGAGTTTTTTTCACTTGGAATATATAAGTAGTTCCGGATGACCCATATTTTTTTCAGACTGCCTAATTGGTTTTTCCCTTAAATCGTCGTACACTGTCGGATTCAATCCCCTTTCACACACCGCCGTGTGGTGTCCGATGGTTGTAGACTGTCTCATTTTCAAGTTGTTTCCTTTGTAATTTACAAACTCCATTAAACTGACATGAAAAATTTTTCGGAATAGCTACTATCTCTAAAAAAAATAATGGGTGTTTTTAATGAAATCATAAAGATTTCGGATAATTGGTAAAACCGATGTTTAAATTAATTGTGTAATTTCGTGATAGGAATTTCTAATATCTTCAATCAGCTACTTACGTGAAATTTTAACCCGAAAGCTTATAAGTTCGAAAGCGATCTGCAAATGTGCCCACCCCAATAATTGAATATACAATTCAATTCCTTCCCTGGTATTTGCTAGGAAAGAAGTAACTTTCTGATAGTTGTTAGCCCATGTTTTGTAGGTAACCGAGAATGGCCCGAATATATCGTCCAATTTTTCTTATTGTAAAATGGAAGTATATTAATGTCGCCAAAGAAAATTATTTATCATTTATTGGAAATTCAAAATACTGAAAATAATATGATAGCGGCATGAAATTCAACCAATAGAATCAGTAAAGAAAGTCAGATATTTTCAAGAAGTGAATAAGTATGTCGGGGAAATAAAAGTTATACGTCAAATCCATTATTTCGCTACAATTTCCTGTGTGCCTCCGTGGCGCAAAGTGTTAATAGAACGGACGATAGTCTTCATCCCCCTCTAGGTATTGGGTTGAACCCGGGGTCGAGAACTGTTTTTTTTTCAAACCCTTCGTTCTGTAGGTTCTCCTAGTTTTGGGAATTTCAGGAACGTTATACCGTATCTACTTTCCAGTTTTAGTTCTTTAATGAATTTTATTTGTTAGTTCCATAGAATTATTTTAAAAGAATTGTTGTTCGAGGGAAGCGGAAAAATGATATGTATAACATGGGTGTGAAGTGCCTTTTCCTCCCTTGACTGTCCTCCGCTACGCGTCGGGCAGTAACCTTCATCCTCTGGAGGAAAAGTGGCACTTTGCACCATTGTTATACAAATAGCTATTATTATCATCAAAAATCATCACAAGTTCGCTTGTATTCAGTATAAAGTGAATGTACATAAACAGTAGCACCACTGAAGTAACAATTTCAAACAATTGCTACTTGTGTTTGGTATAGCCACGTAGGTGTTTCTTTTGAATATATCTCGGAATATATAAAATATGAAATGAAAATATAGAATGAAATATTAAAATTACTCCTCATGGAACTCCTAGATACCATGTATGTTTTAGAACAGAAAAAAAGAAAAAAATTAGTTTCCTCCTCAACTAATTTGCGAATAAATGCAGGAATCTAATCATATACTTACCTACTTAGTCAAAATTATGAAAAACTCAATAATATAAAAAATGTATTTCTAAGTTGACGTGTAAGTTAGCGAGACATCATATAATTGTTTAGAACGAAAATAAAATGAAAGATTTTCCTCCGCAACTAATTAGCGAATAATTAGAGGAATCTAATGGTCTAGTCAAAATTATGGAAAACTCGAGGATAAAAAAGTTGTATTGCTAACTTGACGTCAAGTTAGCGAGGCATCATATATTTTTTCAAACAGAAATAAAATGATAGATTTTCCTCCGCAACTAATTGGCAAATAATTAGAGGAATCTGATGGTCCAGTCAGAATTATGAAAAACTCAATAATAAGAAAGTTGTATTGCTAACTTGACGTAAAGTTAGCCAAACATCGTGATTTTTTTAAAAAAAGGAGCGGAAAAATTTTTTCTTCCGCAACTAATTGGCGAATAATTAGAGAAATCTAATGGTCTAGTTGAAATTATGGAAATCTCAATAATATAAAAGTTGTATTGCTAACTTGGCGTAAAGTTAGCGAGACATCATGTAATTTTTTAAAAAAAGGAGCCGAAAAATTTTTTCTTCCGCAACTAATTAGCAACAAAATAGCACCAAATTATGGAATCATTAGTTTTCCATATTTCGAAAAGTGCCTCGCTAACTTGATATACATGATTAACTTTTCACTTAGATGAATTGTGTCACCGGAAATTTCTAACATTCTGGATATTTATTTTCAATACGACAGAATATTGATCACAAAACTTTACCGCTATCTTTAAATAAACGAAAAAAACCTCGGAAAAAACAAAGGTAACCCTATAAAGTCCTTCTTTGAATATATTATTAACTTGAAAAACAATCTACATAACATCCACCGTTTAGGGACCTATTTTTTAGTTCAGCAGTATATACATTTTTATGTTGAGCATTGTATAAATCACCAAAGCATGAATGCGCGGGGGCTAAGATTACAGGTTGCGCATTTTCCTAGGCTCATCCTGAGAAATATCTCGGAAAATATTAATAAATGCCAATAGAACTTTCGCAAATGAGTGATTTCGAAAGGAATATAAAGAAAGTATGAACCATTTTTGGAGGCAGTGTTGAGGCAATGCGAGGCAGTGCGAGGCAATGCGAGGCAATGCGAGGCAATGCGAGGCAGTGAGAGGCAATGCGAGGCAGTGCGGGGCAGTGCGAGGCAATGCGAGGCAGTGCGGGGCAGTGCGTGGCATTGTCGAGGCAGTGCGAGGCATTGTGGAGGCAGTGCGAGGCATTGTGGAGGCAGTGCGAGGCAATACGAGGAAATGAGGCAATTTGGTGTACAAAATTTGGCCAGCGAATT